>CAVLEF010000225.1:1725000-2925000 GCA_963661955.1 Leptosia nina
TTTTTTGTGACTCGTGATCGCAACGTTGTTCTATATCAATAGAATTACAATGTGAGATTTTCTCCCTACTAGTGCGTTTTGTAAAAATTGTGAAAAAGAAAATCTAAGTAAACTGGTAAGTGTATTATTGTACGTAAAATGTAATGTGTCTTGTTTACAAGGATGTCTCGCTTTATGCTTTCGAAAAAGGCCTTTTTATTTTGTTTTTATTACTATATCACACATAGATTTATGATTAGATATCATTCAACCTTTGTTCATAGTGTTGCAATAATATACAATTATATTGTCTATTTTTCACTAAGAAATGAGCTGAAGAATTATATGGAAAATGACATAATTTGTTCAATAGTCAATAAAAATTTCTAACATACAAATAAGTTGCATATGCATAAAAATTAAATGAATAATGTAAAAACATATCAGAACAAGCCAAATAAGTCAATATATATTGTAACATTAAATAGGACTATTACTTTAATAGCTTTTTCTACATACAATTTTTTACTGCATATTTGTCTCAAAAGCTATATAAGAAGACCCTGAGAGTCCCAATTTCTCTTTTTTTTAAATATTCACCTGATAATGTCAATCATCTATAGGTTTATGTATTTATTTTAAAAACAAAGAAATTTTGTATGTGTTGCATTAAATTTATACCTAAATAAATACAAATACAAATATTGTTTATTGTCCCAACACAAAACAACAAAAAAATAAAAATTTATGGAAATTAAGGACAAAGAGCGACTTTATAGCTAAATAGCTTTATCTTTCAAGCAACCATGGTAGAAATGACAAGTACAGTAATAAAAACTTCTAACTTTACTTGTAGTACATTTTAAATAATAGTGAAAGTTGTTAGTCTGTGTAAAATACCTTGGAGAGGCGGTTTATTTTTATTTTTAGTATTGTAAACACTGTTTGGTTACTTACAAGCGATATGTACACAGAGTGTGGTAAGTCATCAAATATGTACATAATTTGAGTTTATTGTAGTATTTCTTTTTCTCATTTTGCTTAGTCACCCTCCTCAGAGAGTCACACTGTAGTGTAACAGTGTTCTGACTAGTCGTGTCGCGCGAATTTTGCGCCTAATCTCATAATTATTGAAATAAAAATGAATAAAGGTGACTTATTCACAAGGGATTTTGTGTTCACAATATATTTAAGCAATAATTATTGGTTCAATATAACCACAAAGGTGTATTATTTGTGTTGTGTTTTAATGATATTTGGAAAGTTTTTGTGATTGTTGGAAATTTTGATTTGGATTTAATTCTGTACAAAATGACGGGGTCTTATTTTATTTGTGGTAATGTATATTGCTTCTTTTTTGTATCTAAAGTAGAAAAATATAAAAAAAGTTGAAAGTTAGGTCAAGAGACACAAGTATTTAAGTTAGGTTTCATAATAGACTTAGATGAATTTTAAAATGACAAAAAAATTATCTTACTATAGGTCTAATTATATTATATTGAAAATAAATTAAATTATATTTTCACTTAAGCATAATATGTAAAGATATTTTAAACATTTATTAGTTTTGATTTTAATAATTTCTGAACTGTTTTTAACCTGCACTAAGCAACCACATTTGATAATTTAATTCTTTAAAATTTTCATATGTTATACCGAATCTGTCGTGGTTCCGACTTCCTACTGCGTTTAACTTTTTTTTTTTTTTTCATTCGTTTCTTGTTCTTTTGTGAAATATTTCACAAACCCATCTAAAAGTAACATTTAGGTTATTTTTTACTTATATTTAATAAATAACAGTTTTACATCAATATTCTTAACAAGATTTTGTTTTTAGACAACATGGAGACGGACGATGAGAGTCGCCGAGGCAACCTTTTAGACGACATGCCCCCCTATTAACTGCGATGTGATGCTGGACACTGTTTACGGCAGCAGCAAAGACATCGGCGATACGACGTTTTGTTTGGGAAACTATATACCGGATTTTATGAAGGTAAACTTGACTTAATATACTATGCCATGAGATAGTTTTAATATTAGAAATCTGTGTCAATATTAGTAGATTGTAGAAATATATATTTTAAAAATATATTATTGGTGATCCTAATAAATGTTCTTAAAGGCAACCTCTAACAATTCTATGTTTTTAAGACATACTATACCTCAGGCCGTCAATAGTAGATATTAAAACCCGAAAATATATGCATTTTTATAAATTTTTAAGTATGTGAGTGACCTCTTTTACACTATAACAATTTTTTGTTATAATAAACGTAATAGTTGATTTTAGGATGTGTTTTAATTCAGAACTTTATTGTTTTTTATAATACAGTGTTTTTATCAATTTAATTTAAGGCATGAGTCATACATTTTTATCAATAAAGATAAATTTGCGTGGTGCATTTTCTCTGCGGCACCTCATGTGACGCAGTTAACCACCAATTATGATTGGTTTCTCTAAAAGCATATAGCACCATGTAATGACGCCGAATCTCTCACTTTACCGCCTCTGTGATTCTCACGTTTTTGAACGTTTAACGTTTAGTGTAAACTAAATGGATATTCAAAACAGTTACAGTAGTCTGTATAGTAGTTTGTCATACAGACAGAGGATACTTTTATGTTTTGACTGTTAAGCGATGCGTATTCTACGTAGATGCTATAAATTAGTATCTAAATCTTATGACCTACATAGAGTACATTAAACTCTTAGTGTTTTGTAAACAAAATTGAACAGATAAGGCAACGCAATTTTTTTTTCTGATACATTTACTTTATAGATCTTTGAACACGTCAAAGATTTGTAGATCCTTGATTTGAGGGGTACTAGAACCTGTGAATGACTATGTTCCGTCTCGTTTCATTGCCAAGCGAGCCACGAAATACATAACATGACTATCTGAAAAGCCGAAGTACCACAGCATATAATATATATAACATTTAATCCATCCTATAATATAGTGCTTTTGACTACAGAATGTTATTCGTAGTAAAGGAATAATATAGGTTTTTCCTATATTATATATACTTGCGTCGCTATTGTATCTGCAAGTCATGCCACTAATTACCAATATTTGCACAGTTATTTCAGTTAACGTACGATAAGAGACGATAACTGAAATATCATCGTAGATTTAATAAAAGTGAATAATTTAACGTGTAAACGTCTACTGCCGTAGAGCATCCGAAATCTCGGAACGTAGGAAAAAGTAATATTCATGATTCACATGTTCAAAAACCTATATCAAAGACGAATTGGGATTAAGTTTGTTAAAGGAAACATTTAGAGATCAAAGTCTAGGTAGATACGTTCAATTTTTGATAGGTAAACGCGAGAGTACCTCGGTTCGAATCCCGCACAAAAATTTCGACAACTACTTGGTTCAAATAAAATTAACCAATAAAACGGACACTTTAATGTCTGCCCCATGCTCCAAAAAGGGAAACGGGATGGCGTATTCACATATTTATTAGTGTTTGTAATACGATGTTGTAACACGAATCCGAAGGTCGCTTGCGTTTTTTTTTAATATATTATATACTGTTACTTTGTCTTAATGTGACTGTGACACAGAAAAATTCACATTTTTATTTATGATGTCATGCACGTTCAAGTTTTATCAAACTTAAAATATATAAATGGATTTTGTTTCGAAGAGGTACGAACGCGCTTATCTAGTCTACAAATATTTTGATGTATGGTGCGAGTGTTTTTGTAAAACACGATAAGATTTAACATTTGTAGAAAATTAAATTTTAAGAAAGAATATTTGGAAGTTACAATATAAGTCTCTTTAAATTGTAAAAAATGTTTCACCTCTTATCAATTGATCTACCGTGTCGAACACGTCATAGTCGAATTTCTTTAACCCTTAAGTCAATCGTGCATTTAATTGTGTCACCTCTCGCGCAATGTAACTTTTAACTTTAATACTTACTTATTGAGGTTCAAGTCCCCCACGTGTCGTCAATTTTCTTCTATCTAAATATATTTTTAATTTATATAATGCCGTCATGCGCAATAAAATGTGAAAAATATAAGTTTTCAAATCCTAAAGTTACTTAGCTGAGGTAACGCAAATTATCATGACTCAACACATTCTCGCGCGCTCATGGAGATTTATAATTTAACGCCATCTGATACGGAGTCTATTGAAAAAGTAAATTTTTATGCTAAAATTGTGAATAATTAAATATTTAATGGGAATGACGTAAAAATGCTTAATAATCGTTACTAAGGACAAAATGATATTGCACTCTTTTACTGTTTCTTGCGCCCATTGGAATTACGATAACCTATACTAATAGTATAAATCTGAAGAATTTGTTTGTTTGTTTGAACGCGCTATCCCCGTAACTATTTTCTAATAGAAAAAATATTTTTGTTTGTTACTCACATCACGCTGTGTGTAATAAGAGCGAAGAAACGGTAAAACGGAACCAGGGAAAATGAGTCATCTTTGAGGATTACCCTTGGCGTACGAAAACGGTTCAAGAAAACATTTAAAAAAGGTCCGCCACACCTTTTAATTTGTGATGATTAACTTGCTAACGAAAGCATACGAACGAGGTCGTGGGTAACAGCCCAGGTAGTTGCTATAATGTATAAAGTCCAAAATATTCTACGCGGACGAGGGTGCCTTTCTGGTTGGAACCAACCTCTGAAACGCTAAATCCCCCTGTCATAAAACATTTGTAATTTGTTAGGAAGCTTCAAGCTCATTTCTTAATTTATGTATAGACTAGCTGTGGCCGCCGGACTTCGTTCGCTGTAATAGTGACCCTAGGGTAGAATATTTAATTATTTAGGCTGTTTATTAATTTATGTATTTGCGTATTTATCGCACCAATCTATGTCGTAAGTGCTACTTTACCGCAACACTCTCACCTCACCTCACCTCCTACTCCCCCCCCCACTCCCACCCCCAATCCCACTCCTATTCTCAAAACCCAAAAAAAAAAGCCTAAGAAGAAAATTTCAATTTTCCTATCTTCAAAAACCACGAATTTCCATACAAACTTTCAACCTTCAACCCCTTTCTCAAAACAGTGCCTATGTTCTTTCTCAGGGTCTAGACCATATGTGTACCAAATTTCATTCAAACCCGTTCAGTAGTTTTGGCGTGAAAGAGTAACAGACAGACAGAGTTACTTTCGCATTTCGCAAGAATAATATTATTAAGGATATCTTATTTTCCCAGATGCTGTTCACAATGCGGTCCCATCACATGTTGACTGACGTCGTTTTAGAAGTCGGCAATGAGTTGTTTCACGTCCACAAAGTTGTCCTCGCCGCTGGGAGCCCTTACTTCAAGGTTAATTAATATCTATGATATAAGAAATAAATAAATAAGTTAAGAGAACATTACTACATAACTTAACAAGTACTAAAGAACACAGGGAGTAATTAAAAACAAAAACGCGTGCGCGCTTGTGTGTCTGCGTGTTATTGACATACAAAATGTACCTTATTTCTAATTATTTAAAGTTTTTAGTATTTTTTACAGCAACAACACGGAACGCTGGGGATGCCGGTTCGAGTCCTGCCCTTGACGTAAAATTGTTTTCAATCTAAAATCGATTTTTAATTTCCTTTTATTTTAGTTTAAATGTTGCATTTTAGGCTTTCGCAAATGTATTAACGATATATGGATTCGTTTTTATAAAGTTTCCGATTTTTAGTTCCATAAAAACGGGATTTCCATACAGTTCCAAAAGTTCTTTGTTAGCAACTACGCACTGTCTTCAGGTTACGCGAGTAGTACACATTAAAACAAAACATTAAAACGATTGAAAAAGCGGTACATTTTAGCGAAAAGTCGGGCCGTATTTTATATAATCATCAAATAAATTTAACTTATATTTATCGCGTCTTAAACCGTTAAAGTGTGATATTGAAAAGAACTACGTATAAATTAAAATAGTGGTACAGGCCATGTTCACGAGCGGCCTGAAGGAGAGCGAGATGTCTCGAGTGCGGTTGCAGGGCGTGTGTCCGTCTGCCATGGCGTGGCTGGTCTACTTCATGTACACTGGGAAGGTCCGGATCACAGAAGTCACGGTGTGCCAGTTGCTACCAGCCGCCACTATGTTCCAGGTACTTTTTTACCCGAACTATACTAATATATTGAGCTGAAGAGTTTGTTTGTTTGAGCGCGCAAATCTCAGAAACTACTGGTTCGAAATAAAAAAATCTTTTTGTTTTGGTTAGAGCAATTATTGAGGAGGGCATCACGCTGCGAATAATAGGCACGAATTATTCCTCTTTCAATTATCTGAAAAAAATGTCCGCGCCAATATATGTTTATCTTTTGAGATTAACTTACAAGAAGGACGGGACGAAGTCGCTGGCACAGCTAGTAGAATATAGAAAGTATATATGTACCATTATAACGCTAACGCTGCTGAACCGATTAAAATGTGCTTGGTCAGTTATGGTCCGACGATATGACAAAATTGAAATTGTTAAATCTCGAAGACGTAGGATAATAATCGTAAAGTAAGTTGTAATTTGTAAATAGTAAGTTGTATACATATAACATATCATTTAGTTGAGTAGTTTGTCCGTTGCAGTCATGTTAAAGGACACAAACAAATTTTAATAGAAGAGTTGTCCAAGCAAAATAATGTTATAAGTAGAAATGTCTGCATTGGATTCGATTTCAACACCCAATGACGGGATGTTACCCATCGAAACCTATCTATCTTATCTTAATACCTCATATTACTTTTACGCAATTATAACGTAGGTATTTCCTGTTACTTCTTATTATTGTTATTTATCTATTACGAAATAAGTTATATAATTATACTACGTTGATTGTAACATCATGCCTAGCCTATAAAAACGTCAGAATAAAATAATTCAGGGGCAGTTTAATGCCTGAAATCATGTACAATAATATCATTACAGCTCATATTAGGTATAGCATTTGTTTTGCTCCTAGAGTCGATTTCGGCGGATTAAAATGATTTCGGTCGGGCAAGGCACAGAAGAGGGATCCCCCATTATTCAGTGTTACGAATACATGCCCCATAAAGTTTGCTTGTGACGCCACTGCACTTTTACGCGGTACCCATACAATATATATGTCCATTGATAGTGTATCAAGGGACATTATATTGCAGTCATATGCCGCAGATATCAAATGTCATAGACGCCTGCTGCGCCTTCCTCGAGCGGCAATTGGACCCCTCCAACGCGATCGGCATCGCCAACTTCGCGGAGCAACACGGCTGCGTGGAGCTGAAGCAGAAGGCCAACCAGTTCATCGAGAGAAATTTCATACAGGTATGTACTGTGCCGGTATTATACACTTTTTGTAAGATTGAAGAGGGCAGCCAAGCCATGCGCCCGTCAAAACCGTACAATGAGGAATTATAAAAATTGGTTCACCAATTTGATAAAAATTAGTCTAGGTAACGCCGGATAAAATTCCTTTTTTATGTAAAAATCTCTAATCAATGCTTAATCAATTTTAATTATTGTGTATCGGTGACGTAAAGTGCGTCAAGCGATCTACGAGGAAAATACTAAATTTATTGCAGTTCATAATTATTAAAAAAAATTATGCATAAAGATTCTTAATTTAATTGCGGCATTTTTAATAAAAGTTGACATTTCAACAAAAATCAATTACAATCTTAATAAATATAAAACTAATTAAATTTATAAAAAACTATCACGTCAACAATAAAATTTCATACAACTTTGCAACTCGTTCACGGTGCTTACAACAATGACATCTGGTTTGACGTTAGGTAAAGAAAGCAATGACGCGGTCAACTTCACAGGTGTAATATAAACATTAGCATAATTTACGTTTGAGTTGAACCCAAGGATTTTTTATGGTTTCACGATAGAGAGCGAAGAAACAATTGTCTATTGCTAATTAACCAAAGTTTTAATACGTAGACTGCATGACTGACATATTTCGCTTATAGAATTCTAATCAATTCACAGTAGGGAAAACAATCGTTAAAGCGGCTATTCAAGGAGCTAAAGTGATTAACGCCAAGGACAATGTAAATTATTCACTGACTCATTTTTGATACTGTATTTATTGATGGAGTGCTTTCATAGATCCTATGGGCGCCGTTGGTCGCGTTCAAATTATATGGTAAACGGTAGTATAATGGAGTTTCTTTGTAATCTTCTTTCTACGCTAACTGATCGTTAGAGCATGGAAGTTGCAGGTCTTAGGAGGAACGCCTCTAGTTAATTTTAATAGCCAAAAAACTAACACCCCTGAATCTTTAGAAAATTTCTAATTATTACTTACTAGCTGTGACAGTGACTTTGTCCGCGAAATGCGTTATCCAAATTCATTTTTGCAAACCTCTTCATCTTTATAAACTTAAGCTGTTACCCACGAGGTCATTTCTGTTCTTGCAAGATAGACATATAGCGTCGCGGATTTTTTTAGATCATTTCAAGAGGAATCATTCTTTTTTTTATACATTTTTTTTGGGTATCTTGAAACGTTTTTGCAGCGTACCAAAATAATTTTCCAATTTTTTTATACACATTTCTGGCTGTATCTTAGCTTGTATAAGTCACAGGGTTCTATTTGCCTGTGGTGCCTTCCTCAATAAATACTCTAACCAACACAACTTAAAATATTTTTTTTTAAATTTGAACCCGTAGTTCCTGAGATTAGCGCGTTCAAACATACAAACAAACTCTTCAGCTTTATATATTAGTATAGATAGATTCACTTAAAAAGTTCCTCGAAAAATTTTCTGGCTGAGGTCTATAAAAACAGTTAGCAGTGGGTGTTACAAGTTGAACTCTGACTATAGGTGACATATGATCATGTTTAAAGTTTCAGACAAATTGTATAAAAGTGATTTGTCATCGCATACGCCACAAGGTGTTGTGTGTTCCAAATTATTAAGCAATATTTATGACACAAGATTAAGTCATAATTAATTTTAAGATCAATTAAAACCCAGTTGTCGCAATGGTATGTTGGTAATTTTATTTTATTTGACTTACAGGTGTGTCAAGAGGAAGAATTCCTTCAGCTAACCGCGCCTGAACTAATAAGTCTGATTCGAAAGGATGAGTTGAACGTGCGAGAAGAGAGAGAGGTCTACAATGCTGTATTAAGTTGGGTTAGTATTAAAGATCATATCTGACACAAACCAAATACTGTCCCCGTACGTTTTGCCCACCATAGGAAAAAAAATACAAACTATAATTCAGACTAGTATAAGTAACATATTATTTTCTATTTTTTAGAAATCTGATCAACTTCTATCCTGTAAATCTAAGTGATCAAAACAAGCACAGATATATTTCTCTCTGTCCACAGAAAATGGGGTAATCAAGTAAAAAATAATACACAATTCAATAGAACTTTTATATTATTTTTAGTGTAAATAGATCAATTGTTAAAATTGAGTATATAGTTTTCAAAGAGTAAATAACTCCCCAAATAAGAACATAAAAGCAAAATCACAATAAGCAATATAAAGTACAAAAGTCAAAACAATAATCTTATCTAACTCGTTAACGTGCTGTTTTATTTACTGCGATTAAAATAAAGCCACAATAACGATAGCAAGTCATCGTCTGGTCATTCTTTTAATAAGATTCCGAATCTGTTGTTCCAAGAGTTAGGTCATTTGTTTTTAAGATAATTCTATAATAAGATAAGGTAGCTGATCAGGATGGTCGTGGCTTTGATCTTCTGTTTCTCTTCAAAAAAAATTGTCGAATGCGCGTTTAACATCGTTTCATTCGCTTTCGTTAGTAAATATTTCATTTTAAACTAAAACGCCCCAAGCTTACGATTCAATATAGATATTAGCAGCGTAGATTTTTAAATATAGCCACCCTACTTAAACTAATAAAATTAAACCAAAAAAAAATATTTATATATATATATATAAACATTTCAACGGTTTAAATCGCGAAATAAATGAGTTTAACTGGTTAAAGTGTGTTCTTTAAATGTGTACTCGCGTAAACTACAGACATGATTCAATTATATAAGGATCCAATTTTTATATTAATACAGTTAAATATTTTTCAGTTTTGAACAAGAATCAGTATAACACATCGACAGATAATGATAAAAATGAAATACTTCGAAACGCGTACTTATTATCATCTAACCATGACCGTGTCGTTTTAGAGCCTTATCTCTGACGAAAGTGACGATGTGACTATTAAAAATTTACGTACAATGACAGCGTACCTTCCTATTTACAATTCATATACACGCTTAGTCCAAAGCAGTGAATGATTGTGGTTGCTATGATAACGTAATTCACGAAGTCATTTTCTAATAATTCCTTTTGTGATGCCTTACTTAATGGTTACTGAATAATATATTTGGTTTTTCGTTCGACTCGTGTGATTAATGCCTATTTTTTCATTATTTGTTTGTGTATTTCTGTTAGAAAAAAGTTCTTACCTCTTTGCTTGATTAAAAGCAAGTAAAGCTTTTAAAAACCTTTCCTTAAAAGAAGTTCTCAAACCTGGGCAGCTTGGGAACATCAATCACCAATATATATGTATCAATGAAAATGCGTACCTACTAACACGATCTACGAATATGTATATTAGAACATAGTATGCGCTATACAAAATCGTAAACACCATCGAATTTTAATACATCAATTAAATATTTATCAAAACGAAAAATGTATAATAAAAACACTTTATGGCTCGTTGTACGAAGTTGTATTATTTTCTAGTACACGAGTTATCTAAAAAATTGACGTTAAAATATTTTTTATTTAGGATTAAAATTGATAGAGTTTATATTTTATAATCTACTATGTTATTTCCGTCGATCTATTGTTTTGCTATGATATCGTCGTGGATAGGACGTTTATCAACATACGGAGCGAATTATCGAGACTCAACAGCGAATTCTGATAGTGGAGTTTGCTGCTTAAAAATATAAAATACCAATCGTAAAAATATATTTAGAGCCAAGCGATACTTGATATAAATATAATTTTTCATTAATTCTACTCGACTTTCTCTTGTTCTGTTGATTGTTTTGCTCTTTTGCAACGTTCAAGGATTTGCTCATATTACACTCGTATATTAAGTACATTTATTTTTGCAATAAAAATAACTTAAACGTCACATAATGCAAGTCACAATTACATTGCAATTCGCAAGATATTGTACCTATTTCGCTTTTATATACGTTGTTATGCTAACTGACTGTCGCCATTATGAAAAACCCAAATGATAGATAGATTTTACTGAAAAAATCATCAATTGTTTATGATTCATACGTTTTAAACGACTATCCTAATTAAAATAGGGACATACCAATAAAACAATATATGAAAGGTGTGTAATTACAACATTTACGAGTTATTATCCAACTAAAAAGTCAAGAATACAAAGAAAAAGGTGCCAAATAGACGCCAGAATAGCCAATAGGAAGATATTACACAACTAACCACGAAACAAAGCGACGGGAATATCTATAGAAAACGCATTTACATTGTCAATACAAATGCCTTTAATGAGTGTGGGGTCGAGCTTCTTGACCATCCACCAAATAGTCCATATCCAGTCTCGATTCCAAGATCTATCAGACGCCAAGTAACAAAACTTTCAATTTATTCATATTTTGTAATTTCTTTATTCGCGAAATATATAGCCCACTATAGTAAGTTAACGTGTAATCTAAGCTACTATTATTTTAAGTTATAAGAGTAATATTACAGCATAGTCTGTAAAGAGTTCTATTATAGACCTATGAATTAATGTAGCAAAGAAGAAAAAAGTATTCTTATCCGGGATAGGCGATTGTTTCTCACGGTATGGATCAGTCATCTTTGAATTGATTTTAAGTATACACCAAGTGCGATAACATTAAGTAATAGTAGACTATATATAATTTACTAGCTGGTATGCCCGCGACTTCGTCGGCGTGGAAGAGTTATATTATACCGCGTCGGTCGCGTCCCTTCCCTTTATTCTTGCGGGATAGTCTTATAAGACAGGCATATAGCGTCGCGGACTTTTTTTAGATCATTTAAAGAGAAATCATTATTTCATACATATTTGCAGCGTACGCCTCGGAAACTCATAATGAAGAATAATTTTCCCAATTTTTGACACAATTTTCGATTCTATTAGTCCAACGACGATGTTTTATAGCCTATAATAGCCTTCCTCGATAAATGCTCTAACCAACACAAAAATAATTTTTCAATTCGAACCCGCAGTTCCTGAGATTAGCGCGTTAAAACAAACAAACAAACTCATCAGTTTTACTTATTAGTATAGATAAATCTTATGAAGAACTTTGATCGTAGTATAAATACTGTTATCTAAGAAGGATAAAGTTAGAACTTGCGGTTTGTTTTTAAATTATGTACATGTAGTATGTAGTAGTAGACAGTTTGATAAACCTTTACGACATGGGCGGGAACCGTAGCGTTTTTTTTGCTCTAACCAATTGAGACACGGTAGCTGAATCTATTTTCAATATATAAATGCCATCATGTACGTACATGCGAAAAATATTAAAGTTTTCATTCTGTTAATGTTACTTGTAATAGTTATATAGTTCGACTTGAAAACGAATGTTCTACTTATAACTATTTATTATATAAATATTGGCTAATCTTTGAAACTTTAATGTTTTGACATGATAACTGTTTTATAAGTTAAAAATCTATATAAGGTTATAATTAATTTGATTGGTGAAAGTTGGTGAAAGGGAACACAAGCGAGCTTCGAGCTTACGAAGTATTTCGTGCTGTTGATGTTACCGATTGAGGTCCCTCTAAGTTTATTTTACCACTTATTGCATACGAATTTGACTGCCTAATAAATATTACTATACTTAATTCAATATATACTCTCATTAATGCTATATTCAATATCAATTTCTTCAGGTGAAATACGACGAAGACAGAAGGTATCCCCGAATGGAGCACATTCTGCAAGCGGTCCGGTGCCAGTACCTCACCCCCAGTTTCCTCAAAGAGCAGATGAGTACGTGCACCGTGTTGAAGAAAGTTCCGGCCTGCAGGGAGTACCTCGCAAAAATATTTCAAGTAAGTGTGTCTTTAATAAGCCTGTGTCATTTTCGTAGTTCACAGGTTAACGCATTGTATAAGTTAACCACGAGAAGTTCTGCGTACCGTTGTCGATAACCACCTGGCAATAACCATTTTCTAAACTTCACACACACATTACATTCACATTCCTTCATTTTCACATGTTATTATTACGCGTGGCCATGGATAACTCGAGTTCGCGTGCGTTTTAATAACAGTCACTGCTACGCTAGCGCCATCTGTTTAGCCCGTATATGATATTTACAGGAATTAGCTGGTAGACCATTGCAGCTAACTAACTCTCACAATGTCCTCATATTGGTGTACCGTTCTTTAGCTTATATATATAATAATAAGACAGAAAATAATAAAGATGTGATTTGTTTTGGCTTTCTTAATTCGGAAATCCACGAAAAGTTAATAAAAAAAAAAATTCCAAGTCGAAATTTCAATATTTACATTACCTATTTCATATTTCAGTTTTTCAAAGACGAGTACTCAGGTAAAGAAATTAGAAAATGGTTATATCAATTAAAAATATATTATAGATCTAAAAATCTATACGACTCAGGCAGGGCATAGCAACAGTTCGAAACGCTATGGAGGCCGGTTCAAGTCCTGTCCGTACCGTAAATTCTTTTTTTTTAAATTTTATAATTAAGTAGAGTTAGTAGCCAGCAAGGTCCAGCAATGGTCCAGCTAGTTTTTGCAAATATCAAATACGAAGGAACAGATGGCGCTAGTGTAACGGAAATGTTTATTAAAAACGCCCGCAATCTTGAGTCACCCGTGGCCACGGCTCCTGAAAAAGATCCGAAACGTCGGGTTACAGTTTTAAAAAAATTAGGGCTGGGTTACTGTGTTAGATTGTGAATAAATGGCTTTCTATCAAGTCATGGGGTCGATTTTTTCGGTCGGCTCCTCTGTCGAATAAAAATCAAAAATCAAAGGCTTAACAAAATCTTTTGCAATTATTTTCTGGAACAACGGACAATAATTGATGAAACTTGATGAACATATAAAATTAAAGAAAATTGGGAAATTATCGTGTCATAAACTATTCGATAGCAATAGACCGTAAATGACTTGCTAACGGTTTAAACTTACATAGTATTATTATTAGCAACACATCTAGATATGAGTATTAAAACATATTGTATTACAAGTGTTTTTTCAATAATCCCTAAAAATGTACAATCACTTTACATACATAGATTTCGATTCTGCCAACGAAACTCGCTGTTTTGTCCGATAACACTATCTGTATATTATACTAACACACGCCCGTGACTTTGTCTGTGTAGAATTTTCCAATTTAGCTATATTTCTGTTTCAACCTAAGACCTCTTTCTTGAGTAAATAGTTTGCTTTGCGTTCAGAACCTGGGGTCCTGAGTCTAGGAAACAATAGTTTATAATGGACAGAGTAGAGAAGTCTGACCAATTACTTGTGTGTAAATAAAATCAATCAGTGGTACGGACACAGAAATATGTCAGCTTCATGCCTCAAACAGTGGGTTATCACTCTCAACGTAAAACCTATAAATATCTAAAACTGTAAAAATCTATAAACACCATAATATGTACAGCGTCAGGACATTCCGTCGTTTCCCATTTTGCACGGGAAAATGACGGATTTCACAGTAACAGCAATAAGATTTACTAACCATTAGGATTTTATCTCAGTTACGCATTAAGTTCTGCAACACACCTTAAACATTCTATCACGTTCGATACAAATATAATAGTTTAATAAATGTAACAATTATATAATATAAATATACATAGAATATTGCAACATATGTAACCGTTGGTTCGATTCCCACTGGCTAAATCATCATACGCGTGTCAAAAATGTCTAGATAGTAGGAATATCTAATTTCTGGCCAGAGTCACGTACACAAATGGCAATGCCGTGAAGTTCCGCTTTTAGTCTGTGGATTTTCCGATTGGCCACAGCGCAAAGAGGTTACTTTTAAGTAGATGCTAGAGAGAGTATATTACTTTCCACCAATTGAACCACGTGCTTATATGTCCTCTGTGACAAAAAAGGATTATTTGAAAGATTTCGCAATATTACATGAAAAAAAATTTTCGTTGCAAAGTGTTTTTCTAACTGTATATGTGTTATCCTATAACGTAAAGGTGGTTAAACTCGCCAAACATTGATTCACCGTGACTTTGCATTTTTTTCGTTATACTTCGAATTGGGGAAGTATACAAGTCATGGCGTTATTGTAGCTCGGAAGGTGTTCTGGCGACGTGTTCATTTTCGTGGAAATTAGTCGCGCGCTCGGTAGTTATCAATGGAAGATCGACATTTTTTTGAAGTATGTATTGGTGCTTTTAAAAAAATTAATCGGAATAGTGCATTTTCTGATTTTCTTTACCAGTGCTTTCGTGAAATTATAGGCAAAGCTTATTAAAACGTTAACTTCATAACGAAAAATTCAGAAATATAATTACGTAATATTTATCGTGTAGTGATAAAACTGTTACGCAATTATTCTTATTTATTTTTAATTATTCTAACAAGATGTCAACCTAATCAAGGACAAGGTATACCTAATCGATACTCCATTTGAATATAAGTAATTTTTTGTTTTAAGTTTGATATTTACTCAGGTTACTTCAGACAAAAGGATGCCTTGGATTGTCTAAACATTCTTATTATTCGTTCAAAGACATTAGTAATAGAAATTAATTAAAATATTCATGTGTGTTTGTTTAGCTTTAGTTACAATAAAATAAATTCGTTTACTAAGTCTGACAGAAATGTGTTCGCCCCAGTGCAACGTGTAAACGGAATGTTACACTCTTTTTTTCTCTTTTCGGTTATTAATCGTAACATGGCTTAATTTAATATTTCAATTGAAAATATATTCGTTTCAGGATCTGACACTACATAAAAAGCCAGTGGTAAAGGAAAGACGACCAAACACACCCCGTATAATCTACGTGGCCGGCGGTTACTACAGACATTCAATAGATGTCTTCGAAGCGTTTAATCTTGACGATAATTGCTGGACCACTTTGCCTCGATTGACTGTGCCCAGATCTGGCCTTGGAGCCGTATTCTTAAAGGTATGTTTACAAAAAAATAAACTTTGTCGAACCGAAATATTATGAAAATATTTCAAATAATAGACAAGTGAAACATTTAGTCTTTGCATGAAACATACATTTTTTATATGTCCAATATAAACAGATTTATAATTTTAAAAAAGGCTTGGTTCGGGTTTACTTAAACATTTATCGAATGTATATAAGGCTTTTATAGCCTCTTTGCGACTGCTAGAATTTTCGAGCTGTTTGGCCGTCGTAATAAAGATTTTCTCGGCGTCTCGCCACTTTTTCATCGGCCACGTGTCATCTCTATTTTTCTTGAATAAAATTTATTTCTGCTTTGTACTTAATTGTAATTGGCATTCTTTTAAACCCAAAAAGAACAATAATAGCGTCGATTTATAAACCTTTTAGTGCTACTAAGATATTTTTCTATTTATTTAGTTTTTATTATATTAGGGGGACCGAAAAGTATTGTCGTTTTCCTCCCCCAAAAACCACCCCCTTTTTTTTTAACCGTTTTTTTTTTTTAATCCATGGTTTTCCCCCCCCCCCTTTCAACCCCCCCCCCCCCCGCGGGGGAATTTTTTTTCCCCCCCCCCCTAAAAAATTTTTTTTTGTTTTTTTCCCTTCCTTTGGGGGGGGGGGTTTTTTTTCCCCCCCCCCCTTTTTTTTTTTCCCCCCCCCCCCCGGGGCGGGCCGGCGGGGGGGGGGGGGGGCCCCCCGGCCCCCCCCCGGGGGGGGGGGGGGGGGGGCCCCCCCCCCCCCCCCCCCCCCCCCCCCCCCCCCCCCCCCCCCCCCCCCCGGGGGGGGGCCGGGCGGCGGGGGGGGGGGGGGCCCCCCCCCCCCCCCCCCCCCCCCCCCCCCCCCCCCCCTCTTCTTTCCCCCCCCCCCCCCCCCCCCCCTCTTTTTTTTTTTTTCCCCCCCCCCCCCCCCCCCCCCCCCCCCCCCCCCCCCCCCCCCCCCCCCCCCCCCCCCCCCCCCCCCCCCCCCCCCCCCCCCCCCCCCCCCCCCGGTGGGGGCGGCGCCCCCCCCCCCCCCCCCCCCCCCCCCCCCCCCCCCCCCCCCCCCCCCCCCCCCCCCCCCCCCCCCCCCCCCCCCCCCCCCCCGCCGCCGGGGTGCCGCGGTGCGGGCGGGTGTTGCGCTCTCCCCCCCCCCCCCCCCCCGCCCCCCCCCCCCCCCCCCCCCCCCCCCCCCCCCCCCCCCCCCCCCCCCCCCCCCCCCCCCCCCCGGGCCCCCGGGGGGGGTTTGCCCGTTTTCCCCCCCCCCCCCCCCCCCCCCCCCCCCTCCCCCCCCCCTTTTTCCCTTCTTCTCTCCCCCCTTTCCCCCCCCCCCCCCCCCCCCCCCCTTTCCCCTATTTTTCTTATATCTTCCACAGGGATTCTTCTATGCCGTCGGTGGACGAAATACATCGCCGGGTTCCTCCTACGATAGTGACTGGGTGGATGTGTACAACCCCGCAACGGAACGATGGCGACCTTGCAGCCCAATGTCGACGCCGCGGCATAGGGTAAGAGAGAAATTAATAATTTGCTTTTTATGTTCAAACATTGATTATATATGATTTAAATATAGATCTTGGCTTTGTGCTTTAGTCCGAAAAAGTGTAAAAGATATGTTTATTTACATGCCTGTCGCAAGTTACTAAGCTACAGTCATACTATAAGCTAAATTAAGATTTGTCTTTCCTCAGGTAGGCGTAGCTGTAATGGACGGTCTACTTTATGCAGTCGGGGGCTCTGCTGGATCTGAATATCATAAGTCTGTTGAATGGTAAGTCTATAGAGAGAAAACTATATTGATTATACATTACCACATTGGCGACTCAGCTAGATATATTTATTAAATAATGCTAATTTCATTATTAAGTGTTTGTTGTTTAATACAAGGAAACGACTTTTAAATTCTTGCAAACTATTTATTTCTTTACAAAAATACACGTCCGTCTCACATTGTCTTCAGTTCTGTCGTTATTATTATACGCCTGACCAATCGGTCACGCAAAAGCTAACTCTTAATGAATGGCTCCAACATGCTGTAACATGTCTTTTTTTTATTGTTTCTGGTTGCTTATTAATAGTTATAATATTTCTTTTATCTGTCCTCTGTTTTATTATTTATTTATATAATTACAGTTAAAGTTTTATAAAGCCTACACAATTAACATTCTTTTTAGTTTAAGTTTGTCAGTTTTTTCCACACAAAATTTCTAGATAAAATATGTAAACAACAAAATACTTTTCAAAAAGTTATATAACAAACTTACATAGTTTGTTCTTCCCTAGGCAGGGTTCCAAATAATAGTTGCTAGCCTGAACTCAATCACTAATTTATTTTATATTTTAAATTGAAAAAGTTATAACAACACAATCGCGAACCAAGATAGTGGTAATATTATCATATCGAGTAGAAATTCCAAAAGGGTTACGAGAAGCAATGATCCTTCAAGCCGGACAAGGGCAACTATAAATTCTCAGAAAATTTGTATTGTAAACCCTTAATTATAATGATTTCAGTTATGACCCAGAAAAAGACACGTGGACGTACGTCGCGTCGATGCGTAGCGCGCGGTTGGGCGTGGGCGTGGCCGTGGTAAATCGGTTGTTGTATGCGGTGGGCGGGTTTGACGGCGTTCGACGTGTCCACTCTGTAGAGTGCTATCACCCGGAGAACAACTGCTGGACAGAAGTCGCGCCTATGAATGTGGCTAGAAGTGGAGCTGGTGTGTATTATTCTATTAGAAACACGTACTTATAACCCCGCCTTCTAGGTTCAACGATGGTGTTGTCAAGCGCGACTGACATGTAATCGAATTTTTGGAAAAATATTTTTTTACGATAGGGCACCTAGGTAACTACAACTAGAGAAACGGATATAATAATAATACTCTCATTCGCAGGTGTTGCAGCACTAAATCAGTATATATACGTAGTGGGCGGTTATGATGGGTCGCAGCAGCTGTCTGCTGTAGAGCGATATGACACGGAACGGGACGTATGGGAGACGATAGCACCAGTGCCCGTCGCTCGATCGGCCCTCTCTTTGACTGTGCTGGACAATAAACTTCATGCTATGGGTAAGTCTTATCCTTCCTTGTTTAATGGTAATTTAAAAACAATGTTTGGTGGTCTAAACACTATTTAAGTATCTTTTCCTTAATATCCAGTCAGCCAATCTTTTATCATAGTGTATGTGTGTGTGTTTCTTTCTATACCAAACCATATGTATTCCACTGCTATTGATGGGATTGTAGTATATAAATAATCAACGTTTCGTGGGTTTGATCCCCATCAATTTCAACATGTTCTAATCAAAGTATAATGTAACTGTAACATGTAAGAAGTTTCCTGACAGTCTAGATTTTAAATTGGTGGTAGGAATATTAATTCCGTCCTGGTGGCGAGCCACCGTCTACAAAGAAAAGAGGCATGAAATTCAATCGCGTTTCGTTTTAGTTCTTGGAGTTCTGAATATACAAAGCCATATTCCAAATTGTATTTTACCTTCCATCTAGGGTAACCCCAGCCTTGCCTATCCTCCTGTAACATCAAAACAATTATTACATTCTCCACATATAGGACTAAGACTGGTAAATTATACAAGCATAGGTAAATAGATGTTAAATTGGAAAATAAATTTACAGGCGGCTACGATGGTTTCGCGTTCCTCGACATTGTGGAAGTGTACGACCCGACAACGAACGCGTGGAAGAGCGGGACTCCGCTGACGTCTGCCCGATCTGGCCATGCATCAGCTGTGTGCTACCAGCACCTAGCTCCATTAGACAACGAGTTCACGCCGAGTGTTGTGAAGAATTCCTTAAATGAACAGGACCGACGTACTAAGTCACTCCGCGGACGGACAGTGCCATAGCGATATATATTGAACTCTAGGAGTTAGTGAAACTTAATGCAGTGAATGTTTTGCTAAATAACAGAGGGTGCGCGGGCTACATGTATTTTAACCTCGAAATTATGATCGGTTTCAAATGACATTATATAGTATTAAAGGACAAATATAATTCAAAAAAAATATATGACGACACCTAGTTAGAATTAAACAAGAAAGTACCGAATTTGACAGCCAAATGTTATATTTTTGTCGAATTTTTTTAACAAATTAAAATTCGACAAAAATATAACATTTGGTTCAAAGATTAGATACATTTGGTGTTAAAAGAACAACCTAATTTCCTGACAATCTTCAAATCAAATGTTGTATTTTTCTACACTGTATTACATTTATTGTTTGACATGAGTAGAATGATTAAGGGACATATACTTTTTATTAGTATTTAAAACATTAAAATATCTATTGAACACAAGTCACATAAACTACAGGCAACGCAGTTAAATTTTGTGGCCCGCTATTAGGCTCTAGCATTTAGAATTGTTGGAATGTGCGTAAAACGCTATGGTTTCAGTGTATATAATGTAATATAGCTTTAAGACATCTTCCAAATAGCAGCGTAGTTACGCTATAAGCGAATATTATCATTATACGCTGCTTTACCATCAGTCGTAAGTGTACCTGTCCTTTGAAAGTGCATTTTGTTGTAAGTATATTGCAGTGTTTAGTAAATATTGCACATCAACATTAAAAAAGAGACAGCTGATATTGATATAGTACAATGTTATCTCTCTCCGACACTGTAGTCTTTAATGATAAATTAAAATCTTACTGACGAAATATTGAATTAATAATTAGTTTCGAAATACTGAAGTCACTTAGGACAAGAGTTTTATAGATAACTGCCATTTTGTAAAATTAAGTGTCTTTGTACTTTAAGCATAAACAAACAAGTACAATATATATGTATATTTTAATTGCACTATGTTTAAAATCATTTTATTTTATATCAGGGCTCGAAAAGCGTAGAATAATTTTTAAGTTTTAGTTTATGTTTACCTGTTATTATCCCAGCCGTGACACTGGCAGTATCATTTTCATTCTACAACCCACCATTTTTTACGGAATAGAAAGAGATCTGGCTCTTTTGTTCGTAACTAATTTTTAGTTGCAAATCCGTGGACTTGCAAATTTCTTTTAAACAATACGATTTTTTTGTGTAATGCGACACGGTCTGAGTAAATTTAGAAACAGTTTTGTTAAATCTATAAACGTTAGGAGCGACGGTTTCGAGTCCTGCTTTTTACACAGACTATATATCCTTAGTCTCTTCATCACAAATGTTTTAATAATTGGAATATTATGTTTATTCATTATGTCATAAGTGAAAACTTCTTTAGCAGCGTTGTAAACGATTTTTGTAATTGGTAAATAATTGTAAACTCACAACAGGATACCATCCACCAGGGTTGTCAATGTAAATTGTCATAAATGATAATTTTTATATTGATAATTACAGCAATTCATCCAAAACCGATTGCTAAAAATTCCATTCAGAAACATCAAGAGTGTTTGACGTAAATAAGAAAATTGACCTTCTTAATTCTATAGGCACTAACCGAGTGCAACATATAATATAAAACAATGTTCATCGCTGTGATTAGGATATAATGGCCGCTCCACACTCTCCACTGAGTCTGGAGCCGCCATAATAATTTTGTTGAACATATGCCCTATATATTGTATTGTATTATTGGAAGCATATTCATATAGAAGTATAATAATTGTATGATCATGATATCTTTATTTGTGGTGTCCCTATACAACAATTCTCTGTAATATAGAAATGCGATTTTTATCTCGAGAGGCTGATAAATAAAAAATAACAGAAATTTGTCTTGTAAAAATACTTTAAGGAATTATGTCCGCCCATTGGACTTGACTCTTGTACATTAAATGCTATTTTTAAGGAAATAAAGACTGTTATGGGATTTTAATAATCTATTTTATTTAATCTGTACATATTTCTGTATCTACTATATTTACAAAATAAATAAACAAAACTACCTACTTGGTACATTTAAGTAAATATATTCTTTTAGTCATGGACAATGAACACTGTCGAGTATTAAACTAGGGTTTTTTAATTTTTCTACGGCGTTTAACAAATATCCGGACGTCGGGAATATCAGGTTCGACAAAGTGCTCTACAGTGTTTCCTTCTGTCACAATTATCTCCTGAGACTTTTGGTACTGTGTGATATCTTTAGTAAGACCCAGGCAAGATGGCTTACTATTCACATCATCTGTATCAATTTTATATGGGGTTGAAGTTGCCAAAGCTTTCAATGCAAGCGATTGACTTTCTTTAGTACTTTGTACAGTCTCTAATTTCGCAATATCCACAAGGCCTTGACTCTCGGAGCGCGCTGATTGAACCCCCTTCGATATAATCACAACGTTTGCACTGTCCATAGACACAGCCGTGTTCAAATTTTCATAAATATCTTCCGGATTCATTGTTTTAAAAGATTTTATGTTGGTATCAATAACTTCCTCATTATCTACTACCGTGTTAGTAGCAATACATTTATGGGGCTCTGACGCTTTTATACTTTCTACACTGAGATCTACAGCACTTTGTGTGTCGTCAAAGACGCATTCAAATTTGCTTGATGCCTTTACTTCAGCTACTTTATTAGGTATGCCTAAATCTTCGGGCGATATTAAACTGTTACTGTCACCAAATAGTTCACAAAATTTAGAACGAACTTCTTTTGCGTCGTCTTTATGAAATATCGAGCTCGTTGGTTTGGTACTACTACCACACAAGGTATTATCTTTGGCCTTTTCTTCTTTCTCGGCACGTTTTGTTAGTGTGCGTGATTTATTACTGCTTACAGTTTTCTTCCGGCCTTCAACAACATGTCCCATACAGTCATTGTTCGATTTAGCCACTGCTTCAGAATTAACATTCAAAGCTACCTTAAATGTGTCGCTTTTAATTCCTTCTTTTGTTTCACATCCTACTATATGTTTTTCGTTTGTTTCTTTTGGACAAATATTGTTTATACCATCTTGTTTTGAATTAATATCAATTGAATTACCATCTTTTGCATCTTGAATTTTATCTTTCGACGTCGTTTTCTTAGTAGATTTGCTCTTTTTGCCAGTTTTGTCAACTTTTTTTGGTGGATCTTTAACTGCTTCACTTTTGGAGTTGCTTTCAGGGCTTATTGTCTCAGTTTTCTTCGACTTGAAATTATTTTTTGAATTTTTCTTTTTTGTTAAAGGCATATCTGAATTTTTAACTTTCTTTTCTGCTCCCGAAGCATGGATTAAATCATCTTTATTATCACTATTTTCATCTATTTCAATGAAAGGATTATTCTCTTCTATTTGTTGACCAACTGTATACTTATCAAGACAATATTCTTGAAATTTACTTTTCTTCGGCTGTGCATTACTACTGTCTACAGTTAAATCGTGTACTACTTCTCCACATGGTTTATTACCTTTCATTGGACTTAAATTGACATCACTTTCGGTCATATTTGTTCTTGCATTATCTTCTTCAACTATTTGACAGCCATTGCTTTTAATTAAGGTTTTGTGTTCATCATTTAAACTTCTCCTGTAAGAATTTAAACTCTTATTGTCATCATTACTATCCAAATCTAAGGCTACATCATGGTTATCTTTTTGTTGAGTCAATAATGATTCATCTGTGATATTTATTTTATTTTGGGAATCAGTCAATTTTTTACAGAGTTTCGTGCGCTTTAGCTTAATCTTTAGGGGAAATTTTTCTTTCTTATTATTTAGATTATGATTATTGGTGGTGTTATTTTGGAGTTCCAAATTATCATCACTAGCATCATCACTTAACAACAAATCTCCTTCAACAGTTCCACTAACATGAAGAACTTGATAGTGATCTACATAACTTTGAGAATCACTAAATGGAACTTTCTCTGTGTCTGTTGCATCTAGAGAAAGTTGAATATCATGGAAAGGTTTTTGAGTTTTGTGATTATCACCAACATCTTTTAGTGAATTATTTGAATTATCCTTTGATGTGCCAACATTGCAGTCTGAATTATCATAAGTGGTATGAGTCTTGTGTACTTCAATAGAATCAAGATTTTTCTTATTCATCTTTTGTGGACAATGTGTGTCACGTTTTTCTGTAAGATCAGTGTCATCTTTGATAGTCTTAGTTACATGTGGACTATTGTCACCCACACGTGATTGAAATGCTACTTCTGACGTAAAATTTTCAATATTTGAATATATCTCCGAAATAATATCCTCATTTGTTTCAAATATAGATGATGGTTTATGAAGTAAAGTATCAGGAACAGGCGCTTTTGAATTTGTCCAGGTTGATTGATTCACAAGTTTCATACAAATTTCTCCACTATATACAGTTTTCAAACAAATCTTATTATTTTCAGTATGCAAAACATACTTATTGCTAGTTAGTCTGGGATCATCCTGAGGGCTATCGGCTGTCTGCATTATTTCTGAAAGAAATAATTGTCATAAATTATGTTAATTATATTCTCTCATTAATCTGTATTATCTAAGATCTATAGAAAAAACAGTATATCTCAACCTTTTATGGGAGTCTTGTTATCATTCAAGTGGGAGTGTATATGATCAGGTGACTGGCAAGAATGGTATGGCTCCACTGGGGAAATTAATGTTGGACTTGGCTCAACAACTTCACCATCTGATAAACTATTATTAAGATTTTCCTGATACATGTCAGGGTCAGTTCTCATTTTTTTATTGATTGGTTCTTCAGAGAGAGGCAATAATTTATGTTTTGTGGTATGCTTTTCATTTGAAGAATCTGTTTCAATGTGGGGCAGCCGATCGTGACTTCTTTTTTTGATAAATCTGTCACTTGGAGGGCTTCTAGACCGACTGTGTTGTTGATGGCCATAGTTCTCCCAGTGATTGCTAAGTGGACTCTTATATCGTCTATGTCGGGATTTATCTCTTGACCTGTACCTATCTTCGTAATGCTTTAAATGTTTTCTTCTTTCACTGCCTTCCACATTGGTTTTGTAATCACAATTCTTTTCATTTTTTCCTGAAAATCTCCTATCTCTTTGTCTGTCTGAATATTTGTAATCTCTTATTTTTTTATGTTTATATAGGTCAGACTCTTCATTCTCATCGTCAGAAGTTATCGGTGGTTTATTAACATGACTGTAAGAAATGCAAGTGAAATTAAATTTTAAAAAACAGTTTATTACATACATTACAAATATTTTCCAGCAGACTATACCTAGTAGCAGGTAGTGACTTCCTACGACTATCAATTTTAAGACATGTTCCATCACTTCTATTCTTAAAAATATTTTCTTTTGTTTCTAATGTAGGTATGGAAACACGTGTTTTTGTTTCTGTGTTTGCTCTATCAGAAAAATTTTCCACTGGTTGCCGTCCAATATCTCTTGTTTTTGAAAACCTGTACATAAATGTTATAAATTTTGTTGATTGTTTGAAAGTAAAATCACAAGAACTGTAGGATAATTTAAGTGTAAAAAAATCTTACCCTTGTTCTGGTTTAGTATGAGGAAAGAACCTTTTTCCTTTATTTTGGAATGCTTTAATGACAAACTCGTCCTTCCTACAAGATAATATAAGTTAATACTGGGCCGATTAAAAATGATCCATAGTTGATACTCTCCTTCAAACTGTGTCTGACTAATAAACATAAATACAATATTTAGCTTATCTGCAATATCTTTAATTTGGCCTTAGACTATTTATACAGCAAAATATAAAACTACTAAGAAGCATATAATATAATGCATACACTTACTCTATATTAAGTTGCTTTATCATTTTTGTTTTCCTTTCAATTTCACTCTTTGCTGTTTTCAGCAATGATGAATAATTCATTTCCAACTTTTTGTGTTCTGCATTAAGTCTGTCAAAATCCTGTAAAATTATCTATAATATCAATGCACATCCATCCTAAGACCTAAGCATATATCTATCTAAAAATTATAAATTGATAAGAAACATGATGGACCTGTTTGGGCCATGTGGGGATCAAATCAGTTGATGATTATTAGCTATACGTTACTATTACAGCCAGGAGCCGGACAAATGCCAAAAGTAAGTTTGCCACCTCACGTAATGGTTAATATTACCATGGATTCAATTTTCCATAAAGTCAATAAAACAATGGCAACTGGGGTTTTGGTTCAGTTCTACAGTATTAAAAAGAATCTTATTTTACAATCTTATCATTTTAAAATGAAGACAACTGAAATCTAATTAATTTGCGAAATCAGTAATGCTTACCATCTGTAACCGATTTAAATGTGTGGAATACTTATTAAGCTGTACTTTAAGCTCTTGGTTTTCATTTTTTAACTAAAAAGAAAACAATCATAATAATAAAATTATACTTCAAAATGCCTTGACACACCATTCACTTAATATTTTCGCGCTCAATTTTGTGGCGTACTTACATCTTCAACTATCGTATCGTGATTATAGTTTTCCAAATCGTCGTATAATCCATCCATCGTATAATTACAACTAAATATTGACTTTAAATGTAAGTTAATTATTATATATTATACTGTTTGAATTTTGAAACTAAGTCATAAAAATATTTAATACTTAGAGCCACCTTAGAACAAAAAACAAAAGTCAAAACTAAAACGACAAATATTACACAGATGTTGGTACTTGGTAGTAGTCGTAAATGTAGATGTGAAAGACACAGACTATAAATTAGTACAGACTCATGAAAACCACGGAAATAAAAATCGTTATCGCCATAGAGTATTAAAACAAAACTCACAAACCATTTCACTCGGAGAAAAAGTTCGTTATATTTGAATCCTAATTTAGTACATTAATTTATATTACCTTCATCGTTACTATACATTTTATTTACTTATTATATCTAAACTCTAATATAAATAAAAACTCTGTAAAAACGTTTTAAGCAAAAACCACAGTTCTGTTCAAATTCAGCCAAAAATATTTTGTCTACCTAAATAACCATGACCATTTCTCAATTTCTAGTTTTCCGGGTATAAATTTTCTGTAGTAGTCGTGTTTTCATGAAACGTAAAATCTAATCACCAATTATCTTTTAGTACGAACGAACTCTCTTCGCGCCTGCGGGTGGAATCCATCAATAAAACTCATTGTTATAATTTAACAGTGTTTATATTTTGTTTCAAGGTTAATAATATTACATGTGCCTCGTGTGATACTGCTATACAAAATTCCGCTTGAGCAGTCTATAAGATGCCAATTGTACCGATGACTGCTTTTAGAAATGTGACGTCACAGATCGTTCAAACCGGTCAATTGAAACTAAAAAGACACAAAAGATATCTAAAACGTTATGAACTTCACCGTCTAACGTAATATATAGTTAGGATATAAACAGAATTACTCGATGTAGGTATACACAGGCACAAGATCCTTATTTCTGTGACGTAACGATATGCAATCGAGAGTAGGCTTGGTGATTTTGTGCACTATCGTATAATCCATAATAAATTTACATAGAAATATAAAAATTCCATAACATCGTGCAACTTATATTTATTCACCATAACCTGTAGTCCGTTATCGTACAGTTTGCTACAACAGTGAGACCTATAACGAGTGTTAAAAACGAACAACGAAACGAAGGCGGTCGTGATTCAAGACATCTATACAAATCTATGATTGGCATTGAACGTTTAGGAAGCTGAATTTCAATAATACTTTTTACGCCATAACAAATTTACACTTTGTAACAATTTACTACTTTACCTTTTACATTAGGATACTTAACGTTAAAGCTTGCCGTATTTACACGTAAGAGATGACGAGGATGCCGCGTTCGATAGAAAAATATATCTAATGTGATCATGATTTCAAACAGTACGTAAAAAATAAATGCCGAGTCAATGAAACTACAAAAGTTTGTAAAAAACAAATTATGAGCTACGATATAAAATGGCATGAAATGGTGTAGAGACCATTTCTAATTCTTTATATGAAGGTACATAGTTTGTGTTATAGTTATACAAAAATACATGTTTAAAACCTATAATAATCGTTTAAAATATATTTTCTCAACTAATCCCTTAATGAGTCGAAGGTTAAATCTACAATGTATACACGGTGGCACTGTTATTCGAGAATAAAGTTAAAGAGCGTCGGTAAAAAAATAAACAGTAATATAATTAAACTGATCTCATCGTAAATATACTCTAGAGTAAAATAATATTTATCATTTATAAAACCAGATTAGCCTAGTACAATGGCACTCGGCCGGTAATAATAAATAGATGAAGAAATCCTTTACCAAAACGCTGCCTAATCCTTTACTGTAAATATATTTTGTGTGAATGACTTAATCTAACATCACATCCACTCTCGCATTCGCACGGAACAACAATGGAAGAATTGTAAGAAGCACTAGGTTTTATAAAAAATATCTTTTTCAATCCATGACAGTAATTTTATGGCACCCGGCGGTAAAGGCGAAACGTCATAAACAAGTAAGATCCAAAACTAATGAATATTCTAGATTTTTTTATTGTTCCACGACTACTTAAAACCTCTGTTAAAGCGGGCAATTCTCAAGAAGTGATACAAGATTCTCGATTCTGACATATTTTGCGACATATCAACGTAAATATTTTAACGCTTTCGTGAGAATTGCCCCCCGATTCAATACCATCGCTAAATATTTCAAGATAACGTTTCCTCCACCGTCGGGCTGTTTCAAGGTGTCTGTGTATTTGAATATATGTACAAAAGATTACATTCAACAAGACAGACTTGTACTATCGAAACTAAATATATACCTAAGACATTTCCGTTGTCGTGGCACAAATTCCTTTAACTTATAGCACAGAAATCCTCATGGAGGATACATAACAGTACTTCAATCTTTTAATAAACGGACACAAAATGCATATTATGGAAGAAATATGGTCAGGAATGCATCACGTATCCATTACACTAGCTATAACATATCAATTATAAAAGTAACTTAACATAGTACAATATATGTAAAGCCCGAACTCGAGCGTAGATAAGAATTGCTGAAAGAGAATACTTTGAGCCAATCTCATATACGCTTGTGTATCGGGGGAGACAGGGCTCGTATTACAAAGCGGTCATGTCTAAAGTACTTATCTGTGTGTGAATATATTTCTAGTGTATATTGAGGGCGCTTTGTAACACGGACCCCACTGGCACAGTGTGTGCTATTTGTTAGTGATAGCCACGCCCATTTATTAAACTACAGTATACAGAACAAACCGGTAACCGTCAACGTGCTCGAATGTGGGTTTCACGAGTACTCCAAATTGGAGCGGTTCAAAACAAATAGTAATATTTCAGTGACCAAGTCGTGTGCGGAATTTTAGTATTCGCAAATGTACATTTAATAAAATTATGGGCTATATTTATATGATAAGTAGTAATGCGCAGAAAGTTGTTTTGACCACACAGCGCTGCATATAATTTTTACTGAACAGTCCTTCTGGTTTGGTCTGTATTCTGTGTAACGTAACAAGACTACACCATAACCAAAAAATTGCACCTATTGTACTCTTTCATCTACATCACGCTTCTTTGTACTCTTGCGCAACAGCACGGGATTTTGTACGTTCCATGTTCCGATCTACACATTGGCGTGTGTATTTCATATCCATTTTCAAATGGACGTTTTCAATATGATGAACATTTATTTTGTATTACAAGAAAATGCTACAAAACCGTCTTACGCCATTTTTTATTAAATTCATACCATTTTTTGAAACACAATTACTACACAAGCCGCGATATTCAACTGTTCCTATCATCACCTCTAAACAAATACAGACAACATCTTATTTTTAACTCTTCTTTTAACATAAAAAAACACTACAATTACAATTCAATTGTTTTACATAAGGAATCTTAAACATAAAACAGGGTAATATTTAGAGGCGTCTAGGATAGACCGCGGCCAGTGTCGGAGTGTACGTGTTTAAGCGTCACGTGCGTCGTGGAGGGGGAAGTGTCATTGCGGCGTGTCCCTCGCGGCGCTCCAGCGGTCGAACTCTATCCCGGAATCGGGCGAAACGCCACCAGGAACCGCGCACCCGCAAGGCTCGCCCGCCGGCTCACGAACGCCCATTTCCTCCAGCACCTGTTACATGAACTGAACATTAATGTTTACTTTTGAATTCGAAGATTTAACGATATTCCTTTACAATCAATACGATGAAAATAATAAAAAAATCGGGGGTCCTACTGATAACTAATAAGTAACTATAAATAAAACATTTAACGGTTTAAAACTCGATATACACTAATTAAACTTCGTGGGAAATTATTTTAACACGATGTTTCGTCTTCCCGTGGCCACGGGCCGTAGTTAAAATAATCTACAAATAAGTTTAAATAATATTATACCGCGTTTTAAACCGTTAAAGTGTTTTAGTTTAATTTCTACTACTCAAGTAAACTATAGACAGTATTAAAGGAATTGTAAAAATGTAACTTAAAACAAGAGTTTCTTCACTTGAAACAAACTGACTCTAAAGCGATAAATAAAAGCAACGGATAAGTAAGGGCAGAAAAGCGTTGTAAAATAAACACAATATACATAGAACACACTTTAGGAATTTGATAACCGTAGAGGGAACATTATATATTATATTTGTAAGGAATCGTGGCACAGGAGGTGGGATAGGGTTGTGTAGATACAAAGCGCAGACCTTACTCAGTGGGGCGCTGCGCTCGTGGAGGCCGAGGTCCTGCTCGAACGAGTGCAGCTGTCGCATGAAATGGAAATTGGGTGCGATGTCCGTCTTGCGCGAGCGGACCAGCTCGAAGGCGTCGCGGAGGCACAGCCGGTGCCGCTGCATCAGGTACGCCAGCGTCACGGTCACGGACCGCGAAACGCCAGCCACGCAGTGCACCAGGACTCCGCAGCCCGCGGTCATGGCTTCCTCTGAAAATGTTTATTCAAATGTTATGAGAGCTTTCTAATCAGAACGATAAGATTTTGCGGGTTAATATTAAAATTAATGATTTTTAACGCCTTGTTGCAGGGGGCAATTTGGACTCGATCTATAGGTACTATGATGCTTTGTCGCTTCAATTAATTTTATATATTATATATTTATCTCATTTCAGTTAATCACATTCAAGCTTCTTTTTAAAGAAACGTACAATTGTTAAATGGCAACTTTTTAATATTTATTAAATTTTCTACTAGGTTCCAAATCTGAGCTTTGCTATTGAAAGTTTAACCAAGCAAAAGTAACCATTACTTCATTATTATTGTACTCACCAATAAATCGTATGGCCTGAGGGAAGTGTATCGCGAGGTTCTGACTCCAGTGGTCGGCGATCGGTATCTTGAGGTAGTTAATACCGCAGCCTTCTGCCTCGAAGGTGTTCGGGAGATCGGGCGTCACATTCAACACGTACTGAAAGTATCATTAAAAGTGTTATTAACAGGTATATTAATAAATTACATTTAATTTTTTTTTTTTACATACGGATTTCGAACCTTTTGTCTTTAACCTTGAATTCATATTTCATCTACCATATCTATAAGTTATAGAACCAAATTGATAAATCTTGTACATTCAGAAAAACATCTACCTACATCCTTTATGTGTGACCTTTAAACATTATATATTTTTTAACATATAATGCCACAATGCATGCCCAGTTCGGGCAATCGTGATGTTTGGATAGTCGACACGAACCACTAACAACAACAGCTTTCAAAGAAAGCCCTGGGACGAGTTCCCAGTTGTAAGAATTCAAAGTTACATGAGCCTAAGAAAATTGAAATCTACCTTGATATTATGCCTGGCAAGTGCATCGCAATCCTCGCTGTTTGTAGAATTTCCGAGGAATAGATTGGGCAGGATCTCGATTGGAAAGTCCTGCTGGGTGTGCGTGTGTGTATCTTCGCATTCGGATGACGAGCCGGACGAGAGGGCGTCGTCACAGCCAGAACCGGAAATGCGCAGTGATCTAAAAAAAAAAAAGAAAAGTAAGATAGATCACTATCAAAAATAACAAAACGTCAACTCTAGAGTGGTATGAGACCCAAATCATTAAACAATTTTCTCGTGTTAACTTAGTTGAGATCTGCCACTATATTAGTGTTAGAAAGATCCATTCCAAAGCTTTTCTGAGACATCCATAGCCTATCGCACCTTCCCTGAAATTGATCCTATTGTTATTCTAAACAGAAGCCGCATGTGGAAGACCAATGCATAATTTAGATGCTATCTATCATGGAATGCGCTATGGGATAAAGGTTTTATAGCGTTTTGGTTAAAATTTTTAATTTATGACAAGAAGCCTACAATGACGGACGAGGGTGTTTTAAAGCTTTCTATGTTCAGTCTATCTATTAAATATTATGTACAAGACCAACATGTATCATACAAAACCAGCCATGTTCAAATATTCGTCCAGTGATAACCATAAATTTAAAATCCATATAAACTGGGCTCTAAGTAAATAAATAATGGCACGCGAGCCTCTATAATTATTACATCAGCGAAAGAATTAGTACGAAGGCCTCGTGGTCACAGGGACCGTGGGAGCCGCGCGGGGGCGAGCGATCGATGGCGGGGTTGCTCAATGGGGGTGGAGATGGTGGTTCCCCATTCACCTGCCCCCGTGGATCAATGGCCGCCCACACAACGCGTCCTTACTCTATCCCCCTCCGCCCTCTGAGCTCGTTCGACGCCAACGCGTCTGCTCCCACGCGATGCTTTCCCAAATTCGCCCTCTCAATCGTCTCGACGCCATTCAGTGAGCCATTTTGAAAACAATCAAATTAGCCGAGAACACGCGAGTGACGCTCGGCAATAACTTTATTCACTGCACAACGCCTACGCATCGCGTGTCACTTTTAACAAGGAATAATGTATACTGCGTCCAATAGGACGATGAACTTATTAGAATAGTACATGGATGGATAGCGAATCCAAAATTAAGTATTATTTTAACATTTTAATTGTATGACTGCACTGCAGATGTTTTGCTCTCTTAACAGGTTATTAAAAATTTATTTTATAAGGCTTGGATGTTTCAACCATCTCTTATAAGCTTAAGTTCAAAGTTCAATTAGGATTGTGCTTCTTTTGGTGCTGAATAACTGTCACGCGTACTTAGTATGGAAAATGCATGGTCGGTGTGGTACCGAAAACTTGCGATGTGTTAGCTAATTCATTTGTTGATGATGACAATGTAACGGGGTCCCGTGAATAGATGCAGATATCTTGAATAGGGTTGTTAACAATGTAGCCCTGAAAGGTTATAGCGTTTGCACACCGACAGGCGACGTGGTGAGGCTCCGGTGCGTTCGCGTGGGCAGCGTGGGCAGCGAGGCGCGTGGGCGACAACACGTCCATTCAGAGCGCTCGCCCACTCGCTGATCTGATCTCATAATGACAACGCGCTCCTCGCTCGAACGAATCGATTCTAATGTGGGAGCCTGTTTACACTTATCTTGACAACACTTATATGCCATTTACCGCAAAAGAAAACATTGACTACTATGGGCGACTAGATTTTTCGCAATCTACCCACACACCGCAACTAAATTGTCTTATAATTTAACAATGTAATCTTCCAATATTTCCTACTGAAACTAATTGAATCAGCTCCATACGTTAATCTAATTTAAAATATATCTTTCATATAATTTGAATCTTTTTATAATAGGAAAAACACACCAGCAGATAACTACCCTACCAATTGATATTATGCGAGGCTGGCAGTAGGTATGATACAGAGGACGTCGATCGAACGGAAGCCGTGACACGACTTGCCCGTGTTATTAATGAACCAGTCGAGTCCTATAACGTGTTTAGTTGCATCGACAAAGCGGTCGAAATGGATGTGTCTTTGAAACGACCTCGCCGTTCACGGGTGGGTACCATCACAAACGGTTCGGATAACTGCATGTAGATTATGGGTCGGTTACTTGTAGGCGTGCGGGAGTGCGAGTGAGTGCGGTGCGCCAGCGCAGAGGAATGCGGGCCGACCCACCCGACGGCAATGACCGCCTGCGAGGGACGCTTTTTTAATGCCTCACTTACTAGTTTCCATCCTGTCAGGACTTTAACGGGTGAAATCGGGCGACTAACGAAGTTTTATATATCTAAACCCACTATAACATCTCTTATTTTATCTAGTATACAATTCTACGAAATAGGTACTTCTTAATGGCATTTGTGATAATAATGCTGTTAGGCTTAGTAACATCGACATTTTCTTGGAAAACCTTGCCTGAATCCTGTTTGTCATCAATTAAATTGTAGAGGTTAGTTAAATAATAATTAAAGCCGTGTCCTCGTTATTTGAGGTATATAATATGTAGCTGGGAACGTATTCGAATCTTTTATAAGAATATTGCAAACACACATTTAATATAAAATTATTTATCCGCTGTCGTGTTTTCAGTTCATGTATCTATGAATAAATCAGTTTAAGTTTTTTCCAATGTATAAACGCTTTGAGTTGGGGTAATTTAATACCCACATTACACGTAAATATTTACCCACGTGATATTAGATTATGGTGTCACTAGACAAATAAACAAGATAACATTTCACCGAACACATCCGACATCTTTTATCGTCTCGTTCATGGCGGGCTATGAATGAAATCCAGCCTTGAATTCATTTGCAAACTGTGCTCAAACAAAAACAATGCCACGAACGGAACAAACTATACTTTTTTACAACCGCACTCATACTTACATAGAATACAATGGCAAATTAAAATTTATAATTTCATAGCATGCGATTACCATCTGTATGTTAATTAGACAACATTTCGTTAAATTTGTACCTATAATACGTGAGCGGTGTTCTAAGAGTGTTGCGAACTTAAAAGTGCTAAAATTACATATATGAACTCATCAATTCGGATGCAAGCTGTAAAATTTTATTATAAACATGACCATTGCGTTGAGTCACGATCGTTTGGGGGGTTAATTCGCAGATAAGTGATGTATCAAGTCTATCATTCGATTTATACAAATTACGTGAGGTTATTTCGAATGACCGGATAAAAACCTCGATGAATGAAGATGCAAGGCGACTTTTAAAATATTATAAAATTCAAACCGACCTTTTTTCATTGTACAATACTAAACAGACTACTTCTATTACTTTGTAATATTCTACAATTGTATATACATTGTAAAGATATCTCTTCTCTTTCTCTTAAATATCTTAAATGCTTTATTTAATTTTAAAATAGCTCATGCATCGAAGCAAACATCGTAAGCGCTTCTTTATGGACATTTACGACACAAGTCAAACTTTGTATATCGCAAAATTTGCCATTTGTTTTTCATGCAAGATTCGGCGTAATTCGTATGTCGCCTAGATTAGAATTGCCCCCTGGCCATTGTTTATAAGTGCTCCTGATAAATGAGTCGATCGAGTGAGACGTGCAGTGCGCGTTCGGGGTCGCGATATAAATTCGTGAATGAAAACGTCCGCCTGCCCTGACGTCATCGGTGACGTCACACTGATAAATTGTCGACTTCGCACCAGGATCTGGCTTGAGCGATAAGACTTTCCTTGCGATTAGAATTTTGCATTAAAACTTATCACAATTACTACTTCTTTAAATATAGACTATTTATTGTAATATTAAAAATATAAAGCCCCTACATATAAAAACTTTAGTTTCCATTAAACAATAGTAGAGGTCTCGACCTTGGTCCATCTGGCGATAAAAAGCAGTTGTAGCGGAACAAAAAATGATTCGTTGTGAATAATGATTTAAACATATTAAATGATTAATTTATTAGTAAGTCAAGAGTTGTCTTGTTTCTATTATTCATATTAATATATAAACGTAATACAAGAAGTCGGAAGATACACGTAACAGTTTAATTCTTAATAAGAATGCCTGAAGCATTAGAATCTTTTGGTGGATTTTTTGTAAATGAAAATTTGAAATACGAAATGGGCCGCCTACCTGCCCGGGGGGGGGGGTGTCCCAAAAACTTTAAGGGGGTTCCTCCCAATAAAGAACCAGAAAAAAATATGGAAACGGACAAAGGTATTTGGGAAAAGGTATTTCTGTGTTGATATAGGGCAGGCACACACACACACATACGTTAAGCATGTGTATAATTACATATGGACGTTTTACCCTTTGTCGAAGCGAGTGGAATACGTCGGCATACAATTAATAAATGAAATGGTGATACAAAGACCCATCCACCCCGCGCCGGCCCCGCGGCGGATGCCGTACCGGTAAACCGTGGGAGTGATTACATTTTACTTACAATATAAGACGTCTATTTATAGGCATGAGTTTAAACGTTACCGTGGCAGGGAATCGTCACGTGAAGTGCGTGGGCGGCGAAATACAACTTCGCCCAAACAAATTGTTAAGTATTTAGGGACTTTCCTATCAATGGGCCACTCTGCGTGGGCGGTGGTTCATTAATGAATTCGGTATTTTACGGCTCTATAATAATACTGCTCGTTTGGTATTATAATATTTCTTAGGTCTCTCGTACGTCAAAAAGAAATAAACTGAAACTGTAAGGACTAAGAAGTATATAGAGGATACAATAAGTTAACCATCATGGGTTTGTCTCGAAGTACGTGTAAATGCATACCTAAAATTTACATAGTATAGGTACATTTGTACATATTATATAGTTCGCATGTAGTTTACACATGAACGCTACCTTGCTGTACGCTGTTGGTCGGAGATTCGAGCTCCACCTAAATTAATTTGTAAATAATTCTTACTTTTGTTAGTTACGTTGTTAGTTGAATACATTAAAAACGTCAAATCACGTAAACGTGAATCGTATATCCAGTTAGCTGTTAGACGAATATGAATGGAGCGTAATGTGGCATTGAACGCGCAAAGGCATTAGCTGGTGTTGCAACTTGGCTCAATGAGACCGTAGCGACGTAGGCACAAATGATGAATGAGTTTATTAACCGAACGTTTTTATTAATGTCAAGTGGCGACTGCAATGCGCCACTCAGCCTCGAGGGAGCATCGCTGAAGACCACGATCTCTACTTTAATATTGTACTAGCTGTGGCCGCTACTTCGCCCGCGTGCAATAGTTACTTTGGGGATCAAATTTATTTTTGCAAACAATCTTCTCAGCTATATAAATTCTAGCTGTTACTAATGATGTTTCTTCGTTTTCCATTGTTCCTACGCTTTTATTAGTCGCAGCATGATGTTATATAGTCTAAAGCCTTCCTCGTTAAATGGTCCAACCAACACAAAAATAGCTTTCAATTCGAACCAGTACTTCCTCAGAGTATCGCGTTCCAACAAACTAACTCTCCAGCATAGATCAATATAGATGTAATGAAAAATATTGTGTCTTTCGTTTAATAGACAGGCAGCATTGGCCAGTCTACTTTAAATAAAGCCATTTTATATCTATAGGAAACCATTATTTAATGGTCGTTGCAATATATTCTACCAAACTCCTATCAATTACAGTTCTTATTTTGAGATCCATTAGTCAAGTTATAAAGTACCCAATAATGGCTTTTTTATTGCTTTTATGCAATAGATAAAAAAAATTACCTTGAATTGCCTTTAAAATATAAAAATGGTTCTTGCACGTGTTCATCATAATATAACTCATATATCCAATATGTACCATCAATATATCTTTGAAGGAAGTATCCTTCAAAGATATATTGATGTGTTAAGTAACTAGATGGTAGACACGTTGTCTGTAGTAGGTTCGAGTCTCATCTGTGTCATTATATACATATATTTATAAATAATTATATTACAATTAGAATTCGTTATCTCTTTTGGTCTCTTTCGAACTCATTTAATTCAATAACTAATGTTATGAGACGATGAATATAATACAACTTGTAATCCAAAGCACGCAAACAACGATTAAATAATGTATGCATACCATAAACGAGCAAAGGAATGTAAGAAAATCGTTGAAGAGCAGCATTATCTAATCTTAAAAAAATGCTAATTACTAGAATCCAAGTATAAATAAAGTGTGTCTGTTTGTCTGTTATACAACAACCAAGCAATCAATCACTTGATTTTACCAATGAGTAAATTGTAGTATACATATTTTTTTAAAATCCATAAAATCGTCTTGGTTTTCGTCCCAACTCTTCGCGGCATCTTTAATACCAAACGAGCGAAACTGCGGTGCAAGCTATTATTCTACAAACACCACTCATAATAGTTACGGAATCGTGAGAGGCCTGCCGATTTCAATGAATGGTATCGCAAAAGTAAATACGAAACCAGTCGTAACGGAGCCGATGCTTGTGAATGGAATATTTCATAGCCACGTAATCTACGAGTCACCTTCGAGTACCAATTGCCACGTGCAAACGTTAATTAGTTAGGCAACGTTGAACGAAAACATTTCGCATTACATCACTGATAGAGAACAATACCTAACTGGGGAACGTTTGATGCAACGTCGTTCGGCTTCTTCACGTGCAGATGTGGTGGTATAGATCATACATGTTATGTAATATATACATTGATAATTATACGATAAATTGCACCAATGGCGTTATATTTATTCATAGATTAATTCTTACCCACACAAAATTGTTAAACGTACTTTGATTATGTTTTTTTATTAGTGTAACTGCCAGCATGTTATAATAACAAACCAAATTACATTAATGACTAAATTATTAACGATAATTGATAATGCTTTTTAGTTTCTAAATCCTACAAAACGTGTAAGTAATATTATGTTGGAATGTTCATTGAAAAATACGTTGAAAGCCATTAATTGTTTCCTACGCAATCGCAAAGAGAGAGTCAATCAATCGAATAAGCAGTCGGGTCGGTGCGGCAGCGGCTTTTTCCGATAAAAGCTGAATGGTGAGTCTCACGCGCATGAAATCGGTTTCCCACGCGGGCTAGTTTTTCTACCGTCAGTGCTAGCATAATTATTCAGAATCTGGGGACTGGCGGCGCAACTCTTGCCTTTTTAGCGAACAAAACCTTGCGCAAAAGCAATCGCAATATCGAAACGCCAGTAGTTTGAGTATCCATAATCGCTGCGTACCAGCTGTAGTAGGAAATCACGTATCAATTATCTTGGTGTTCTAACTATAATAACTACTACAGCAATAAGAAAAAATGTACTATTTTTATTATGGCTGTTTATTAATTTATGTAAGAGCGCATTTACGGGAGCCAATCTATGTTGTAAGTGCTACTTTGCCGCAACACTCCGACTCTCACCTCACATCACTCCTACTCTAACTCCCACTCTCATTCCTACACTCACTCCCACTCTCACTCTCACTTCTACTCCTATACACAAAAGGCCAAATAAGAAAGTTTCATTGTTCTAGCTTCAAAAACCACGAATTTCCATACAAACTTTCAACCCCCTATCAACACTTTTTTGGCATTATTATTAATGCCAAAAAAGGGCCTATGTCCTTTCTCAGGCTCTCAAATATCTGTGTACCAATTTCATTTAAATCAACTTAGTAGTTTTGGAGTTAAAGCCGGAGAGACAGAGTTACTTTCGCATTTATAATATTAGTATAGATGTAGGTGCAGGTAACTTACCGTAGGCCCATCAGGGGCAGATGTGGCAAATGTTGAGCACCAGCTTCACTGCACCACTCGGGATAAGCACGACGAAATTCTGCGAAGTCACCTGTTGACAATACGACAATATCTATAGATTTGAGTAGAATAATATAACAAGAAACGTCGGGCCGTAGTTAAAACAATTACCGAATAAGATGAACTTATACATATATAGCGTATCTTTAAAAAAAAGTACATAATATATAAAGCGGTTACGTTTGATGGTAGTTTCTTGTAATTAAAAATAAATTGTATGAAATGAGCACGTATAAACGATCAATTGTATAAAGATGAGAGGCGGACGGCGGAGGAAATCGAGGCGTCGCGTCCGGTGCGTCAGACCTACTTCCGGTTGTCCGCGCCACTATTGTGATGTTAATATCGCCTACTTTACATTATATTCATCCAGTAGCTGGGCCTAAACAGATCTTTAATATTATAAAGCTGTAAAGTTTGTTTCGACGCACTATTATCAGGAACTACTGGTTCGAACTAAAAAAATCTTTTTATGTTGGTTGGTGAGGAAGGCTTTAGGTTATACTACATCAGGCTGCGACCAATAGGAGCGAAGGAACAGTGGAATATGTGTAACAGACGGGGACAATGATTCTTCTTTGAGAGTTTCCGTTGCGTGCGCTGCGAAGACATACCAAAAAATATGTATGTACCGATGAAAAATGATTCTTCTTTTAAGTTTAACTCGCAACAACGACGGGCCGAAGATTTTTGCAAGAATAAAAAAAAAATACAAAATAGTAGTCCAAAATAACTACCGGCACGGACACCTAACAATCAACACCTAACTAACGACACCTAGCACGGAACGCCGTAGATGACAATGACGAAATTTTTTTCACTTTATTTTCGATTTTGAAATAATAAAGGTACTATAGTTCATAGAGACACATATAAGGACTTTTTGGAGCAGCGAAAGATCAAATCCATTTCACTCGTGTATACAATTTTCAAAGCTCCAGTAAACGAAGATAGATTGTGTACATCGGTTCGCCGTAACTAGATTATACGATTATTTCTGCCACTATGTCTTCTTGGAGACTAATCCTCTTTGAATCATGCACGTTTTATAGTCACTATGTTCTATATGAAATATGTATATTTATAGAAGTAACAGGGCCACATTAAAAAATTATAAACAGTAAGGATGGACTTTACCAAATGTTAGTTGCCAAATTACTTAAATATTATATTTAAGTTAGATAAATCGTAGGTTAAAAACTGCACAAGGTAACTGAGCACAAATTATTATTTTTACATGAATTAATCAGTGTTACTTTGCAGTTTACAGTGTTGTTTGTCCTTAACCCGAATTTAATCAACAATTTTTGGTTAAATTACTAAATTTCTGAAAACGACTGTTTATAGCAATGTTCCACTTTAGATGTGTCTTTTATTCGTATGTTTAGTTGTAAATTAACACATTGGACATGTACTAATACGGAGTTTATACACTAACTAAGACACGATCTCTTCCACACAACCCAGAATGAAAGAAAAATAAGCTTATGGGAAATGAGATCTGCAAGGGTGTTTATAAACACTTATAATATTTTAATGTATAGTATTCTACTCTACGTTAGATGTAGAGACCATTCTCTAGTGATATCTTAGGTTTATTCCTAAGTTGAAAGCCCGTGGGTGCTCCGAACAAGGCAATGTCCACTGGTTCACAGCGTGTGGGCAGATCTTCGACGTGGGTGTAACCTTGCCAATCGCCTAACTTGTTAAACTAACGTGATGCTTCGCGTGGGTTCGGAATGTTTTGATATAACATCTCATATTTTGCTAGTTTAAAAATAATAAAATTAAAGATTTTCATTACATTAACCGTAGCCAGCTAACCTTCCTTATCTTCTAATTCTATCTTCTTTTTTTTCAGAATTTATAGTTTATGTATATTAAGTTTACAGTTCTTAGCTAAGTTTTGGAGCTCTGTTGTAATTGTTAATGGCCTAATTACGTAATGTAGAGCCACACTTGGAAAAGAGTCACGAGCAACGAATTCATATGTTTTTAAATTGTATCTATGCAAGTTATAATCTTAGTTTTTTTATCTTTTTTTACTGCATCTGCATACCTAATTATTTCTACATAATATATCGGTTTAAATTAGAAAGCTTTTGATTAATCGCCCTGATAATAATGCTTTCCCTTTAGAGATACGTAGTCGTACTCTAACGGCCTAATTTAGTCAGTTGACACAGTAGCGAATTCTTTTGATAAACAGAGACCCAGCAGCAACGGCCGTTGGGCGCAGGCGCGTGTGCCAGGGGTGAGGGGCGAGGGGCTTCAGCATCGATCCGATGAGTCATCGAGTCTGCCCATTCATCCGCCGCACTCAATGAATCGCCGTAGAACCCCGCGCCCCGCGCGCACCCCCGCGGACCCACCACCCGGCCGGTGTCCTCGCCAACAAGGACTCCATTAAAATCACCCCTCCGTTCTCGGTGGATGAATCAAAACCTTGAAACGCCCACGTAAAGACTGCGTGAATGTACGAAAGTTCCTTAATGATCTCAACACTTTCCTATATATCATTGGTTTACATGTGATGGATACGTTTGTCAGTGATTTAGGTTTAAATACATGATGCCAATATACATAACGTGGATAAGAGACTTTTTATCCCAAAAAAATTCAGCGGAACGAATGAGAAGATTTGGACCAGTTTTATTTTTTAATTATTTATAATAGAAGAAAAGAGACAAGCATGCGATGTCGACCTATTTTGGCTTTGAATATTCGAGAAATCCACAGACTGAAATCGTTGGATAACAAATATTATACAGCCACCTTACCCAAACAGCAGACTATCAAAGCGGAAACGCCATTTTGATGGCGCGGTTAAAGAACGGAAGACGAGCTAACGGCTAAATGAGGCAAAAATGGAAACCAGTAATTGATTAAATAGGTGGCAAACCACAAGCACGCACCGCCTTAATAAAAAAACCAATGTAACGGTTTTAGCGGGTTTTACCGCAAGTAAAATAAATTCATTCCCATATCCTGTATGTACTTCGGGAATGTTTAAACAGAATATCTAACACATTAGTTTTCTCAGTATTATAACAGTATGCGTATTTCATCGGGCATTCTACAACATATTATGAAGTTACGTTTCACCTTATGTATATGCAGTAAAATATAAAAACAGCAAGAGGACAATTCAGGGCATATTTAAAAAGGTTTTAGGTAAGCGTTTAAAGAACACGGAGAGATAGTATGTGTTCCGTCCGGGGTCTACTCATGCGAGGGTGGGGAGGTGTGCCAGGGTGGTGTAGCCTTGGAACCAATCCCCTCTCCACTACAACCTTGTATTTCGCTTAATCCACTAACAATCTATGATAAGCTTGAACAATTAATGCACTCAGAAACATCGATTGGAAGATAGAATATTCAAATCTTAATGGATGGTCTTAGTTATTTGTGTAAAATTTTTGCAATTTACAAAACATGAGGGACTCGAACCAAAGGCAGGCGGTGGCAGAAGCTCTCTTATTTGTAATTTAAAAAATTAACCTGTATACACTATCGATTGAATAAAGGAAAACAAAATTGTTATATATATTATGTGAACATAATTGTAAAAATTGACAATTTGCTTAAATAAAATAAAACGCTCATGATACTAAAACTAGTTCTGTATTATATACGTAACATATATTTCAGTAGCAATCATTACTCAACAGTAAAAAGCGTACTTTTTAACTGTAAAACAACGAAGTAACCTTGAAAACCAGTACGATTTACTTGAAAATTCGCTTCACTTTCACAAGAGCGAACCCTTGAAGGAAAACAATGTAAGGATAAAAATAGAGAATTTATTTAACAAGCTCCACGAATGACGTCATACAAGTTGGTTTGGTTTCTAAGAAGCGGTTGAGAATTTCGGATGTTTAAACCATACGTCCAAAATAAACTCACGCGATGAGAGAGTGGATAAAGGGAAATTGGATAATCATATGATTATATTAGAATAAATTCGGAAAATATTGTAATTCGTCTGCAGCCCTAATAAAAGATCTTTTCCGACTTTTATTCGTCGCATAACATTAACACTTTTGGAAGACCGGACAAAGAGCTAAAACAAGATGTCTTCACTCGTTTCATAAGTTTTGATTTTCCACTATTCCTCGCAGTTATAATATATGCACTATAGCTAAACCTTCACAAACAAACATATCATCATTAGATGCAGGCCAACAGCAAAACTCGTTCATGCACATTAAACCAATTAAGAGTTACTCGGCTCGCTTTCAAAACGATAATAGTCGTGGCACCATCGAAGAAATGATAAGTCGGGAGATAAGTATATCAGAAAACTCGACTTCCCTTCATTCGATAATGCTGTCATAATGCCAAACCTAACAAATAGGCATCGCATTGTGCTCGTTCTGTTTCGAATGATAAACGCGCATTTTACCCTCTTAATTCATCTAGCTGCGACCATTAAAACGACCTTTAGAACAAGTTTTTTTTATTGCGGGCCTAACGTAGCGAAACGAGACAAAAATTATTCAGAATACAATGAACGGAGTATCCGCGGGTCGGACGTTACATCGACGTGCAAAAAACCTTCAATGACAATGATCTTGGTTGCGAATTACGACGTACTTATTTAATTCATTAGGATTTAAATAAAACACTTTAACGGTTTAAAACGCGATACATTAGTTAAACTTATTTGAAAATTATTTTTAACTTCGGCCCGACGTTTCGGATGCTTTGCAGCAGCCGTGGTCACGGGGAGACTATAGACAGTATTTCATTAGGTTTCGCTTAGGTTGAAAACGGGGTCCTATTATAATTTTACTAGGTCTGTCGGTCTGTCACTAGGCTGTGTCTAATGAATTCATTCGGACAGTATTGCAGAACAAAAACAGAGGAGCTACAATACAATACTACAATTTCTGCTGTTTTAAAAGATCGTGCTACGGAACCCTGCATTCGAGGCCAACCCGGCACTTGGCCGGTTTTTTATTTTCCATTGTTGTCCATTGTATTATTATTATCACTACAATTCATTCATTTCATTGAAATACGTAATAACTACTTTAGTCATAGAGGAATTAATTAAAATAATAGAGGTTTAGTGAATCACTTCTGCCTCCGTCAGTAACGGGAATATAAACATATAAATATATTTCCTGGGCCAATTTAATTCTCCCTATGATCTCACCTTAAGCCAATATAAACCAGATGTTCAAAACTCTTGGTACGAGTAAATGTGGTTTCTGTTAAGCATTTACTGAACTAGCGACGTCATCCTGTATTCATGTTATGCCGCGATTGCATAAGAATTTCGCAAAGCCGGCAGATTGGATGTTTTATTATTTAAATTAGTTATTATATCTTTACAAATATTAAGGAGTTCAAGATTTTGACATTCAATAGCCTACAGCTGGGTCATTGATAACTAGCTACATAACGATTGCTTTTTTCTTTTTTACTTGAATGGTTGGGACGGGCATACATTAAAATGAATTGACTTATTTGACTGAGAAACTGTCACAAAGATGTGTTTGTTCTATGCTTTATGACTTTTAACTTTTTAATTCTTTAATATTATGATATATCTCTCTATAATTTCAGAGGTACCACTACTAATAAAACAGTTGATTTAGGTTGGCATGTCCGTCGTTTTATGATCTGTGGACATCTTTCATAAATATGCATAATATATTAGCATGTAGTGATAGTTGAATGTTGGTGAGACGTGAGTGAAACAGGAACTTATTAATAATAAAATTGCGGCCCTCTTCCGTTGGCCGAAGACCGAGCGATATACATCCGGCCGCCTTTGATGATGCTAGGAACATTAAATATTAGGTATTCAGTTTGACGAAAATATTGCCTAATAAATATTTCCTATTTCCTCTTTTATGTCGACATACTGGTTTTGCGATTAAATTAAATTGGACTCGACATTACTTTAATATTATAAACGCAAAGGTTTGTGAACATTTTTGCATGGATATTTGTGGATATTGACTCTTCATAATTTTTTAAAATTATTTATGCGGATTACATATACTAATCAGAATATTCACTTGACTCCGCAACTCAATGGTTCAACACTGGGATTAATTCGAAAAGTTCTGTATTTAAATGATGAAATTGAAGAGGAACGCACTCAAAAATGTATCTGCCCCATGATCTAAATAGGGGAAACGGGATTTCATATAACATAAAATAAAAAAACGCGCGCATAGCCTCATTTAGTAAATCAAATATATGTAATTTCTAACTTGATACATAATTGCGTGTTATGGCATTACTTCACACACGTATATAAGCATAAATGATAAAACGTAATGGTCGGAAACGTAAAGGCGCTCGAGAGTGGCGATCCTAATCTATCGTCTCGCATTGAGGAGCACAATGAGGAGCAGACTTCCTCTCCCACGTTTGGCGGAGCGGATGCCTCGACTTGCGACCCCGCCATTACGGGCCTTATATTATTATTGAAACTTTTATTACAACTAGCGTCTGAATTTAGAGTTTGTTTATTAAGAATAATATCTTTGTTACACAATAAACTAAAACTTCTATGTATTTGAATATAACACGAGTTAAAAACCAATAACAATACATTTCTCTTTCAGGTGTTTTTTAACAGTAGCATGGTATCCAGTTGATTAAAAGTGAAGAATACCTCGGCTACACAGCCAGTCACTGCATAGCATCTCAATAGGATACACTTATAACCTATTGCAGCTTTGGACAAGGTTTCGTTTGTTAAAATTGAATAGCTTTTATAATAAAAGATATTTGACAATAACAGTTACATTATTATAATATTTGATACATGCAAAATATAAAAGGATGATTTGCTACAAGCAAGCAAATTTTGATTACTTGAAATTTTTTTATGTCAAAGCAATGGGTTTCTTTTGATATGTAAATTTGATAATATATACATACATACATGTGTTGCTGGGAAATAGTGAAGAATTTCAAAACGCTTTCTCATTACACATAATATTATAAGTCAAACTATAAATACTTCATTTATCATCTCTCTTAATAAGTAAGTAATTAAAATACTGCTTCGAAGGATCATGTTGACCAGTGTAGAATTTATAACACTCTCATAGCTCATTTTGAGGACTTGTTACAATTAAAGCATATTAGTAGTACTGATGATACCTCATAAATCAAACATTGTTTAAAACAATCCTCTACTTAGCTTATGTTGCACTTTTTCTTAATTGGTGCAGCTAAAGTAAGTATCTTATCAAATATGAACAAATTAAATTTTTATTTACCTTCAAGGCAGACAACCTGAACGCCATCTTGCTTTAGCCGCTTCAGAAGTATACCATGCACAGAGTCAGGGTCCCTCGTTGCCCCATCACTGTACAGAACGAAAGTCCCTCGCGAACAGCAATGTGTTATTCGAGCTTTTAACTCCTTACATTGAACTGTCGATGCTAGCTCAATCTTTCCAGCTGCTAATCTTCGCAGCATTATACTAGGGATGGAAAAGTTCACAGCAGAACGTATATGTGATGCTGCATACTCGTTGGACCCTCGACAATCAATCAAGACTGTGTCCCTTTCATCCGATCTTAACTTTGCTAATAGCCACTCCTTAGACACTAAGTCACACTCGCATTCAGAGTCCGTAGGCATCTTGGACACTCAAATTTTATTAACGAGTCTTAGACAAGCCTGTTGCACCCACTTAAATGTTTAAATTACACAAACAAGACAGTCATTATATTAACGTGTTTTGAAAACTACAAATAAAAAAACGCTTAAATACTACACAACGAACTACAACAATATGCACTCTCAATGATCAATGTAAGACATTAAACAAAACCGTAAACTTCAAGTCTCGTGGTCCATCACTGGAGCCCATCAAGCTCATACAAAATACAAATCACAAAATCTACGCACGATACAAAATTCTCAATGGCGGTGTTGCTAGCTTCAACCACTGCATTCGCTGGGTTTACAAAAATGTAATACGTTTACTTATTCATATTGTAAGCGATACGAAATAAAATAAATAAAAATAATTATAAAATAATAATGGATGGTTTTTGCTTAGTTGATGTTAGATTATGAAAATAATAGGTTTATGTAATAATCTATTGATTCCTTAGAAAGGGCTCTTCTCTTTGCAGCCCTTCAAATAATCTCATTAAAATAAAAGTTGCTTTAAATTACATAATAAATACGTTTCCAATTTTTTAAGTAACAAAATAATGTCACAGTTCGCTAAATAGTTTATCGTAGTCTGTGAATTAACATATCTGTGGCTGAGCTTAGGTTCCAAGGTCGTTATTTTTATTGTCTATGCCGCTTGATTACGGTCTAAACCTATTTCGATGGGCGTTAACTTGGTAAATCTGTGGTTACATAATAATCATCGGTTATAAGTAATTATACCTACTATAAAATTACATTCTTCTATGAATGGGATACTATATTATTTTATGGAATAACCTAGAAGTATGGAATTGGGGTAAATAAAAATTAAATACATATCTGCGTATCGTTAATTTATTAAAATTTTAAGTAAATGAAATACAATAATTCCTATGATAATATACTTAATTTGTGTTATAAAATTCCAATTTTATCAGGTAAATAGTAATAATAATAATCGGAACTAGAGCATTTAATTATATACAAGCTAAGGTATAATATAAGTAGAAACATCTACAAATTAAAAATGAGTTTTCTAATTGACTATCGTTGGGTGAAAATAATGGGAATATATTATATCCCACATAACTCTAAATATAAACTAGAGCTCGTCGACAAGACTATCTCCCCTTACACATTCTTATTTAAGGCTAAATTTAATTTTAACTTTAAATAAACATTTCATTTACAAATAACTTGATCATAATTGTTTACATAATATAGTATTTACAATAATTATGTTGGTCACATGAATAACATTTGTATTTTTGGATTTTAAAAATTTCAACGAAAAGCTAAAGACACTTTTCTTTAGACTTCCTATGAAGCCTATAAACCTAGTCTAGTCTAGAGATAACTAGAATCCAAAAAGCTTTTACTACTTATTGAATGATTCATATTAAATCAAAGCAAATTTTATTACAACAATACAAAACTTTTGGCACAAAACGTGCTTAATGATTATGTTAATTATTTCTATGTACACAAAAGGCTCACTTATTTATTGCTTTTGTTGGAAATAATTGAATTCCTTAAGAGATATTGATAATACATTTTTATATTCAATCTTAAGCGCTGCCAAAGAGGAATGCTTCTGGAAGAAAGAAATGTTCATTCTTTGGAATGTAATGAAGCTTAAAGAAAGTAAATGACAATTTTAATCATAATAGAGTTCCAACAATTTTTGTGGACAAAGTATATATAAAGGCACCCATAGACTGTGTTTATCTGGTCCATTCCAATAAAAGTCATTAAAACATTAACAATTCACTAAATTATAATGGCACAACCCAATTTAGAAATTTATAGGATTTTAATATTACTGTGCCATTCTATGATTTAAATTTTATCTCTACTGTTAATCTATGTGCTAAATAGTTGCTATTATTTACTATACAATAATAATTGCACTAGCTGCTAAGGCGTTACGGATATCTTATTGATATACATTCACAATAGTAAAATATATGTTTCAAAATATTACTTTTAACAATTATAAAATGTAAATTGGTGCATTGGGTTCGTTTAGTGAAGGCGAATGAGACATTGTCTCTACATCATATCGATAGCTATGGTCCGCGTGTAAATCTTATTTAAGATTCGAAACAGTAAAATAAATTATTTATCGCCGATGAGGCAAGTGTACAATAAGGTACTGTATAAGTAGATAAACATATTGCTTTAATACTGAATCAGCTGCAACGTTGGGGTTCTTCGAATCGGCAAACATTTTCGTGTCGCTTTGTTTAATGGACCGCGTCTATGTCCCTCTGTGCGCGGGATATTTTTACCTGAAAACGAAAAGAAATTCAACATTCACAAATCTCTGTGTATTCAAGTTATGTTACAAAGCAAGTTATATCAACAACGAATTGGGCGGTTTAAAAATGCTCGGTTACGTTTTGCTGTTCAATGGAGATTCAGACCTTGTCCTTCGGCGTGGAAGCTTCACCAGATTCCAAAGCGAACATTTTCATCTTTTCTTTGAAGGAGAGATGTTCTGGTATCGGTGCGGGAGCGGCTTTCGCTTGTTGCTCCGCCAATCGTCTTGCCCGTGGGTCTCTGTATCGAGAAATTGCGTTACTTAAAACAATTATATTTTTACGTACAGACAAAATAGATAAGGGTCTGAGTCGATTTTTAAATTAATGATAGGAAGAATAAGATCAAGAAAGAAATCTACCTGTAAACCTCCTGCGCACCGATAACGCCCGGAGTATGTGTACTCAACGGAGACGTATGTGATGTATTTGTTGATGCAGATGTAGCAGACAACATGTTTTCGGCTTCTTCTATAAAACGCTGTAAGAAAGGGAGTACCTGTAGTTAAAAGAAATTGAAAAAATTTTTCCTCCGGCCGGGCAGTACCGTATGAAATAATGTTTCTAATGTAATGTTATATTTCAATGTAATAATTTACGTTAATTCTTAGCCTAGTATGTGATAACATTTATTTTATCCAAAAAATAAGAGGAATAATATTTTATTAGTTATTAAATTAAAAAAAAACTTTGTAAAAAATAATCGCCTAAAATTAGTTATAATTTAAGTTTTTTCAAGAATAAGAAATACTTTGCTTTTAAAAAAACACGCATTACATGGACATAGAAATGTGTTCGGGAAACGGGGTTCCTTTACGTAGTTAAATGACCTTTCCTTGCTTATGACTTCCTATCTAGGTTAAGTAACCTAGTCCCGTTAGTGGATATAATTTATGGTTTATGCACTTACGTCAGGATCTTCTCGATGCGTAATGGGCGTCTCTAAAGGTGGTGGGGAGGAAGCCGGCGGCGCGGGAGGGCCGGTCGGCGTAGATTGGGCTGCAGGAGGCACTTGTGGTGACTGGACCGAATGGGAAACATCATGGTTCTCTGATGCACGCTCGTGGAAGGAAACCCGTTTGTCCCTTGTCGTACCCACAGGGGACCTGATATGAAGAATAAGATTAAAAGATGGTGTTATTACATAATGACAGTGGCATACATCACTAGTAAGGTTTCGTCTTGAAACTTGCTGTGCCAGGGACTTTGTCCGCGTAGAATAGTTATTTTGGGCGTCAAAGTTTGTTTTCACAAACCGCCTTCTTCCTATTTTTATAAATTATAGCTATTACGCACGACATCGGTCGCGTCCCGTCGTTCTTGCGAGTTAATCTTAAGATTATTTATAAAAATAGACAGATATTTTATCGCGGACATTTTTAGATCATTTAAAGAGGATCCATTCTTTCATACAAAGAGGATCATTTCTGGGTAATATGAACCAGGGTCTTTGCAGCACACGCAACGGAAATCCCCAGAGATGAACAATTTTTTCCATTTTTTGCGACATTACCCACGCTCCCTTCGCTCCTGGGGGTCGCAGCTGATACAGCCTAAAACCTTGCTGGATAATTGCTCCATAACAAACTCTTCAGCTTTATAATATAAGTATAGATGTAATAATTACTCACTGTGGAGGTTGATGGGGCGAAAGCGCCCGACGAGTTGCCATAACCGCGAAAGACGAGCCTCGTTCAGGCGGCGCAGGCGGCACTATGTCATTGCTACTAGCGTTCATGTTGCTGACATTCATATTATTGTTCATGCTGGCACTTGCTGATACTGACATATTAGATATGTTCGTCGACAACTCTGCTATCCGATTCTCTTCGTTTGTGATCTAGATAAAGAAGCAATAAAATATCGTAACATACTTCTTTTTTAAACTTTCAGTTACAATTTATAATGTAAACACATTCTTTTAGTAATTTCTTCTGATATATTTTCATTACCAATCATCTATATAAACTTATTTCTTGTACACTAGAATAAGCACAATAGAAGGCACTATTTTATAAAGAATTTTAAAATCAATCCACCAATCAAATGGGACAAATACGTATATGGAATATATAGAGAAATACGCATTTTGAACACATAAGAATGACTATCATAAAACCTTATTTATAATGGCCGAACCAATCAATAAAATTGTAAAGTTTATTATTTTAATAAACCGTTTTATACAATATATTAAAATTACCCAAAACGTGCCGTGACTAAGACTCTTAAACTTTGAATGATGTTGTAGCAATACAGGAGATATTCCATGTTAACAAATACACTATTGAGTTACTTTAAAACCTTTATATACTTACAACATGCGGTGGGTATCCGTTGACCATTTCGCTGCGGTTGGTCTTCAATATCGATTTGGGTGGTTGTGGTTGCGGCTGGGACGGTTGCATCTGCGGCTGTGGCTGTGCCATATATGACCCGTGTGAAGACCTTGACTCTCTATCGTTTTCCATAACGGGATCCGATGAGGGTGATTCGTCTTCGGGGCTGCCTTCGCCGTTGCCACCATCGTCCTATAACGTAGAAGAAAATAAAAGTTTGTATACCAAGTTAACGCAAGATTTTACAAGCTGTTTCTTATCATCGTCTAGGGTCTGAATGAACACCGTACCTGTTCGTGCTGTGTGGCTCTACGCTCGAAATCTCTTTCAAGCTGCAGTGCCCGCAGCTGCTGGTTCTGAACTGGCGTGCGAGACGCGCCTAATGCTACCAATTGAGCGATGGCCGCATCCCTGGAATAGATAATGTTAAAAAAGTTTTAAAAGTTGTTGTAATTACAATGACCTTTTTGTTGTAATTATTTGAAGATAATTCCATTCCAATATATATTTTTTTTACTACTTGCTGACTTGGCAAACTTTATTTTGCGATCAAACAAACAAACTCTTCAGCGGTATAATGATTATGAATAAATGTATTTTTAAATAAAGCACTTTAACGGTTTAAAACTCGATATATTAGTTACACTTATTTGAAAATGATTTTTAACTTCGGCCCGACGGTCTCCGTGACCACGGCTCCATTAAAAAAAACACGGCCACGGCCAGTGGTTTAATTAAATGTGTACTACTCGCGTAAACTATAGATGATATTAACTGTATTTTTGTTAGCTTTCATTTAATATGGGTAATTCATAAGAGACTTCGATATACCTTCTCGCACGTGCTGCAGCCCGCCTTGCCTCAGCCTGTCGCTCCCGCTCTTCACGCTGCCAAGGGTTATGGGCGGGCTCTTGTCTTCCTGCGTTGCCCGCCCCAGACGTCCCGTAAACGGACACGGCGGGCGGTTCTAACGCGCTCGCCACATAATGTTCTATTTATAAAAATCGATATCATTATACATATATATATTTTTTAAACAAGCTATAGTTATTTAAAAAAATATGTATGTATAAGGGTTTTTGTTGTTAGGGGATTATGAATATAATGAGATTATTCCGATCACCAACTTTACGGCGAATACAAATTACGTTAATTTTTAAATAGTTTGTTTTTTTATGATAGTCCTCTCTGATCTGATGATTAGATGTGCGGTCGACCAATTTTGGCATCCGATATTCGGAAAACTACAAACCGAAACGTGATTAAGCTTTACGGCTTTTTCATTTGTGTATTCTGGGTTGTGACCCGGACGGAATTTCGGTATTCCTACCACCCAATCAATATCTTAATAATATATATAAGTTCTAATTATAAAACTTCTTGGCCGGTGGGCATCGAACCGTCGTCCGTCCCGTCGAATGTATTGTTGCACCATTTTCTTAACAAAGTAAATGTTTACCTTCATCCGGTTGTATCGCATTCGTCATATTATGTGACTGTTGACTGTGCTGACTCAGGTCGTCTATGTCGATTTCCGATCTCCTCGGACCCTGTGGTTTTGGAGCAACTGGCGGCTGAGACCTTTGAGGGGAGGGCGGTCCTGGTTGGTGCCATTCGTAACTAAAAAAAAAGTTTTCTAACGGATAAAAAACCAAACCTTTTGATTCAGAATAATCTTTGTTAAACTATTTATTTTGTTTATTTTAATACTAGCTGCGCCCGCGACTTCGTCCGCGTGGAATAGTGATATGGGGTAGAATTTTTAACTATTTAGGCTGTTTATTAATTTATGTAAGGGTGCATCTATAGTGCGACTTTGCCGCAATACTGCGACTCTCACCTCACTCTTTTTCAACTCCTATCATTAAAGTGTATGTCTTTTCTCAGGCTCTAAAACATCTGTGTACCAAATTTCATTTAAATCAGTTCAGTAGTTTCGGAGTTTAAAGCCGGACAGATAGACAGAGTTACTTTCGCATTTATAATATTAGTATAGTAATTACATAAATAAGACAGGTGAGAGTCATTTATTTAGAGCTTTTGCAGGTTTTGGCATTACTACTTTTTAAATATTTTCTATGTGTAAAATAAAAATAATATTTTTAATATTTTTTTTTTGTATAAACTTACCGCTGTGGCGGAACATGTTGATTATGGTAGTGCATCTGATTCTGAGAGTGCAAATACTGCGATCCGTGGAGTTGAGGTGACGGCTGTTGATTCTGAGGACTAAGCGCCTGTAAGGCCTGCATAGAACCCTGAATGTTCTGCAATCCTTGCACGGACCCATGCATGTTTTGCAAGCCGAGCATCGAACCCTGGTTTTGTAGCCCGTGCATTGAACCTTGTACGTTTTGTAATCCGTGCTGGGAACCCAGATTTTGTAAGCCTTGCGGTGATGAATTGTACCCCGCCGGGCCCTGTCCGTAGCCTGTTTGCACGTACATTTGCGGCATCTGTTTCTGATATTGCATTTGCTGTGTTTGCATATTCTGTTGTTGCTGTAGATGTTGATGCTGCATCTGTTGACGTCGGGTCACTTCTTCGGACATTTCAGCTAATTTTGCGGCACGCGCGTTCGCTTGACTTAGCTTTAAATTAAGAATTATAAGTAAGTATTTTCAAGAAGAGTTAAGAAGAAGTAAGGGTCAGCAGTTGGGACTCCGGTTGTGAACCAAAAAAACTATTATAGGATGATTTTATAGATTGATGTTAACTGTAACGCCAAAGTAAAAAGCTCTGAGTACCTGGTGTTGTTGTTGAAGTGGGCTGAGGTCACTATTGGGTTCCGTAGCATTGAAATGAGCGGATTGCGGCCGTCCACTCCCCGACGAGCGGAGCGAAGACCATCTGCTGTAAGGTTTAGAAAATTACAGTCTTGATCGTTTGTTATTTTAACATTTTACCAGCTCGGATGTAGACTTAAAATGCTTAACTAATTATATAAAATATATTAAAAACCATGTCAAATGCAAAATAAGTACACAACAAAGCTAAGTAATATATATCGCGTTTTAAACCGTTTTGAAGTGTTTTATTTAAATGCGTACTATATGCGTAATATTTATAAAAAAGGTCCTCACCTATCTTGCTTGTCGTGCACGGATGAAAGGTTTTGATAGAAGGAATCCCCATGAGGCGTGGACAGGTTGTGACTGCTCCTGGACTTTGTAGCCCATGAGCTGTTTCCCGCCGACTGACCACCCGGACTTAATGGACCGCTAAAGCACAAGTATATTTTTTATTACCAATTATGTACTTTTTGTAGTACTTAAATTAAAAGTTCTTTATAAACATGATAACTGAATATTGGGCGTCATACTAACGTGTAATGGTGATGTGCGGGCGGAAGCGGATGCGGATGCGGCTGCGGCGCGGGCTGCGGTGCGGCATGGTGTAGTGCTGGCGTGCTCTTGCTGGGCTTGACCGGCTCTGCTGCTAGACGAGACGGCAGGTCCCGCTCGGAGGCCCGACGAGCGCCCGTTCCAACAACACCACCCGCACCTCCACCTATTTGTAATAAAGAGCCATTTGAAATAAAAATTTAAAGTATTTCTTTCAAGGTGATAAATCTGAAGCGACTTACAAGTCTCCATCAACAACTAAATCGAGTATCTAATGCATGCGAAGAACATAATAAAATAACTTGCACAAAAGTATTGTGCCAAAAGAAAAATAAATTTGCTACGCATGCAACTGTACTCTGCTCGAATAAAGTGAAATACATATTTCGTTGATTCGCGTAATCGCGTGAGGTGCTGGAAACTTAAAATAACCATAAAATCAATAAAATGTCGCCGATAATAGCAAGGTGTAAACAAAACTCCTGAAGCTTTCATGATATCTGTAAAAGAAACAACAGTACCATGCTGAACAATACGTTCTTTTAGAACATTAAATAAAAATCTATATGTATGAACAACATGACATAATTAAAAAAAAACGAAATCGACTATGTATGATTGTAAAAGACAACGATGTATAGCGGTGCGGACAGCAACACACCTATCTCATGCGCTGTGTGGGGAAGTCTTACGCGAAGTAGTGTCAGACGAGAGAAGCAATGACGTAGGGCAGCTCTGAAACCTGTCGCTTGTACTGAGCTCGGGACAACTCTGCACCATCGCGTCACTCCAGCCCGGCTGTTTGGACAGTCGAGACGTGGTAGAAACATCCGTGGAAGACATTTGTGCGCGACGCAATATCCCCACAATCCTCGGTGCTGATGAATTATCGTATTTACCCGTGCTCTGAGTAATGCAAGAATCTTTACTAGATTTCACTGAACCATTACACTGTTTTAGCTTGATATTGTCCAGTGTTATAACTCTCGGTGTTTTATCGATCTCGTTAAAGACCAGACTATCGTAGATTGAAGCATTTGTATCTGTGTGATCCTCTGACGGTAGATTCGGTAACTCGAATTCGTTACCCTGAGCTAGAGTATCCTCACTGCCTCTGGAGCCAAACTTTGACCAGTCCTCCAATTGTATTAAAATACTCTTAACTTCTTCTTCAGACAGCTTGCTTTTACTGCTACTGGTGTTTTTCTTGCTCTGCTCACACTGTACATCAGCCAGGCTAACGCTAGTGGGTAAACTGAGTTTATGTTTAGGAGACATATCCGGACGAACGCTCAAATTCGGGCTCGACTGACAGTTTCGTTTATAATTTTTGACACAGTAAGTGAGATTGATTTGATTAAAGCGTTTCGTCAATTCTTTGACTTTGCCAAACGGCGGTCGGTATTCATCGGGGGATTTCCAAGATTTTTTTTCCGCGGCTAAAGTCTTTGTATCGATTACGTTGCCCTTCTCAATTTTCTGACGTTTATCTACATTTAAACATTCGAGAGGTTCTTTAATCGATGCTGTAGAAGTTTCTTCTGTCTCGTCAGATTTACTGGACAACGACTTGGACATATTGAATATAGTGCGTTTTAACCTAGACTGGGTATCTTGTAAGTTTTTGAATTCCCTATTTAATTTCAAACCTAATTCAAACTTTTGGCGGAATACTTTTGAAGACGTTATAGGTTTCGCTTCAATTTCCGACGGCGAAGGTGGAGTCTGACACATAGCATCAGCCATTGCTGGCCTCTCTTCAGATTTATCGAGTGAAAGAGATGGTAGTATTCTTCTCACTTTTGGGGTAACAATTTTTTCGTTTACGCCGTCCTTTTCAAATATTATCGGTTCATAGTTTGGTTCGTCGATGTATGGTATTTGTTGAGTCTCGGGTTGGGGGGTGCGACAACAATCACATGCGCTTACACAATCGCCTACGCCAGTGCATCTGCGTGTATAGCAGTCCGTGGCACGTGGATTGCATAAATCTAGCATTAGCCTAGTACTGATGGGTTTCATTTCTGGTGGTAAAATGTGTTCACCACTTTCATACGTCTGTTCGTAATTTAAAGGAGGTTCTGGCACAGGTGGCGGAATTTCATATGGAACGTGAGTATCCTTCTGTGAAAGATTACTCGAGTCTACATCATCCTCGTCACATGTGAATGTGAATATAGGGATTTGCCTCTGTGATATTGACCCACAGCTGAGCTCTGGACAATTTGGAGTTTCTGGAGATAAATCGTCCTGCAACTCATTATTTTCTCTATCTAACGTTACAATGAGACGAGGAATCGAACCGTGGTAGTACGATAAGAATTCCTCACTATCATCAGTCGTGCTAGACTCGGACGACATGTTTCTTAATAGATGACACCGGCTATGATTGGGGCGACGACCGTATCCTGTAATAAGAAACCTTCTTCAATTATTAAGTGGCTATGACGAGATTATACAAGAAAGCCGAACAAAATAAAACGAAACGTAACATCGGAACTCTGGGATTGGATTAACTGAAAGAAAAGATTGCAACGGAACGTTTAAATGATAGTGAAGTGGTTTGCCTGCTGTTGCCAGTTCAGAGAGTGGCGACGCCGGTTTGAGGAGAGCTGGGTGTCGGTTTATGAACGTGCCTGAATTTCGACGCGCGCGGTCTTCGTATTGAATCTCATCATCTAAGGGTATAACAATTAATAAATTACACTCATAACGTTTACCTCAGTTTAAAATCATCACAAGAAAAAGTCGTCTCATCACCAACCTCCAAGGAGATGTTAACATATCCTGATGTTGGTGTGAAAGAGAATGTTCATTAAACACCAATTTTAATATGAATTTTACCTTGTCGTTGTTGAGTGTATGTTGGTTGATGTAACAGTGTTGCGAGGCCATGTAGAACCGCTCCCTGCTTCGCTACTTCGAGGGTAACTGTCGGTCCTGTTCTTACAAGATATTCCGCTGCCTGTTAATTAATACATATAGTTTAAGATATAATTATGCTAACCTTTGTATATGTAACATATTGTTATTCAGATCTAGATAATTTTATTTCGCATTCCTACCAACACGTTCATAGTATAATAAACATGTCGTTTGGTAGAATACCTCATGAAGCAACTTAAAACATATTGATGAACCGCTCGCCCATAATTGTATAAAAGTCCATACCGTGCATTTAATGCTTGCTTATAGTATTTATATCAAGGCTGAATTAGCCAAGAGATTTAATGTAACATTTGCCTCTGTCAATCATAGAAATTTTCTAAGAAGACGATTGAGATTACTTATATGAACAAACCTTCTCTTGTGATATGCCAACAAGTGAGTGCCCATCAACAGAAAGCAGTTGATCGCCCGCTGCCAGCCGTCCGTCTGCAGCCGCCGCACCACCAGCCACGACAGATTTTATATAGATACCCAGCTTACTCTGACCGGCGCCCTGTAAAATTCAAATATGTAAAAGTCTACGACAGAAAAAAATTAATTCGATTTTAAATTGAAAAAAAAAATTACGGCACGGAACTTGAACCGGCATCCACATTTCTGTGCTGTTGCTCTAATGATCTCTAATAATATGAGCTACGATGTCCTACATGTCGATTTTTTAAACCTATTAATGCACGCAACTCCCGCGCAATATGCCGATCTAAAATATTTTTTAATTTTAATGCCATCATGTGCAATAACACATGTGAAAAATATTTGTCATTATTAAAAACAACGAATTATGAACCTTTGCAGCGACAATGCTTAGTCCCATTCCGTTGGTGTTCTTGTGTAGTTGTATTATCTGTGGTCTTGGATCTGGCGGTCGTCGTGGTTGTGATCCATATGAGTGCATATACACAGTCCATAGTCCCAGGGCGTGGGGTTGGTGCGCGAGACGACAAAAACCGCCACGTTGTAGGGGCGCTACGAACTCAGCAAGCCCGGGAGGCACGCCTCGCACCACTTCCGCACTGAATCCATCTCCCGGTATTAGAAGAGCCGCGCCCAACCATTCACTTTCTTCTAGTCGGATCTATATTCAAATAATAACATAATATGTTTTTTAATAAGAAACGCTAATTTTAATGATGATTTAATAACGGTTATTTGACAAATTATTAAATGGTGAGAACGGTTACATATATCGGTACGAACATAACAAAGGAATGGAAAGAAATCTTTTTTGGAAGCCAATATTTTACGTATTAGTATGAACTTTTGACGAGCTCGTTGATCGAATGGTAGCAATGTATAGCTAACGGGTCGTGGGTGCAATCATCACCGGGTCCAACATGTTTCTAATTTTTAAATTTATAATTTTCCTGTAACGTATTGCACAGTCTGGATAATAAATAGATGGGTACTATGAAGTCTGGAAATAAATAGATAGGTAACTATTGACAGTCTGGATAAAAATAGGTGGGTAACATGAGTCTGGATAATAAATAGGTGGGTAAATGACAGTCTGGATAATAAAAGGTGGGTAACTATTGCAGTCTGGAAATAAATAGGTGGGTAACTATTCAGTCTGGATAATAAATAGGTGGGTAACGTATTACAGTCTGAAAAAATAGGTGGGTAACTATTCTGGATAAAAAAGGTATATGGAACGGCCGGGCCATGGACCACCAGTTAGAAAAGCCGTGAAATAACAGGGTGTCAGTCTGTTTCGGTCTGTGAATTTCCGAATATCAAAAGCCAAAATAGATCGACAGCGCATCATACTTAGATGTTATGTGGCTGGAGGGGTATATCACATCCCATCAAGTGAACCCTATGTTTGTCTGTCCTGCTCTATAATAAAAATAATATAAAATACCTCTCTTCCATCAGCTCTATACAGCTCGTCGGCGAGAGCCCTCGCGTGTGCTACAGCCGCTTCGACTAAATCAGGGGGTAGAAGCGGCGTAAGCAAAGCCCTAACTTGCACAGAGTTGAGCTTGAAGCAAGCCGCTAGCGCAGCCCGAACGTCGTCTGCAGTCCGATATTCTCCTTGGATCAGGCGCGCTGTCGAAAAATTAAATATAGTGTTTTTAAATACGTCTCTTCGTCCCTTTTAAAATAGAAAATCTTTGATTACTAATTAGAAACAATTAGCTAATTTTATTATTTTAATCGGTATTGTTTAGATAAAATTGACCACGTGATTTTATACTTTGTATTAGATTTAAATATATATTCTGGACTCTATAACAATTAAGAAAGACGCGTCCCATACTTGTATTTTAGGAAATACTAGGTATGCCAGCGGACTTCATCCGCGTAGAATAGTTATTTTGGGCAAAATTTGTTCCTGCAAATCCTTTTCTTAATTTTTATCAATTATAGTTACGATCCGCGATGTTAGATGCGTCCTGTCGTTATTGCAAGTTAATTTTAAAAGACATTTAGATCATATAAAGAGGAATCATTCATACATATATTTTGGGTGTCTTGAAAGCAGCCTGATGTTTTATGGTCTAAATCCATCATCGATAAATGCTTTAATAAAAACAAAGAATTTTTCAAATCGCACTGGTAGTTCCTGAGATTAGCGCGTTTAAACAAACGTTTCAGTTTTATAATATAAGAAAAGATAGTGCACTTTAGATGAAACACAAATCGTTGCTGACCTGCTCTATGCGTTCTAGCGAGATGGCAGTCAGCTGCTAGCTCTAGGCCTTGCCGTTCCGCCCAAGCAGCTAGCAAGGCGAGGCGAGCAGATAGGGCAGCGCCCCATCGCGGACTTATGTTGCTCGGCTCCGAAATCAACTGCAATCAAAATATTCATTAATTTATGATTTAAATAATATATTAAAATTGCAAATTGATGGGGATTTGGCAAGGACCCACATGTACCAATTCAAATTATGTATGTATTAATTAACTAGGTTGCATTTTTATGCATATAGATATTTTTTAATCGTTTTGTTATCTTACCTTATTAAAAGCAATTGCATTGATAAAATGAAACAGATGCGAAAACAACTGAATCGTAAGGGCTGCGTTGACTCGACAGCGTCTTAGTAGTACCATGGCGGCTGCCAGAGCTTGTAGCACGGGGGCGGTGGCCTCAGTGTCGTCTGCCGCACCAGGCCGGGCCAACTCGCTAACAGCCACGCGTAGTTCCTCTTGGAAACAGGATACTAGATTACTGGAGAAGGAAATAATAAACATTACACGCTTGGAAAATTAAATAAATAAATATATGCTATTTTATGACTAAACGTAAAACCCAAATAATTCAAATTTCGAACCTGAAAGCGTTCTGTACAGTGGTTGGCAACAACTCCTGCGCCTGAGTGGAGAATGAGGAAATGTGTCGATCGCATTTGAGAAAGTGTAGTAGTTCGCTTGCATTCGCCATCCAGAAAGCTTGTGCTGCTGAATCCGAACAGCGCTCCTGTAGGAGATGGTTGTTTGGATAAACCTCTTACTAAAATTATTTCTTTCAAATGATGCCATATATCACTCGTATAATAAGAGAGAAAGAATGCCAAACCACACATTACATAGATTTGAAAATTTTTATAACAGAGAAGTACAAAACACTCGTAAGAAAAGTATTAAATTAATACAGATCATACTATAAAGATGAATGCGGGTAGTTCGATGCACGATCGTACTCGGTAGATGTGTAAAAAAACAAACCAACTTAATAAGCCTTTAATATAATTTATCATTCAAAGATAGTCAAAGATAGTAAGCGACATTAGTATACATATTTATTAGCATTATAAATTATCTTGGGTAGATACTATCAAAACATCAAAACTTATACTTAATCACACAAACACAATGACGTACGTACCTGCACAGTGGCGTGTATAAGAGTAGCAACGTGGTGAAGAAAAGCGGTCAATTTGTGAGCTCGCTCTGTTGGCGTCAACTCAGGTCGGTAGTGGGTGGAAGCACGGTATCTAGAAACCATAAAGACACATTAAAGAAAATATACTTTTACATTTAAATACATATACAATTACATACGTGAATAAAATTGATTAACAAATAAGATTTCGTAATGTAAAACGCAGAAATACATAATTAAAAAATAAATACGTAAGTATCAATCACCGTTGAAGGAATTAATTCAAAGCATTATACGTCGGGGCGAGACGGCTAACTTACTATTTTTACTGTCACTATTGCGTCCTCAATATGGATCTAATATCTTAAAGCTTCTACTAATGATCCTTGTTTGAAGAGTTTTACACTCTAATTATAAGTTTTAACAATCTGCATTTACTGAGGATTATTATATTCCATTATCCAGAGACGTACCTGGCACATAAGTACAGAGTGTACACTGGCGCCAACTTGAAGGCCGGCGCGTGGGGGTCGAGTCTGGTGATGACCGCGGCCAGGAACTGGGCCTGACCTGCCTCGGGGAATTCGAGTACTGCCGGAAGTATTGCCTCTTGGCCCGCGCGCCATGCCCCACTTCCGCTTCTAAAGAGATTTGGATACATTGTTATAGGAAAAAATTAGCCAGCCGGCTAGTTGAAAACGGCTTTACTAACAAAATAATGACTCAAATTGGATCAATCTAGTAGATTCTAGTTAACAAACCCAGTCCTTCTAAATCTAAAATCAGAACTAAATTAACTCGAATTTATTGACCACACAAATAAGAAGAAATGGTTCTTTAAACACAATTACGGAAAACGTTCGTTATTTCTACTAGGTTACGAATTAACATACAACAATCAAACTCCGATTTACATTTCTATCGCACACATACATATTCAGAAGGTGAAAATAAAACGACATAGCAAAATGAATCACGGTTAGCAGGCAAACACTTACCTGTTCTCTTGTCCGGATCCGCCGCTTTTGGCGCTACAGATGCTCTTCGTTTCGACATTTCCGTCCAGGTCAAACGTCGTCTCATAGTTGTCTTTGTACTGTGAGTTGGGGCCACGGTTGGGCTCCTGCTCGTTATAGACGGAGTGCTCGTCGCGTATGTAATCGTCTTTCGAGTCGTTCATATGTGGGGACATCATGAGCGATTCGTTGTCTAGTTTGAGGGTGTTGTTGTTGTATGGCTGTGTGTCAGCGGTGTAGGGGTAAGTGTCGTGGGACACGGGGCTTATCGCGGTGGGGTATTCCGCGTCGTTCGCGTTCGCATCGAGATGCTCCGGCTGTTGCGAGGCCAGGGAAGTCGGCGACATCGCCCCGCTGTCGCCGGTCGATCTAACGTATAAAATAGAACAAGCGCATGTCGTGAGCCAGTGACAAACATGCAAAAGAAAAACAATGATAGATGACGAACGTAAACACAACATTGATCAAGCTCTTAGAAGGTTAACACTCAGTTGCAAGCTCTAAGACCAAATAACAAAATAACATTTTATTGTTTAAACTTTAAGTGATAATAGCATTAAAAACTAAGAATCGTTCTTGCAACTGACTGTAATATAAATAAAGTGAGTTTATGAGTGTTCGGTGTCGTGGGGCTAAATTGCGAGGATAAATTAAGTTTCAGGTGATAACTACACGTCTAGTCTATTTATTACTATACATCGGTGTCTATGTACTAAAATGTAATTTGTGGGCGTACCTGTCGTATATCGATCCGGAGCCGTAGTTTTGTGATTGGGAAAGATTTCTATTGATGAGGTTCTCTTGTGCCGGGTCGACGAAGCGGAAGGTTGAAACGCGACCAAATTTCAGCAAGCAGCCGTGCTAATAAAAAAAGAAAGTCTATTCACTATTTATGATGTACCAATTTAAATTGAGAGACAAGAATAAGGCATTCTGTGAGGAAATGCTCTAGTAAGAATGTGCTACCTATTTAACAATGGATTGTCAAAAACTAGACTGATGAACGCTTTAAAGCTGTTCCATCGGTGGACGGTGGTTAAGTCACTCGGACAGAATTTAAGTATTCTTGCCAACCACTTAAATTCCCTACATTCAGAAGTTAGAAACAAAATGCCCAGAAAATTAATAAATCATATATTCGATCAGATGGGAATCGAATTTCCGACCTCGGTTATTAGCTATATATATACCAATGGACAAACGAAGCAGAATTTGTTCGACAGGAAAAATTAAGCACTTTATAATATATCTTTGTATTAAACAAAGATTTACATAAAATTGCAATAAAAAGTACACGAACGCGAAGACTCGTACAAAGTAGGTACCTGTCCCAATTATGTCAGACTGTATTCTAAGTATTATTGCCAGGCGAACGAGCCCGCCTTACATATTTATTGGTTCAATCGTACTGAATAATAATAAAATAATTTCGGCCCATTAAAAACGATATAAACTGGAATATTTCTGTCGCTTTTACAGCTCGCAATCCTTGTTCCCTCCAGTGAAACCTTTCTTGCGTCTCCAAACCCAGCCCAAAAGGCCTTATATTAAAATTGCTTGGAAATATTATGTAAATTATTTATATAAAACACTTTAACGGTTTAAAACGCAATATATAAGTTAAACTTATTAGAAAATGATATTTAACTTCGGCCCGACGTTTCGGATGCTTTGCAGCAGTTGGAGAGACCGTTAAAGAGTTTTATTTAAATGTGTACTACTCGCGTAAACTATAGACAGTATGTAAATTGTTCCTTTTAAATAAAACTCTATGCCTCCCGACTCCCACTCGCTGTTCACCTGGTGCATAACTTACCTGAAGTCTAGCGCTATGCATCGTGCGTCGCCCGTTGACATACACTTGTGCATCAGCGTGCAAGGGCGTGACCGTGTAACCGCCACCATCCGCAGTGGCGACCACGCAGTGCCGCGGCTGGATTGAGGGGCCGTACAGCTGTAGGGCTGTTCCGTTGCCAGAGCCAACCTAGTTTAAAAGGGACAATTTAAAAATATTATAGAATCTATGCTAATATTATATAGTTGAAGAGTTTGTTTGAACGCGAATCTCAAGAACTAGATTGGAATTGAAAAATTACTTTTGTATTGGACAAATCATTTATCGAGGAAGGCTATATCGTCAGGCGACCTATAGACGCGATGAAACAGTGGGGAATTTGTAATAAAACGGTGAAAATTATTCATCTTAGATATCTCAAATTCTCAAAAAATATATAAATTATACTCTGTAAATAATCAGATCAGTAGTAAAATTTAATCGAAATTTCATATGGCAAAACTACGTTTGTCAGGTCAGCCAGTATAATAATATAACAGAAATTCTTGTATTGTTATTTATAAACTTTTGAACAAATATTTTTATTTTGCTTGATATGTTCTACGGTCGCAACGACATCTTTCAATGTGAGTTGTGATATATCCCTCTGGGGAATATGACGAACTGGTTCCTTTGTCCGTATCTTAGTAATCCTTTTTAATTCTTTATAGACATTTGATCAGACTACGGTGAGTTTTCGAAGCAAGACAACATTTAACGAAACTAAATGCAAAACAACACGGATAACTTCTGCTTTTCTGTATCTATCCTATGTAAGAATATATGTCTTTGAAATAATTCCCAAAAGATATTATATTATGAGATCCCAAGAAAATGTTACCCGAAGGCAATATTGCATAAAGCATTGGAACGTTATGTGTGCTTTCAGAAAATTGACAGTCTAACATATGTTTAACACGTCACAAACGTACACGTTTCGAATATTAAGCTTCCCTTGACAATTCAGAAATTTAGTTCAGCAAATATTTAACACATTATAAATGCGATAGTATTTTTTCGTTTGTTAAATTGTCAGTTGCATTTAACACACAGATCCAATTGACTATGAGTAGAAAGTTAAAAGGAGAGTAAAATCTTAGGTACTGGAAAATATGTATAAATGTATATACAAAAACATTTAAGAGTTTATCACGTGGTTGGCATGTTAGCCCTACATTAATGGCTTAGGCGAAAGTGGTCGTACAAAAGACACTCGGAACGTCTTGCATTATTTGTCCATTTGATTTCTTGACCAATGACTTCTATCTATACTAATATTATAAAGCTTTATTTGTTTGCTCAAGTTCATATTGAAAAAATATTTTTGTTGATCAAACCACTTCAGTCTATAAGCTATAAAACATCAGGGAGCGGGAGAAATGTGGAATAAGCGGGCTTTTATTGCATTCACAAAACCAAAAAATATGTATTATTTTTGAGTGATCTATAAAATATCCAACGACAGTATACATATATCTATATTTTAATGTTAACGCACGATACGACGGGACACAGGTGACGTCGTTGGTAACATCAACAGCTATCATTTATAAACCTGAGGAGGTTTGCAAAAATAAATAATGTGATGTCCAAAATAACTATTCCACGGGGACGTAGTCGCGGGCAACTGTCTTAAAGCTAGATCACTATAGCTTAGTGCTGCATCGACCTAATAATAGCGCATATACATCTGTAGCACAAGAACAGGTGGCACTCAATATTAGAGCACCTGTCATCTCAATTCTCCGCTGTCAATTGAGGCAGCACAAATTCGATTTAAGTGAGCGAGGCGCTGTGTGCAGAACTGATGAGCTTAGCTTTGTCAATCGGCTGATTTATGTTAATTTTGACACGAGAATAAAGACACGTTAAAGTGTGTTATTTAACATTTTCTACAGGTAGGGATCGGTCGGCTATAGAGGTGTGTCCGTTTCAAAGATCGGTTTATTTAAAAGTCTTATATGCCCTGCCAATCAAAGCAAACTACTGTTTCCCCGGGATTCGACCCAAGAAAATCTCGGGCTTAACGCAATGCGATTAACCATTTAGTTACAGTTGCTACAGTACGATAGTTGTGTCACTGTGTACGAGTAGTACCAAAATTAAATACGATTATTTTAAAAAGCCAGGTTCGAATTTCTAATCTTTAAATAATAAAAGTTGGCATAGCGCGTTGTTTTGACAGTTGATACGAGTTTTTTATCGGAGTCCACACATGAGACTGCAAAGAGGTCATCAAAGACAGACATAGTCTAAAGTAAGTCAAATGACTTACCGAGTACAAAGTACTAGAGTGAGGAATTCAATTTTAAATTCTTTATACTTTGTTTACATTTCCAACAAATACAAACTTAGAACGCCGCAGTGCGCTTCGCTAAAATATTGAATTTCTCTCGTCTATGTATACACAAGTCAAGATGGATAACGCCAGTTGTGAATCATTAGATTAACGAATATACGGACGAAAGTTCAACTTAAAATCCTATCGTACCGATGATACGTACTTTATTTTGAACAAAATAGGATTTATGCTTAAACTTTAAAATAGTTGAAATTTTACATTTCCTATAAGAATAGTCAGAGTAGAAACGTCCAGTAGAGTGATAGTACCTATCTAAAGTGGTAATAAATAATTTTATAAACGTGCATATTTTATTTATGTTTCTATAAAATGTTGTGGTAAGAAACGCATCATGTAATCCCACCTTTAAACTCTATATCGTAAATATCCGATTGTAAACAAACATTTTACAACTTAAATAAATACCCTCATATTTTAACTTAAACTAGTTCTATTTAAAACTCGCAATGCACTGAAGTATTTTTTATATTATACTATGTATATGCTCATAGGTGATTGTATATATAATTTTTGAGAATTAATTCTTTAAACCTAAACCTAATTATCCCGGTCTATCCAACAACTAACCTCAACAATATCAGTGACGCGAACTCTCCTCCCGTTTTCCAAAGCAGCTCCATCTGGCGTTACTTCTATCAGCATGGGCTCTGTGCCGGGGCGTGCGCCCGCGCTAGCGTTCGAGCCAGCTTTTTTCTTTCTACGTCGTGGCTGCGCGTCCGAAGGCCGCCGCCTCACGTGGAACATGATGGAGCCTGGGAATTAACAAAAAAAGTAACGGTTTAAAATAAATATTAGATACGAAAAAGACGAAAATACTAAGGTTTCGGAATCACTTCACTGTAGTCATAACGCTTAAAAGCAGAATTTCCTAATGTCCAAAGCCAAAAAAGGTCGACCGCACATCTATTTAGATATTTTATGGTTGGAGTATTTTACCTTCCATCAAGCGAACCCCATGCTTGTCTGTTTTCCTCCATCACAGAAATACAACAAAATTACGTATTTTGTACGATAAGTGATAAATGTTTTCGTAAACCTCATATCACTTAACAGAGAATTGCTCCCGGATGATTTCCGAGCTTCGAGGGCTCCATTAAGCTGCAAGGTACGCAGACGGTACTTTAAGTGTGCTCCAGCCACGCCCGTGATGCATGGCAGACGGGCATCGAAACGGCTCTAGTGTCAACGTCGTTAGTTTCGCGTGTCGTTAGGTTTTCGTCTACACTATAAGAGTCATAAGCCACTAACAGCGTAACGTAATGTTCTATTGATCATTGGTCTTTTGTCTCTAGATGTTAATATAATAATTTGGAACAACGAAGTTAGTAGGAGACCACAGCCTTAAAGCGTATAGTTAAATAGTAAACTACGTATATAACATACGCGTGACGGCAACGCAAAAAAGAAAAAAAAAACTCTTAGTTATGCTAAAAGCAAGGCCTTCTGTTTAATATTTTCTATTATATCCAGTATTGTTTACTCAATAGGAGAACAAAAATACAAACCAATAAAAAAAATAATATCGCTGTAAATGAAGCCCCGAAATTATGAAAAGATAATACATATAGTAAAAATTATTGTCATTATAATATATATGTAGAGGTGAATGTTTGGCTAGAGAGATGATTACTTTGATAAAACTTTCCGACTCCATTTGTGACGTTTACTTTATGAACATCTTCGCAAATCGAATTTTGAAGTCTTTTCGAGCGATAACTCTTAAGATATTGAATTACACACGAACGTGGTAGACTGTTTATCGACTTAAACCATGTTTTTGTTAGTTTTTACCATAATATGACAGGCTGTCTAGCTTGGGGTCATGAAATATCGGTAACGATATGGTAACTTTTATTTATTATGTTTAAATTAAATTCAGCAATATGTATTATGAATATAGCCCATACTTCCCATTTATGTATGTAATTATAGGATGTATGGAAAGTACTTTTGTCTACCTTTTCATCGTATAGATATAAAATTTTGTTATATGAAGCGATGACGAATAAAAGCAAGGACAGAACTTACGATATGAAATAGCTTTAGCTAAGTAATTACTCGAGTATCGTTGAAACAAATTGGCATTCTTGGAATGAAATTAACACTCTGGCTAATTAAATAACAAAATTGTATGTATTCGCATTACCGAGCAATATCTCCTTATATCCGTATCGTATAGACCTTAGGGATGTCTTAAAGATCATTTCAACTTCACGAAACGTGACTCCAGGTTGGCTGTCGGAATCTAACTGCGCCACCGATACGTAATAAAGTAAAAGCTACAATTCATTTTTTATTAAAAGAGGTGTAATTCTGAGCTTGCGCACGTAAGTATTATAGGAAGGAATAAGCCACACACATGCCTTTGTTGGACTTCAGTGCAGGCCTGCCTCAGTACCTTTCTTGTAGAAAGTCCAGTGCACGAGGTCTGGCCAAGTACATACCAACCTAGCACTTGATTTGCAAATCTTTTTTCTAAAACTTTGTTACAATACTATATTATGAACGATAAATAACGTTACCTTATTTACAATTAATGTGAATATAATATAAACACAGCGACCAGCGCAATATGAATAATTGCTAAGTATTGGGTTTTCGTTAGCCTCGCTCAATTTTCCCACGGAATAATTAATGGCTTGACCGATATATCCTAAATCCGTCAAGTACAATTCATAGCTCATCTATATAATTAAAAATAAAACAACTTAACTACTGTCTCAAGTTCACGCGAGTAGTACACGTTTAAATAAAACACTAACGGTTTAAAACGCGGTATATATCAATATAAGTAAACAACTTTCTGTAAACTACAACTATCCATTTTAAGTATTGATTTTTACGCGATTAGTACACAAAAAAACAATAAACAAGACATTTCAAAAACGAAATACGTGCGTACGTATAGTATTTTTTCTTGCAAGTAGTCAAATTAAAAATCAATTATAAATTGAAAAAAACTCCGACTCGGGCAGGATTTGAATTGGCATCCACAGCGTTCCGTGCTCTCTAACCATGATATGTATCAATAGGTAATAGTTCGACGATGACATTTAGCACTCGGTAGCTCAATTGGTTAGAGCAACAGCACTGAACGCTGTAAATGTCGGTTCAAATCTTGCCCGAGTCGTATTTTTTTTCTTTCAATTTATTTTTAATCTATATAATGCAAACATGTGCAATGACATGTGAAAAATATTAAAGTAGATAATTCGTGCTGATCTGACCTCTTTGCCAAATCCAACCATTCCATTCGGAATGGAAAGCACTCGCAATAATTAAATGAGTCAAAGCGTCTATCAACTGACATGGTGGCGTTGGTTGGTTAGAAAGAAGGGTTCGATTAAAATTGCCGTACAAAGGTGACCGACCGTTCGATCTTACAGGGCACATTCGCGTGCTTAGCTGTCCTTGCGTGTCCAGTGACGACTTGGGACGTTCACTAATGATTCAACCTGTTGCAACCTATTTAACAACTATAGTAATTAAATATGCCCTTATGAAGTTCGTAACGTATTTTCTATATATTGGGCCTACAATAAAATCATTCAAATATGGACCTTACAGTCAGAAATCACTTGTTTATTTAATTAATTCAAAGAGGCTTACCTTACTTGATATAAACTTATGTGAAGATTGTGTATTAAAATCAAAGGTATGCACAATATATAAAGAACATTGTTGGTATATATACCAGTATAGAACATGAACTTTAAGCATAGATACTTCTTCTTTTAACTTTAGTCACAACAAATATTCTAGAAATTAGGTACACGTTTAAAAAAGATATTTTTGCACGATGCCATTTCAGCACAACGTATTTACATTGATATTTTAAACCTTTAATATTTTCACATGTTATTTTTGTCCTGAAATGATGGCGCAGTTTAAATTAAAATCGAACATAGATTGATAGTTGATTTTTTTTCCCCGACTCGGGCAGCACGATGCCGGTTCAGGTCCTGCCCGAGCTGAAAACTTTTCAATTTATTTTAGATATTTAAAAATTATGATCGCATTCAAAATATCAACGTTTATTACATCGTTATTTTTAATACGATCGACGAACGAATTTGTTTTACAATATTTATCAAAGCCTACGTAAAGTCTAGTGAAAACAATGTATAAATAATCCTGTTTCATAGAAAATAAGGTCAGCTGCTATATCATCTGCTATGTACCGTGTAGTCAGATCAAATGTTTCGCCGATTCATCAAAACAGATCAAAGCAATAAATACGAGTTTGTATGACTTAGGAGGGGCAGGAACTGACATTGTGTGTACAGCGACGTACGTGCACACAAAGGAGAGCAAACTACGAAGTACGTTTGTATTTTAGGGCTGGGCTTACTATGAACTTGGATAGATCTTTATTGATAAAGGTCAGTGGGTTTATTTGCGTTCTCTCTTCACTGATGGAACTGTACTAAAATCTTTGTTTTCTGTAATACACACAAATTGTCGCAATTATAATTTATACGTACTATAAATTTCATGTAGTCTATGCAATTTGATAAAACAGTCTAAACGGTTTAAAACGCAATATATATTAGATACATTTATAAAATTAATTAACTTATTTAAAAAAGTTTAAAACTTAATCAAGAGTTGCACACTCCTTATAACTAAATTTACTTCGAGTTTTAAACAGTTTAAAGTGATTTGTTATATTTTTAATGTTTACGAGTACGTTTTTATTCCTTTAAATAACTACTCGCGAAAAGCAATTCAAATAAATTATTGCTGTACGTGACACTAGGATATGCATTGTAATGTTTTCGTAATTATTGATACTATCGTTTTGAAATAAAGTTTAGCCATAACTTACTGCTGCAGTAGTAAATATTAAAGAACGAAGCAAAGTCGCGTCTTTTTATTCCATAAAACTTTTTAATGAAACACAAGATTACCAGAACAGAGGTAAAAATTGATGGTATGATACACCATCAATTCTTACTTCTGTTGATAGCGAATTTCACCAGTATTCATGAATATATGTATACAGAGTTCTATTAACAGAACTCCGTATATTTTCATTAAAGGATTATCTTTTCAAACCCCCTACGAAAAATATTTCGCTATAATTACGAATTTTCATATTTCACAATGAGCTGTATTGACATTGAATTTGAAATGAACTCTTGGTTCATTATACGAAATTTACCTCAAAAATCATGTCGCTTCTCCAAATTTTCCCTAAAAAAATATTCCAGGCCGGTTCGGGAAATTATGTTATAGAATTCAATTACCGTTCAGTTTGTTACCGGAGCTTTTGTAATAAGCTATATCGGGAAAAAGGTTCCTAATAGCTTTTAAAAATAAGAACTTAGGAAGCAGAACACGTTCTACTTCCACCTTTAGAAAGGTCACGCCCGAATGGCCTTTACTATTGTACGTTTTATCTGTGGAACTTTCGATTTCGCTTTCGGACTCTACTCGTCATTGTGATGATGAAGCGATGTTTTTTTGTGATTTATCTCCACTAGTTACGTAGTATACATAGTTACAAGTATGACCGTAATACCTATAACTTTCGTCCAGATCTTCAAGCTTTAACTCATAAAGCGGTGGTTCCAAGCCGAAATCGGTGCCTCCCAATGGGGCGCTGTTGGTCCAGTCGCAGACTGAGCAAAGGCTTTATGAAAACGAATTTTTGAACTGAGTGTGCGTCATAAATCTAAAAACATGACAATAAATAAACTCTATCTTTTAAAAAGTTGAAGACCTCAAAGAATTAACTTTCATATTTACTATAAGAAACATACGACATACGTGCATACGGGAGAAAGTACCATTACGGACCTCGAGTACTTTTAGGGTCTCAGCACACGTATGGGATAGGAAAGGGATCGTAACCGTAACGCCTCGAGCCGTTCAGAATGGTTTGTATTAAACTCCCTACTGCAACGCACACTAATCGGAATCGTAACGTAATCGCCTCGCCTCGGAACTTGCAATTCCGCGCTTACGGCTCATCGTCCCCGCGCTTACGGCTCATCGTCCCCGCGCTTACGGCTCATCGTCCCCGCGCTTACGTCTCTCCGTCCCCGCGCTTGCGTCCTCCTTGCAGCCAGCGGGCGACGAGGCGTAAGCGCGGTGTCGCCTAGCCGTAGCCGAGTTGACGTACAGGCGCTGCTGATACGCTTACGTTACGTGCGTACGGTAGGTTGACGCCTGGTTGACGGCTAGGCGAAAGGCGTTACGGTTACGATCCCTTTCCGATCCCATACGTGTGCTGAGACCCTTAAAGACCTCGCAAATGTATAAAGTAAGCTCGTCTGGTACTTTTTAACTACATACATCTCTTACTCTCCTTTTGTTTTAATGAATGAAATTTTTATGTCATTTGAGATTACGAATTTTACCGTAAATATAGAGGTAGGCAAGTATAATCTACTGTGTATTGTCTTCTAAGAAGGAAGCAAAATGTTGTAATAGGTAATTTTCTTAAAATAAATAAAAACACAGACGCACTTCTCTATTAAGCTACTGTGACTAATCTTAAATGCTTTATCAATTTAAGTTAACTCTCACGTGAAAAGTTATCTATTTAAGACGTACTTTTACTACACACTTGTCTTATATAACACCTTTGTTAAGCAAACTCTTATATGATTTTGGACAAACAAAGAGTTAAGAGAATAGAAAGCATATCCAGTGGGCAAAGTTGCATGTGGGTTAATAACCTTGTCAAATGTAAATTGTGAGGGAGACGTTAGATCTCGGTAGCCGAGTTGAGTTGCGTCTCACGTTCTTGAGCTCCGAGTGGAATACATGTCAGCTCATTCTGCAATTTCGCCACCTCTCCGCTGGGACCGTTTTGAATCTTCATAAAACACGTTATATGTAACGCTGGCTTTTGACTGCTGTATTGCTCGCATGTTAAATTAAAAGAAAATTTAGGTTATGTCCGAATGTAAAAGAATTGATGATTTTACGTAGGAATTAAAAGAAGCCGTGAAGAAAAAGGTGGACGTGAAAAGGAGACTCTTAGTGAACCGAAAGAACTCCCAGTTTGTTAAATATATTATCAAAACTAAATGGATTAGCGTGAACGACTAACAACAATGGATTAGTATGATGACAATCAACAAACTCCATATTCAATGTGTATGGTATGGTACTTTGTTGCTAGGTGGCTTACTTATATACTGTCCATAGTTTGCGGGGGGAGTTAATTTTTTTAAAAAAAATTTTTTTTTTTTTTAAAGGGTTTTTTTTTTTTTTTTTTTTTTTTTTTTTTTTTTTTTTTTTGGGGGGGGGGGGGGGGTGTTTGGGGGGGGGGCCCCCCCCCCCGCGGCGGGGGGGGGGGGGGGGGGGGGGTTTTTTTTTTTTTTTTTTTTTTTTTTTTTTTTTTTTTTTTTTTTTTTTTTTTACTTATGGTTATTTCAAATAGTACTTATTTCACTATACTCTATTTAAAGTGTTTCTCTTTTTCCTGTCCTGTACTGTTTAAAGAGAGTTATTTTGGTTGTAGACACGTCATAGAGCCGCGAATATAATTTTCAGTTAATTCTCGTAAAACCGATTATTATTCTAAGAAACAGTAAACACGAATCACTAATACCAACTAATTTCGACACGCCCGCGTAGGGTTTTACTATAAATTGAAGATTACTGTGCAGATAGGGATTTACCTATCAATGTATATTTATTGTTATAACTAAGTATTTCTTTACTATTAACATTTTTGTAATCAGTAATGTCCCATCACGCGTCGCTTTTGGGGAGCATGGCCAGACATTGCTTTACTATTTTATTTAAAGCTAAAAAAAATAATGGATGTAACGTGTTTTTGTAAATGTATATCTTATTTTACTTTTAAATCGATCTCAGAGATGTATACGGTCTATGTCCTAGAGTGGAAAAGGGTATTTCATATCTACTACTTAGTATAATTTACAAGTTAAAGCTGTTTAGTACTTTAACCCTTATAGGACCATAAGATGGCTGAGACGTTTTATTTTGACATTAATGAAAAAAAAATCGATTCAATAATAATAATCGATACGATTTTTGTAGAAGGGAAAAATATTTCCTTTAAGAGTGAAAGAGTTAAAATAACTATAATTAAAATAACAAATGAATGCTTTATATATCAGTTACTACTCGTATCTTTGTTCAAACACAATGTACTTAACAAAAACTAGGTTCATAATATGTGGAACGTTTCGCCATCACGAATGTATAGTTTTCACAGTTGATAAAGTATCAAGTTGTCAGTCTCTGTGTTTTAGAACTTTTTTAAAACTCGCTGCCAGCGCTAACACAACGATCAGCTGATACCTGACCTACTTTTCATTCAGGCATTTATACAAACTACAGTCAGACGATTAATTATACACGCTGTCTGTTATGAGTTAAAAAAACCGACTTAAAGACATTTCTCACTTGAATTGACGCAGACTAGGTTTATAAACTTTTGGTGAGGCTTTATGACGTCAACATAGGTATAACTAAGGTAAATAGTAGGTAGATATTATTGTTGGAAATTTGTGCCTTTCGTATTAACATTTTAGTGATCGTAAATGATAGAAAGTCAAACGATATTCTAGCTGTTCATTATTGGAATGCCATCTCCAATAGGTGAAATAATACATGCTTCTAATAAAAACGTTATCCTATAAGACCTCTGGGAATTCTGGTAATTCTAGGAATGAAACGCGGTCAACTCGGATGTAACAGAAATCATTACTATTTCCTCGGGTCGCGCGATCCAATCACTGAATATATAAAATATACCTATACTAACCTTTTTATAACTTAGAAATAAAAAATATAAAAGAAAATCATATAGAATTATATAAACCAATGTATTTATATATATACAATTTACACAAGGCTTTGAAGAGGCTCTAAAAAGATAAACTCGATAGGAAGAGGTTTTGGATATGTACACCTGGCTTAGATGTCAAGTCAATCTGTGAAACGGACACAGAAATGTGTCTGTTTTACCGATGAACCCTTGATGGTGACTCGCAGTAATAACCCGTTGAAGTTGAGAACATGGGGATAAATTACATGAATAATGTTGTTTTAAAACCCAACATACAAATGATATCAAATATTTACATAGTGAATGCAAAAAGTACACGTGTGCATTAATAAATTACTTCCCTAATAGCTGTATAATCGTTTGGGATACACAAAGGCACTTCAAACTCGATTTTGTTCGACAATGAGGGCTATACAACTTGGATTTACCCCTTAAACACTTGAAGGCAACGAAAACTGCCCGTTTCAAAACACCGTTAGGAGTCTAGAGATGTTTTATTTATACCTTAGTCCTGTTTTAATGCACTATACTTCGTATACAAACTCGTAGTAACAAGTAACAAGTAAAAATTAAGTAGTATTTAAAACTACGACGGTTTAAGCGTAAGGTAAAGACGAAAAAATTATCACTATAGGCTGCCAAAAACTAAACAAAAAAGGAAAAAGACACTAAAAATATTATTGTTAATTGTATAATGAAGTTTAATACGTCGTAGTAATCGTTTTCGTATCATCAATAAAAGTTGTTCCGTTTTTTAAGCAACGATAAAACTCCTTTCGGCTTTGCAGTGCTTGGATAAAGATGACATAAAAACATTAATTTACCCGTAAAATGGGGCATCGCGGGTGAAATACAATTTCACTTGTCGCTGAGCCCGACACATTACCAGCTATTTGTCTTCCTAAGAGCTTTTATCAGGTTATTCGGCCAAATGTCCGTCTCCTTGACATTTATATAAAACAATACTAAGAGGACATTTGAGGAGAGTTCCAATAAGATTTTAGTTGTAGTGTAACAACGATTACTAAGCTGTGCACTTCGTGTATTTGCGAGCGAGTTATAACTTATAACCATGCATTCTCGGCGCTTATTAACAGTCCACATACCACACATTCCGCTTTATAACCCAGTTTTGTCATCACCAACAAAAGATTCGCGATTACAGCAAAGGTCAACCCAGCGAGAGTCGTAAGCGTAACTTTTATGGACAAACCGTAAAACGAGCATTTTTATGATTTTAATCGAAGCGAAATAGAGCAAGTTCAATCGCGCGTCACAAATAAAATTTCAACCTTTCGTCGGCGACTAAAAAACGGTTAAGTATTGGCCGTAGTTTATGCGAGAGCTCCACATTAAATATAACACTTTAAAGTTGTGGTGTTGCTATTGCAAAACATCCAAAACATGAATTTGAATTTAAAAACAAATAGACTAACATATTTCGCGTTGTTAACACTTATAAGTGTTTTACTTAAAAACTGTTAGAAGAGTTCCGTTCGAGATGTACCTAATCATGCGTAAGCGTCAAAAAATGTATAACTTACTGCTGGGGAAGTATTACTATAGACAATCCTAGAAAATTACGGGCACTGTCAACTTTCGCGAAAGCAATCGCCCAAGGACGATAGTATGCATATCGATTCGGCGAATCGACGGGCATCGAACCGCGAAACGAGTTAAAAATACCAGCGCAGGCGAGGGTACCGGCATCTGCGGCCACACCGGTCCGACTACTCCAGTGTCACATGCGTTTGTTTACTATTAGTTTCGATCGCTTTAGTAACGGCGAGAACGGCTGTGGCCGTGGGCGAGTGTAGGATCGACGCGAACTTTTCAAAGTGGGCGAACTTACGTCGAATGCCCCAATCCATGCCGAGAACCGAGCGGGCGGCCCGCGGCGCCGCAGCCAGACGACTGCCGCCCGCACTCTCCCGGTCTATTCCCATTGTACGCTAATGCTTCTGGATCTATGCTAGCGTGTATAAGTTATTACGTCCGCGCCGGCTAATCGACGGATTTCAATCATCGCTGTTTTCATTTCAGCGTAGACGAATAGGCTCGCTTGACAAGTTGCGATGCAACTTCAAACGAAGGTCACCGACCCGGCGTAACGGAGTCAGGGTTACAGACTTGTATGAATGATATTAATGGAGGCGCGACTTATGTTTAACTTAATTTATGAAGCTAATTATATCGCTGTTATGGCTATAAGATTATAGATGATTCAAGTCTCGTAATAAACGGACGTTATATGCAGGCCCAATATTTCGTGTTCTCGAGAGATTTGAATTAACATTTTGATTGACTTTGTAGACTCCAAAACTGACTTGGGGTATATTAAACTTCGTTATCGAAAATAGTGAAGTTTAATTAGATACGACGACGACAATATGTCATTGAATTGGATATATGTATAAGATATCCACAATATTTCAAACATTATGTATTTGCCATATTATAATCATTTTAAAAACTATTGGTATCGTTTATATATAAAATGATTTGGATTTCGTTGTACAAGCAAGTATGTCGTTTTTAATAAAATTGTATTTATTACACTCGTTTTAGGGTCTAATCCTAACATTGATTTTATTTTATAAAACCTTTTTCATTTGCTTTATTATGTATGTTTACGTGACTACAAATCACAAAGAAAACAAGAACTTTAAAATAAATTTGGCGAAAGAATCCGCCTTGTTATGTCGTTAAACCGATGATATTTTTAGAAAGAGAACGAAACAAAAGAACTTCTTCAGTTTTTACTAAAAAAGATATATATAAAGAAAAAAAAAAATATGTACAAGAGATACACGATTTAGTCTTAGATTCAGTTCATTATTTAATATTTGAAGTTACTTTATGTTCTAATTAAAACATTATACTCACAAGAAGCAATATTAATATAATTTAAAAATCGAAAATAAATTGAAAAAATGTTCGACTCGGGCAGGACTTGAACCGGTTTCGTCAGCGTTCTGTGCTGTTACTCTACAAATTGAGTCCTACAACACATCGTCGATTTTTTCAATTTATTTTCCATTATTGAAATAGTGACATCATGTGCAGTAACATGTGAAAAATATTAAAGTTTTCTAGCAATATTTTTTAAAGTTTCGTATATTACGTATTTGGATTTGAAATGGCATTTTGCTAAAAATACAAAATTTCCTAATTAATTAAATGTTGAGGGCTATAAAATTCCGCAAGCTGGTGAAAATCCGCATGCTCATTATCTGGAGGGCCTGTTGATGTTCACTAAGTCGCACTGAGGGTGTGAATGAGGCAATTATGAAAGAAATACTCAACAGAGAAAGTGTTGTATCTTTGAGGCACAAGATTAGATTTAAGCGTGCATAATAAACTAAGTTCAGGTTACAATAATTTATTTTCTTTTTTTTTTCAATGATAGAGGAGAACAGGGTAGCATGGAGTTCATCTATAGCATCTAAACAATATGCACTATTGACCTATTTTGGCTTTGGATATTGAGAAAAACCACAGACTGAATTCGAAACTTAATTAAACTTCCTGCCTTTATCGTCTGTGGACGGTGGTTCGTGACGCGGACGGAATTTCGATATTCCTATCACCCATTTACTATGCAGATTTCCAGACGTCCGAAATGTTTTAAAAAATTATAAATAGATTAGAAATATGTTGGACCTGGTAAAGATCGTACGAACCCGCGACTTGTTGATTATTAGCCGTACATTGTACCATTACAACGTGCCCGTCTTACTGAGAAACGAGTGATATTTAAAAAAAAAGTTTAAAATTTTAGGTAAAAATATATCAACCATATGAATGTAGTAAGAAGTAGTAAGTTTTTTACGCTTCGTTTTGATTTAAATTCTTTTCTCTAAAACTAGGAATAAAAAAGTATATAAAACAATTTTACTCCTTTTTTTTGTCCGCTTACCTACTTCATACATTTTGCAAGGTGGTGTCCTTAAAATTGTCCATTGGGAGTGATAAGGGTATGACAAATCAAGAATCGGACCGTGAAATAATTTAAGAGGAAACAAAGTGTCATTTTTGCTTTCAAATATGATAATTAAAATTTCATTTGCTGTGTTTATAAATTATCATGTCAAAACGTGTTAGTGAAATTTTATGAATAATTAATTAATAATTTCACGATGAAGTATTTTTTTAATGATAGAGGAGGGGGGTGAGACAAGCGTGGTGTTCACTCGAGGTGAAATACCCCAGCCATATAGCATAACACAAGATGCACTGACAAACTATTTTATAGTTTAGTAGTTCGAAAACTGGTCTTATAAAGATTTGCACATACTATTAGATCTTGTCTTTTTTAAGTATTTGACCAAATTTTACTAGAAACATAATTACAGATAAAATTTAGGTGTAACGGGATCAATTTTAATTCAAACGAGTTAGAGACAGGCTGTACAAAGCTTTTGCTTCAAACACAGTTAAAATACGTATTAACGCCATGCATAAATTTCATTAAAACCTACATTTAAATTCGGTTAAAATAGCTATACTTCCTATAATTATTATAGTTCAAGTATCTCTTCTGTAAAGATTTTTTCCACTTACCACGATGAGGGTGTGTCATGACGATAGCTAGCGGACACTCATCATCCTCGAGGATATACTCCGAATTGTCAGCAGCATCCACCTACGAGATGATAGATTTGATTAGAATGACTAACGTGAATAAAAAAGGCTTTGGGAACAGTACTTAAAACTTATCTACTACTAGCTGTGCCAGCGACTTCGTCCGCGTAGAAGTTATTTCGGGCGTCAAACAGTGTTTTCTAAATTAAAGCTGTTACCCGTACGACGTCGTTTGCCATCCGTCCTTCAATCTTTCAATATAGACATATACTTACTGTCGCATACATTTTTTTTAGTTCATATAAAGACGAATCATTTTCTCACACATATTATTTAGGTGTCCTATTGTTTTTATCGCTTCTATTGGTCGCGGTACATGCTCTAACCATCACGAAGTACTGAACTTTTCAATGTATCTCCCTGGTTCCTAAGAGAGGACTCAAACAAACAAACTCTGCAGCTTTTTAATATTAGTATAGATAGTTATTTAAATATTTGAATAGGTCAGAAATCTTCACAAATTTACATTCAATCTCTTTAGATGTTTTAGCAACGACTAATTTTACAAGTGCTGCTTGATATAATGTTTTCATTTAACCTTCAACTTCAATAGACTTCTTTTCGAATATACTCCGGTCAAAAAGGTTTTCGGGCGTAAAGAGAAGTATCGCGCAAACTTGACTTTTATGTAGCTAATGAGATGCTTGAATACAAAAATCTGTATAAAATTTGATAGCTTTAACTTGATTTCAAATTAAAATGAATTGCTTCTTTGTTGAAATTGCTATCTATACTAATATATAAAGCTGAAGAGTTTGTTTGTTGGAACGCGCTAATCTCAGGAACTACTGGTTCGAATTTGGAAAATTCTTTTTGTGTTGGTTAGTGCGTTTATCGAGCATTTATTGAGGAAGGTTATAGGCTATAAGACATCGCGTTGTGACTAAACAGCGGGAAATGAGGAAAAAACGGGGGAAAATATTTATGACCGGGGGGTTTCCGTTGCGTACGCTGCGAAAACGGTTCAAGTACCTAAAAAATTGCCCGAGTAGAATGATTTCTCTTTTAATAATCTAAAAAAAGTCCGCGGCAATATATGTCTATCTTTTAAGAATTACTTGCAAGGACGACGGCACTTAAATTTATGGATTGAAAAAGAGGTTTGCAAAAACAGACTTGATGCCCAAAATAATGATTCTACGCTTCTTATATCTAATTAGCAAAGTCGCTGACTCAGCTAATTAGATATAAGGTAATTTTCGATTTTTTCTTTTATTAAGAGACAAGCTGGTGTCCCTACAAGTCACCTAAGTTCTAAGTCGTACTACGCAAAATACATTTTTGTGTCTGACTAACCATTAAATTTACAGAAAAAGTAAGATCAGCCTACCAATTATATAATACATATTATGCTACCAATATTATAAAGAAAATTTATTTTCTTGTGAAGTTGATTTATAATTATTTTTTTCTTTGCAAATTCTGTCACTTAATAAATAAATAAACGTATACCTGCACAATGCAGTACTGCAGTGGGTCGTGTCTTGATAGTCCATACTTTTCTAGCATTTCCCTCACGATGCTAGCAGCATTGTCACCCACGGACAGTAGAAGTGTTTTATAAGGCACATCCGGACTTAATGAAGACCCGTAAATCTTTAGCGTACCACCTGCTCAGAAGAGGAATTTTAGAATATTCTTTTCGGAACATGTACATGCAAAAATGTACAGTGTTTAGAAGAACCCACTTTTTAGTTTCTATTACAACTTAGAACTCTTATCAGAGCCCCAACTAACAAAATAATTTTGCAATTTTGGTGACGTTTTCTTTTTATAAGAGCAGGATTAAAAATTAAAGGTTGAAATATCCAAATAAGAGACAGAGCATTATAAGATTTCAAATATGCATTAATTTTGGAAAGTATTTACTGTCGTTCCGTCAGGAAGCAATGTTGTGTGTATTTTATCAAAGCTTTGATGTAGGCTTTCATAGATAATTTCCAATCAGACTGTAACTCATAGAACTAATTGAAGGTCCAATAAAATATAGAGTTATTAAGAACGCAAAATACCAGTATCTGGTCCACCATCCTTGGAACGAAACTGTTGGAGCTTCCTCTCGAGTTTCTGTTGCCGTCGTCTACGCATCACCGCCTCTGGATTACTGATGCTGCGCGTGAACGAAGTTTCCGGTAATTCTGTTCAAAAACATTGCATTAATATGAAATTTAATGACTTTTACAAGCAGAGCACCAGACGACGAAATGCAATAACAATTACATGCATTAAGTACTTCAATATAGAAGGAAAAATATTGATAATAAAACATGTAACAAAAAGCACATACATTATTTTTGCGGTCGAATACACAACATAATTATAAATATGTAGAAAAAGGTTGGTGGTTGGTTCTGAATACCAAAATACCTTATTAAAATCCTGATTGCAAAGGTAAACCGTTAATGTGATAAGTTTTGCATGTTGATGTGTTTATTGAGTAAAAACAATATTATTTCTGTAAATATCGAAAATAAATTGAAAAATTTTTCCGGGGCGGGCCTTAAACCGCCCCTCACCCGCTTTCTACCAATTGAGTACCGAGTCCTACACCTCATCGTCGAATTTTTTCAACTTTTTGAAACCTGCCCCCTTCCCCCAATTTTTTTTTTTTGAATTTTAGGGGGGAATGGCAATTTCAACAATTTTATTGGTCTGTCTGTAATCATTTAGTTAAAGTTAAATTAATTTATTATAATTATAAAGAAAAGGGTATTTTTTGTTTATTTTGTGACAAAAACACTATGGAAAATTGGGGTTTCCCCTTACACGTTTCATAGCATAAATATAAAGTAAAGAGATTTATAAATATTTCAAACTTATTCTTTGATTATTTAGTATGGGTAAAAAAAAACTTCTTTTTCAAGTTTGCTGTCTATTTAAATGACCATTTCTTAAAGAAAATCTAACTAAAAAAAGGAATTTTGGTATTTAAGTGGTAATCAATAAGTAATAAACACCTGTGTATAACTTCTCAGCTACTGGTCGGTTTTCATCGTTGGTGTCTGATTTCAGTCTTGACAACTTTTCTTTCTTCTTCAACTCTTTCTTTTCTCGTTTTGACAGTTTCCGTTTGAAATTCTGATCTGCTTTCTCGTTCACTGATGATAATGGCATCTGAAACAAGATCTTAATGTTTAAGTGGCATACTTAAGGCACATAACTTGAAACTTTATCATAAGCATCGGTTATTTAGCAGCAGTATCGTTTTGAGACCAAGGGGAGAAGCATGAGGTAGAATTAATAGAAGGTGAAAAAAGGTTTTTCCACCATATAAATAAAATGCGCGATGTGATGAGGAAGGAGGTTATTCGACCTGATTTAACTTTTTATACACATACCAAAGTAAGTCATTATATTATTTCTAATTAGTTTTAATAATTCTAAATCAAAATTGTCTTCTATAAAGTAAATATATGAAACCTTTATTAGAACAAAGATTAAAATAAATAATCAATGTATGTCTGTATATCTGAATCTCATTTGAGAATAAGCTTACCTCACTACCAGTAGAACATTTGAGCAGGAATCGCCCTTCACGATCATCCGCATGCCAATTGAGCTGAACCAATAAGGGTTTCTCGTGCGGCTCCAATTTCCTTTCGTCATCTGGGCCGTGAGTCTCCCACAGTGAATAGGAACCCAGGGACAGCATTCGCATGTCTGGACGGAATTTCTCTATAAGAGTTTCTGAAAAAGAACAAATGTTAAAATTAGTTTATTGAAATAAATATTTACTAATTGTATTATAATTATACTAATAATTACTCATTAGTGTTGCATTTGTATTTAGATATATAATATTATATTTGTAACTCTTTTTATAGTATTTTGTAAAATACAATATGTTGTTTCTGAATAAATATATTTCTATTCTATTCTAACTACAAAAGAAAACAGAGACAACATGTCTTTCTAATTAACATAATACAGTGTATTTATTTAAAGATTGACCGTGAACAACATTTTGTTTAAACCCTGTTAAATTGTATGTAATTAGGGAATGTATATATTTTATTATAGTCAGCATATAAAAGTATATATTAATATATATAAAATATTAATGCATTTTCTTCCTTTCCAAATACCTACCAATAACATCGCTAACTGTAGCGTCGGAGGCAACACGAATACACTTCGTAGCTATCTTCTGACCCGAATCTTGAAAGTAGAAGCGCATAACACCATGGAACTCTAAGTTCTGCGAAATGAAAATAGTTTCGAATTAATTATTGGTTTTGACTAGAAATTAAATCATTTTTGACGAAGACGGGATTCGAATGTTTGACAGACGACACGCGATCTGGCACTTGCTGTCGAATCATAGTTTTTTTATATAATCATTTTCTTATATATTATATATGCACAGAATATTGAATCAGTTACAGTTGCCTTTCGATTCAATTGGGCAACTGCAAAAATGCCAATATCATATATCTTTGTTAGAATTATTTCTGAATAAACAGTAGTAAACACTCTTATCGTGATCCCATTCCTGTAGATAAAGCGGTGACGGGATTTTATCTATGCCAATTGTTTACAGGCACACGCAGGATGACTCACTTTTACAACATTATGTAGTTATTCTGCACTTTTAACGTTATAACACGACCGTGTTGTCCCTCCGCGACCACGGCTGCTGCAAAGCATCCGAAACATCCGCCAGTAGTTAAATTAAATATAAGTTAAATCAATTATTTCGCGTTTTAAGCCTAGTTACGTAAACTACAGACAGTACGTACTTATTCTGTATATAGAATAGATTCGAAATTTAAAAATCCGTATTTCCTATATAACCAATTTATTTAAACATTCTTCGCATTGGGATCCATGAATCGTGTCTATGTATTTTTATTGACTAGATAGTTCTGTAGTGTCTTTATATAATACCTAAATAACTTCAAGACTTTAAACCACTAGTTTTAAAGTAAGATTAAAATCGTGTCATGTCGTATTTTTTTAAAACTTAAAAGCGATTTATAATTTAAACAATGCTACGAAATTATACCAAAATTCGTCATATACAATTATACACCATTGATTATGCAATAGTGTCGACCAGAATGAATCACTGAAAAATGTAATAGCAATCTGGCAATATTGAAATTAATATCAATGCATCTGATGAAACATAGCATTTCTGAGGTCGCTGCATGTAAGGCTTTTATACGAATTCTCTCTATTATTGACGTATTTAATTTAGGTTTAAATCAATCGATTTTTTGCAATGAGAGCAACGCGATTGGGGTGTACATGAACTTCGTAAGCCGGAGTATAACTGTGTCTGCATAGTGTACTATTCTCACCTCATTCGGTTCGCTGAGTTCAAAGAGGTCGAGGCGGTTGGCGTTCCACTGTTGGATCATGTTGCGGAGCGCCTCGCGATCCAACATCCGCTTGTCCGCCGCATCCATCTTGTCACCGCATCAAGACTGTCTGCAATTCACAAATCAAACATTACTATAATGGACAAATAGAGAACGAAGATCTCAAAGAAAGGCTTTTAACAGTCTAATGATTAAGGCAAGCTACATACGGTTAATAAATAATAATCTACACTAATATATAAGTACTATAAAAAGACTATATAATATATATATTTTATTATTTTGTTTCAACGCGTGAATCTCTGAAACTTCAACTTTCGTTTCAGTCTATTTTAGCCAGTTTCAGGATTTTTGAATGCGCAAAAACCAGCCCTGAGCTATTTCACATTGCATTAAGTGAGTTCCTTGCTTATCTGCACTCTAGCAACGAGCTAGTATCCATAAAGATTGTAGGATACAAAGAGCGAGAACTTTTGATACTATAGTGAAAATGAGTATCCTCTTAACGATCAGAGATAACATTCGGACAAAATTAACGGAAAGCCATTAAAAAGTTCTTAGTAAAAGCAGGTAGTAGAAAAGAAAGTCAAGTGCGGATTTCCTATTACAATTAATATCTTGTCTTGTCGTTGCACACGCATAATAAGTAATAATCGCTTAAAATTATGTGTCAGAGTATCTTGAACGTTGATAACCATAGATATGTATTAAAATTCAATTTAAAATAGTCTCTATCATTTAAATAAAACGCAACTTAAAACGCGAGATATATTAGTTAAACGTATTTGATAATTCGTTGTATGTTGATAATTGACGTTTCGAATGCTTTGCAGCAGCCGTGTTCACGGGAAGACTAAAGATGGAAGTAGTTAAAATAAGTTTAACTAATATACCTATATCGCGGTTTTTAACCGTTAAAGTGTTTTATTTATAAATATGTACTACTCGCGTAAACAGACAGTATTAAGCCGATCAAATGAAAAAGAATAATACGACTAAGTAGTAATAAACTATTTTATCAGCGTCGCAGCGATAACAAATGTATTCGAGTAATCAATTTATCAATTTGTCGATTGCATTTATCTATTTTAACAACCCGGTAATATTAAACGATAATGCGAAATATTATGCGGTTTGATATAGACCGGAATAAAACCTGAATTTTCTTTTAATAGTCTAGAATTCTAATCACAAAACCTACTGATTGATACGATACAATACGACAGCCAACGTAATGGCACTGTTCTTAACGGCAATGACTCCTTTCCGCTCACTAATAGAATTTGGTCTACGCGAAACAATAGGCCAGGGTATTTGACTCCTATTAGGAGCAATTTCTCGTCTAAAAAATGAGATCTATTGTTATTGACACTTCCAAAAATTAATACACTTCATAAGCGTTTTATGCTTTAGAATAAAATCGTCTATGTCCAACTGAGCTGACACCAGAACACTTTGATAGGTATCAACGATTATAAGAAAAGCGATAACATCGAAATATTCGATATTAAAAACGGAGACGTGAAAAATAGTTCGAGTGGGCGGATCCTGGCATACATCATGCGCAGGCGCACCTACACTCGCGCCCGTATGTTAGTATTTATAACATAAACATATGGCCAGCCGTGTTTCAGAGTAACAACATCGTCTATAACCAACACTTCGACCTCTGTTTTATAACACCGGAGCCGAACACACGCGATCAAACAATGTTATCAAAGTTGTGTCTGTTTGTCTGTAGAACGACGCGTTAGATAAAAGAGTGTACACTTTGTGTTGCTAAAATATCGTATATGGAAGACCACACAAAAAATGCGAGGTATTGCTTTTCCAATTTTATGTCTACCTTTTTTTTAAGCAGACAGTGAAGGACACACAACACAAGCAACATAATAAACCTCTAGCCATATAAAATCACACATACATATACTTTGGCATCAGACATTCAGTTATTCACAAACCTGGACAAAATTCAATCCTGTCCTTCCATTTAATACCCAAAACCCCCAGGTTAGAAGAAATTCATTGCTACGGTCGATGTCGTCAAGAATGTATCTGTCATACCGATCTTTAATTTAATACCTCTTACTTCATACAACGTCAATGCTTTGTCACAAATATAATACTATGTTCAGCCCTACATTACATGCAATGCTAGCTAAGTGGTTTGCAAAGGTTTCCATTACTTGGAAACGTGTTGTTTTAGTTCTAAGCCTCTAGTATGCGAATGTTACTATGAAATTGAAGACCACAGCCAGCATCCGTTTTTTAATGTAAATCAAATCTTTGTTCGATTTTGACAATTTCTTAATTTAAGCTAAAGTAACCTCAAAGTAAACGACAGACTAATTTGAATATTTGTAATAAGAAGTTATGATTATTAATAAATTTAAAACTATGTATATTATAAATTAAATTAAAATTTTAGTCTTAAAGTATTATAATAACTTAATTAATCTCTGTAGTTTACGCGGGCATTTTAACTAATAACGATTTGAAACGCGGAGTTTTATTTAAGCTACTGTTCGACGTCTCGTCTGCTTAAGCTGCGTAAAAACAATAACTAATATATTTGGCTTTTAAACCAATAAAAAATCAATTTACGTATCGCCTAACCTCGAGTAAACTATATTTATTTGCAATCTACTGCTGAGCTCTTTTTGGATTTTTAACGTTGATATAAAGAACATTATTTTAGTTAAACTTATTTGAAAATGATGTTTGACTTATCAATTTTATGCTAGGAAATCGATAGTATATAAGCTACTCGTACGTGTATAATATTAGTCCAATTTTCTACCAACTTCTAATAACATTTTAATAAAACAGCTATAAAAAATATTGAGTTTCACACCTAACGTTTTTAGTTCGTAATCAAACACCGAGTCGTAAAAACAAACACGGTTATCCGTAACTCGCATGAATGCTTATTTTCGTCTATGGCTGATTTACTAACTGTAAAGTTAAATAATTCTAAATGGGTCATCTACGCGTTTGGTAATGGCGGATAAATTTGTGGGTGAAAACGATTTCGTTTATATCAGTGAAACGTGAATTCGTTAAGTATAATATTAATATAGGGGGCGATCCTCAAATCAACTGATATTGAATTAACGACGACTTTTGTCAATCTTTGTACATAAATCTGGCACAATTCACGAGCGATTCCTTTTATACCACTGTAATTAGAATTGCGCCCTGGAGGGCAAGTGTACTGTGAAGTATATAGGTAGGTAAATTTGTCGTCATTGGTGTCGGATATTCACGCTCGAATGCCGGCCTTGTACCTTCCTGCACTAGTAATATCATAACCAACGATATTCATTACCTATTTTATAAAACTTGGGTCTGAATTAAATTTGAGTTATGCCAGAAACTTTAAGGAGCATAGGTCCAGTAGTAGCAAGGTATGACTGATTATTATCTGTAAATCTAGATATTTGTTAATGAATCTATACTAATATTATAAAGCTGAAGAGTTTGTTTCTCGTTTGAACGCGCTAATCTTAGTAACCGGTTCGAATTGAAAAATTACTTTTCTGTTGGTTATAGTATGAATGGAGTAAGGCTTTATGAAACATGATGCAACAAATAGGAGCGAAGAAACAATGAGACATGTGTAACAAACGGGTAAAACTATTCATTTTTCAGATTTCGTTGCGTGCACAGTAAAAACGCTTGACGATAACCAAAAAATATGTATGAAAGAATGATTCCTATTAAAATCATGTAAAAAATGTCCGCGATATGTCTATCTTTTGAGATTAACTTTCAAGAAAGACGGGACGCGACCATCGACGGTAACGACTATTAAATAGTTATATAAAGATGAGGAGGTTTGCAAAATTGAATTTTTATCCTAAAAATAACTATTCCACGCGAACGAAATCGCTGGCTTCTAGGGAATTCTATTGCCAGACCGTCGATGATGATGATGTGTAAATAATTGAAGAGGTTATTAATAATCGAATTACACACCATTCACGGTATCAATAATATCTCTTCATTCTTATTCCTCACCGGACCGTGTTGAGATCGCACCTCATTAGCATGATTTTCACAACGCTATGATGAATGGCTATCTGTGGCATTCGGCAAAGAAACCATTTTCCAATTTACATTAACTCGAAACGCTATTAATTACGATATCGATACTTAATCAGTCGACCACTGATAAGTATGAATTACGGACAACGATTAAGCGATGTTGAAAATCTTTTTAATACGAAAACATGTTTAAATAAAACGCTTTAACGGTTTAAAACGCAATATATATTAGTTAAACTTATTTAAGAATTATTTTAACTACGACCCGACGTTTCGGATGCTTTGCAGGAGCCGGGGTCACGGGGAGGGTGGAAGGTGTCTCGTGTCTCAGACGTCAAAGTAACATCTGTTCCGTCGAAATTGGTATTTGGCAAAACTGGCCGGGTCCTTACAGAATTGACTAACTGTATCTTCGCGTTTGCTGGCATGGTGTTTTTGGCACCATACGGGCAAACCATAATGCCATTTTAAACCGTTAGTGGTTTATTTAAACGTGTACTACTCGCGTAAACTACAGACAGTATTTAATAAAAACATGTTAACAATGACAATAAATAAGTGCAGTGGACGTAATTCACTTACGCTACGAGCTTAGGTCCTTGGCACACTTGTCGTTTGTGCGACTTCATAAACGAGCACGTGAAGTATCTAACACAATTACGTTAATTATAAAAAAAAATATTTAATAACCATACTAGGCCTGACCGCCTCTGCGGTTTAATCGTTAAACTTAAGCGTTTATTGCATTGCGTTAAGGCAGACGTCTAGTGTTCAAATCCCGGAGAAAAACTATTTAGGTCAAATTCGTCCGTTTAGTGTCTCAAATAAAGTGTAATTTCCGATGTCATAATTGTTTAGTCAATACTAAACAATTATGACGTCATAAACCCGAAATGCGTTCAATAAGTATTACGGGAAAACCGTTTTACACTGATACGCTCGATGAACCAATGGGTTAAAAGCGTGGGAATGTGTAGTGTTTACCATAGAGGGTGCAAAAACTGTAGGCCGAACGACGACCCCCACAACAAGTGCATAGGGGCGTAACAAGTGAACCTGTTAAGATCTCGAGGGGCTGTCATTACGCACTTGATAGTAAGTGCCGGCATTCGGGAATTGTTTGCATCGATAAAAGTCTGTTATATGCCAATATTTTCTATCAGTTTCTACCTTATCAGTCATATTGCCACGATCATCTAAGAGAAAGGGTAAAAAATTTTTCCTTCAATTCATAGTTCAACTCAACATTACCAGTGGGAATATCTTTTGAAGTATTAAGAATGTTTTTAAGTATTACAGGCTATTTGACCGAATAACACATACATATATATGTTATCAACTATTTATGACGCTTTGGTAAAAAAAGCATTACATTATTATTAACATTATTAACTATATTTTATTATTTTTAAGTCAGTGACACAGACGCAGAAATATGTCTGTCCATGTCCCACGTCAGGCAAGCGGGACGTTTTACTGCTTAAGCTTACTGAATTTGCCAAGCAGTACTCAAAGGAGCAACAATGCACCGAAAAGATGATCTATTCGTACCATGTATAACAAAAGGCAGGTCATTGTAGCGGTTAGCCACATTAGCCTGCACAGCGACGCTTGCGACAACGCACAGAGCGTGGTATACACCATTCAAAACAATCACGTGTGGTCGTGTTACGGGAATCGTGAAACCCGGTATGAACTATGAATTGTCCGTTGCGACGAGCAATGTGCGTAACATTATATTTAAGTTGCGCGAGAGTTGCATGTATAGGATGGAAGAAATTGTTGATTGCAGTAGCGACATTGCATAGTCCAATCGTTAGAAGAGCGCCTTGATTCCTGGTGTTCGTAGGTTCTAGTCACAGCCGTGTCCTAATTACTTTTTTATGTAACATAAGTTTTATAATATATTTACGCAATTATATTTAAAACAATTGGCTGTTAAACAGCAGATTTTTTCATTAATTATTGTTAAAATGAAGAAAATACATGTCTACAATAAAACGCCTTATTCAACGAAATATCAACGAATTGTATTGTCCGTATAAAAAGGTTCCCGATAAGTTAGTAGTTAGGTACAGATGTAACAAAGGGACTAAAAGACGTATATGGAATGACACCTGCCTAACAGCCACGTGCCAAGTGAACTGCAAGAGGTACAATCGTACGTAATAAATAATAATAAGTTTATGTTGCTAAGGAAAAATATAGGAGCATAAGTGCTGTGTACAACTTCTGGCGTTTATACATACTTTATAACTGCATTACCAACTCGATTCTCAACTATACAATGCATCAACACTAGTAAATAACAAAGTACGGTGGTGGAATATATCAAACGTTTAACACGGTTGATAAAAAAATTACTAGGTCCTATCTCAGCGATCATATGTATGGTTTGAAGAGAAACCAATCAATCAGTCAATTGACAATACTTACCTAATTTGAATTACCAATAGTATCAACATTTTTATTTTTAATTTAAACAATACTGTCGTAGACATGATTGAGGATACATTACAAAAATAAAAAAACATTTATTTTCTATAAATATATGTTATGTTCCTACTCGTAAATGTAACCGAGTGTTTGTTAAAAATATTAAAATATAAATAAAGAATTTAAACAGCCGTTAACGAACCTTCACCCCGAATACGAACTCGTCAATAAAAAAACGAATATGGGACAATTTCTAAGCACACCTAGCGCACTTATCTCGCACACGGCAACACCAAACCGGATCTAGTATCAACGCATTCGTGCCCTCAATGCACACGGTCAACGGGTTTAACGATGCTTTCATCAATGTCCCTTCTCACTGCCTGTGACGTGCAAAAGTTACAATAGTGAAGCGACAATAACTTTGACAGCCCACAAATCGTTGGTGATAGTATCCGATTAGCGATTCATTGTTTTATAATATAGCAATCGATCATTATAAATAGAGGAACCATATTTCGTTATGTGGGGCAGATAAATGTCTGTGTCTGTTGCACTGATCTGGCCAGTTTACACAATTTCTGTATTCTTTTCTGTTTAATTTCTGTATGTGTGTTTGTTTTTTTTCTGTAAATAAAACACTTTTAACGGTTTAAAACGCGAAACTTATTTACAAATTATTTTAACTACGACCCTTTCGTCCGACATTTTGGACGCTTTGCAACAGCCATGGTCACGCGCGTTTTATTTTAATGTGTACGACACTCTCGTAAAGACAATATTCAAATTTTCTTACTCCGTTTGATCAAAACTGAGATTTGTCCCCGTAGGAGTCGTTAACCGTGCCATGTATATATAACAAGTATTTTATGGATAATAAGAGATAAACATTTATTACTTTAATTCACAACTTATATTAATTCATTGTATTTTTTTCTTCCACTTTTTAGTCAAACTAAAAGTATTAACATTCTAAACAATTTATCTCAAGCTTCCGCGCAAAAACGCAGTAAAAGTTCTCATGATAAGCACAACAGTTACGTAACCCTTTAATGGTAATCCGCTTAGATGTTCTCTAGCGTCTTAAATATGAAGTCTAAAGAATGTGATCGTTCCTCGGTATAAAAATTCGAGACTGATGGTTGTATCAAATGATCAGGTCAAACTACACAAACAAATTTAGTCAAAACTTAACACTGTGTTTGAGTGCAAATCCATGTAAAAATTAATTAATAGGCGATGAGACATACCGACCTACTTGTCCCTATGTGCGGTACATCTTAAAACTACGCGTTACTTACTTTTTTTGTTTTTTAATAGATAGAGTTATTCAAGAGGAAGGTTTTTATATACAACGTTCACACTTCTGTAGTGTATTTAGTATCGGCATTGTACCCGATATAGCGAAGCCGGGGCGGGTCACTAGTATCTTATACGACATAAGATTATCACAAAAGCCAATTCTATGAACATTAAGAAGTTTTAACTAGGCAAATGGAACCGCGGGCGTAACCTAGCTTATACACCATAATAATTACCACAACGCACAAATGATATGCGAATGAATAGAAGAGGAATGCAAAGACACAGTACTCGGGTCTCGAGGTAGGTGTACCTCCGTGAGTCATTATAGAAACACGCATTGTGATTTGTGAACGAACGGCGCTCCGATCTATTGAGCAGAATTTTTCATATTGCAAAACTAAAGGCCCGCCAAGTAAAGGGCGTATACGCATCATTAGTGATATTTCTAGGTTTTTCTAGTAGCTGTGTCAGCGACTTCGTTGTTTTGGGCATGCAAATTCGTTTTTGGAAACCCCTTCATCTTTATAAACTTAAGCTGTTACCCACGACGTCGGTTGCGTCCCTTCCTGCCGTTCTTGCAAGTTAACCTTAAAATATGTTATTAGATAAATTAAAGATAAATCAATCTTTCATAAATATTTTTTGGGTGTCTTGAACCGTTTTTGCACGTTTGTTACCTAGGAAACCCACAAGGATGAATAATTTTCACATTTTTGTTTCACATTCCTCTCTGTATCTTCGATCGTATTAGTCACAAGCGTTGGTTGTTTTATAGCCTATAAGCCTTCCTCGATAAATGATCTAACCAACACAAATATATTTTTTTAAATTCGATCCCGTAGTTCCTGAGATTAGCGCGTCAAACACACAACAAACAAACTCTTAAATAGGGTTTTAACCCACGACATGTATTTTTGGCGTGTGTTACTTTAAGCAACTAAGACGAAACGAGTTTAGCAATTTTATAATTCAGGACGTATTCCTCATCGTCATATAGGCTCGTTATTTATAATTTAATTCATATTTTCTCTTTGTCTCGAGTTCATATCAAGCGCTCTGTATGACATCGATGCTCACCTGCCGGTGCGACGTGCGCATTCCTCATTCTATTTGACGTGACTGTAAGGAATCGTATGACAATAACTGTTTATACACGAGATCTGGAGTATGTCATTATACCTGCAGATCTTATTACGGTTTGGTACTCAAATGACAAACTAGAGCCTAATAAGGGAAATGTATTATTTTGTTTAAGCCAGGATTTAACTTCGGTTAAGGGAATAAAAAATGCTTTGTTAGAAAGTGTAAAGCGTTGTCCGTGTCGCACAAAGATTCGTCTCTGAATGACTGATGTTCTGATTTTAAATTCTAATTTTAAAGTCAAACGTGGAATTATGTTTAATTCGTTACAGTAGTTTGTCCACAAAAACCACCCTCGTAGTCCAGATCCCATTGTATACGGGAATCGGGCGAATTCTTTGTTGGACAAGGCAAAGAAGTCTGATCAACTACTTGTCTGGCCCCGTGGCCCAAAGGGATTTCACGCACATCTACCGCTTAAAAGAAATCGCTTTATTACAAATGTAAGTGTAAAAATTGTAGAGTACCAATCGGAGAAAGTGATAGTAGGGCAAGTTGTTAGCAGTCTGGTTTCGTTCCGGCTGCGTCGCGGCGAAAGATCACATCTTTAGCACTCTTTCATTTGAAAAAAAAAACTTGTAACTCATCAAGTTAGACTGCGTCCGTTGTAAAACTGCGTTTTCATACAATAAGTCACGAGAAAACATGTTATAGCTTAGGAAGGCAAGTTAGTTTCAGCCGTTCCGTGTCCACTGCTGGACATAGGCGTTCCCCCCATAGACTTCCAGTACGACCGGTCGTTGGCTAGTGATTAGTAAAACTAGGACACAAATGTGTTCTGAATGAGTTCTGCTTTTTTACGTGTTCACAGGTCATTACTACATCATTGCATGAAAATCGTGTAACGATTGAAAGTAGGGTAACATATGAGAAGATAGCACAGATAGTAAAAGTGAACCAATAAAAGGCGATCAATGCTTTACATTTTATCAATAACAAGGTTGAGGGGTAGCTCAGAGCCAGGTACGACGTGGTATATTTCAGCCACCCCTTACCCTTCCAGCACTGTACAAAAAAACGGTAGACAGCATGTTTAAAGGGTTTAAAATAAGAATTATATTGTTTGTACAAGGAAATGTAATTAGTCAATAATAGTAATAAATAAATGTAATAAACGGGACTCGTATCGCTTTACCAGTCAGCAAGTTACCAACTAAGGTGATGCACCAGTCTCGCCACTTCGAATCCAAATCGGATATTTTTCCTTGCATGTGAATAATAACGGTTCGAATTATTATAATTTACCAATTGAATTGAATTTACGTAAAATTAGTAGCACCTGTTATTTCGAAGCCTTGCAACATACGAAAAAGCCAAAGGCATTGTCTGAATTAGTAGGCATTCGATTTCACGAAAAAGCGGGTAAGGTGATAAAAACAATGGCGGTCATTGCACCAATATTGTACGAAATACAACAAGCCATTGTTTACTAAACATTAGTCTGGTCGTTGTTAGATAACGCGTGAAGTCTACACGTTTCGATACATAAGACTATTCCCATGTTGAAACACTCTCACGTTCAAACTGTGATGATGCTATTACTGTTTAAGAACTGGTGACAATCATGTAGATTGCATCTAAATACTAGTATATAAAATAAAAAATAATAATATGTGTACTTAGCGATTACCCATATAAGTCCAACTTGAAGTAACGTAACTCTTACACATGAATACGAAAGTGAAAAAATACAGCTAAATAGATAAGGTATCGCCAAGATTAACAATATTTATCCACGACATTTGCTTTCAAAAAAGATGATATAATTTTTGCCTTGCCACTAGCTCTGTAGCTACAAAATCATTCCTGAACTTACGTCCAATGCCGGGTTTAAATAAAATATATAAGAATTCGCCTAAACAATGTTAAGTGACTGCTTCCGCCGCGTGCAGAGTAATTTATTAACTTGCTTTATACTTAGGACCATGCATCTCAAGTGTGTATAAAAAATGCTAAACCTTTTAGGAATTGTTACAAAAACGTTACCTAAATAATAATGCCCATAATTTTAGTTATTGTTACTACTAAATAAAGTATTAAATGTTTATTTACTATACTAGATAGACAAGCCAATTGTTTCCGTCCTAGTCTTTTTTGTTTGACTGGAAAAGGTGTTAAAAGAAACAGGTGACAATTTATGATAAGAGACATAGTGATGACGCCTTATCGAAGTTGACAATATTGAGACATTGACAGAGGTCGAACTTGGCTAAGGCCAATATAACTTAGTAACTTAGACAAGGCGTTATATTTCAAGCAAAATCGTATATATGTAATACCTAATATTAATAATATTGTTTTTCTAGCACACAGCTTATCATCTAGGCCAAAGTGACAAAAGTCACGAACTGAACAGGCATTTTAATTTGGGCCTTTTCAATTAATTGCGAAGCCCACATCAGATAATAGATGAACGTTTGGCAGTAATATTACCCAAAGAAATCGATGTCACTTCCGGAAATTTAGAAAGCGAAATTACATGGTACAGAAATTGGTGCAAATAATTTAAAAGCATTTTCATTTGCCGCTTCAAATAACGTTCTGCATGAGCTCATCTTTATATTGTACGATCCATAAGTCGGCACATATTATTCGCTGTTTTGTAGAAAACGCGAAGCCATAGAAATGTGGCGAATATGCCATTGGCGACTTTGTGTCCCTCTATGTATTAAGGACTTTGTTTTAAATGAAATACATATTATATTCAATGCAAAAAGAAGAAGTAGGAACAATATTTCCATATTTAAGTCGCATTTGGAGTTTTATACTTATCACAAATTTGTACCGCAATATACGATAGTGTACGATATGCAATATTAAATTTATCGTTTCATCTTATTGCTTTGTTACATTTAGTAGCATAGACGCACTCCGACGACGACCTACTAGTTAATTGAATTAATAGTACCCCAGCCCAGTTGCAGCAAACACTCGACACCCTATTTAACTTTACACCGCGTCATACAACATGTCATACGCCGGACTGAATAATAATTAAAACTGTATGTAGTACTCAATATAGTACTGCAAGACATTTTTTTCTTCTAAAATAGAAAGTTTCAGTTAAAAAAAAAGAAGTATCGTACATTATCATGACAATAATTATTGTCTTATTTATACAGTAATAATAACAAAAGTACATAATTCCAAATTTTGGTTTTAATAAAGGAAATATAATTATTGTTATATTTAATTAAACCTTATTTTTTGTCGTATTTAATAATTCCCGCCATTATTGGATTGTTTGAACAAAAGCATGAATAAACTAATCTTACACGGTCCTTTAAGTATAACACTGACTTTCGTCAGGTACACCAATAAAGTATATGACGTCACCAAAGACTTTTAGTATCCTTTTGACAGTATATGGGGCAACGGCCGCAAGGTATGTGCTCATACTAACGCTTCTGAGCCTGTACCCAGTTAAACTGTCATGAAAAAGTGAAAAGACGCAATCAGCGATGGAGAAAAGCGTGTATGACGTGAACAGTGCTGGCTAATGACGTTGTTAAAAATTCAGGATGCCAACCATATATGACCCACAACCAGTCGTCATTTTTTCTTAAAGTTTAAGAAGTAACTTGAACAGGGGCATACTAAATTATGATCAATCTACGTGTTATATGTAAATAAAAACGTGGAATAATAAGACTTAATACAGTATACATATTATTTTCTCCTTGTGTAGTAACAGTTGCCTAGGTAATTTAGCTGTGTAATAGAGCGAAAAATTACTATGATGTATGTTAAATATATGTTAGCATGCATGTAAATGGTCTTAGATAATAATAATTATATAACACTTACGTAAAATAGAAGACAATCGATTGGTCTGTTTGTGATAGACAAAAGTGTAGCTGCTATCTACGCCATGCTATCTGAAATAAATTGAGGGTCTTTATCATTTAGCAATTAAATTAGAGGTAGGTGTGAACTAGGCCATCAACTTACAATAGCATACACATCAATAATTGATAACAACTATTTGATAACCGGCAACAACTAGTTACTTCGGCATTTTAAGAACATACGTTCTTAAAATGCCGAAGATGCTTCTACATATAGATTCCAAAGTATGCCGTTTAGCCTTTAACTTAATAGCTTTAAAAACTCTAACAATTTTATTTTCACTTGTAAGATACATACTGCATGTTTCTATCAATTTAATTCTTCTATAGCATTTGTATGTACGTAATAACTAATATCTTTACTCCATTGAATTCCAAAGCACATTTTTATAACTATTTGATTTCAAGAAAATTTAAACATTGTGTCTTATTACCTAAACAGAAAGGTATATTTTTTAATGGCATAGACAACACAATAAAGAATTTCCATATAAATCTCATTAGAATTCAGGACCAGTCATAGAGTAGAATATTATAGTCATTCAATACTATACTGCCTCTGAATTTGAGGACACAGCTTTAACTAAAAAGTATTTGAATTTGATAAAACAATAATTCTTTCTAGGTTAGTAGATTTGTTTATTAACAGCTATGACATTGTAGGATGTATTTATTGCTGTGCAAATTTGGAATATACTAGGTATTTAAATGATAAATATACTGCTTATGTTTGTTTGTACCAAAGTAATTCTTTTATTTATAATATTTTATAGTGTACATTTCGATAAGTGCAAATTACTGTTTTCTTGGGGAAGATACATATATCTGCAGCAATTTTAATAGTAAATGTTATATACAGAAAAACCAACAAACCTACATATTAGAGTTTATCAATGATAAATCTGTTTGGAAAATAAATTGAAACTTATGTTTCCCTGGGATTTTAATCTAAAATATTTACACAATGCTAGTTTATGCATAAAACATATTATAAACAATAAGATCTTACAAAGATCTATCTACTTTTGATTCAGCTGATATAATTAATATGCACCTGAAAACAGTTCATATTTTTTATTGGTTTACCAGGTCACTTTTTTGCTTATCCATAAACTTATTTATCTATATTTTTATTAATAAACATTTACTTTGAATATATTCTCTGATTATTTTATCCTGTTTGGCTTATTGTACACAGTATCCAGAAATTTGCTAAGGATAATCCTTTATATCAAGTGCAGACAAATGTGTATCTAGTAACAAGACATCACCATAGTTTCAATTACTAACTTCATAGCTATCCACATACCACCGTTATAGCTATATCTGAAAATCAGAACGAGTAAAAGAGATTACTAACCTGTTAATAAGCTATAACCACTTCATAAACTTTCACCACTAAACTTAACTTTGCACATTTTAACAAAAAACAGACACTTGAAAACTTGTCCAACTTTTCAAACTTTCGCGAACGACCTATTGAGTATAAACTAAGAGTTTAGGAAACCGTATAGAACATTTCTTTCTTTAAAAAATACGGTAATAAACTTGATAACCGAACTGAAACACAAATAATATTTTAATCATAATCTATCAACGTCGTCTTTCATCGCAACACTGTCATTACTCATTATTTTTACTGATTCGTAATAGAAGCATTCGGATTTCGGAAGTTCGCAACCGCCTAGTTTGTTCCACAGATCTTTGTAGTTTGTGGCTTGGTGTGCGGTTTATAATGTTGCTAGGTTCAAACTTTTTACATTAGCTTGTGAAGATCAAATTAATAATTTTCAAAAATCTTTCAACTATTTAATAAAAAGTAAATAAAATCCTTTATTTTCAAAAGTAATTGAATGCCACTTTGAATACACCATTTTATTAAAATTTTCCATCTTTACCATACCTAAGTTGCAATGGTCACAAGTTATTTATTATTATTGACAACAAAAAAGGCAAATATAAATATTAAAATAAATTAAAAATAGTTATTACAAATAATTAGAGCATTTCAAAGGCAGAAATTCTTTTAGTATTTTGAAATATCTGCAAGAGGCAATTTGGGTCTTAACTTGAGAGACGTTGAGTTAGGTCAATCCTTAAAACAGTATGGCAATCTTAAAAATCTGTGGGTTATTATAATCTACATTTGTGGTTACGGCACTATATAATACTTATATATTATAATAACTTTATAAATCTTATTAACAAAATATTATTAATGTTGCTTACATGATTTTTTGATGTAAGCAACAATAATGAATTCATTGCATTCAGTACCAGTTTTTTTAGTCTTATTTTGTTGTTTGTATAAGGCAACATTAGTTGCCTAAAATATTATAAATCAGTGCACCCTTATTATTATATGAAGTATACATAGTTCACTAATTGATTTTTATTTATTTGCATAAACTTACCTACCGTAACGTCTCACCAAAAAAAATATTTCCTCAGAATTATAGCCCAGGACAGAATCTTTCAGACAAATAAAAAAAAAATTAGAAAGAAAATATTTATTATAGAAAATAATACTTGGGTAGAACCAATGAATCTACAAAACTTTTTTTTAATTTCTTAAATTACAAATCAGGAGATTACAAAATACCTAATATTATCAATAAGAATAATCTACAAAAAATGATCTTACAAATTAAATCTTAGACTTGTACGTTCTAGGGAGAGCTATTTAATTTCATTCATGTAAAAATGTTAAATTTGTAATAAATGCTATCGTGAAAATACTTAGAAGGGATTTTGTTAAATTATCTTTAATAATAAAATATTATGCAGTTTTACATGAATAAAATTGTGTTGAATTCTCAACTGAGATTTTTGTACTGTCAAGATAACCCCTTAGATTTATTGCAATGACTTCCTGGCGCTATCTGCAGTGTAAATATTCATAAATCATTAATCAGGCAAGTGAGTTATCCATGACAAACAAATTACACTAAAGTGAGTGACATTTTGTCTTGAATGCTTTACTGGTCTGAGCCTTCATCTTCTTCTTCATCTTCCTGTTCCTCTTCAGATGAGGCAGTATCTTTCTTGGGCGGAGCTGCATCTTTACGTGGTCTGCCTCTACCACTTCCTTCTCCAGATGCAGCCTTAAATAAATTGTAAATGCTATTAATATAATCTTAAATCTTAAAGTGTTTGTATAAGGAATTGTAAAACTACCTTTTTGGGTGCTGCTTTTTTCTTAGAACCTTTAGGCCTACCACGACCTCTTTTGACTACAGGCGCCTGTTCTTCATCAGAAGAGTTCTTAGTTTCTTTTACTTTTGCTGGTGCTGCAGGTCGCCCTCTTTTTTTTGTATCACCTTTCGCTTCCTATGGATAAAAAAATATTACTCAAGGGTATTACACTATACACAAACAAGCTAATACAATATTGCTAACTGAATTAGTAATTAATATACTAAGTATTCCTCGAATGATTCACACTAGTATTTAAGTAAAAACTAGATTATTTTAAAGGGTTTAAACAAAGAATACTTAACATTTTGTTAAAGTGGCAACAATGTTAAAGAATTTTTCTTACATTCCCAAATCTCATAGGGACAGGACAGTCTATTGGACTGAATACTTACTGCTTGTGTTCCATTTGCCTTTGGCCGACCTCTTCCCTTCTTCTCAACTGCAGTTGAACCATCATCAGACATTTTCAGCTATTTATTGTAAACTTACTGAAAAAAAAAAACAAAAATATGTTAAGCATGTAACGGAATAATTTCCTAAAACCGGTGTTTTAAAACGCCGATAGCGTCACTTATGCCGGCCCTTTATGACCATAGATCTATTATCTCATAGAATTATTGAAATTAAAAATAAAATAATAATAATTAAATAATCAATTACCTTGATGCTATAAATTTGAGCGTTGTTAATAAGTGACGTATTTAAAGTAGCATCACACCAAGTCTAACAAAATGAAACAATACAAGAACTCGGAGCGTCGCGACGCTAAGCTTTGATGACCGATTAAATGGGAGTGTGACTGATGCTAACGATATATTTAAAAATGTTTTGTTATTGACCTAACAAATAAAAAGAGTAACGAACCTTAAGGACGAACGAAAAAATTGCAAGAGAATAATCCAATGATTTAAAGAAAGAATAGCAAGTAGTACGCGTTGTCAATTTTAAATGGAGTCTAACATTTAACATAAAACAGCATTTCACATTACATGCATTTAAATAATTGTATAAACTAATAAGCAAACAAATAGTAATTAGATCTAAGAAATATAATTGCTGTATTAAACGCTAAAAATAAAATTTTTACTCACCAATTTATTGTTTACAGGAAACAGTATTGAATTCACTCACTGAAAAGATTATGGCGGGTTGTGGTGAGTTACCCGGCGTCGGTATAGAGGTCGCCACAGGCAGCTTTTCCAGCTTTCAGTGTTGACCGTTTCTATCTAAATTATAATTTAATAATGAAAATGTAGACACACATTTAGTTAAAAATACGTTTGTAAAGAAATAATTAGGTTTAATCCCTAATTTAGGAAGCAATTTAAACATTTATATGATGGTAGATTTTATAAACTAACGTTATAAACTTTATAAATTTTCTTCCTTGATTACTGTAAAAATAATAGGATATAACTTTCTCGGTTCATTTATAATCAATAACAATTACATAAATCTCTGCTTTTCAGTAAAATGTTTACGGTCATAAATATTGTCATTAATATATAATATATTTTTTATTAATGCTATAGTTGAAGCTTTAAGATCGTAGTAAATATGTTTTTTATTTGAAATATTGAAGGCGCAATCAGTATTAAGAATATTCACTGATAAGGTAGATCATTCTCATAAATTAGTCATAATCACTTAGAAGTAAATACTTGCATATTATATATCTAACAAATGTATACGTAATCTGTGGTTTATTCAACTTTTAACGAAGGCCTGTTAATTCCGTAATCTATTTTTTAAACTACATATTTCTATTTTCATTGAACTGTCATTTCCCTATGACACTGTAATGAGTAAACAAAAATATCGATTGTAAAAAAAACAGAAATATTATTTACAAATTGTGAATTTACACGAAGGCCGTAAGAGTATCTACTGAACAACACACAGCTTTGTTGTGTTTTTATATTTCTGTATCTTATTTTATTAGTACTGGATATGTAATGATCTTTTCAATTATCAATAGAAAAACACAAATATGAAAGCTCCTGTTGAGCCTAACCAGGAAGACTGTTGTAATAATGGGTGTAGCCCTTGTATATTTGATGTCTATGAAGAACAGTTAAAACTTTATGAAAGATATAAAAACGGAAAAGGGGTTTCTGTTACACAATTAAACAACTGTATACAACAGCATAAATACACATCATTCCATGTAACAGAAGTGACAGACATATGTTATTTACATAAAATGATCAAGTTTAGAAATAAGAGAAATAGTGGGCAGGTATACTGGAAACCAGGCCAACACTTTTTTTGTACTGTTTAAAACCGGAGTCAAAAAAAATGTTCACGTGCATATACTCCAATAAAAGTTGTTAATGCTGAGCTAGAAGATTTTGACTTTGCTATAATTGTAAAGCAATACTGCAATGGTTTAATTTCAAATTATTTATTCAATTTAAAAAAAGGTGATTCTGTTTTATGGCGAGGACCATATGGTAAATATGAGATTATTCCAAATAAGTTCAACAATATTATTATGATAGCCCAAGGTACTGGAATTTTACCTTTTATATCAATTGTGCAAACAATTATTAATAATGAGAATGATATGACAAAAATTACATTGTATTATTGTTGTCAATCATCAGAGACAATTATTTTGAGGGATGTTTTCTATAGTTTAAAGTCATTTTGGAATTTCTCTTACAAAATATATGTAAGAACTACTAATGTAGAATTTGAAACGAAATACCAAGAAGCAATCATACAGAGAAAACTTAATTTTGAAGATATAGTTTTATCTAAAGAAAGTCAATATTTACTGTGTGGGACTGATAATTTTATAGACCATTATAAATCCTTACTTTTATTGCATGAAATTTCATCTGAAAAAATTGTTACATTTTAGTTGTGAAGTTTAAAAGTGTATCTTATCCTAAATTTATTTATGTTGTTATTTATTCATGTTTCTCCTACACCAAATTAAAAATGTTGAGTTTAAAGGTAATTGTTTTTTTTATTTAAATTTGGTCATGTTCAAGCTTCCATGCAAACATGGCAAAAGCATACGTGGTAGGTATACAAACAACAAGAAATAAACAGATATTTAGACATCTGTTTATTTCTTGTTGTTTGCGTTTAAAATTATATAGATGATAATATTAATTATGATTAATGTACTGACGTATAATAATTGTATAGGTCGCGACACGGATGTTTAGCTGAAATGTAGAGAGTTGCGCATCTGTACAGTCGCTCACGTAATTGATTGGAAAACGAGCCTACTCGAGATGCAAGCGGAGCGTCGTATTGGTCCGGTTGGCACATGACGTTCACTGCGGCCGCGCTCGCTTCCGTCCCTTCGATACCTTATTTTTGAATTCTGCGTCGGATTCGTTGCGCTAATGAAAGATCCGTGTCGCTCCTTATACACGCTATAATCTTTCGTAGTCTCTACTATATCTGTGATATCTACCTATTTAAGCTGTGGTGCTAGTCATTTCTACATGCTCCTTCCCACTCGTCTGTGGCATCTGCCATAGACTGCATACCCAAATTGACGTAACGTGTACTAAAATCCTTTGGTAGCTATTCATTGTACCTCAGTGCAAACTACAATTCTTAAAAAAACAGTTATGGATTTTTTCGCGCCGGCGCGAGTAGTGAGTCGCGATAAATTTGTGTAAAGTTGCTATTTTGCACATGCAACGAGATAATTTATGAACTTCAGGTTAAAATTACATGCCGATTAATTTAATAAATGTCTGACACCGTAATATATAAATATCACCTCCTGATAAAAGAAAAACAGAATATATAATTAACGCTAAAACAGTGCAAGATTGAACATAATACGTTTATCTATTGAATTTGTATTCTCGTTAGTAAAAAAAAACAATAAAAATGGGTTCAATCGTATTAAAAAGTCTCTCTATACTTTTGGGTATTTTCTTCATATTTATGGGTGTAACAAAGATAACTCCATTTATTTCAAAGGAGTTACATAAGGAATTGGTAAGTAACATAATTTATTTTGAATTAAGATAAAAAATGTAAAGGTCGCATCATTACATTTTTGTTGCGATGAGATGTTCTTCGCTATTTTGGTATTTGGCCTGTCGCCTAATAACACGCTGAAACTGTTTAGTGACAGTAGAATCTCTGAACTTGAGCGTAAATATATGTTTATTTTATTATATTTTGCCTAAATGTAATAAATTGAGGCTATCAACTGACTTACCTAATTTTATAACATAATCCTCTAATTTACTCGCCATAACCTTTACTTAAATATATAAATGAGGAAGGATTAGTTTTCACTCTCTTCCAATGTAGAACGCGTTGCATATTTTGGTGCGAGGTCCCCAAGGCTCCCAGTAAAACATGATAATTGGTTTGTCAGGGAAAATGCAAAAGCGAGAAAAACTCTTACATTTACTTAAAGAGAAGACAGGGAACTCACAGGGATACGGATAAGTGGTTTAAAAGTTTGCCGGACAGGACTTGAACCGGCATCGCCAGCGTTCCGTGCTGTTGCTCTTGCTCTTTTTTCTATTTCAAATTATTTTCGATTTTTATATTATATAGTGCCTTCATGTGCAATAACAACATGTGAAACATATTAACGTTTTCAAACACTTGTAGAATGTATCCTTATTTTATTTTCAGCTAATTTAATGTGTATATATGAGCAAGTCCTGTTTTTTTTCTATTTCAGCGGAAAGAATATGTCAGATACGCGAAAGTGTTTCCGTTGAGTGAAATGCTCGATTTTAAAGTGCCATCGAAATGGTACAGACGAACGATTGGTGGCTGCGAGATTCTCTTTGGGTTATCTCTGGCTCTTATACCTTACCGTAAGTTTTTATTAATTACTGAAGCATGATGTATCCGCTGCGAATTTCGGCTTCCCTGTATCATCTATTATATGATGTAAACAAACGAATCTAAAACTTGACTTTATTTAGTTAGAAACAATATATTCACATATATAAAAATATGAATACGTTTAAAATTAAATACATACACAATACTTAATTACTTAATAATAGGTACTTTAGTAATTGTCACGATCTTTACGGTTGAGATACCCATTAGGGTTGTAAAAAATAATTTTGAGATTTAAAATAGGATGTCGTAAAAATTTAAAATAATGCTACATTTTCCGTTATTCTTGTTTCAGAGAGGATTAAAAATGCAGCAAATATTGGCCTTATCTTATTGATGATATTGGCGACATACTCTCACATAGCAATCAGCGATCCCTTTGACCGCTGTGCACCGACCATCGTCTTTTTCTTCATGCTGTGTGGTCGACTTGTCGTCTGGTATGTGTATATCCGAATATTTATTTTACACAACAATATTTACAAATAGGGTTAATATTATTTTTAAATAAAGCACTTCTAACGTTTAATAACACAAAATATTGAACTTTTTTTAATTTATTTTAACTACATCCTGATTTATTTCGCATTATTAAGCGTTAAGTCTTTTATTTAAATGTGAACTACTCCGGTAGCTCTAAATCCTATTAGGTATTAGCGATTAAGTGAGTTTAGGAGGGAATTTTGATAAGGAGGTTCTAATCTTCTGCAATATTGTTCTTTTTTTAAGGTTTTGATATTATATAAATTTTCTGACGTATTACAAATATTTCTGATAAGCTTAAAGGAGTAGCTTCCACCGCCGTGGCAATATGGTTAAACGCGATGAAACGCATTAAGTGCTATAAATGACTGAAACCCGCAGACAGAAATCTGATCACCAATTGTACATTAAAATCGATTGAAATAGGGACAGAAAATGTGTTTGCCACACACTTCATAACAGAACAGGGATTGAATTCATACTACCAGTCAACAGTATAAATGACGTAATCGAATCGTCCGTACCTCTTACACCGAATAGAGATCCACGTTGTTCAAGAAGTAAATCTATATCAATATGTAAACAGCTATCATTTGCCGTTAGCTCATAAAATAAATATTATTATAACTAGCAGTTATTTCATGCGCAAAATGTAACCTCCAAACGTGCGATATAAAATAGCTGCGATCATCCGTGGGCGCACGTTGTTAGTCAGACGTCATCTGTATATCCAGACTAGTTGCAGCACGCTGTGGTTTCCTCTATATGGCTTTGCAATGAAAAGCGAGAAATTTAAAATTATTTCCTTTTAGTAATATATTATGTTGTTGTTGCACGATTTTTCAAAACTTTAAGTCTTCTGATCAACAAACGGTCTTAGTGGCAATGCGTTACCTCCCTATTTCTTGCTTCTTATTAGCCAGGCAGAGTAGTCTCTAGTAAGTAAGTAGTAAAGAGTATATATAGATATTCTCTTAACTTATAAGAGTTTAATAAACAAATAGCATGAATATCCAACCTTACTTTAAGACTCGCTGAGAACGTTGAGTCAGAATCAAAATCAAGACTGTGACTACCTCAATAAGAACCATTTTCAACCATTAACAACATACCCTTTTCGTTTATAATGTAATAGATTAATGAGAACAAAGTGGCTTTAAAAACCATATTAATACCGAGTTCAAAGAAACCCGAAACATCTTCAAATGAAAACACATTATGTTAATGGGTATTAAAGTTTTATATCTGTAAATGCGATGTGCAAGATTTATGATATTGTGTTAGCAAACTTCATGTACTTAATCAACATATATCTGAAGCTTGTATTTGTTCCAACCTATTAATGTCGCACAGATGGGCACAGGTCTCTTGCATAGCAGTATGCTTTGCTACTTAAGACCCACCACGCCACTAAATGGTCTCCTACTTCCAAATTTAGGCCGGGAGACACACAAACATGAAACCGAAATGTGATATATTAAATAAAGTTATACATTGATCTTAAAAACGAAATGTATACGACATGGCACTTGTAAAAGTACGATACTGCACCTTGACCAATTTCTAAGCGATATAAACATGGGTTAGTGAATAAAATTAGTTCCATCACACCGACGGCGTCGCCTGGCCACCGGCCAGGGAATCCGCATTGACGGATCGCCTGTCGTAAGAATAATCAGTTGGAATCGCGATAAATGCACGATCAATTTAGATTTTTGATTTGTTTGTGTGTCTGATTTCATAACTGGCAGACACTCCTTCTAAATGAAACAAGTACAACATGAATATATTTGTATCAACTCTAGCTTTAATATTATTGAGAATTACGTGACATTTTTCTTCCTATCAAACAAAAGGGTCATGTTTGCTTGGGTTTCGAACCGTAAGTCTTAAATGCCTTACGTAACACTCCTAGTAACTACAAGACGGTGTATATCGAATATTGTCTATGGCCTTGCTTGAATATGTTATATCATACATATTCCAGGTATTTTATATACTTGCTTAAGATAACATATTTAAATTTAAAGCAAATCCCAAACGTTGGCTTATAGTCAAATAAATAACGAAATATTTCGCGTTTTAAACCGTTTAAGTTTTTATTTTAGGTCATATTTAATTGTACAGCTTTCTTATTTCAATTTTTTTTTTGCTAAAAAAATATACCTACTTTGTTAAGCATTTTATTAAAGAACAATAAACACACTACAGACGCACAGACAAATCGGTTTTGATATTTATAAATACACAAAGCTTTCATTTATTTTAAATTCACTGAAAGTGCCAGAACCAATAATTACAACTATTGACCAGTTAATGGCTAAAATTCTAGTTCAAGGATAAAACAGTTTTATCGAAAGTGTTTTTAATTGTTTAATGAAGATTCTCCTTCGTTATCATAAACAGAAGCTGCATCGATCAATAAAAACTATTGCCCCATTACATTATTAATGTATTATATAATTATAATTACATAGTTTTATTAATAAAAATTGTGCCAATTTAACGGTATCAATCAGTTGTAATAAATAAATGTTCGAATTTTTTTTAAAGAAAAAATTGATTCAAGACAGGTAGGTCAGGCGACTGAGAGTAAATATTAGATAAAACACTTTTACCGGATAAAAGCAAATGTATTTGTGATATTGACCTAGCATTGCGTTAGGGCGAGAGGTTCGGGTTCGAATCCCAGGGAAACAAAACAGTTTCAGACGGGCAGGGCACAAAGACTGATCAACTACCTAAAGAACGGACACAAAAATGTGTTCGCCCCATGCACCACGAGGGGGAAACGGGAATTCATACAATTCGTGATATTATTTATAAGAATACCCGAATCCATCAACCTATTCATTAATTTTTTTTTATGTTCTCATGATTCTAATTTTCAGGTACCAAACCCATCGCCGGGAAATGCTGGAGAAATTAGTCGCAGCGCAGAACGGAAACGGCCTCAAGAGGGATTGATATTACTATCATGTGGTAGAATATATATAACTTTATTTTTTCCCTTTATATGTTCACACATTTGTAAATTGGTCGCGTTTGGCCGGATTGATTTCAATTTTTTTTCAAATTTTAAAGATCAGGTGTATGTGTGTGAGTGTACGTGTATAATGTGTGTGTGTGACGCTTTTTACAGCATTGTTTAGAGTTTAGATAGTTAAATGAAAATAATGCTGTAATTGTAAACGTTTATACTCTTATTACAAAACAAGGACTATCTCTCAAACCTGGTTTAAACCCGGGTTTATTTGAAATCCGTATTACAAAACGAAGTTTAACGTTTGTACTGGACTAACTATGGTACCTACTAACTTAGATTTATTCAGACCATGGTTTAGGAGTTAAACCAAGACTCCGCAGGTTTAAGTATTTTTATGTAATAAGGCCGTTAAAGTCAAAATAAAATCCCTTTATTCCCGTTCGTGACGTTGTTTTCATATTACTGCCTCCGTTTTATCGGATTTCAGTCTGACCGAAACGATATTCCGAAGATTCCGGAGAGATTTGAAACCAGGATATCTGGCTGAACGTATTTTTTAACTGTAGCGAAAGGCAAACATTTTTAGTGGGGTTTGTTAAAAACTTATGTTAACTTAATAATATAGATATTTAATTATACCAAAGTTTACGCACTTTTTAGAGACAGGTTTTATACGCACTGTGATTTATTTAGTCATGATTATTTCAGCCAATTGCAACTTTATTGACATAAGTAGAAATGATACCTTTAGTCAAGGGATGTTTTAAGCTTTGACCTAGGTCGAGTGATCCCAAAATTAGGCTAACAGTCAACAATAATATAAAGCAATGTAGAATTGTATGGTAGTGTTTATGTGTAATATTAAAAAAATATACAATAATCCGTAATTATCAGAACAAATGTTGAATAATGGTTTTAAATATAAAACAGCAATATATAGCGAAGATACCACAAAATAATTTGATTGAACTGTCTAAACATGTATTTGTACTGTGTAAACTAAGATTTCCATTTTATATCGGACAGGTAAAATTTTGTAATTATATAAGAAAAGGTTGATCGTTTAGTGTAGGTGATTGTGAGATTCGTTGCTTGTATTTATTATAGCATTGTGTAAACGTGATATTAATCTAAGTGTAGTGCGTTGTGTATTTATGTATGAAAGTACATTGGTATACTATTGGCGTAGCTTAGGGATTCAGAATACAGGCTACCAATTCTACAAAATACAAAAGAACTGTACAAATACGTGTAAAAATCCCAGGTTGGTCTCTGGCGCTGTAACGCGTTACGTTCCAAAACCTTCACTTAAGTAGGTAATTATCACTTGCATACGTTAGCATTTTGAAGTGTTTATTTAAGTAAGTTTTTTCTATCGTTTCATGAAAAAGTGCAGCCAAAGAGATGGTGCCGTGCGTTCGTAACGCGTTACTTCAATAATAAGACAATTAGTGTCGTAACGCTTTACGTCACTAATTGGCTTGCCCTACCTTTGAAAATTATTTTATAAAGGCTGATTCGAAACACTGTAATAGTTAAAAGTACCGTTTTATAAATATTCTATATGAATTCAATATATGTATATCTCTTTTCTGCGATCAATTTGCAATACGTAACAACAGAAGGGAAAATCAGCTTGAATCACTACTCTAATTTCTATTCTCTCTCTTTTCCCATAAAAACCTCTTAGCTACACTAATGTATCGACTATAATTGTGAGTTTTAGAGAATAACGTATATAATGCACTTGGATGTTAGGTTTGTATGATCCTCGAATACCGTTTATCTTGTGAAGCTGATTTGCTCAATATAAAGATAGCGTCCATTGTTGTTTTGGTGTTTGTAACACTCTCTAAATGTATACACGTTTGTGATTTGAGAAATTGTTTGCACAAACCCGTCAGTTTCCACTAGTTGTTTTGGGCTGTTATTTATTTCACAAATTTAGAATATTGCTGTAGATTTTACTATTGCCCACCTTTTTAATGAGTTAATAAATTTTTATCAAGCACAACACCGCCATATTAAATTTGTGGACAAGGATTGGACAAAAACATACACAATAATTACAAGACGATTTTATACCATATAACAATTAATTAGACTAGAGAGTTGTAATGTAAACTACATTTCTTGACGAAACTCCTAGCTGATATTGCACTGATATTTACTTTTTTGCACTTTTATGATTTTATTTTATTTAATAGAAATACCTCAGTAAATAAACGTTTCTAAATAAATATTGTTTTATTATTTTCATTGATATGGTATCAGTTGAAATGCATGCCGGACAATTTTGTGTGTCCTGAGCAAAATTATTAAATGTTTTCCTAGGATTCTCTTGTCTTCCAAATTGCTAAGCACTGAGACTGAGGAGGAGAGGAAATTCGTGGTTGATCTATTATATTGAAGACGAACACATTCATGGTTTACCTTTAATAATTTATTTGCAATATAAAAGAAAATAGTTTGATTAAAATATTACATTATAAACACGTTTTAAATATTTAAATCTAGCGTTTATCACAAACTTCTAATATCAACCTTACCAAAAGCTATGCACTATTTTTGCTTATACATGAGTGAATAACTTGATGAATTCTTTTTCATATGTTTAAATATTAATCTTGCCTTTAGACATTTTATATGTCACAGTAAGTTACGCATATATAAGTGTTATCTTTTATATTTTTATTGTACTGAGAAAACTAGCCTACATTCCATCTATGTACATACGTAGCGCTGTATAAAAATATATTAGTCTAAATCATAAAGAAACATGCGCAATAAACTTTTGAATAAAACTATAACCATGTATATATTAGTAATAATAAAGTTAAGCTGGATCACGACCGGTTTGCAGCAGTTCGAGAGCATTCCTCAAATTGCTAATAGCAGTTTTAGCATCTTCGTAGTTCAACGCACTACTTGCCCATTTGCAGTATTTCTGGGCTTTAGCTATTTGTTCCGGACTAAGCTGAGCAACTGATGTTGAATTGTCACCGTAGTAAGTACTAGAGGGTGTCGGTTGTGGCTGCTGCGATGGGTCATAGGGCACAAAACCACCAGGATTCGGGTCAGGTGTATACGGAACAGGTGGGAGTTGAGATGCCGCTCGCATTGCTGCATTGGGATCAGGCAAAGAGTTGCTGTAGGTTGTGGGGATGGTAGGCTGTGATGGTGCACCGTCTGTAAATCCAAAATCTTGTGGGAAGCTTGTTGGTGCAACAGCTGGTCCAGCTGCTGGTGTCAGACCACCGTCACTAGATGATCCGGCTTCATTTTGCTCACCATCTGTTACTTGTGGTGCTGTCAAAAATTTGGGAATTACTAACTACTTTATAAGTATCCTACTTATACATTTGTAGGATATGGATGTTGAATATACAAGTATGTATGTTTTTTTTTCATGAATGAGGAGCACACACAAGGTTCACTTGATGAGAATTGGTGTATCCCAGCCATATAATATATATACACAATATGCCCTAACGGTCTACTTGTCTTTAGATATTGGGAACTCCACAGACTGAAATGGAAACGCAATTAAACTTCACGGCTTTGTCATCTGTGGATGGTAGTTCATGACTCGGACGGAATTTTCGGCATTCTTACCCTACTTACTATCCATTTAATATTTAGATAAATTTACAAATGTGTACCTGGTGGGGATCGAACCCACGACTTGTGAGCCTGTCAAAACCAAAACATGTAAAGTAAAAAGAACTATGTGTGCTATAACCAATATTTTTTAAATTTATGATTAAATTAACTAAGACATTACACTATTATTAACTACCTGGCTCTGGCATTTCTCCATTCTTTAAACAACTATGAATATGTGCTGCTCGCCATTTTGCATACTTTCTGTTCTGAGCAGCCTCATCAGTGAGTTCGCCGAATGTTGAAAGAACATCATATATCATTCCAGCCAAAAAGAAAGATTTCACTACATTCCTAAAACAGAACATTTTCAATTTTAATATTGCAAACACAATATTATTTTTACAGGCCCATTGACTAGATTGATATGATATTTATGACATTGATAATTTTTACTTCAATAAAAAATATACAGTTTTAATAGTTATTATTTTCAACCACGCCACTTTATCATAGCATTGAGTAAGAACCTACTTCCCATAATTTTGCTCTCTATCTTGCTTGTCAGCAAACAAAAACAGCTTAAGAGCATAATTCTCCAGGTGTGCTTGAGCCACAACTTCATTTGATACAGCATCATTATCCTTGTTTACTTTTTTTGCTTCTTCAAGCCAGTCCATAATAGCTGCAATTAAATTATGTGAATTGGTTGATGTTTATAGCTACTGCACACAGTTCGCAAATTAATATATTGAAAGACAAAAAAATGCAGCATTTGAACTGTATAAGAAGGTCATAAAACAATTTCAGACATCTTAGTCATATGTATACAATAAAATGGTTTTGTAATGACCATCGACTTACCCATCAATACCTTAGTTTCCTCAGGAGTTTTCTTAGTTGTTAGCTTAAGTCCAACTTGTAATGCATGTAAACGGCACCAATAGGCAATAACTGGATCACGAGAATCATGTTCTGACGCCGTTTTAAGGTAACACTGAATATTTTTAAGGCTTGGTGGACATTCCGGGATGTTTAGAGACATTTTCTAACAAAAGGAAAAAAATAATCAAATTAGTTTGAACGCTATAAACTTACAAACAGTACAACACAGTAACTTATTTAGAGACAATATATATAGCTTTAAAGTTTTTCTAATCACGAAGCGAATTTAAACAAACAAAATATAATTGTTTTTTTATAATTTATAATATTTAAATTATACTGCTTCTTGTATGGGAGTTTAGTTTTATAGTATTAGTCATTGTATATCAATACAAATAACGAATTAATGACGTCAAGTGTTATAATTACCGCAGAGTATAAGGAGTAGTTATTAACAATTTCGATTATTTCCTATGATTTAATTTTTTATTACAAAATAAGAAACCTTTAAAATAATTGTTTGTGACTAATACGTCAAGGTTGACATTTTTGATTTCACAGGCTATATTTTCTTCTGAATAACAGACATATTCAGTTGTCAGAAATCCAAAAATTTTTCATTAGGGTCATCTGTCGACAAATGTTTTTATCGCCATCATTAATAAAATCAAGATTTATTGTTTAATTATATTAGAATTACGTTATAAAGTTTGGAAAAATATAATTTTACAGTAAACTTGTGAGAGTTACAATGCCTTCTAAACAAAGAAAAATTGCTATGATGGGGTACAGATCCGTAGGTAATAAAATCTGAAGAAAATTACCAAAATTCTTCTTTGTGACGTTTTATTTTAATTGATCGTATTCATCTTATTTCCTATTTTAGGGAAGTCTTCTTTGATTATACAATTCGTTGAAGGACAATTTGTCGATTCATACGATCCTACAATAGAAAACAGTAAGTGATACCGAATAAATGAATTTATTTTTTCCTCTGAGATTCCTTTCGTATATTTACCAAATTTCAAATCTTTTTAGCCTTCACAAAATTCATTCGCCTGAACTCTACTGAGTATGAAGTAAAATTAGTAGATACTGCTGGTCAAGATGAATATAGTATATTTCCTCTTCAATACAGTATGGATTTCCATGGCTATGTTTTAGTGTACTCTATAACATCAAGTAAAAGTTTTCAAATTGTACAAATAATATATGACAAATTATTAGACATGGTTGGTAAAATACAGTAAGTTTCTGTACAGTATTATATTGTTTATTTAAAAAAAACATATTCTCTAACTAGTTAATGTAAAAAGGTGTATAACTTTTATTTACTATATATTCTACTGAGCAATTATCAATTTACTATTTTATCTATTTAATGTATGAATATTCTATTAAAAAGAGGGGTTTTAAATAATAATTGTAACACACTTATATTTCAGTGTACCAATCGTCTTAGTAGGAAATAAGACAGATCTACATTTAGAAAGAAAAATCAGTACAGAAGAAGGGAAACGGTTAGCTGAAAAGTGGAATGCAGCTTTTGTTGAAACTAGTGCTAAGAGAAATGAGGTAAATTACTTACTCATATACTTTTATTTAGGTCACAACTGTAATTGATAGAACTTTTGACTTTATAAATATATAATGTTGTTGCAAGTAAAACTAAACATAAACCTAAATTTGTTTATCTTAAAAAGAAATAACTAGCGTACTTAGACACAGAAAGAGTCTTAGACACTTAAAAAGGGACTTTGACTTTTCTAGCCATAAACTTATCCAGCTTTAACTATGTAATCCTGAAAATTGATACTATATTTCTTCTTTCCAGTCTGTGACAGATATGTTCCACGCTATGTTATCAGAGATAGAGAGATCAGACGGCCATATACCAGAAAAAAGTGGGTGTAGTATTTGTTAATAAGATGGATATTGTAAGTGTTGTTTGCAGCTGGATCAAAATATTAAATCTCTGTGCATGTTGTGTATGATAATGTTTAAATTCTGTTTAGCTAATTAGTGATAATGTGTTCACTTGTCTGTAATTGATAATACCTTATACCAGTACACTTAACGGCTCTAAACTTCTTGACATTGAAATATCATATATCCAAATAAACATAAGGGGTTTAAGATAGTTCAGCACATAATTTGCTGTTTAATATTTTACATAAAGATAAAATTGCATGTGTTTTTTTAAACTATGAAAAATATCTTTGTCAGTAATTATCATTCTTTAGGATAATTTTAGGCTAAGTGACTTTGAACAAAAGACCTGCAGTGACCTTTAATAATATTACTAAAATAATTTTCACTTCAGACAAGTCAATCAATCTTGTAAATATTTAAAACTAATATATATATACATTATTATAATTACCAAATCTTGGCTGATCAATATACAAAGGTCAACAAATTGTTAATAACAAACCAGTGGCTACTACTTACAGTACTGATAACATTATAGTTACAAGTATTTGTTAATTTATTTAGGTTTTTAAAATAAAATTTATTATAATGTAAATATCTTATATTTCTTATAATATGTTCAAAGTGAGTGGCATTTATACATGTAAAGGAGAGTTTTTTTATATTGATTATAAGTTATAACGCTTATTACATTTTATAAGATTTTTTAGTGAGAAATAATATTAAGCTGGTTATTTTTCATTATGGTATGAATGTTTTAATACAATTATATGTCTCACATGTATTGGCCTGAGAAAACTTGGTTACGGGATTGATTTTATTACTATTGAAGTTCTCTAACTTTGATAACTCATTTAAAGATAGTGAGTTTTACATCACATGACATTAGAGTTGGGAAAATTACATTCAAATTAAAAATTTGCTATTAACAAAGCTATATTTAGGAGCACGACTTGAAACAGGAGCTTTTAGATTGGTTAAGCAACTTTCTTCCTAATCATCAGAATAACAACAGTTCACAGCAGTTTTGTGTTAAACCATAATAGTGTCAGGTTTCAGTGAAAAACTTTAATGCACAATTAGAAATAGAACATGATTTAATTATAGGATCTATGTGAAAATATGCAGCAAACAATAAATAAAGCATTCTTAGGTAGGTGTAGGTAGTGGTAGTAATATTCCAAATTGTATGATTTTACATACTGTGTTATTGTTTCTTATGTATGTGGGTATATATTGTGGTAGTTTGATATAATCCCTTTACGCTAAGCAAACCAAAGCAAGATCAATCTCGATGAATATTACAAGTTCTGCAGTAAGGTATTGACAATATGATGGCACACTTAGTTCGTTCAACCCAAAGCATGTTTTGTTGTAAAATAAGAACCAGAGAATTTAGTAATTCAATAAACGCTTAGGATTATACATGCGTGTTTTATTTATACAGGGTGTCCCAAGAAGTAGTGTCAAGCGGTGGTCTCAATATAGGACACTTCTTAGAGCATCCAAAACACCCCCATATATGTTCTGCGATTATTAATAGTTAAACATTTTTTTTCTAAAATTTGAGAATTTTTTACCTAAACAACTTAAACGCTATTTTAAAATTTTTAATTGCCGCGACCATCTAAGAAGAAATTAGTAACTTATTTGGGAAAACTAAATACAAAAACAATAAAAAGCCGCAAAAAAAATATCAACAAATATTAAATATTCCTCTAGTTTTATTGTTATTATACCGTCTTCCTATAGAATATGCTCGTAATAAAAAAAATAAAAGGGTCACATCCGACATAATATACTAAACGTGAAAACGAGCGAGAAGCCATAGTGCGTTGTCCTAACTTTAGTATTAGTAGTAAATAAGTTAAGTATTAGTAACTACTAATTATCCTTCTCTATTGTAACTACCAACATTTCATAATCTAATGATTTCATTAGTATATCTCACAATCAACCCACCTATTCTTACTAGTATTAGTAACTACTAACTACTAACATTTCATTCGAATAATTTCGTTAGTATATCTCATAATCGACCCACCTTTTCTTACTAGTATTAGTAACTGCTAACATTTCATTTGAATGATTTCATTAGTATATCTTATAATCGTCCAGTACATATTAATAACTACTAACCGCTGTAATCGAGAAATCTCGAGACATTTTCATAATCGAATGATTTTGTTAGTATAATCGCCCGCCTCTAATTACAATGATAGATTCAACAGTTTATTTAAACTATAAATTCAAAAATATAGAACTCCGTATCAAAGAACATAACTATTTACTATAAGTTCTGAATTAAAACTTTACGGAAGGCACCCATGTTTTGCAAGAGATACTTGTACTTTTTTTAACACAAGAAATGAGTGATGAATGACTATATTAAAAAAAAATGCACTCAAAAGGAGCTTCTTAAGAGACCTATATAAAGACATTACTAAAATATTTAAAGACCTTTTAAACAAAGATTTAAAAAGGTACCTCCCAGATGTGATGACGCAATGTTTCAAAAAAAGGAAGACAAAATGTACACCCAAATGAATTATTTAAAGTGCAGTTTATAACAACTCCACTTCTACTGTTGATAAAGTCCCAAGCTGTAAAGACAATTACTCATATCATTCACATTTCACAGTCGCATTTGGACAATTGCCATTTGACACTACCTACTTTTTGTTTAAAATTAAAATATAACATCCAACGATGAATATAACGGCTGCCTTATCTACTATATATATACTTATTTTAAATTATAAATTATCGATAACAAGTAATATGACTGCCCCATCTCTAGTGTCAATTGTCAAATTTAACATTCTATGGTAGATGAAACACAACTTTTCGTTTTGTCAACAAGACATGACAACAACATAATATCAAGTTTATTGTGAAGATGGCGACTACTGGGGTTGGCTTTCGGTGGTTAGACTTATTAGAAAAAGAATTTGATAAAGCATGTGTTGGATTAGATACGTCTTTAGGTAAGTATCGTTACTTATAATTCTGTTTTTATTTTTGTTGGGAGGTCTGGATCAGTATATACCCATTATTCAAATAAAAGAATTAGTATCACTAGGTTCATTTTTCTGAGTTAATAACTATTGTTCTACTGGAAATACGTGTTAAAAGTGCTTAGCACAATATAGACTTTTAATTCTTAAGTTTCTGTTACGTAAATCAGTTAGATCAGGAGGTCATTGACACTAATTAATCAATAAGACTTTAAAAAGGTTTCTCTGCGTATTTCAGCCGATCTGGAGACCGAGGAGCCAGAGGCAGTGTTCTCGGCTCGTCAGAAAATAGCAACACTAAGTTCTTGCTTTGCTCAGCTCACCCACAAAGCCTTAACAATATTTCAACATAGCGCTAAGCTCGAGGTAGGTTGTAGTTATTAAATAAATAAAAAACCTTTACAGAAATGTGTTGATAGACATTTACATGTCAATATTATAATATTAAGAAAATATTGTCACATTTTCTTAATATTTTTTAAAGTGATGTTTAAAAAAGACTAGCATTGCCATTATCAGTGTTATTTCTTAAGCAATAAAACACTAAGTCACAAGGGAATTGTGTATTATAAATAAAACTAAAAAAAGTATTTATAATTATATTTTAAGATATATCACAAACTTATATTTAAGGAGTGAAAATTCTCCATGTAGGGCCACGATCATATGGATGTTTGTGGAGATGCCTTCGGTGAGGCATTCTGATTGGCACATTTTCTGTTGTTGTCTTTGGTTTAGGATGTTCATCCATACTAATGAGGATTTCCTGATCCTCTTCCATAGAGTTGTCTATAGTTTCGTCAAAGTCACTGTTGTCTTGTTCATCTTCACTTTCACCCCAATCATCATATTTATCTGGATCTGTTTCACTCCTGTAATAAATCTACTTGTAATCTCTTTTTATATTAAATCTAATTATAGAATGCCTTAACGCCTTAAGCATTAAAGCTTGTGTTTGTGTAATACATACTTGATTCCCTTTAGTTTTTGTAGCAACCTATCAGCTGCAACAGTTATTTCTGATGCTGGTGTTTGGTTGTTGGAATCGTCAGTAAGAAGCTTTTCGAGACGTTGTAGGGCTGCGTCCGCGCGATTTGTCAGGCCAATGAATTTCTCAGTTAACTGTTGTAACTCTTTTTCATTGAAAACTCCTTGAGACGAGTTGCGAAGTGCATTCTCTAGTCTTTTACAAGTTATGTCTCCCTGAAAACACATTGTTACATTTAATTTGTGTGTTGCATGCAAGTATTTCATACTATACAAAATTAATATGTTAGACTAATAGTTATTTTATTTAAAATCTTAAGTTTTACCTGTGCTGGTCTGTTGCTTAGTAATTTTATAACTTTGTTGTCATGATTGCGCATAGTATTTTGAATATTTTGTAGCTCATGAAATGTTGATGCAGTTCTGAAACATATTTTAATTATTTACTTAAAGCCTCAAAAAAATTAAAATCAAAACTTAAATCACAGTGGTATTGCTTTAATAAAATATTTATGGATCTGTATATTGTCTTTAGGTGTTCAAAATTATGTATAGCATAGTAGTGTGGTTACACAGTAGTGATTTAGTTACATAGTCATGAAGATTTATTTAAAAGGCTTTCATACTTGTTTATCAGCGAGTCTATAAGTTTATCTAGCACATCTGCCACATGGTTAGGGTCGTCCAGCTGAATCCTTTGACAGGAGTCGACAAAGCGTTTTTGTTCGTTTAACACTTCTTGCATCTGAAAAATAATATTTCAAATACCAGAGGAATAGAAAAAGGATGATCTTGCGCGAGAGAACTATTGAGGTGCATTGATTGATTAAATTTAATAAATCGTTATTGTTATTATTAATAATTTATTTCCCGTATTAGTTTTAATTTATCATAAATAGCTCTGTTATGCTACTGTGACAAATAAAACTTTTGAGTTGTATTAATTGTGTTTATGGCGACTAGGACAAACATACTACGCATTTATAATATGTGTGTACTACGTTTAATCCTTACCGTTATTAGATTTCGAGTTCTGTGATTGAGTTAGTCACGATTTTAATTTAAAACATTACTTAGAAGTTTGACGATTTAAATGCAAAATATGAGTTTTGCGCTTACAATTTTGTCTTTCGCAACTTACGGACTGGCCTTCGTAAAGCTTGTCGTGCGTCTAAATTCTCAATGATGGTTACATGTTTATGTTCAATGCAATGTTTTCCAACTTTGAGTAGGTATTTTAGAAATTTGTTAATAGATATATCATAATATTAACACTTAAATTATGAAAAAGGGTAAACTCTATTGAAAACGTGAATAGTATGTAAAAAATATACAACTAAAAAGATTGCGTATCTCTACATTTATCATTGGTTTTAGAAGCTCAGTTATCCTAAGTTTACAAATTTAACTAATTAATGCAGATATATGGTATTTTCTTTCATTAATGTCAGTTTTATAGCCTTATCTTTTGAGCCCAAAAAGATAGATGTATCACTAAATCAGTAGAACTTTAAAGGATGCTAAATAAAATGTAAAACATTACACACACTGTATTACCGAACTATGGACTGCCAAAATCATTGAGAATTTGAGATATTACAATTTTGGTTTTAGACATTACCTTCAGATCAATTTTATACGTATTATCATTGAGTCGCCTAGTGAAAGCAGCTTCTAAATCGGCCGAGTTGAGACGGGCATCTCTTTGTCTCCTGGCTAGTGCGCGCACTCCATCAGCCAGTTCACGTCTGGTCACATTGACGAGAGCCATTCCGTCTCTCATTAATGACTCCAAGAGTATACTTCGTCGCCACGTATCCGCATACGCTCCGCTTACCTTTAAGAACAACGTACATCAACCAGTCAAATTCCTTAATATATAAAGCTTATTTCATTATATATCAATACGAAAGCATTTATAAATATTGTGCAATAAACACTCTCAGCTAATAAAAGTGTTAAAATGAAAAAACGGATGAAAAATACAACAGGCAGAAGAACAAAGAGTTTGGAGTACATTCCCTTAGTAGGCAACTTAAGGAATGTACTGTATTTAAAACACCTTTACGTAAAAATTACAAACATTCTAATGCTTACTAATAATAAATTAAGACCACACTGCGTTCAACCCACCTATTACTTAAACTTATGTCGTGTTGAATCGTGTATTTTATCAAATAATTAAAAATGCTCACCTTTTCTAGTAAGTGGGAGTGGGAGTTTATTTGGTTAGTAAGATTTTGCGCAATTTCAACGAACTTGGCTTGACTGCGCTCAATTTTTTCAGTGCTCTCCTTGATAGAAGCCTAAAATGGGAATATTTTTATGTAGTACTGTTTGTAGTTTACACGATCAGCAATATTTTTTTACAACAGTTTAAACGACGTATTAGGTAACTTATTTTTAACTACGGCTCGATGGGTGCTGTTCCCTAGGCGTCCCGTTTATAAACCGTTAAAAGTGTTTTACTCAATACCTCGTTTTCTTATTATGGTTGCGTGTGTCTAATTTCACACATTGTTTCCAAGAACTCACCTGTATGCTCGTTTGTAACATGTGGAGCCTGTGTTCCAACCTCTCTGCGGCTAATTGCGCTCTTTCTAGCCTTAATGATAGAGTGGTCTCCACGCGATCTGAAAGGATTTGGAAACCTTATAGCAACGCTATCGAGTATGTATTCAAATGGCAATTCAATTTAGAACTGCAGCCATCTATTAAGTGATGCCCTTATTTGTTCAATTGCGAATGACGACCACGGATAGGCCACTGAAATAGGATATGACACAATAAGATCACTGCAATTCATCGTTTGGAAATATTTGTTTTGAGTTCAAATGTAGAGATTCAGGTCAGGACATCAAAAAGTGTCTATTTATCGTCGGATGAACAGCTTTGAACACGTCAATAACTCAGGCCTGTGATGTTGCGTAGTTTGAGGTTGCATGTTTCATACTCACCGAGTTTGTCTTGTATGACGTCGAGTCGCCTCGCCTGTTTTACTTGCTGCGCGCTTATGGTGTCCAGCACTCGTAACCGCTCGTCAATGTTTGTTAATATGCTTGTGAGCTCCTGGTAAAGAAATATAGTGTTTTTTTATTATAATATGAAATGACTAACATTGTTCAAAGTATCATCATCAGCGTTGTTATTTGAATATTATATATTTTTTTTAGACTAGCATAGGTTTTACTTGATGGTCAGTTAAATGCCCTTATTATATAACACCTTAACAAGACCTATTTTGGCTTTGCATAATCTAATCCACAGACTGAAAGCGAAACCCGATTAAACTTGACCGTGGTGACTTCGACGGAATTTCGATCCTACTACTCATTTCATATCCAAATTTCCAGTCCAACATGTTTCAAGAAAATATTAAATATTGATTAGTAAAATTCCTACCCGGTAAACTCCGACCCTTTGATTATAAGCCATACATTGCTAACATTAGACCAGCGAGCACGTCAACAAGAAATACCGCATACTTCAACGGACACTCCGTTAAGTATAGTTTAAGCAACCCGCCCTTTTAACTATAGATTACTCTAATCGAAGATATATTTTGGTACCTTCGGTGAGAAGGCAAGTGGTCCGTGGGCACGTAGCGTATGCGGCTCGGCCAGCGATGTGGGCGCTAGGCAGAGGCACGCGAGCGCCGCCACGGCCACACTTAACATCGCCCCGTCTGTAAACATTCAAATATTAGGATGTTTAAAGGCATAGCTTCCTATGGGAGGGAAAACTGAAACGCAACCTTACCGCTAATCCTCACAACCTCCCTTAAAAATTAAAATTTAGAATGTTTGAAGTGATAGTTTCCTATGGGAGGGTAAACTGTAACGCTACCTTACGCCTTACTACGCTAGTTTGCCTGACAACTCCTCGCTTGTAAACATTAAAATATAAGAACGTTTGAAATGATGGCTTTCTACGGGGCTTTCTTACACAACGCTAGTCTGTATGACAAACCAATTAGAATAGTTTAAGATATCACTTGTGTTATTTGTCCTAATAGGTTCCATAGCAACGTTTTTTTTAAATAAAACTTAAAGTTAGAATTATTATTGCAGTATAACTGCTAAAAGTTGTAAAAATTATTGACGTCATTACAATCTTTGTAGTAATTGAGGTGTCGAAAGCACGGATCTTTCACAGCTAAGTGATAAAAGAATAACGCCGTCTTGGTTAACTTGCAAATTACGTCAAGGAACTAGCATTAGGAAAACATATAAAATAATCCGATCCCAGTTTTTATGTTAGATATCATTAATATGTATCAGTTAAAAGTCGAAGTCTATGTTTATTTTGGTGTACAAATAGGGTAAAACGTATCATTTGAATCAATCAGATTTAAATTATTATAAATTTTACAATTATACTATATAATTATACTTTATGTAAATCATAACTTCCTCGATAAAGCCCAGCATTAAAGAACAGCTTAACAATTCATTACGGAGAGCGGAAATTTCACAGAAGGCTTTCGCAAAAATGATTAATTCTCTCGGTAATGGATACGTATGATGGATGAATGAAAAATAAAAACAACGGTAAATTAATTATGTCCAAAGCTCGTCTGATAATTGAGCTTTGTTTACATGTCAGATACGCAGCTCTTGAAAGCTCAATAATTCGTTCTTGTTTCTGCGGTATATCGCTGGGATGTTTGTTTATTTTGTATCAATAAATATTCTGTATTTCGTTTATTGGTGTATGCTTAATGTCAAAACTTACAAATCTTACTAATCTCTCCCAACTTTCGCATTGTGATGAGCGCAAAACCCCAGAATTCGCGGTCCGGCTTGCTAAATTACTTCCGCGAGAAAAGATATAGATTTGAGTATACTCGCCTTTAACATTACAAAGGACTTAGAGCCGTGTTTATCCTATGCTCAAAGAAATCCTAGAATATAGTTTTTCCTTGCTTTATTTATTTAGCTACTCAGAGTATATTTTAAAGATACGAACGATCATAGATATTTGATACAGGGGAAGAAATGTTGTCGAATTTTATTGTTAATCAGAGGTACTTATAAAATCGGCAGCGATTATTACTATTTACTTATTTTAGTAAGGATGGAATTAATATTCATTTAAGAAGTAAAGATCTCTTCTAAACGCGAGGGTTTCGTACCGGATGAGAAAAAGACAATCGCCAATTCTTCCGGCAGAAATTGCGTTAGTAGTGACCAAAGCGATACGTATAATTCCCGACGCGTGTAGATTTGCATTGTTTATTCTTACAGCAGGTGTGCTCTCTCGTTCTTATTATGTGCATCCATTTGTTTGCATTCTCCGACGGTTCGAAGACCTAAGTGCTGTGGCTCTGACCTATGGGTGGCTTATGCGTAACTTTTATATCTAGCAATCTAGATACAACGTCGATACAAGCGGTTGAATTATTAATTTCTATTTATATTATTAAAGTCACAAGTGCAGAAATCGATGCTAATAAAAACTCAACTAATAGGCGACCCTATTGTTACCAAGCAATTTCTTCATCAACGCCAGTTAGGAAAATAAATTCTGCTATAAATTAAACATGGCCTTTTAAATAAAACACTAACTGGATTGAATGTATTAGTTAAATTTATTTAAAAATTATTTAAACTACGGCCCTACGTTTGTCTCCCCGTGGCCACGGCTGCTGCAAATCATCCGAAACTAAATAATTTTTACATTTAACTAATATACTTCGCGTTTTAAATCGTTAAAGTGTTTTATTTCAATCTATACTACTCGCGTAAACTGCAGACAGTATGTAAACATGTCAATCTCTTAAGATGACCTTAATAAAAGGCTGGTTTAAAATTTATTTGGTGTTTTAAGGAGTAACTCGTTGTATTTGATTAGCAGCGCATAATAGAAGGGATTAGCTAGTTCTTCAATGACTAGGGCGATTATTTTGATCGCTTCTCATATTGTCACTACTGACGTCGCCCACACATGGTCGGGGTCAATCTTTCGTCAGTTCAACTTGGTCTCATATAGTTACGTAATCCGTCTCCCATTATTCGTCGGTCACGGTGCCCGATTAAATCTCGTATGAATATCTATTTATATCGCTAGGTTATTATGCCCAGCTCGCACCGCTTTTAAATAACTACACGTTCAATAAGAAACATTTAAAAGTAATTATAATTATTGTAAGCCGATCGAATACATCGATAACAGGATACTAAAGCTGAATTGGTAGCGAGCGGTCACGTATTTTGATGTGGAATTAATTTGTCACGCAATGCCGCCCTTACTAAACCTCACTAGATGAAAGATTTTGAGGTTTTTCCTACGCGCGGTAGCTATGATGATGTAAAAATAGCCAAGTTACTTTAATAAGCTAACTTTGAAAGACATACATGATAAGTATCGGCGCACGCGAATAGGTGCTGGTACATTTTTGAGGTCCAAGAAGGGAAATTCATACAACATTCTTCATGATTATAATGTTTTGTTGCTTATAGCTTAGATAGATTTAAATGCCATATTAAAGGTGAAAAAATTGGTACATTTGAGATTTTTGTGTTAAAACGGGGTAGGATATAGAATTGGATTGATATGGAATAAGGAATTTGTGGTTAGTGTTTAATGTACAGCTAGCTTCATAGATATAAGCTTAAACTGATGCGCCAAGGCATCGCACTTGGTAAGCTCTTCAAACAAAAGGTTATTGAATGTCGAAGCTTTAATTATTTTTGATGAGAATGGATGCATCTAAGCGCCCCGTTTGAGCTCGAGCCGATAAAAATCTATTTGTTCGATTGCTTTGTTTGCTTTCTATATTGTTGAGCATATGTTTTGTAAGCACGTCTCTCGTTAATTTTCTTTTCTGTTAGTGTTACTAAATACAAAAGAGATCTATTTTAAAGTAAGAAAATATAGCCCTAGTTAATATTCCGAGAGCGTTGACCGTGTCCTTTGGAAAGGTCGCAGGATCAAAATCTACTTTACAGAGAAGGCTAACGGAATTTTGCTCTTTTGACCCTTCGATTAACATTTTCTTTTACTAAATGTAATTATACAGACGTTACGCTGTAGTAGTTAACACATACGCCTCTTGTCAAAGTGCACTAGGACTGGAGCGAAGCCAAAACGGCCGAGCATATATCCAGGTATCTTTTTCCTTTTGGTACGATTATCCGCGCTAATACTATTTATAACGTGAGATTGGTAATTTTATACTATAACACTTTATGGTATCAACGTGCGTGGACTATCTACCTACAAAAAGAAAAGCAAACAATCAGGAATAAAACAAGACATATTTCAAAATCCTAAATAGAGATATCGTGTTTGTTTTCATAAGTCGTTGGCCTCCACGTCTCTCCCTGTCCTATTGTGTGGTTCAGCTTCCTGGTGAGATCACGTTTATTTCTAAGCCTGGTTATGCTGACGTTGACTGCTTCTTTATAAAGTATCCTGTTGTTCCCACAATTTAAAGCAACCCAGTTTAACGAAGCACCGGTCCCAGAAATGCAGTGAAATTAATCGGTTTTTTTCTCGCTTAGTCATGCTTCCGTTTAGATTAAAAATTAGAAAATGAATGTTTAGAAATAGCTTTTTATAATATGACGACGCTAAAATGTATCATTTCAATGGAAGAGCCATAGATAGTCCTAACGCTATCATTAAGTGGAAAATAATTATTTCTTTCAATATAATATAATAACATCTTTGCTAAATAACAGCCTTGCTTTTAAATTATAGAACTATAACTTTGTAAAGGTCAATAAATATAAATGAGGGTTTAAATCCCGTTAGGGGCTAAATATTAGTTCAGAATTTGGAGTTTGCTCCCGTGGACAATATATACGTTTGCAATAAAAACTCGGTGACGGCAGATTAGTAATACATTTTATTTCCGGAGTTTTATTCAGTTCAATTCTGTACCTTATAAAATTTCGTATCGTATTGTCAATTCAGACATCCGCATCGTTAGAATGTGAATACAAATGCTCAAACCTGCATAGCATCCTGTTCGCGGAATGTCGTCGGGTAGCCGATTATAAATTTTCACTAAGTATGCGCGCAATTCACATGACTCACTCGAACTATTCCCCTTGGACCTCCATGAAGGCTCAGCTCCTTTATTATTTGATGTTTACCTAATTTATCACGTTATAATAATTATCTTCGGAATTCTAAATACGGCATACTAATTAAAGCAGACAGCCGCAGAGTTAAGCCCGCAGCCGTGTGCTGCGCCCTGTCATCAAGCCCGTCCCCTGTCAGGTTACGGTAAAGGTAAATAGCATTTACGAAAATGTACACGTAACTAATTCTAAATATGTACACATTAATGTTACATGTGCTGTAAATTTACGTTGTAATGGCTACCATAAAACACGCTGATATAAATAAAGATAGCTCTTCTAGATCGCCTTATCTTCTTGACTTAGGTCGTGCCATTGTTCGTCCTCTTTTTACCTTCTATTATCACTAATTCGTTACAGAAAGAACTAATATTCTTGAATCCCTCTTTGTATATCAAACCCTGTTCCTCCGAGAACAGGGTTTGAAATACAATCGGTAACATTTACCATCACATCATATATATTACCGATTGTAATTCAGTTGAGCTTTCGGATATTAAAAATAGTTTAGTTAATAATAATTTGCCGAGTCAAGCTATTAAATATAAATACGTGTAGAATAAAATAGCGAACCCAGTTTTATGTGGGTTAAATACACGCGTAGACTGCGAGGCGGCGAGACCCGACCAGACCAGAGAAGTCCAGTAAACAAGATATTTTGCAATTGCTCTATTTATAGTATTTTGTTAATTAAATTAAATGAATTGAATATTATTAATAATGATTAATAAATACTTCATATAAGAACCCAAATTAATAATTAATCTAAGATCAATATAACTAGAGAAACTTATCTGAGCAGATTAGGATGGTAAGATTATACTACAATACAAATATCGCAACTTTTTCATTAGAAATGTTCGGTTTACTGTTACCATTGGGAGTGCCATAAAGATTTTTAACACCTATAATACGAAATATTATATTAGTGCTATAATCGTTTATGAAGCATCATCATCATCAGCTGTCCGTCAGCCATCATAAAATGTTATATAAGAATTACCATCGTTCAAAATTAATGCTAAGCTGACATTTAGTGGAAGTCAATAAAACAAAGAATTTCGAATGATTGAAGGACCAGAAGCTTTTAAAGTTTTTGTCATAATAATGTGACGATTTTGTTGCTGCTTTTACGATAAGTTACTCATGTTTGTTACATGAGTCACAATTTTAAAATCCTTTGTTTTCTTTATTAATTCAGGGCTTCCAAACATCTTTCCACCAATAAAGATTTGTTTTATTCAAACTAAATAAAATCAAAAAAAGCATATCGGTCTACGATTGCTAAAACAACTACAATATTTTCTATTTATTATCAATCTCCTTTTTAGACACTATTGCAGTGAGAAATGATTAAGTCATAATTTAAGTATACTTTCAAATCCATATATAGTTACGCACTTAAATGGTCTTAAACCTCGCCCAAGGCAAAGATTACGGGATGCACCGAGCTCTTCAACCACGGTGGTATTCGATTTGATGTCTGTGGTAACTTGACAAGAAAATGACGAGAAAGTTCTTAATTTTGTTAGCTGTCAAAATGTTAGAAAATTATGATATATTGTAAAAATATCTTTTATGGTCACGGTACAACTATCAAAGTAATATTTCAGAACCCTTTACTATCCCTGATTTCACCTTTATAACCACTTCTTTACTTTATGGATGATCCAAAAATATTTGTTATTTCTATAAGACAAACATAACTACCTAGTAATAACTTTATTCTAAGCCCATCTCCTAGCTCTACGTACACAGTAGATTAAAGAAATGTTACTTTTATTATTTTTATAACAATTTATGTATTACGCAAAAAAAATTATGTGTTGTATGAATGAACAACAATGAATGAAAATAACAACTTAACATTAACGGTTTAAAATGCTTGCTGATGCTTTGCAGCAGCCATGGTCACGGGGAGACGTCGGGCCGAAGTTAAAAATCATTTTCAAATAATTTTAAACCGTTAAAGTGTTTTATTTTAATGTGTACTACTCGCGTAAACTATAGACAGTAGTTGACAATGAATGAATTTTGTCCATCTATGCCGAGACACATTCCCTTTGAAGAGCTAAGCAACTAGCATCAGATTTTATCACATGTTATGACAAGAGTCGAGACAACGATAAATAAACATGTACAAAACTCGGGTTATCATTAACAAACAATTGAATTGCAGCCAGCGTCCCGTCTCTTGTATGCAATTATGCAACCGGGAACGACATATTTAAGTCGCTCTAATCTTAGGGCATAGGGTGTGCTTTTAGTTTTATAGATTGACTTCTACCTGTGACGGTACAGATATTTATTCAATAATATGATTATTAATAAGTTCTTATATATAAAACACATTAAAAGGACAGGGCAATATACATATTATTAATCGTAAAATTGACATACGTAAAAATATTGCTGTTAGTTTCAACTTCTTAATATCGTCTGGCCGTTTCCAATAAAAAGTAAAAACAGTAATACGATATTAAATAAAATCATCAGGCCGTCTTGTTTCGCCTTGACAATTCCTGTTAAACAGGTATTTTGGATGTCACGAGCGATATGCGATTTTGGTGAAACAAGTAGTGGTGATATCACTATTTATTTAATTACTAATAGAAACGAGAAAGGCTTGAATCATATCGTAATGGCAGAGAGACGAGCCGTGTCGCCTGAGGTCAAGTCAAGTCAGGTTCAACGGCTGGTAATGTGGTGTCGTTTATGTCCTGTGTTACTAACCTCTTAAAATATAAATATTCCAAAAGATAATGAAAGAAATGACCCCGAGCCTTTGTCTGCAACAAAGTTGGTACTGGGTTTTTTTGCCTTTTCAAAACGTATTATACCGAGTTCGAAATTCGAATGCATTCTTATGGGTATTAAGAACTTGGTAACAAAGTAGTTTGTCTTTTTACCTTTATCACAAAATTTATTTTTCAGTAACAATGATACGACTAGAATTTGAAACTCGATGTTAAATTCAATTCTACTGATATGTTAGATTACTATGTTTAAAGCATTTCATATTAAATTAAACCCTTGAAATATTCGAAACGCCTAGTCATGGTTTAAAATTCTTTATCCTCTCATTATACAATTTAAATTGGTTTAACCAACCGTGTTTATTTTCTTGTTATCTGCAGACAATAATTCGTATTTTAAATACTAACTTTCAGTATTGCTACTTTTCAAAATAGAAAAACATTTGTGCTAAAATTACCACTTCATATTGTAGAAATCTACAGTCGCACCTAAGCCGTAAACTTTACAATACATATAATAAATGAGGAATGCTCGCGAACCGGCTTCGTGACGACATTATCTTAATTTCAACATTAGCATGATGATTACGTCTGAGCACTAGTATTATTTAGGGTTCATTTCGACGAGCTAGATTTATAATCAGCAGAAATTAAAGAAATTTCGAATGAATCTCACCTCCTATGTATCCTCGTGTTAATGTATGTGCCAAAAAAATGTTAATCTTAAAAGATAGACCTTACTTTCGCGGACATTTTTTTTACATCACTTAAAGAGGAATCATTCTTTCGTATATATTTTTGGATATGTTTAACCGTTTTTACAGTGTACACAGAGCGATGTTTTATAGGCTTTGAGCCTTTCTCGATAAATGCTTTAACGAACACAAAAAAGAAAGTTCAATTCCCACCAGTAGTTCCTGAGATTAGCACGTTCATACATACAAACAAACTCTTCAGCTTTATATATTAGTATAGATATCCTGGTCCTAACTGCATGCGTTACCTATCCATATAAACTAAAAAGTACAATGTAAAACTATTATCTTGATCGTAAGGCAAAGGTTACGAAATGTGAATGCCTAGTACTTTCTCTTGTCTCACTGACGTATATGTAGGGAGTATGGAGGTTAAGATAACAATGTTACATTTTACACAAATATTGGGGCCCACGATTTATTTGCTTTCAGGATATACCCATTTCCCACTTCTACTTTCCAACTCCGACCCTTCTTTATTTATGTGTTAACTTTTCATAGATTATATTACCCCAATAGTACTTTAAATTGTATGTGTATAATACTAAAGGCATTACCCCAACTACCCACTATTACTGGTAAAAACAATTAGTACCTATTATTGGTTATACGAGTATATGGTGCACACTTATTCCACGATACCACAATCACATATTACATATTTAAACACCATCTCGCATTAAAGATGAAAATGCATTGGAGGGTACATACAAAAAGTTTTGTAAGGAACATCTCATCAAAACAAACATTCCACATCTCTGTAGGATCTTAAGACTAATTTTATAAACTTATAAAGAACATGAAAAGTTACTATGGTCCTAATCTTGTATGTCGAACTATTTAAAAAATCTGTCACTTGTATATGTCAATCGTAAACCAGAAGTGATTAAACCACACTTTGACCCAACGTTCCTAATTGATATTAACTGCTTTATGTCCATATTAATATTAGGGACAAGCATTCGAGCCAGTTGTATATTTAAAAGCTATTTAAACGTTCTAGAGATATATCATTTAGATAAAAGATTAATAAAAAACACTATGTATTTGTTTATGTGGTAGGGAAGCAATGTTTGAGTCTCGGAAGACGTGTTGGGAAGCATGTTTGCGATGAGCAAATACAAAGCTCTTGTCACAGCCGGGAGCTACCACTTGTAACGTGTTTGTCTACGTTGATACGCATACCACCGAATTTAATAACAACCCCAAAAAGAATGTTCTTTTCATATCCAACGTATGCTCAAGTGAGTATTGATATAAGATAATATGTGGCCGCTAGAGGCAGAGTAGCCTAAGTGCAAAATTATGACTTGAACTATTTGTAATGTTTTCCCAGTATCAGTGTTCAAATTTTCCTAAGCGTAGTGCTCTCTCTCGTATATATTTTTTTAATTAAGTCTGCAATTTTTTTTTGCTAGATAGTTTTATTGGTAGAAAATTAAGTGATTTTTTCACAAAATTATATCGACTTTGTATACATACTGTTTATTTAGGAATGCCTGTAATCTTTTTTTTATATAATCTAATTCAAAGATGAAGAAGAAAGAGGCTTTTAAATAATATATAAGGAAGGAAGGATTTAAGTATGTTATTCAGTTTTAATAAGATATTAAAAATCTATGATACATATTAGACATAAAGCATAAATCGTTTATGTACGTGTTCTTAAAGATCGCTATGACTACTTGGTGTAAGCTAGTTTCCAATTTCGAAAACAATGTTTATTTGAATAGAATGTCATTAAAATCTGGTCGTGTAATATCTTACTCTTGATCTTCCAATAACTTTGTGCCCGAGTTGCATTATATTTTACCTTCATAAAACGCATTTCCTTTCTCGGAAACAAATTATAAGTATAGCAAACTCATGATTACGATATCTAGAGGGATCGGGAGCGCTTCGGTAGTTAAAGTTTGCAAACCGGTCAATATTATGATTTATGCTCTTGGACTCGTTCGCGACTGTTTGCATGGCATTGCGCATCTATATGCATCGTATATCGTTGCGTTGCATCTTTGCTTAATACAGAAATGTAATTACTGATAGGTACTGTCTGAAAAATGTATTCTACGTAAATGTATAGCTTTCATTTACATTTAATTTAATAATAATCTATTCAGCACACAGTAATAGCACTGCGCGTGCAAATCCAATTGTATCGGATTAGTAGATATCATTTAACTAACCAATTAACAGTTAACCTGCACTTTAAAGGATAATTATAGGGAAATATAATAAGGCTTACAACCACGTTGATTACTTGCTTGATTTGCTATTCTTAGAGATGTATAATCCGTTATGTATTTATGGGTGTGTTTACAAAAGACGCCATTTTCCTACTATTAATTAGCATAATATAGTACTTACGATTCTTGAATTTTGTATTATGCGTAAAAGTCGCAATTCACATACAATGTTGAACTATGTCGACCTTGTCGAATTGATGCATAAATTATAGCTTGAGAAGCGACGCGAAAAATTCTCGACAATTCACGACCCCCTAAGGGTTTGTTAATTAAGTACAAATTTATTCAATTGTTTAGACTTTACCTAACCTTATATTTTTTTTAGATTATAATTTATGTCTGATTTAATCTGTCATTTTTTTATGTTAATTTTTTGTCCATGTTGATACATGAAAATCTTATTATAAATTGACCGAAAGACAAGAAGTACAGACTACCTAAATAAATATAGAACACCTGTATGAGATTAAAACCAACTTGCAATATTCACGTGGAACTTCCTGTAAAAACAGAGTACCTTGATAAGATGATAAGAAAAATAACACGTTACCAATTTCTGGTTGTATGCCACGATGCGTAGACGCAGATATCAGTTGTCTGGTTCAATTAACACTCACAGCACTCACAATAATTCATTTCACAATTTTGACATCGTACGCGCGTGAATTTAACGATGAGCGGTGCGCGCGCGACAGGTGCGTCCGTCGCAGCATCCACCGCTTGTGTGCTTCAGTTTACTGCATTAGACTGTGGCGACGATTAACCACGCCCCGTGCGTACGCGCACACCCTTGCGCGAATCTGAAACCTTCCTCAATAATATTTTCAGTGGTTTTCCAGTTCTTAATAAGCTTTCACTAGTGACGCGGTCCTGGAAACTCAAATATATTATGTTATTTTAAATATCAGCTTGTCGGTATTATTTATTTATTATATATATTTACATTCATAATCAGGCTATATATCTTGTAATGAGTTTATACTTTTGTTACGAAATTTACATGAATTTTGTAATGAAAATAAATTTAGTTATTTTTCTTATCCTTAACCTTATCGTTTTCATATCCAATACTAATATATTTAGTTATATGAATAATCATAAAGCAACTCGTATTAAATGGTATATAGTCCATACAAGTAACAGTCGTAAAGTTATGCTGAATCGAGTTTGACCATCGTGAGAAAACTGCCCATAATATCTACTCGGGTAATTGAATCTCCTGATTAGAAGCTAATTGAAAAATAAGAAATCTTTGTAATTGATTTATCTGTACAGTGAAACGTACAACGTGTCGTATATTAATTTGACTCAACATTATTGCGTGGCTCGTTAATATTATAAGTTTCAAATAATCATCCATCATCTCAATGAATATTGGCTCTACTGCTACTTGAAGTTACATAAAACTTTCACTCGTAGATTGAGTGTGACTGAAGATTTCGCGAGCATCAAAACTCGAAGTAAATTTCCCAACGCATGCGCATGCGCATGTATGATTTACGCCGCTGTCGGCTCTTGCGCGTATTTAGTAACCGAGTATTTGAGGAATCTTCGTTTCCTATATAAATCTCTTTTTATGGCAGTGTGGAAACGTTATAGCCAAATTGTATTATTTTACAATCGCCTTTCCTAGTTTCTCCTATGTAAATTAATTGATTGATGGAAGATATTCGGTAGTATAATTTATTGCTAGGCTCGTTAATATATTTTGCTGTCGGAGAAAAATTCAGTTTGGTGAAATAATTAACTAAGATACGAATCTTGAATGCATTTAAAGCAACTTATCTCAGCCCACTATATTTTCGTCACAACATGTTTGTGTTTGCTCAGATGGACTGATAAGCGCTTGTTATTAGAGATGAATCTTAAAATAGTGCTGCTGTTAAATTTTTTATCATCTATTACTTTCACAATGCGATTTCTTTTGATAAGAAAGGTATCCATACTCTATCACAACTTAAGTGATGGTCAACTTATTAATTTTCCTTAGGTTAAAAGTACGTGTAGTTACATAGCTATATGCGTATATAAATAACTATCTAACGATCTAGCAAACGTTCTTTTGCCATATTATGCGCGGGCCAGTCTGAAAACCAGCGCTGCTGAGTGTGACAAGCATTCAGCAGCATAGCTGAGACTGGTACCGATTGCCATCTCTTATATATTTATTACTATATTATTATTCTTTTTATGTACACATTTAGTTATAAGTTTGTAAATATATTTTATGGCAATAAACGTTTTGAATTTGAATTTATACGTATTACGACCAAAATTTGATTAGCACAAAAACGATTCTCGTAAGGTAATAAAGGATAGACACATCGCGGACATTTTTAGTAATTTCCCCGTTATTTCCACATATCCTCGCTCCTATTGGTCACAGCCCGATGTTTTATAGCCTAAATCTTCACTGATAGATGGTCCAACCAAGACATTTATAAATTGGAACCGCTAATTCCTGAGATTGGCGCGTTCAAACAAACAAACTGTTCAGCTTATTAATATAGCTTGTTTGTATTGATTTAATAAAACAGCCATATCGACGGGGCCTGCTAAGCAACCGATAGATTAATTCGTTAGTTAAAATAATTGAATATATTTCGCGTTTTGAACCGTTGATGTGTGTGTTTTACTTAATGCAGCATCACTTGTCATTCATTGTTATCATTCAACATTTCCACTTGGCAATCGTTCACAATGTGATCGTATTTCTTGTAATTATAATCCAATCAAGATTTTCGGCGACCGTAGCGCGTGTGCAGTGCCAAGCAGCGGACCGACTGGTTTTCTCGGTTTTATTGTGTCGGACGCGAAATCAGGTAGGTACGGCTCCTGCAAAAGACGGACCGACACCTGTCGTTATCCTCGAGGTCAAACTGGTGTATAATCAACATATAGCGCGCTAATGAGGCTTGAAAAGAAATTATGTCGTATTATTTCGTTGTTGCATTTACAACTTAATCACATACCTATAAGCTGGACTGATATTATATATATTCCTTTATTTCCTTTTTTTCGTAAAACGAAAGCATTGAGCAAAAAAACTTGTACTTTTAGAGGTTTCATGAGAAAATATTCGAAAGTAAGGGCTTTAAAAATAGGACGTATGTTATAGTTAGTTGTTTGTTGAACTTATTTCTTTAGGATTCTAGTTTATAAATACTATAATATAATATAAAATAGTTAAACATACAATTAAAGCTCTTTATTTATTAAATTACTTTTATTGCGCTGGCGTTTTCTAATAATTATATTTTCCCTCATAAAATATGTTTCTGCTTAACCTGTCGGATAATTGAATTAGAATATTTTGTTTCAATTGCAGCAAATTGAAAGCGCTCGTTAGAGGCCCATTTGTATCAATAGACGCCAGATTATAGATCGTATCTCTTGCGGTATCAAGATTTCCCGTCATTTGCGAATTCACGTTTTATCGCATTCAAGTTTATTCTAATTGCATACAATTACGTCATCCGCCTGATTAAAATGTAAGTTAGCTTAGCCTATTTGTCTTAACTAACACAGTATAAATACTAAACAATTCAAAGCTTTTAAAATAAATAAAACTTTTTAGATTTTTATTATTATTAAAAACAAATAAGTATATTTTAAACTGTAGAATAAAGTTTTTAAAATCGTGTTTTTCATTGTATAGTTATCTGATATAGTTCTATGAAAGTACACATTAAGCTTGATATAAACGATGAAAGCTTTGAAGAATATGCTGCAATTTGTAAGTTCACTCTAATTTATAAGTTGTATTAAATGTAACCCACTTTTCACTTTATAGTACGCTTCAACTATATCATGTTTTTATGGCGGCCATAAACTACGTTTCCCGATTGATATTGCGTTGCTTTAATGTTTGCATTTAGCTACAAAGTTTCATCCAACACAAAATAGTAACTTTGCTCTAGTACTATCTAAAAATGGCTTAATATGTATTTAATACTATCTGTAGTTTACGCGAGCACACATTTAAATAAGTCTCCCCGTGACCACGGCTGCTGCAAAGCCTCCGAACGTCGAAACGTCGGGCCGTAGTTAACAATAATTATCAAACAAGTTTAACTAAAATATATCGCGTTTTAAACGGTAAAAGTGTTTCATTTAAATTGATATGTATTATTTATGTACACAGTAGTTTTCAAAAGCTCCGGACAACTGTATCTCCGGGCCGTGCTATAAGACTCAAAAGATTATTACAAACACGTTGTTTCATGTAAAAAACTAATATTCAGTACCTACCTATTCAAGTGTCAAAGCAAATCATAAATGACAAGGATACTAATATAATATACTATGTACAGTAACTATCGATTGTAAAATACTATCTATTGGTCACGCATATTTTTAAAGACATCTATTTTTTTTCAGTACTGGCTCTTATAGGTATCGAAACCTTAAAATATTACCTACCTATAAATCAGTAAGTAAGAACGTAATATTTAATATGTTAACATTTAGATGATTATATAAATTATGAAATGATAAAACCATCGCATTATGTAGCTCGTCCGAACCAAATCTACTATCGTTAAATGTAAATTTAATTTACCCAAAACCCCATTTCGCGTTCTGTCCATGGAGTGATTCCCTAATAGTTGGACATGAATAGTAATTGTCACTACATGACCTTCTCGGCTTAATGAATCATGTGTATTTTAAGATGTAAACCGGCCAAGGCCCGACACATCTTAATGAGACACGGTTGTATAATTCATATCGATAGCTTGTGAAAGCATGCCTTTGTAATAATAATCAAGCAAATGCACTTCATGAAGCGTAGGTATTTTTTTTTAGCTTTTACTAACGTAGTTATTTTTTTTTATTACAGCTTTATTATTTATAATACACCACATAAGAAAAGTATAAAAAGAAATAATCTTACGTACTAACTAATGAATAAAAGGCGGCACTATCGCTAAGCAGCGATCTCTTCTAGGCAACCTGAAGTACAGGATTGAAATATTAAGTCGGTTGGTGTGAGGAGTAATAAAGTAAAAGATAGTATATGTTGATTTATCACAAAGAAGAAAACAATGTAGGTAAACCAATTAATAATAAATAAGTATTGTGGCAGGATTGTTGATGCAAATCCCGCCAGGTCCAACATTTTTATAATCAATTTATAATTTTCTGAAACATGTTCGACTTCTGGAATGCTGAATATTAAATACGTGGTAGAAATATCCATATTCCGCCCGGGTTACAAACCACTTCACAGATGAAAAACGGTGAAGTCTAATCGCTTTTCGATTACATTAGTGGATTTAAAGCCGAAATAGGTCGACCGCGCATCTTATTTAAATGTTATATGGCTGGTGTATTTCAACATCAAAAGAGCTCTATAATTAATAAAAAAATATAATTAAGCTGTATTCGAGAGCTTTCATTGCATAGTCTTTATAACACAACAATCATATTACCTTGCCAATATCCATGAATTAAAACCCTATCGGGCTCGAAGTCCCAGCCGTGGGAACTGCTTATAAGATCATTAAGAGGTATGAGGTAATATAAAAGTAGGTTGGGGACAAAAGTCTCATCGTTCGATAATAGACTTTAAATTGACACCCGTTATAATCTTGATGGTATTGTTATGGTAGTGACGTATAATTTGTATATACTCAAAGGAGAACATATAGATTTCTGTGATACAATTCCACGAAAGGGCAGGAAAGTATAAATTATACTTAAAGCCTGTCTATTAAGAAGTGTCACAAAATGATCGATGGCTGTCGATAATGCTGACGTGATATTGGCGTACGTCGTCCTGTGATAAATTAATTATTACTCTAGTAAATTACAACGAGTATAAAAACCATTGTCAGTACGTTTTTGTTAGTTTTTTACTTGTGCAATGTGCAAAACAAATCGACGGTTAAGACTGTATAGGCTTTAATTTCAATTAATAGTAAATAAAGATTTGACGAATAATTGAGAGTTCGTTGCCAAATTCCATGTATGGGCATATTAGTGGCTCGTTTGTGTAAGTGTGGCAATGTGTGGCTAATCGTCAATGAGTCGTGGCTTCAATATTTACCGGGTACAACATTTTTATCATAAAATCAAAAAAAAAAAAAAAACCGTTTTAGAAAGGTACAAACCTTCGATTTAATATTATTGTAGCACAGAATAATTTTCTGTAGTATAAATTTTACTTCTACTACTTGCTCCAGTTGCTGTCCCCATGAAGCTACCCTCGAAGTTCCAACTACATGTGAAGCGATATTACTTGTGACCCTCATCAATTGTGATCGCTGACCGCACGAGTTCCGCTATTAAAGTTCTTTGTTGCCTGTCTGCGGTTTGCGGTTGGACCTAGAACTCTCATGGTTTAGCTCCCCCGTTGAGGGTCAAAAGCTTTTATTAAAGCTATTGATACTTGTTGTTTACAAAATTGTGAATAGGAAATCGTAATTCATCGGAACGTGACGCTTGTTAAGTTGAAGGTTTCGTTTAGATTTACTTAAGGTACTTTATACAAATGATGCGTGATTTTTCATATTTGCCTTCTACAGTACAGTATAGTTCTAGACGACAAGCCTGTCAAGTCTTGGGTACCAATCCATGGGAAACCTAATAAACCTACCTTAGACTCCCTACCTCAACTCCTTGCCTGCAAAGAATAGCAATAAGTGCAACAGGCAGAAAAAGTCTTCCCATGCCCCACATCGGAAAAATGGGACACAATAAATCGTTCCCACTAAACAAATAGATAAATATTTCTAAATGCTTCGTAACTGCAAGATGTTTAATGTTATGGAGACTGTTATGTCCTTATTTTGCCATTTCCATTAAGAGAACTGTTAATAAAGTTGTAACCGACTGAGTGGTCGCTGGGCGCAATAATGTGAGATCTTCAGCTTGTAGTAGAATGCGATTAGATTGAGGGACATTAAAAATAATGGCTTCTCAACACACCATGTTGCACAGGCCATGTTGAACACTAGTCGCTGTTTATACCACGTGTTCGCCATAATTTTTTACTAGCGAACTTTTTGATAGAATTATGTTGTTTAAGTTTATACGGTAGTGCTTTTTGGTGTCAGAAATGAAGCTTAGGTGGAGAAAGTATATAGTAGTTTTGTTAAGTTTACGAGATATAATGAAAAAATTATAATTAAAAATGAAACCAATCGTTAACAATTAAAATCTGAATTCTTTTTTCTTTTAGGGTATTTCGAGTACCTAAAAAAAGATTTTAGAGGTTGGAGAGTAGAACCATATTTTTAGATTTACGTCGAGATATAACTTTAAAGATGTATCAAGTTAAAATGAAGCAATATAAATGCCATTTAATAACATTACTTTCTAAAAACACCATTGGAGCCTACACAACTATTGACACTTCATAGTAAATTATAAAATATGTTATTCACATTTAAATACGTCTAATAAAGCGGTCGCAATAATTTAATCGTTTCGTTAGATTGGGCCCACGCTGCCGTGTAAAAGCGCATGGCATTTGCATTTTTGAGAAAGGTACTGCGCGAGTCGTGATTGCTGTAGCCTTATGTTTTGAATTCCAATAATATACTGTCATATGCACTCCGTAGATAAGACAAGCATTCCACGAGCAATTTCGCGCAACCGGACAGACACCCTACCATGTTATTTGAAATATAAGTTTGATTAAGAAGGTATTGGAGACAATCAATTTGTGTTTTTTTTTATTTAATCGTGTTTCCATAGATTATTATTTTCTATAGGCGGCTTTCTTGTGGTGAAAAGAAATAGTATATTATTAATTGTCAGATATGTGCGATATTATTTATTCTTTACCGACAATAATTTTAAGCGTGACATACATATCTACACGTAGTGCGCAAGAACACATTTTGCTCACACTAAGGCTGAATTACGTACGTGACTACTCAATGAAAAATAACAATCGGTGTCAAATGGCCATTTGCTGTTACCCTAGTTCGCTCGCGATTTTGTGTTCGACACTTAATTCTTCGCGTTATTACGTATTATCCGTTCCTCCCACGTTATCGTCACGTTTTGCTTGTATCGCTTTACTCTTTTAACGTCCCAATGGTGGGCACTCTTTTCCCACAGAAATTGTTTAAAATCTTAGACCCACCACGCTGTTCAAAGTTTGCAATCCTAAAAAAATCCAACGTAGATATTGCGGATCGTCGCTGTGACCACAAACATTGATCCTGGTCTGCAAACCAGTTTAGGATCGCCTGAGGCGGCGACGTTCATTCAGCGCAGCGACGAACGCATGCGATGCGGAATTAATAATGAGATGCTTACTCAAAGAATTCATTAATTTAAAAAGTTTGTTTTTGTAATATTACATAAATTATTATTATGCCTATAATGCCTAGCTTACGTAGCTAATGGCTTTGTTAGTTTCAAAAACTTAACCTTTTGATTAAATTGGAAACTAATAAAATTACTCATTTAAAATATATGTACTGTTCAGTCTCAAGGTTTAGAAAAAATGCTTTCAAACTAAACGTTGCATGCAGTCGAGAAATATGTATGTTAAATTAATAAGAAACGCTTTGGTCAGTTTCGTAATAATCTGTCGAAGTACCTCGCACTGTAAATAAACTAAATCACCGACAGTTGCCGCATAAATAGGTCTTGCATGTTCATAAAATTTTAACCAACATAAATACTATAACTACACGCTTATTAGTCATACGAAGTATAACGAATTGGAACTTTAAAAAGCAAATGATTAACAAGAATATAACAAATTATACTCGTAGATTTTCTGACACAATTACATACTTGGTAACATTAAATCGTGTATACGAAACGGTACTTCCAGTAGCAGCTGCAAGTTGAAAAATTCACGGTAACTCAATACGGGACGTTAGTAGGAATGCATTACTTTCGCGTGTCGTCATTTATTGGACACTCCGACGCGTAGACGTGGTTCCTAGAATCTGGCCAAGCAGACCTGTTCACCTAGCATGCGCGCTACGAGAAAATTATGTCTACAGTTTTATTGTCCCGTGTTGTCTCTCCCTTTTTTATATCGTCACTAGCACTATCGTTAACAAATACAATACTTTTAACGGTTTCAAACACATTAGATACTGAATGTTTAATTGCCATTCGACATTTCGCGTTCTTTTTAGTAGCCACGGTCAAGGTCTTCAGGAAGGTTCAAGATTACAACATTATAAACTGATGAGAAAAATCTTGAACCCAGTGGGTGGGGTTCGAACTTACAACTATTATTATTATATTATTAGTCACACATTGCTAATATTAGCGCAACTAGCCCGTTATCTGTTTTTGTTTTTCATGACGATTTAATACGAGTAGGTGAAGTTAACGCACACTCACGAGATAAGTCGTAGTGTGCATGTTAATCTAGGTGATGACGAAGCAAGCGTTTAGTGCCAGGTGCGATCGTAATGTTAAACTCTTGCATAAATGCATTTCGCCGCTGTTGTATACTCAGACATAAATAAACATGTTGATAGACTATTATAACTTTAGTGGCTAGACTAAATATTTGTTGTGTTGATGATTGCTAAATAGTCCATTCACGATGACGTCGGAAAATTATTAAGAACTGCTGTTGTCACTAAAGGTTATTGTAATTTTAAGCTTCTAATGTCGCGGATTCGTATTCCAGGGAATCATAAAATGCATTAATTATTTTATTAGTTTATGTTATGTAATAAAAAAATTATGTTATTGTTATATGTTATTTGTAATAGTCACATTTTTGCCAATTGGTAATATTTTACATTAATATTATGAACGCGAAAGAATTCGAGTATGTTTGTTATGGATAAACAGATTTTTTATTGTAGCTAAAGCTGATGTTTCATGTTTTAAAGTACATAAAATCTAATGTAGTGGGTGACACCGCGGGGCGCATGTAATTAATAAAATAATAACTGCTATTAAAAGGAAAACAGAATGACATAGTCATCGCCTACTGCGTTTCAAACACATAAATACGCGTAGGATATAGTAACTTCATTTTCCGTTAGTAACAAAAGAACCAAACTAATTGAAATGCAGACCTCGCCTAAGTTCACTTTGGAGTCAATGCATTTAATATAAGGATACTTCGTTACATAATTCGTTTAATCTTCATTGATCGCTCCAACTCACATCAATATTCAGTAACGATTCATTTTATTATTATCCCAACGCTTAAAATTTCAACTAGGGAGGAATTCGATCTTTACGCGCTTTGAGCCGTGATAAATGCTTCGAAATAAATAAGAAAGATTAAAGTAGCATTCGAGGATGTGTTGTTGTTCCGTTAGCTTTTATATCGCATCTGACAAATGTCAGAGGAAGATGAACCGAATTAATTTCACAGTCTACCACTTGGAAGATCTCCAATAGACACGGCGTGTGATTATCCTGGGCTTATGTAACGCATTTGTTAGTTGATTTGGTTACATTGCTTTTGTTGTTCCACTTGCAGTCGACGTTTGTCTTATTCGCGTTGCGTCGTTATTGTGTCATCCTTATGAAAGGGCAGGCGTTCTTCTTGTTTGTCATGTAAATGAGGAAGGGAGGATTGCTTTAATCCGTCTATAAGCTATAGTTAAAAGTAAAGGTAATAAACGATGTGGAAATAAAATTTAGCATGTTGACCGTTCCTGAAGCCGACTCATTGTCTTGCCTGATTGTGTAGCATTGCCTTAATTACGAGAGTGCTTGGGTTCGAATCCGGAGGAAACAAAATATTGTTTTGGTCGTATAGAGCAAAGAATTTTAATCAACTATTTGTCTGTAAACAAATGTAGTTAATTATTAATTAATTACTGTTAGGACACTCAACAAATTATACTGTTTATATTAAAATTCAACTATCTGGTATAGATATTATAGCTTTTATTTTGATTTGATAGTTCTGTCTATTAATTAGAGATTTTTTGCTTACCGCAATGTTGAGCTCAAAAGACAACATTAATTTGACGAATTTAACTATTTTTAACGGTGCGTTTAGTATAGATAAGGCAACCCGCCCCTGATAAAAACCGTTATGCTTTATATGTCGTGGCAGAGAAAAGCTTCAGCTAACGTGAAAGCTCGTCTGATGCGGATAGAACAAGAGCAGTCGAAAGCGACATCCCGCCGTGATTTTGACCACATGACAACCCGTTATGCGCATGGGTGGCAGTGTCTCTCAAACGCCCCATTGTCTGTCCTCATTACGGCAACAAATACAAGACACTTTCAAATCGCTTAAGTGTATTCGGATGGTATTGAATTTGAAATTCCCTCTGAGGTTCAGCAGTTGGATCTTGTAGCCGTTGCACAAGCAACGCTGCCCCTGCGTGGGCTTTCGTGAATCGCTTGACCGGCTATTCATTTTCGATTCTATTTATTGCCCGTTTACATATTATCGTACACCTTAAATTATGACACACTAGTAATTGCCCGAGGTTTTACTTGCATCAAGTTGAGCTATAACTTAGATATGTATGTCTATAGGTTGAAAATGTTATTATCTGGTTTGTTTCAGGTTTTTTTAGTAAAACACTTTTAACGGTTTGAAACGCGAATTGTATTAGTAAAACTTATTAACAAATTATTTTAATTACAGCTTTGCTTTTCAGTAGCTGAAACGTTTATCACGTGACCGCGGCTACTAGTGCTTTATTTAAACTACTCGCATAAAGTACAGTGTTATTTTTTTTTTTCAATTTTTTTAAGCGTTTTGTATGCTTTACAGCAATATGTTGTATTGCTGTAAAGCATACAAAACGTCGGGACGTACTTCGCGTTTTATGTTATACCGTTTAATGTACTCGTAGAAATTGTTATCTGATTGTTAATGCATTGAATGCACGGTCACAGCTCATTCAAAGTTTTATAGAGAGATAAAAATAATGAGATTGTCTATTGAATTGCGCCAATTAGGTAACGACAGTAAATGTACCGTAAGAAATTATACATTCCGGTTTCTTACAAAGGAATAATGTTTAAAGATGCGAGTTATTAACCTCTGCGTCGCTTATTATTCGAGAACAGTTAGTGTAGCGAGGTGTTTGCATACCGAGTGACACTGAGGAGTAGTGAAGGACAATTGTGCTTCGTTCACCGCGGCCACATGCAAATGAAGTACGGTATTGTTCTAGTCGGCACTGGGAACAATGAAGGGCGCGGCGGGAACGATTGAACGGCGATCTTTCTTCACCTCACAATTCGTAGTCAAAACATCTGAAAGACCTGTTATCATCCAATCCAGTTGCCGAATCTAGCCAAGAATTGCACCAGTTCAAATACTCGATTGGCAATTTACTTTCGTAAACAGCACGGCCATTCCCGTGCCACTGAAAAGATCCCATTCGTTGGACTTAATCGTCTGGATGATTCAACAGCGTTTATACATAGCCTAGGTAGATCCGTTCCAGTTCAGCGCTATTGTGTTAAGTATAACATAAACTGTGGATTATAGAAAAAATAATAATGATAAACTGTATATCCTAGAATGGAGATCAATGGGCGGCCTTATCGCTAACAAGCGATCTCTTCTAGGCAATCTAAAGTTTTGTAGAGAAAAAAATAAAGAAAACGAGATGTGCAGGTAGGCAAAGCAAATTAATACAAAAAATATTATAAATAAAAATATACAAAACTTAGGATCTAAAATGTTTACGTGTTTACTAACTTAAACAAAAGGACTCAATATATAAAAAAGAAATAGATAGTGACTTAGATCAGATCACAAATTGTTAGTAGAAGATGATATCGGGTATCGTATAGAAGAGAGAGACTCGATTCAATCTAGTTGTGTGAACCTTTAAGAATTCCAATGATAGGCTTTTGGGCCTCAATTTGAGGTTGTCTATCAATTGTCTTTATCTATATTCTTTTAACTAGTTTCACTAAAGAATAATATCTTCAGGAAACACAATTTATATCTACCTGTGAATTGAAAATTGGAAAGTTTCTAAGTTGACAAACATCAACGACTGACAATATGATAAGTTTAATAAATAGTAAAGCCTGTTTCTTCGGATCCCACGAATCTCGGCTCTCAGATATATCGGTCGTTCCATTAGTAATTACATAAATCAATTATGATTAAGTTAATGTAGGCGTGTGTGGTCTCATTGGAAATGCCGAAGGAGAGTCTAGAATAGATTAGCTACTAAAATCTGACACCTGTACGTGTTATTCAAATGAGCTTCACATCTCGCATCCCGAAAGCGTCGACATAAACGGTGATTTATCGTTATTACTCGTTTTGATTGAAATTGTACCCCGATACCGCGATAGACCGAAAGAGCAGTTCTTAACTAACATAAGATTTGCGGCCTATATTGATTCGTTATTTTGAGCAACGAAATTCGTTTCTGCAATACTTTATAAACTTAAGCTGTGACTCACGACATCGGTCGCGTCCCTTCCTGTCGTTTTTGCGACATCTTAAAGTAGACATATAGCGTCGCGGACATTTTTTTTAATCAAGTAAAGAAGAATCATTCTCCCATACATATTTTTTGTGTATAGAACTTGAACCGTTTTTCCAGCGTACGCCTTGGAACCCCATAATAATGAATAATTTTTCTAATTTTTTTTCTCTCTATCCTCGCTTGTATTCGTCACGGTATTTTATAGCCTTCCTTGGTAAATGCTCTCACGAACACAAAATAATGTTTCTATTCGAACCCGTAGTTCCGAGATGAACGCGTTCAACATACTAACAACAAGAACAACGATGGACAATTCTTAAAAGTGTTTATTACAATAGTTCCATTCAGTGTAGAAATTAAAAAAAATCTAAGAAAATGTTATGTCGGTATAACATATCACTTCCTCAGAATTGGACCCCAGGGCGGCACGTGCTATGGACGCTCGAATCATTTGTGTATCTACGATGCGCACACTGATAGTGGGTCGCGGTGAATCAATCTTCCCGTTCCGGACGTTATCTACAATCACAGCCCACATGTGACGAGGAATGGGCATTCTTCAATCACTCAACGAGTGGTGCCCTTAACTTCTATTTAAATTTAATCAATGAGTGTCTACTCGGGTGCCTTAGAAAATGAGAGTATTATACCTTACTCTCTGTGTTACTCTCTGTGTCAAAATTGTCACATAAGGGGTTGTCCATTAATCACGTGACGCTTGAAAGGGGGGGAGCGGTTTGATAAAAATCACGAAAATAACACAAGGGGGAGGGGGGGTGTAGTAAGATATCTCGTGTATTTATTTTTTCGTCAAACGCGCGATTTTTAAACAAATGGTGTAGACATTTTTATTATGCTCCTTAATTTCAGAATAAAATAAGATTATAGTTTATACCTGTATTTATATTAAGATAATATTCAGGAAATTTTAAGATTCTTTGTAGGTACTAAAAATACACGTGATGTTGAGAAGGGGGAGGGGGGGTTTAAAAATTCTAAAAAAAGGTCACGTGATTTATGTTGGCAACCCCTAACATGTAAACAATGTTATAATATTTATGGTAATGTATGTATTAAAGGTAAAGGACCGCCTCTGTAGTTAAATGGTTAGACGTGTTGCATTAGCGTTAAGCGCAATCCTGTCCTGGCTCGAATCCCGGGGAAACAGTAAATTGTTTCGGTCAGGCAGGGCACAGAAGTCTGATCTGACTTGTAAATAAAAACGGATCAGTGAAACGGACACAGAAATGTGTTCGCCCTGTGCTCCACGGGATTTCACTATGTATTAAAGGTTAATAAAAATACCATAGACTTTCTGACTAAATTTCATCGCATTGCAACGTTTTTGTCTTACGGTTCATATACACGTATAGAAAATGGTGAACTTAGGTATAGTAACAAATGTGTTTGTTTTTTCTTTCGGAGACCCAGCTTATACAAAATAACTAGCATATACTCTCACTAAAGTTTAAATCCACAAAAGTTCCGAACGACATTAAATTAATTCGTTTATTGTTTAAGCGTACTCGGGTCGGGGTTTAATATCAATAGCCAAATTGTTTTTAAACATTTACAATTGCTCGTTAAGGTAGACGCCCACCCTGATATTAAGATGATAATGATCTGGATTCGGCGTAGGTCGAGTTTATTGTTTAAGTATTTTTTAATTTCGCATCTCATGCGGAAAGTATTTTTCTCTGTCTCCTTTGTTTCTCAAAGAGGAGACTGTTAGATTGTCTACTGTCTATAGTTTACGCGAGTAGTACACATTGAAATAAAACACTTAAACGTCTCCCCATGACCACGGCTGCTGCAAAGCATCCGAAACGTCGGGCCGAAGTTAAAAATCATTTTTCAAATAAGTTTAACTAATATATCGCGTTTTAAACGTTTAAAGTGTTTTATTTAACTGTTAGATTGCGTTATAGAACTGTTTACTTTTTCCATTTATTTTGATTAGAAATCCACAAACTAAACCCGAAACGTAGGTTTACAGTTCTCGGCTTTTTGGCTTGAGACGGAATTGGGACAGTATCTTCCCATATCAAATATCAAAATAAAGTTTCAGAAAAACCGAAAACTATGATTACAAATACGGTGTTTATTGAGATTTTTCTTCGGACGTTAGTTTAATAACTTCGACAGCCGGTAATGGTTTAAACATGCAAAATCGCAAAGGCCAACATAACCATCCTTATAATTAGTACTTCCCTTTACTTTGATCTAAATTCCATCCGTTTCGTGGCCTTAAATCAATTTGTTACTCGCCTAACCACCATTATTACATCACGCCACTTAATGTGTCGATATAACGAATCCCTATTTGCTTGTACAAGTGAAACCGAGTTAGGTAATTTGTTTTCTCAATCGAATCTTTGTAATGATTAAAATGCCCCGAATTTAAGTCATTAAGGCTTATGCGAGATGCCTCAATCGCTTCCGAGTTAGATATTATTGGTGTCAATTGTTGTGTAGCTTATGAACTAATTTCAACTTAACCCAGTTAAAAAAATACAATCTAATTGAGACTTTCTCTTTTAGATTTTTAATTCAATTAGGTGACTAGTTGACATTTTAGCCATAAAAAAGTGTTATTTATTAAACATATTTTATAAACTGGAATGTGCTTGTGTGTGCTGTGCTTTTGAGCTGTTGCCAATGACCTCAGCTGCAAATATATAAAATATTAAATTATTAAGTATAAGTTTTCAAATTATACTTATATGTTACAAGATTAAAGTTAAAAGCTTATAATTAATATTATTTGAAAAACCATTTATCGAATGACTTACGTTTAGCCCGCAGTGTTATCCCTCTCCTGTCATCCCTTTCATAATATATTATATCGTTACGCACTTATGGGAAATAAATTGGCTGACAGAATAACTATATTGTGAATAACGATCCAAATGAAAGCTTATGCGCCTTTCTCTCATTGAGCAGTGATTTAGGAATCTTTGGGTTATGATCAAAGGCATCGACAATGTACATAACAAAAACCTATCTCTACTTCTGTATATATCTTTAAGAGGACAAAGGTGATAATTACGTTAAAACTTTCACAATCATTTGTGATAGAATTTGATACTTGAAAATAAGTTTATACTTCTAATAAATAAGTATTTACTGCCACTAAATTACTAAGATACGTATTATCCTCCTAATATTAGTAGCAAAGCCATCTATTGTTAATGTAACTGTACTAAGATAATCCCGTTTGATAAGCAAAGAATTGTAAAAACAAAAATATAAATTAAACAACATAAGTTTCAGATAAAATAACATTACAAAACCGAGCTGTATAGGTTACTTAAATTTTACCTAAGCAACGACGGTTTATATTCTTTAAAGCGGGAGTAGAAACGGGAGTTTTTTCACTAATATAGTTCGCACTTTGAAGTACTTTTGGGTTTACAATTAATTGTATTGTATATCTTATATAACGATTCTATGAAAGTTCTCACAAGCTCACCAATGAGGACAACTATTTTGACTGATACCATCTAGATGGGACAATCTGGCTTAACTGATCGAGTTTCTGATTACATCCCATTGTTCGGCAGATAAACGTATGTTAACACGATGTTACTTTTGCTGTTCAACGGAATCAGGTTTCAATATTTTTTTTTCAGGCCGAGCTCGTGGACATGCGGGCGGAATTGGTGCAGGCGCGGGCTGCATCAGCTGGTAAGCCCCGTTTTTATTTTGATAATGGCCATTGTGTTTTAAATAAGCGGTTTAAGATTACGTTTCTGTTATTTTGCACGAGGTAAAATTTTTGCATGCATCTATGACTACCTGCCTTATTTCTACACTAAATCGCAGGAGTTTATTTTTGGGTAGCTAAGTATTGGTTCTCAACATATAATTTACATCATTGTGTATGTAGCCTATATTCATATATTATTTCCGTATTTTATTATTTACATAAATATAATAATAGCAATGTACAAGTACAATAACCATGTATATTATGTTTATAATATATGTTAAAAGATTTGGATACTGTTAAAACTGAGCTAATCATTACTTATCTTTTTTAATGTATTTTTCATTATAGGGGGTTGTCAAGAGAGCGGCGACATGGTTGGTAACGTGCCAGAAGCGGCGCGCGCCCGGGCAGAGGCGGCACAACTCGCCCGAGAGAACGCCGCGCTCAGAGAAACTGCACTCGCTCTACATTCCGAATTATTTGGTGCTAGGTATATTTCCTGTATTATATTTAAATTACTGAGGAAAATAGACTCGAGCACCAGATAATCGTGAAAGTCATTTTTTTTTCAGACTGGCAACAAAATACTTAGATAAAGAGCTCGCTGGTCGTATTCAGCAGTTACAATTACTTGGGAGCGAGATGCGGGCAGAATTACGCGATTCACTTTGGGCGCAGGTAGGCACCCCTCATGGGGAAATGCTTTTTTGTGGATTTTTTAAATAAATATTAAACAAACTAAAAACCGAAAATCGATCGAAATTTTAGAGCACGATAAAACCTGACATTTCTGAATGTATGTATAATAAAAAATGTATAATATAATTTTTTTAGGTAGAAGCGGAGATTCTTCTACAGCGTCACAAGACATTGGTTCGAGTCTGTCGTGGCACTTCTCCCCGACCAGCGCGGCCCGCTTCGCCACAGCGGGCCCGCCCCCGCACGGTGCGTGTACGCCGCTCGCCACACCTTGGTCTCGGAATATCCGTTACGGTAAGTTATTTTAAATACATATGTGCTGTGTACAATTGATTAAAAAAAACAACACGTTTTAAACCATTTACTGGTTTAAAACGGTCACGGTGAGACCATGTTTGCTGCTAAACACCCGAAGCGTGGAGTCATAGTTAAAATAATTTATAAGTTATTTTAATTAATACATTTGGCGTTCTAAACCATTGTTTTAAACCACAGTGTTTTATTTAAATGTGTACAATTCATTATTTTTTAGGGTGGAAGAGAGCATGGCGTACCTATATTGATATCAGAACTGGAAGCGGGTGGACCGGCTGCCCTCACCGGACAACTCTACGTCGGCGATGCGATACTTGCTATTAATGATGTTGATCTCACACAAGTAAGTATTGGTCCTTCGAGCAAGACCAAGGATGTAAGGCTAGTTTCGTTGCTAAAAACATCAGCAAACAAAAAAAAACCAAAACCATTAATTTCACAAAGGTTCAAATATTTAAACATTGTTTTTCAATTTTTTTTTTCAGGCGTGTCATAAAGAAGCAGTGCAAGCATTGCAGAGCGTAAAAGGAGACTGTGCGTTGTGCGTGCAGTATATAGCGACTGATGATGACGATAGGCTATCTGAAGACAATTACAGGTAATTACTATATTTATAATGTATATGCTACATTAACTGTACAGACTATTGGCATAGATTGCCAAGAAAAAACTATATTTAATCTTTTACAGGTTTCCATTGTATCCAGAAGATGGCGAAGAATTTTGCGACGAAAGGGACGGATCCGGAGTGACTCCCACAGCTCCTAGAACTCCTGATTACAATCATAGGTAACCATTCAAGCAACGATGCATAATAGGGGATATAAATAAGACGGTTTGCTAACATGAATTGTATATGCCAAAGCTTGAAAATCTAATTTTCTCTTTTCTGGATTTATCTTCCGTTATTATTTTTTAGTGTGTCTCTTTTTGTTATCATTCATGCTAAAGATAAGACGATCAGTGTTTCCTTTACTGTGTAGAGTACTTTGTTGGTTCAGTTTCATATATTTACAGTATTCTTATAAAGTATTTTTGTTTGTAACTTTTATTTAGGGCATATCTTGTTTGTATTTTGGTGATGTGTGATAAATAAATAAAATAATGTTAATTATCAGGTGTGATTCAGAGGAACGCTCATGTAGCGAAAGCGAATCTCGCTTCGACGTGTACCCGCCGCGTTCGACGCACCCGTCTCACCCCCCACTGCCCGCGCCCGCACCCGCCACGTACCCGGATTACAATAACATCAACAATAACCTCAATATACTAGATATGGATGACGATTCTATTAAGATTGAAGCTAGATTAGAGGTAATGTATCCAGTATAGTGTTAAAAAGTTGAATTGTAAGTTATAGAATGGTGATATTTATTTAATGTATAGTCTATGTTTTGACAAAAAAAATTCTCTCTAGCTTCAAATTATCATATTTGTCTTTTGAAACTTTTTTTTTGTAAATTCTATTTAGTCATTACTTAAAGAAAGTCAAATTTATTTTATAAGAATAAATAACACACTCAAATAAAACACAGATGGCACTAGAATTTAACTTTGCAAAACTGTTGCATCATCTGTAGCATCCGAAACGTCAGACTGTAACGAATTCAAAAAAAATAAGTTAACTAATACATTTTGCGTTTAAATCGTTAAAAATGTTGTATGTAAATATATATCAGATTACACTAATTTTATTCACATTACTGTTTTACTACAGTATTAACTGTTTTACTATTTACGCAAAAAACTGTTTACAATTTTTAGTTCTTATGTTATCTATTGGTTGCAGATGGTGAAGTTAGAAGGAGCGGACGCGGCGGTAGCCAATATCCCACCTTCCCCGTGTAAAATCTCCGCTTCGCCACGATCTACTCCTGTCCATGTGGCTAGAACAAATCTCAAGAAACGCAAGGCATTGGTATGACAAACTGCGAAGGCAATTCTAAAAGCAACGATATTTTACGTTTTTAACCACTGGCTCATTTAAATTTAAAAAAAATTGGTGATTTATAGCGTCCACACATTATAAAACATGACGTCACCAAGATAATTATTTCCACTAAACATAAATCTACTGACAAAAATTCTTACACTGTGATACGTTAGTTTACGCAAGTAGTACACATTTAAATATAACACCTTAACGGTTTAACACGCGATATATATTAGTTAAACTTAGTTAAAAATTATTATAACTGCGGCTGTTGCAAAGCATCCGAAACGTCGGGCCGTAGTTAAATTAATTTTAACTAATATATATCGCGTGTTAAACCGTTAAAGTCTTTTATTTAAACTTATTACCTATATACTTTAATTATTAGTATTGTAATTATAATTAGCTGACATAAATAAATTGTAGGCTAAAAAGATATGCATCTCTTTTACTCTATCATTTTCATAGTATAATAAATTATATGCAAACAGGATTGGCGAACGAAAGGTGCCTACAGTGCAGTTTCAATCGACGGCGTCTCATCGGACGAGCCCGGCGAAGCGGCAAAAGTCTCGACGGAAGCGGAAGTGACTCGCGTCAGAGACTGGCGCACCCGCGGCACTTACGCTGCGCTTAATCATATCCACTCCTCGGATGATGACACGCTCGATAACTCGCCCAGATCTAGTATGTACTGATAATATTATACATGCTTTCTATAGCTTACGCGAGTAGTACACATTTTTTTTTTTAAATCTTTATTTAGTAGGCTTTAACCTAATTAGGTTATGTCGCCCAATGATACAAAATTTACAATTACAATACCGAATTAATAAAATATCTACACTCTAAACATATCTACATAGCCTTATGATATAAGTTTAGTAGCATCCTAGCCTCCCCCGAAAATGGAAAGGCTAAGACACTACCATACCACCCAACATTTTTAAAACAGATAGATTTACTAACCAATTGTCTATATGCCGCATTCCGTACACATTCCGACAAAACATGAGTGAGGTCTTCCACAACGTTACAATCTGTGCAATCAGGATTTGATGTTACTCTCATCAGATGTTTGAATTTGTTTGTCGGAATATGTCCGGAACGCAACCGCATTAAAGATACAACATCTCTTCTATTTATACACATACAATCGTATGATACCAGATACCCTTTGTGAGAGACCTCTCATCGAAATAAACATTCCACATACTTCGACAATCTTGTCTCACCAAAAAAAGTACCTCAGAATATGTAGGTCGCCCATATAATGAAACTACTCCCCCCGAAGTCTCACCATTTAACACAGCATATTTAGCCCAACGATCAGCTTCTTCATTACCTTCAATGCCAACGTGTGATGGTATCCACTGAATTTGTACTGTTTTATTTTTAACTTTTAATTTGCAAATAGAGTCCAAAATGGAATAGGCTATCGGGAGCCCTCGATTCCTCGAGGGTAACCGAGCCAAATGAAGCGCTTTTAGAGTCCGATAAAATTAAAAACTGAGAATTATTTACAGAATCAACATATGATAATGCTTCAGCAATTGCCATCAACTCGCAGTGCATAATAGAAATATTTGAATTTAACTTAACTGGTAATTTAATGTTTAACTGAGGATCAAAAAAGGCGGCTCCACATCCATCTTCAGACTTGGACCCGTCTACAAACAACATATAAAAAGATCGAAACTCACTATTTAAAAGATTAATACATATTTGACGTAAATTTACTGTGTTAAATGATTTTTTATTTCTCGAAATTGCCGCAATGTTAGGCACAATATTTTTTGAAGTATCAATGTAACTAGTCCAAAAATCTAAAGAGAAATTTTCTGCCAATGGCTGTGAATAAACTGAAACGTTACAATATTTTTGATAAGTCTCAATTAACAAAGGTTTTTTCTTACGAACCCAAAAATGATTATGACACAAATTATTTAATTCATCTAAAACACTAATTGTAACGTTATTGATAATAGCTCTGGATTTTAAGTAAAATTTTGCTGCCAGTACACATTTATATAAAATACTTTAACGGTTTATAACGCGATAAATATTAGGTACGCTTATTTGATAGGCGTGACTGCAAAACATCCGAAACATTGGGCCCTCATTAAAATTTAATACAATCTTTTGAATAAATTTAATGCAATCAATGACTGAATCTTATACACGGATTAACGGCTTAACCGATTTTGATAACTAATAAAGTGTTGGCTGTATGATGCTCCCTTGAATAACACACAAAACTTTCTATCCTAAATTATGTATTCTGATTCGCAAAATTTAATAAAAATATAAATTTTGCGCGTCAGTCGCAGAATGTTTGCCAAAGTATCTAAGACATAAGTACGATTATCATAGACTTTCTTCCTTAGTACTATAATACGTTGTATCAGAATATTTAGTATAATAGTACTGATATTGAATTCGTTAAAAGCAACATTTGGCACTCAAGAATCTTTGAATTCTTTATCAAAATCGGTTAAATAATGTAGTGGATTATTAGAAGTCTAGCAATTTCACAAAAATCTGATATTATATATTTATTATTTTTTATACAGATGACAATTGCAACAATACAACAGCGCCACTTGCTCAAGAAGCGATCGTAGCTTTGTCGGCTTCACAGTCGACCCCCGCTGTAACCAGTAATCCTCCCATCACTGCGGGTAACGTGTCAATGCCCTCAGACGCTCTACCTGCTGTCACGCTGACTGCCACTGTCACGCCAGCTGCCGTCACTACGAATAACGCGACTCCAAATCTAACGTCAATCTCAACAACAGCAGTTCCAACTCCACGTCCGGTGCCGATACAAAATGAAATTAAGACTAGTAGAGTTAACGGCGAGACGAAGCCGAAGAAGGAAGTTAAGAATTTTAGGTAATTGTTTTCTTTTTATCTGATACTTGTTGGTCTACTTTTATAATATATTAAACCAATAAGAACCGCATTCTATCGTGATCGTGAGGTCGGAAGTTCGATTGCCGATTGCGAAAGTGGGTAAAAAACTTCGCCCATACTACACATAAATAACCAGAGATAAACTTACTTTGCAATTACAGGATAGGGTCAGCGCGGCGCGTCGAAGCTCACGGGCTGTTGCTCAACGGCGACGGAGACCCCGACTTCGGGACACCCGTCTGATTCCTATATTTCGCCGCTTGTACGCGCGTGCATTTCGTGCAACGAATAGCTTTCTCTACGCTAGTTTTAAAGATTGCTGCCAATAGATTGTACGCTACATGACAGTTGAAGAAGTTTATTTCCAGCTTTGCACGTTCCATGACAGAATGTATTATTTTTTTATTATATGCAGTTATATCGGCTAAGAGACGTCTTCGTGTTTGTAGTAGCTTTTATAAGTGACTGCAATAGAACCGTGTTTTATTCCATTGCAGCAGTTACCTACAAATACAGACGTATTCAAGCTGTTCCAATCGAATTATTTATTCTAATCGAAATTTTGGCAAAGATAATACCAGTGATATTTAGGTACTATTTTATTTCATTAAGTTAGATTATATTAGTTAAATTATACCGATGATAATTTATTATATATATCACAAAGCTACGTACCTAAAATGATAGAACCCGTAGCCGGAGTGGGGGGATGGTGTAATTCTGTGAAATAGGTCGCATAGAATGTACACGAATTTACAACACTGAGAATTGACCCCCGCGCGGATATTAAAAATGTCGCCCACGGTGCGGCGCGCGTTGTTGACAACCGTGTCCGCGACTTTTCATGGTCACTTCGTCATCTCACGTATGTCGACCTTACGCTGCCAAATGTTAATTGCGTCTCCGACATGTATTTGATGATCAAAAAACCAAAAGCAAAGAACTATTTCCACGGTAACAATCTTATCTGTAGATCAAAATTCTTTAAATTGTGTATTTTCTTAGATCTGTTATTATTATTATTGTGATTTAATTAGTCAAACTTTAGCACAAATTTAATTGGCTTAGTATTAGGTAATTATAAATACGACTCTGAAACGCAATATTAATTTGTAAAAGGTGAGATGCGGATAAACATAATAAGCGTGTTTTTACAATAAACAGCTGTTTGGACTTCAGCCAGAGTTCGACCTTAACATTGTCTACATGTGATAATTCTTTATAACATATCACTATTCACTGTGCATTCCTGTTAAGATGAGCAATACCGCTTCATATCTTTTAATATCCGTAATATATTATGTAATCGCGTTAGACACAACTTCCTATGTTATTGCCCTGTAATGAGAACATATAGCATATTTATTGAATTAGATATGTGACAAAAGGCCTTGTATTTTTTTTATCTTCATCTCTACAAATAACGGGCTGATTAAGTAAAATTTATCCTTTATAGGCCTTTGTCTTGCTATTGTGATTCCAAGCGCTCAGAGAATTTGTATGAATAAAATATAATCGAACCGTGAACCTATTATAAAACTAAAATATTTCTCAACCATTTTTCTTATCACTTCTGTTCTTTTCAACATTTAACGACATAGCCATATTACATAAGTATTATAGTATTAAGCAATATTCTCCTAAATTATTTTTTGTGTTCCAAAACGCCGGTGCCTAATACAATGTAACTAACCAATTTCGTAATGACTAAAGCTGTAGGTTCTTAGCTCGTAGAAAAATGTTACGGCTCTTTGGCCTAATGATATTGTGTAAGATTTTTATTGCTGGATAAGACTGCGGCATTCCATTTATTTTTTGTTTGCTGTAGCATATGTAATCCGGTTTTTGCATTATCGTTATCAGGACCTCATATGCCTATAATACATACATACAATAAATTGACTAAATTTTATAAATATGTAGTTTTTATTTACTCAACATATTACAGAAAAATAGATATCTGAATCCCTTGTTTGAAAAATACTCCTGTGTAGAAAAAATAGTCGATGTACAAAGTAAGATTGTAAGTTCGTTTTCTATAAAACAAATATACCCTATTTTTATTAGTCGGATAAGATTTCCCCAAGCCTACGAGGCTTGACGCAAGTATTGACATTTCTAAAATTACTTGCGAAGTTGACAAATCGATTTGACAATATAAACTGTGGCATAGTGCTCTGACAAATGACATTTAAATTATTTGTGCTAATCGCTGATGGCCAAGCCTTTATTTTTGTCTAAAGTTTAGGATATCAATATACATTATTTTATTTTTCTGTATTATCGAAACTCGAGAAGTCAAAATGGTTGTGAAGGTGTATATAAGTGGTATTTCTGGAAATAAAGAAGTGAGTAGTGCTGCCAACCCCGGATATTACGGCTATCTAGTTTTTACTGGGCTGATTCATGATTTTTGTTTAATTTTACCACATTCCTTTTTTAGGTAAAAAAGAGACAACAAAGAGTGTTAATGATCTTAGACTCTAAAACCATTAAGTATGAAGTAATCGATATAACGGAACCGGGCAGAGAGGAAGATAAGGACTTTATGCAAAACAATGCGAAATGCAACGGCGGAACTGTGAGCGATCCAAATCCCCGGTCACCGTTGCCTCCGCAGGTCTTCAACGACGAGGAATACTGCGGGGTTCGTAATTCATTTAATATTTTCTCGATACAACTGCTTCAGTTCAATGGCTAATTACATATGCTAATAAGGTATGACTAACACCCGCTTAGCTGATAAGATTCCAGACCAATAATAATAGTTTTACCTCACTTTGCTCAAACTAAAATACTTATGTTTTTTATTTTTAAAGGATTATGACCAGTTTGATCTTGCCAATGAAGTTGATACATTAGAACAATTTTTAAAACTAGAACCGCCATCAGCTGAGCCTCAAGGAACTGATGTAAGATTTTAATTGTTTAGTTTAAATCTATTTAGAAATATAAAAGTTGGTTGATTCATTTTGAATTTTTTTTAGCATTCCATTGTAAATGGCAGTGTTAAAGAGGAGATCCCAGAAACACCACAAAGCAATGGAAAACTTAATGAAGCTGGAGATACTGAAGAAAAGGTTGTTGAAAGTGAAGTTAGTAATGAAAGTGAAGATAGGCATGATGCTAAACCTACATCAGATGACACCCCGTCAAAGGAATCATCAGTAGAAAAGGAAACTCCTACAGATAGATTACAGCCAGAAGAAACTGAGGAATCATCAAAAGATGAAAACAAAGAATCCAACTTAGAAGATTCAAAGGAGGAATCGGTTGTAAACGATGAGAATGTTAATGAGAATGGAGCAGTGAGTTCTCGTGAGCAGTCTAAAGAAAAGGAAGTGCCTACCGTTGAAACAAAAGATAACCCATCAGAAGCTCTGATTGAAAGTGAAAAAGCAGTTGCCGCTGAATAGTCCTCACGTATCCTTGCTTATCAGCTCAAATCATTTATAGCACTAAGCGAGCACTATTCATTTAAATCATTATTTATAATCATTGTTCACGTTATTGCGGAAATTATATCAAATCATTGTATATAACAAGTACTGTTGAGATTTATGTCATTGTAGCTGCATATGTTTAGTATGTATTGAAGTGGCCTACAGCGTAAATCATTTTCATAATAATTCAGTGTAAGAGATATATTTTAACATTGTCTTATTTTATTTAAAGTATTGGTTGTAACTTTATTAACTTTTACACAGAGAGTGCCTCTTTTTACAAGGATTGTATTGAAAAATTAAAGCTTTATTTGCTTTAGCCATATAAAATTTTGATCTGGGAATCCTTCTATACTTATGTTGAATTGAGCTTATTGTAGCTCAATTATTAATGGAGTTATTATAATGTATTGATAGATTTTATGACATGACATTTATTTTAAGAATTTTGCCAATATCAAGACTTTAGTCTTAAGGTGCTAAATTTTAGCCTTAAATGAGCATTCTTGTGTAGTCAGCGCTTTTGTATACTACTTTTAATGAGTTTATTATATTAAATATTCTTCACTCTCTAAATGTTTAAAGACATTTTAACAAATTTTTCGTATAATAAATTTTAATTATTACTAGTTAGTTTTAGTTACTTCGCCTACACTGAAGCCATAGTCCATTCTGTAATCCTCTTAAATTTTCGGCTCCTTATTTAATTATTTTTTGTCAATGGCGTAATCGTATAGATACACAATCTATACGATTCGTAATTCAATTAATAGAGGCCTTTTTTTATTCTTTTTGTCCAGCTCACTTTAACGGTTAATTCGTTGCTTTTAAAGGAAGAACGGGTTTCTTAGATTTCAGCGATTTTTTGGTTGAGTTTACTCAAAGAGTCATAGGATAAGTAGTTACTCAGCAAAGGTATATATCTGTTCGAAAAATTTGAGTCGACATTCAGTTAAAACGATAATATCCACTTCGTCGTTGAAGTTTGTATATAAGTAATATATGTTCCTGATATTCTGTGTAATAAACGTAAAATTATAAACACAATGTATTAAGTGATTATGGAATCATAATCTAGTTCATTTGAATTATATAGATTATCTATATTTTGTTTCATCAGAAAGAACAAACGTGCGCTGTTAACTGTTCCGAAATAAAAATGGGGGTATCGTCATTTTTAGTAAATCCTAAATGTTTAGCTTGCATCTTAGTTTTTCCCTACGTTCTATAATTTTCTTAACTTTCTGTAAAATGTCAGTTTTAAAAATTGACGAGCCAACTTGAACTATGATGGGGGTATCGCAAGTTTATATTCGCCATAGTACTAGGAGCATATGAACCGTAGAGAGTAAATTCTGTGTCAACAAGTGATTAGTGAGGGGGCGTTACCAATGATTTGCTAGCACTAATGAAGGGTGGAGCTTCGTGTATCCGCCTTCTAGTTGTCAATCGATTGAAAAGAAAGAATGTGGGTAGTTACCACAGTTATGCCAAAGTAGCTGTGCGGACGCTGATTCGTTAGCGATGATCTTAAGTACAAATAACTAACGAAGATGTCACCCGCATAAACCAACACCACGTGCAAACTGATAATATTCCTAAATTTATTTTAATTTGATTGCATTCTATTTTAAAACTTGTTGTGTCAGCGACTTCGTCCACGTAGATAAGTTATTTTGGGCATCAATATATGTTTTAGCAAACCTTGTCTTAAGCTATTGCCCACATTGTCGGTCGTGGTCCGTCGTTATTGCAAGTTAATCTAACAAGATAGACACACATTGTGTCGCGGACTTGTCTTTTTAATAATTTAAAAGGAATCATCGCTTCATACATATTTTTGGGTATCTTGAACCGTTTTGCAGTGTATATAGTGTATAGCCTTGGAAACCCATAAAAGTGAAAGCCAGCCTCGTGGGGCATGGGGCGAACACATTTGTGTCCGTTTCACTGATCCGTATTTATTTACAAGTAGTTGATCAGACTTCTGTGCCCTGCCTGACCGAAACAATTTTATTTTTTCTCTGGGATTCGAACCCAGGACCTCTCGCGCTCAACGCAATGGTAGACAACACGTTTTATCATTTGATGAATAATTTTACTAATTTTTTTTTCACATTTCTCTTTGTATCTCCTCTCGTATTAGTCACATCGCGATGTGTTATTATAGCCTATAGACGTCCTTTATCAATTTGAATCAGTAGTTGCTGACATTAGCACGTTGAAACACATAAACAATCAAACTAACTCTTCAGTTTTATATATTAGTATAGATATAGATAGTAGATATATTAAAACCTTTTAACGTGGTTTAGCCGTCTACACCTCACGGGGGAAAAGACTTTTATTAAGTACTCCGAAGAGTTATTGCTTGCAACCGAGGACTGGACAAACAGTATCTAGATCACGTTTACTTGGAAATAAAAGCTATGAAAAAAACAATCATGTCTTTGGGGCAGTCGTAAACGATTGAAATATATAGTTTTTTATTAATATCATGTATCCGCTCTTGAAATGTAGACTGACATATTTATTAAATAGAGAGCTGACGAGAACTGGTTAGTAATAAAGCAAAAAAATAATAATGGAAAGCGTAATATAATTTCATGATTATTATTTTGAGCAAATAAATTCCTTAAAAATTTACTACCTCTTTAACTTAACATAAATATGGAATAACATGATATAAAATCTACAGTGGAAATGTAAAATGGTCAGGTATCTACAGTTTAGTCGACTTTCACGTAGCTACACCACAAACTACTAATAGCCTCTGGAGTTCATTTGGTCTTCTTCATCACCGGTGAGGGGGGGTTGCTGAAGTCTCTACGAAGCGTTTCGCTTAGATCACCAATATTCCTATGCCGAGCCTCGGTATCAGGCAGCTCGTCAAGCAAACAGGCCTGCACGTTCTTGTCTAGAGTGACGAGGCGTTGGCGGGAATTTTTAAATTCCTCAACCAAACTTAAATTCCGTTTGATGCCATCTACGAGTTTGACTACCGAGTATTCGCCCATGGCCGCACCCTCTTGAAGCTTGGACCCAGCTATTTTGGCCATCGATGACGTTTTGACATCGGTCACCAGCTGTATGAACCACTGCCTCAAGTTGTTGAGTATTGTCATTGGTCCCTCATACTCGTTTGGCACAATACCGTCCACTTCGGATTCAAAGAAGGACAATAGGGGGAACCATATCCGAGTTCTGAAAAAATAAACTGATAAATTCTTAATCAACTCTTTTTCATTTATACTAATATAGAAAGCTGAAGAGTTTGTTCAAATTGAAAGATTCTTTCTGCGTTTATTGAGGAAGGTTATAAAACATCGCGATGTGACAAATACAATCGAAAAAACAGCGGGAAATGTGAAAAAAACGGGGAAAATGAAAATCTCTGTGAGTTTCCGATGCCTACGCTGCGAAAAGTGGTCAAGATACCCAAAAATATGTATGAAAGCATGATTCCTCTTTAAACGATCTAAAAAAGGTCCTCTACACTAAAGGTCTATATTTTAAGATTGTCTTGAAAGATCGACGGGACGCGTCTGACGTCGGGAGTAACAGCTTAAATCTATAAAAATGAATAGGAGGTGCAAAAACAATTTTGGATGGCCAAAATTACTATTCTACGCGGACGAAGTCGCTGACACAGTTATAATATGAGGCCGCTAGAGGCAGAGTAGCCTAACTGCAATTTTACGACATGATTTATTTCTATTTTCATAATCTAAAAATGTTAATCTAGAGGAGCACAGTGACCGAAAATTGTTAACATAATTCTTACACAAACAATAGTACAAATTCACAATCCCCATGATTTGCGCATTTATATTTTTCTTCTTGTTGAAAATCGTGTTTTTAATTATAGGCCACTCTGCCTCTAGCGGCCTCATATATAAGCTCGTTGTATAAGTACAAAAATATATTCAAGAATTTGCGTATTTCAGTTAAAAGGGTAAAAGTATCAAGGAAATCAACGTTTTTCCATTTCCATTTGTTTTTCATTGTTTCCATTGATTGATTACCTAAAAAGACACATTTAATAAATTGTGAAAACTTATTAATTAGATTATATTTTGAAAAACTGATACATTATTACGTATTAATTATTCTTACGCAAGTACTTGACCACAAAAACAAGAACGAAGTGATTTCAAAATGTAACCTAAATATTTATTTATTTGCGCAGAATTCTCAACCTTGAACCGTGACATTTGAAATTTGTACCGAGATAAACATTTTCTCTGTTGTAAGAAAACTATCCATACGTGATGTCTTGTTGGAGTAGGATGTTTTGTAAATTCCGTTTAATATTTTAAGTAAGATTCTGTCTTTTTAATGGATACTACTTATTTATTACAGCTTTATTATTTATAATACACCACACAATAGAAAGGAAATCTAAAAGAGAAAACGGCGGCCTTATCGCTAAGCAGCCATCTCTTTCAGGCAACCTGAAGTACAGGAATAAGGAGTAATGAAGGAAAAGCAACGAGTAGGAGAGAAACTTAAGAGTTAGAAAGGTAAAACTTTAAGTAAACTATTAAAAGAACGGATATAAAAGAAAGAGGTTTTATTTAGGAATAAATAAGAGGAGATTATCGATAGAACAGAGATTTAACTGATGGGAACTCAAAAAACTTATATTTATTTATATGGATTATAACACGAAAGAGCTTTGTTTTATCTAGGAATTGGAACAGTTAAAAAAAATATTAGATCATTCAAAACCCACCTTGAAGAGTCGCTTTGCATGAGCGCTTGGTTGTTCGAGAGCGTATGGTAGTACAGAAAGAGACGGGAGGTGATATAGAACGCGATGAAAACATCAATCGAGTAGTGTTCGTGAGCCGCAAGGATGAAGAAGATGCCGAACATATTCATCACCCATGTCAGGATATGCAGCAAGTACAGGCTGCGCGAAGTATCTGGAAAACAATACATACAGATTATAAGTAACAAACCTATTAATGTACGATTTTAAATCTTATAGTTTTGCGTTTGCATGCATTGCTCATGGCATGTTGTACAGACACAAACTTGACTTGAATCGTTTTGTTTGACGGGTTCGTAGTATCGGTGGTAATGGATTGCCAACATGATTCTAATTAATGCATTTTTTTCTGAAACATGTTGGACTTCGTCTGGAAGTATAGATATTTAATGTGGCAGTAATATCTAAACTTTCGTTAGGTTGAAATTGAAAATGAGCTCATATTGTTTAGGTGGTATATGGCAGGTGTATTTTACCTACCATCTTGTGAATCCCAGTTGCCTGGCCCCCCCTCTATCTTAAAATAAATTAGATGAAGAAGCAATACTTCCTAAAATGCTAATTGTCTATAGTAAAAAAAAATCATCGTCTTTTTCTAGAAAGGTAAATAAGCAAACAAATGCATAGATAACCGAGGACAGCGCACGAAACCAGGAAATGTTTATGTTTTTTCTGCGCAAAGCATTTACTCTCCTGACAAGCAATTAAAACCTCAATGAGCAATAACTATATTCCAGGCGAGTATACAATAATAATAAACGTTTAGCTATAAACTTTTAGTTCGAGTTGACGTAAATATTCTTAGATAATCATGTTTTATTGTGTAAACTTGCTCGCACTTCCTTGTGCGCAAAACATTCCGCAATATTTTATGTTACAAGTACAAATAGATAAGTATGTTAATGTTTTGTTTTGAATATTGTGATTATGATAATCATTTTGTGTCACTTGGAAAACATTGACGATATTATGAAAATTGTTATACTAGACAACAAAAGTTGTTAGCTAGAATCTGGAGCAAATTTGATATGATTCAATTATATTTGAGTGATAGAGTGGCGGCGAGTTAAAAGCTAGCTTTTTCGTTCGTTCTAAACCGTAACTTAAAAAGTGTCATTGTATTATTTACATTTGGAGACACCAATCTAAAGTCAGGTCGGGTCGGGTCACAATTTAGTCTACACAGTTATTTGGCCATTGCTCCTATAATTGTTAATATATTGATCATACGTGTGTAAACAATAAAAGAAATTTAAAATATAATTTGGATAAATATTTTTGGTATTTGACGCGAGTGGTACAAATTAAATAACACACTTTAGTTAACTAGAATCCACCACCACGGCTGCTGTAATTATATTTTGCGTTTTATGCCTCTACAACTGTTAATTGGGATAGATTTTGTATTCAAATAGCTAGTCAGGGTTTAAAATATAACATCGACCGACATTTGTGATATGAAAGTACGCAAGAAGTAAGCACAAAAATATACTCCAAGGCAATAACAATAAGCGACAAAAATTCGTCAACTTTATCAGTGTCGCGCTATGACCATGACGAGCAACACGAGATCCAGCCAACATAAACGACCATGAAACTAGCAACATATCAAATTTATCGCATATTGAATGTATATGTTATATGTGTGAATCATATCACTAGTTTTCTCTTTACTAACTAGGAAAATCAACGTAGCCAAACCAAGGACAAAACTTACCCAAGTTATGCAAACCAATAAAGTTAGATCATAAGAACTATTCATGATTCATATTAATATTGTTTAATCAAATGAGTTTGTTTGTCCATCTTTCACATAATTGTAAAAGGAGAAAGTGATTTTTTACAATATAATTTTAATATCTAAAAAATTTCAAGCGCATACGTGTATATATTGTTAAACACATAGGAGTCTAGTTTTAAGAGAGTGTGGTTTTAAATCTAGGGAAGGCAGAACAAGTAGTAATAAATAAAATCAATTAGGTAAACATGCAGAAATGTATGCCCTAATTTCATAGAGAAACACTAAATTTCAAATGTGTAATAACTCAATATCTATTAACTCTTGTAATTTTATCTTCCACACCTATTGGTTAGTCTTTGTCCTTGGTGACGCATGGGCACCTTATCAATTGTTCCGTTAAAATTATACTTACATTCGGTAATAAAGAAATTGAGCAAAGTGAGCGCCACTGTGTGCCCTGAAAACATATAGTCGCCGCACGTCCTTACACCGCGAACTGACATTCCAGCACCACTCCAAATATCGTAGGCCTGCCGGAGCCTTCGCCCCCAGACGGTCAGGTCGTCTGCGGGCGGGTAGAACCGTGGCTCACACTTCAAATGGGATCCGGGCACCGATAGCGATGTTATAAGCATTGTAAAGCATCGTAATAAGAACACGGTGCCCGCTAGCGCAAAAAATCTCCTTAGAATTATAAACCTAGAAAATAAAATTAAACATTTTCAATTGTGACTCTCTCAAGCGCATTTATTGTGAGCTAAGATGGTGTAGTATAAGAGTAAACAAAATTCTTATCAAAACAAGGTTACATACTGAATTTACTGAGCTTGTTATTAAAGACAAAGGATGTTGTGATGATTCATTAATGGGACAAAGTACATTTGTTTACTATGCTCTTTCAATTTGTAAATAAATATAACAGCTTTTAAAATATGTTTTTACAAAATTTCTCTCACAATGAGAAAGCTGATAACACATTTATTTTATGTCAGTTATGATTAATGATATCTGAAAAATCCAGTACTTTCTAAATTTTTTACTCAATCAGCATTAAAACATCATTAATGAAACATAATTAGTACATTAATTATTTTAAAAGCAAATATATAAGAAATATTATTACAAGAACCACATTGTAAGATTGTCATTGTTAAAAAATAACTATATTTATCACAATATCGAATACCTAATGATGCAACAAAATAGTCTATAGAAGGAATGTCAATAAAGCACCTTCAAACTGTGTTAATGATTTTGAATGGGTGCCAATAAGGAACATTCCAATTAATTTAATTTAGATTGCAATAAATTTATGACTCAAACATAGGAAATGGACAGGACATAAAATAAAATTTCTAGAGTTATCTAGAGTAAGCATACCTATGTTTGTGGAAGAAGAGTACTGTTAGCCAAATGGCCATTAAAAGAGAGCCTGTAATCTCACACATATCGAAAGCCCACGGAATATGGGGGACATTGTCGAGGAAGAGATCAGGAAGAGGTGGATATTTTTTCATATCCGGTACTTTATCATGCACAATCACCATCACTACAGCTGTCACCCAGGTCACTAGAAAGACGTAACCTGGGAATAATAGAGAAAATGTAAAACTCAAAAAATCATCATACAACTGTCTGTACAACCAATTTAAAACTACATTTTACTTACCTAAGGCAATTGCAGTTTTCCAGATTTCAGGTTTTAATTTAGAGGCCTTAATATCAGTGTAATTGGATACACAATCAGGTGTTCTCCCATATAATTCATTTTGTAATTGGCTATGAAGATTATAACTTAAATGCGAAAGATTTGTACCCACAAAATTTATATTGGTCGCTGGATTCAGTAGGGAATCATCATACAAACCCAGCTCGCACATAGCATTTCTATTATTTTTCTGCAACTTTTTTACTAACAAAATAAACCTTTTCCTATCGCCGAGTTTTAATTCATCAAATGGATAATCATAAAAATCTCTGTCTACAAAGCAGAGTAAACATCTTCCATCGATATCCTGAGATTTACATATGTCGACTATAACACTGCTTAATTTCTCTTTATGTAATAATTCGATGACTTCTTTGTTGCTCCATTTAATTATATCTGCATCCATTTTCATACAATTTTTCAGACACTTGGTAAATAGCTTTATTTTCAATTTAACTATAAAATTTATCCCGAGTTACATCAAAATACACACACTTCTAATATTATGGTAACTCAGAGAGAAAGTGAGGACATTGTTTGCAGATTTAACTTTATTCTACATAATAATAATTAAGAAACTGAGTTTCTTATATCCCTACTACGCCATGACAAGCGTCACTTTGACAGTTCACTTCTGTATAGTGTATCGTTAATTTGAAGTCCGACAGTGACAGCTGCCACAGCCCTTTCAACTGATAGACAATAATGCGATTAATGTTTTACATAGATTCGTAAATCATTATAAACCATCAATAAAAGCTTGGTATACTTTAACTACAATAAAATTATTCTTAATGTTGAAAGCAATTTTAAAAGGTAGGTAAATAAAAAGTATAATCGATAAATTGCACATAACTTTAATAAAATTGTGGATTTCATATTTCATAAAAAAAAAAAACATAATATAAAAAAAAGCGAAAATAAATTGAAAATTTTTTCGACTCGGGCAGGACTTGAACCGGCATCGCACGCGGCACGGAACGACATTATATAGTGCCCTCATTTGCAATAACATGTAAAAAATAATAAAATTTTCAATAGTATAATATAATAAAAAAGAGTTATAGGCAGTGTACTTGGACTAAGTACTTTATACTGATTTGAGCTTCGTTGTACACGATGTATCTGAATGGTCAATAAGAAACTTATCTTATTTTTTGTATATCAATAATTCAAATAATGTGTACAATATATAAAAATATAATAGGCCACATCAATGGTTGTAGTTGATAAATTAGTGGTAAATTTGAATGTTGTCAACTTATTTCTTTTTTAATTTCTTAAACAATCAATATTTTGCAATTTTATTTTAATGTTTGGCGCCAAGACATTTTCTATTATACTGTAAAAAGGATACTCGTTGTAGTTGAGTGCCACTTCTTCAGGATCAATATCACAGTTAGGAACTACATTGCCAAGCGGAACAACAGTTCTAAAGTTCTAACGTTGGGAAGAACAAAACCTCTATAACGCTAGGATCTGGGTGATTTCGACCCACACCCCAAACGGAGTGTACACCTTCAGGTAAACTGGTAATATATTCTTGAGTAACACATTTCTTCCTGCAAAGATAAACATGAATTCAATGGCTTCGGATTTCTACAGTTGTAACATAGTTAACCTATATCACACACCATACAAATCTACAACTACCGCACAAAATCTTTTTTAAACCATGTTTTATAAACATTGGATAGTGGGTCATCATTTATTAGCACTAGCTTAAAATATATTCCAAATGCGCGTAAACTACAAATAAAAATGAATTATGGATGTAATATAAATAACAGGTTTCTTAATCCAACGGTAATAATCGGGGAGTTGGGTTCGATTCCTAACTAAAACTAATCCTAACTTAAATGTCAGGGAAAACCACGTTAAATGGGTAGTTGTAATATCAAAATTCCGTCCAGATTACGATTAGGTCTCTGAGTGTAATCTGAGGATTATATTATGGTTTTGGACTGCAAATGTCTTGCAAAATAGCTTGGGTATTCTTCTTTCCACTAATTGAAGCGAAGTGAAAATTAATACAAAAAAAACATACATGTTCCCGAGAGCCACTTCGCATAAAAGTAGCACACCTTGTGGGTGATCAGGGGTATGGCGTATATATTGCGAGGACTTGCTAACGACATCCGCGAAGTATATACCCTGGCCGAACATTGCACCGGTTATATGAACACCTGAGGGTGCTATACGAAGGCCTGAGAACAACATATAACATAATAAGGCACTATAAGATTTAAAAATCGAAAATAAATTCAAAAAAATTTCGACTCGGGCAGGACTTGAACCGGTATCGTCAGCATTCCGTGCTGTTGCTCTACGACTCGCTAGGTCAATTGGTAGAGCAACAGCACGGAACGCTGACGATGCCGGTTTTTGGTGTCCTGCCCGAGTCGAAAATTATTTCAATTTATTTTTTGATTTTTAAATAACAAAAACCTCATGAATACTTTTACTATACATGCGTAGGAGTAACAGATGCGAAACAAATCTAGATTATATTTACCGATTCGTATCTTGGGATCATACCTTTTTTTTTCTTGGGTTTTTTATTATCGTGTGAGGGACTTTTGAAAAACACAGTCATTAGAGTTGAACCAAATATAAAATTATATTAAATGAATATGATGCAAGTACCTTGCAATAGAATAGCTTTAATGTTCGAGAGTCGAGATCCATGCCACAATAGCTTCCTCTCGAGAGATTTATAAGGTTCGAACATCTCCGCTTCTCCTTCGCGTTCAACTTTGAATATCTGTAAAAAATCCAGTAACATAAGAACTACAGTCTCAATTGACAAATATCATAATGAACTAGGGCGATAATGTAAGAAGAAGATTGAAAAGTTATCAAAAGAGCTACAACAGTGTATATGTACTATGCCCTACGTAGAGTTTAAAAAAAACACTTGTAATAAATGTACATGTTTTAAGATTGGGTACTGCGGAGTACTGATTGGTGGTTTGTGACTTATAATTATGTGAAACATTAAAATTCATTTAAATAAAACACTTTAACGGTTTAAAACGCGATATATTTTTTAAAATTTTTTTAAAATTTTTTTTTACTTCCGCCCCCCGCTTTGGGTGTTTTTTGGCGGCGGGGGGGGGCGGGGGGGCCCCCGCCGCGCCCCCCCCCCCGCCGCCGGGGAAAAAAAAAATTTTTTTTTTTTTTTTTTTTTTTTTTTTTTTTTTTTTTTTTTTTTTTTTTTTTTTTTTTTTTTTTTTTTTCCCTTACTTTTTTTTTTTTTTTTTTATTCATATTATGTCAATTTTAAATATATCGGGAAAGAAAGATTATAGTGTCCGTATGCTGTAAGATAGTATACTGTTTTTCAAATGTTTCCCAAACCACATTACGACTTCTTGAACATATATTGCTAAATTCAAAGCTTTATAGACTATTTGTGCTTTATATAATGGACGTTAGACTTATACCACATACCTTTTCAATTTGCATGCGACACAAATGTTCGGATGATTGTGTGTTAATAAAGTACTTCATAATCATACTATACTCCATCGATTCTTCATCCAATGGCAAAATTTCAGTCTTTAATTTCATATAATATTGCTCTATTAAGCTGATAGAGCTGTCCATTTCTATAACAGTTATATAAAATGAAACACAAAACATTTTAAGTTATGTTTAAAGCTGATGTTAGTAGTACACATTTAAATAAAACACTTTTAATCGCTAAATGTATTAGTTAAGATATTTTCAACTACGATTAGACGTTACGCACGCATGCATGGTCTGAGATAACTGGGCACTAACATGACAAATATATTTCACGTTTTAAACTGTTAAAAGATAAAATATTTCAGTTACACATTTTTAATTTTATAAAAGAAAAAGTTGTTCCTTATAAAAGAATCCAATGAAATTATAAGATTATTTCGCATAGAATAAGTGTTCTGTAAACTAACGACTCACCATCTTCCAGTAATTTATAAGATATATGAGTATTTTTAAGGTCACAGAGCATTTGGATTTTCGTTAAAATAATATATCTGTTGTCCAATAATTTCAGTTTTTCTATGCCACCTTTGTGTGGTATTTTTGTGTAGAATCTAAAAGGTAGAATGGAGGAATCAGACATATAACAAAAAATTGGCGACAATTTCAAATATAGGTTAATAGTATTGCGTATTGTGCCTTGGTCTCTGGTGTTTAATATAAAACAGACAGAACTATTATTATATACTATTGCAATACGGTGCGAGAATGATATGTTTAAGTCGCACAAAAGAAGGTAGGAACTTTTTCGAACGAAGTTAGGTCCATGTTACACTTGTAAACAAAAAAAAATTGAAAGAAAATCTTTAACTAATTATTCATTAAATAATATTTAAACCATACTTACTTATTTGACAACTCTTTTATCGCGCTAGTATGAACTGTCTTTTGATCAAGAATTTCCAACAGTTTCCACAGTATATTAAAACCCATTAACAGTTGTTCGTCACACGGAACGCCTAAAGGCATTTTATTTGTATCGATCTGTAAAGTTATAAAGGAAAAGAATTAAATAGTGTTGTTCGTTTTATGTATTTTATTTAAGGCAAGAATATATATTCAATAATAGAGAATCAGTTAATTAAAAATGGATTATAAAAAATAAAAAATTACGACTCGGGCAGGACTCGAACCGGCATCCTCTAATCAATTGAGCTACTGAGTCCCACATGTTATCGACGATTTTTTCAATTTATGCACCTCTCGAACAATACAATTTCAATAAAAGTACACAAATTAGACTTCTTACAAGAGATCTGGGGTTTAAGTGTGAAATAGCAGAGAATGGTTTTCTATCGGTGTCACTAATAGAAAACAATAATAATGGATAGAGAAGACAAAGAAATTATCTATATTTTAGTGCACAAAGTAACTAAAACTCATAAATTAAAAACAAAGAAGCACGTCCAAGGAATTAATAATCAAATCCATAGAACCACTTATCACCTCATGCTTGAACTAATACAAATTATACTAAAATCCACCACCACTTCGTTATAACACATACATACACAACATACAATAAATAACATGTTAAATCTAAGGTTAACACTAGAAACTACAATGAGTTAACCACTGTTACTAATAAGACTATGCAATAATAAAATTATGGCAAGTTACTAGTATATACTAAAATATTGATGCCGAAAAAGACACGTGAAAGATATTTGTTACCAAAAGAGATTCATAATTTTGAAGCCCGATAACTCTTCAAGATGTTAAAACTTTGAATGTGAAAATTCTGACACAAACGGGACTGGAACCCGCAGTGCTTGAAGTACCACTAATCATACTCATACAAATCACTATCATCTGAGCTACTGTCTCTTGTCGTCGATAATCACAATTTTCACGTTACTTCTTCATTTAGCAGAAATTCTTGAAATAGACAACCTGAAGGCAGTTATTTGTTTTTTAAGAAAGCAGTATTCTAAATTAAAGAAACGGTAGGTTTTTTTTAATTAATTTTATTTTCATTATAGCCCGTTAATAGAAATGAAAGGTGACGCCCACTGATCGTTTTGGCTCCTTTTGTCAGTTCTATTAACTTTCAATCTATACTAAGATATAAAGCTGAAGAGTTTGTTTGTTTGAATCACTCAACTCTCTCAACTCAGGAACTACTGTTTCGAATAAAAAAATATATTTCTACGCGGACGAAGTCGCTGACACAGCTAGTATGGTAGTAATAGGACTATACGAGACTCAGTAGGAAATGCCTACTTGATGGAAACAATTTATAATGCTTTACAGGATTTTAAATTCATTACTTGTAAATCAATATTAGATTATAATTGTTATATTATATGTGTATATTGTAAATATTATACTCACTTCAATGTCAGCGATGGTTTTATGAATGATGTTGATGTCAAATAGCAACTTCAGCAGTTGCTGAACTGAGACAGGCAGCTCACTTTGGGTGTCGAGGCTCAAATCTCGCACAGTGGGCTGGTTTAAATCAGCCATTTGAATCAGATCAAATTTACCGTATTTCTGCAATTAATTATTTATATAGGAAAATAGTAGTAGAATAAAAACTGTTTTTATATTTAATGTAACAAATTAATCAAAGAAGCGACTAAAACTAAAGCTTTTAATCGACAAAGTAAATATGAACAAAATAAAATTGCATCATTGCATTAATTATTAATGGAAACCTTTATCTTGTCGTCGTTAAAAATGTCGAAACAAATATATTTTTCGCTTTAAGCCGGTAGTGTTTTATTTAAACGTTATTTACACATTATTGTTTTAAGTAGGGTCTGGCGTTTCGGATGCTTAGCAGTAGCTGTTGTCACGGCGAGACTTTTAAACCAATAAAGTGTATTATTTAATTTAAACTTTTTAATGTTCTAAAAACCTTGTCAAAATGAAACCTCTCAGCCCAAGTGTTGCCAGTTTTCTTGAAGAAGACATCCTTAAAGAAGGCTTTAGCTTCACCCAAATACTCTTCAAATTCTTTTATATCAATCTTTTGTTTTGAACCAGTTTCTCCCCAGCTGCTTATAACGAAATATCTGTAAAAGAATGTTTACTGTTTTATTTTGTAGGATATATAATATTTATGGGAAATATGTAACAGTCCATTCATATGCATCACACACACATATGAATTAATTAATCAATAATTGAAAATTAAACAAAATTTAAGTATACCAGCACTACCTAATATTATATTTATAGTAGTTACAGTGTTATTTTATACATAATTTCGAGTTTAAAGCTGTTAAAAGAGTATATATGGTATATGACGAAGAAAATTATGATTTTATATGAAACAAGATAATAATTATATAAAACTAAAATACTAACGGTTTACAACGCGATATATATTACTGTGATTTCTTTAAAATTAGCTGTGGCCACGGGTCGGTCTCCCCGGCTGTTGCAAAGCATCCGTAACGTCGGGCCGTAGTTAAAACGATTACCAAATAAGTTTAACATAAAATATATCACGTTTTTAACACGTACGTGTTTAATTTAGATGTGTACTACTTGCGTAAACTACAGACAGTATTAAATAATTATAATTCTTTAGGTCTTTTAGGTTCAATAGTTGGATTTATTTTATTATTATACCGTTTCGACCGATCGGCTTCAAGTAATTGCAGCACGTAGCTACGGTTTCCACCCTGCGTGGCATTCACGTCCACACGGTTCAAGGTGGCGGAGTATGGATTCCCGAACTCCCTGTATACGTGAGTACGATTCTCCAAACCGGTGCCCATTACTAGTGGAACGCCATCTGGAGGAGTAGATTTCAAATTTATACTGATAACCAATCCCTATCACAAGATGTGTTCTCGACCTATTTTGGTTTTGGTTAATTATGTTCTTGTAATGAAAAGGCACCGATATTACCAGCGCAAGCTTGCAGCGTACTTATATCTGGACCGCTTCAATCCATGACTTACAGTAGTTGGCCAATAGGTCTATGCCCGACCGAAACAATTTACTGTCGGGATCCGAACCTAGGACCTCTCTTGCTTTTGCGCGTTGCTTAATATTTAGTTGAAGAGATCATTATTTACATCCATAGTAAAAAAGCAGTATAAGGCCAATGGCAATGGCCGTTTCAGTATGTGGATTTCCGAATATCCAAAGCCAAAATAGATCGACAGCGCAACTTGTTTAGATTTTTATGTTTATTTTATTATATGGCTTGAGTATATCACCTACCATCAATTAAACCCATGCTAGTCTGTCCTCATAAGTTAACGATGTTGGTGAGCATGAAGGGGGCTAAAAATATGTGAGCCAGTGCCTTAGATATAAATTACCTTTGACTTTCAACGACGAAACCTCAGATTGGTTCAATGGTATGTACATGCCGCTCGAAACTCTAAGTGGTTCTCCGTCAAGAACTTGGCGAGGCACACGGGAATATATCTGAAATATAATATAGTTAGTCACTTTTAAATAAAACACTGTAACGGTTTAAAACGCGATATATTAGTTAAACTTATTTGAAAATGATTTTTAACTTCGTCCCGACATTTCGGATGCTTTGCAGCAACCGTGGTCATGCCCATGACATGGCCCCCCGTCGTGTCCACGGTCGGTCGCTCACGGCCCGTCGATCTTACAAGTTAATCGTAAAAGATAGACATATAGCGTCGCGGAATTTTTCTATAGCTATTATAGTTTTATAGTCTATAGCCTTCCTTAATAAATGCTCTAACCAACACAAAAAAAATCAATATAAATCTGTAGTTCCTGAGATAAGTGCGTTCAAACAAACAAACAGACTCTGCAGCTTTGTATATTAGTAAAGATAGATAAAGAAAGACGGTTTGTACGTGTCACGTTGAGTTTATAACACTGTTATTTTTACAATTATAGTCTTAAAGACCAAGAATTGAATATAATAAAAGGACGATAATTATAAACGGCTTCAATTCTAAGTAAAATAAAATCACAAAAAAAGAATATCCTATATTACATAACCTTTATTTCATATATAACCGAAAGTTGTGGGCACAAATAAACTCGAAAAAAAGACACGCGCTTATATACTTGTCACCATTTCTTAGTGCCCTCCTTTATGACGTCATCTCAGTATAATATCTAATCTAATAATAATATAATACATTTTAACGTACGTCAAAACTATGCTCCGAAATATTTTGCTCCTCAATGAGTTTGATGGAATCATTAACAGATATGCTACCTTCTACATATGTTTCTAAATATTCGAGAAAACTTTCTTCCACCACCTGAAAATAGAAGAGGTATTTTTACATGAAAATACATTACGTTGATGATCATTCACCTATTTGTGTATTATTGAACGCGATAGGTTCTAGGTTCGATTCCCGAGGTAACAAAGCAATTTTTTCTTTCTCTTTTTTACTATATGTATATATGAAAATAGTAAAATATTGTCAAAGATTATTTTGTTAACAGAGAAAAAAAACCAAAATTACTCTTACATGATAGCCGGCCATATGAATTTTTTTCACAAAACTGTTATTTTTCTGTATCGCCTCCTTTGTCGAAATGACTGCGGCGACTGTATCTAATAATTTGACGGCAACACACCCGCCGAGCCTCAAAATGCGACGCTTTATCATCTCTTTCTTGTCAGCTTTAAACCCGTATATGCAAAATTGCACGTTTTTTAAGGGCGGCTTCGCGTATTCCGTTTTTATTCTGAAAACGTAATTATGTAAAAAAAACTACGAACATGAATGAGTAACTTATTTGTTAATACATACAAAGAAGATTTAGTAAGACCATATGTATAAAGTTCTTAGTTCCTATAAAAACCCACTTCAACCCACCACATACTATTTAATCAGGTAATTTGACCTCTCTGCTCTGTCCGACCGAAAAAAATATGTATCACCGGGATGCAAACTAGGTGCAAACATAAGTTTATTGTAATGAACATCATTAATTACTGAGCCCTCGAGACGGTGATTATATCAGTTTATACAAGTGCATATATGTACGTACTAGCTGTGTCAGCGAATTCGTCCGCGAGAATCGTTATTTTGGCCATCCAAATTTGTTTTTGCAAACCCCTTCATCGTTATATACTTAAGCTGTTACTCACGACGTCGGTCGCGTCCCTTTCCGTCGTTATTGCAAGTTAATTTTAAAAGATAGTCAATACAGCGTTACGGACTTTTTTTACATAATTAAAAAAGGAATACATCCTTTTATACATATTTTTTTGGTATCTTGAACCGTTTTTCTAGCGTACGCCTCGGACACCCTAAAATGATGAATAATTTTCCCATTTTTTTACATTTCCCGCTGTATTATCGCTTGTATTAGTCACAGGGCGATGTTTTATAGGCCAAAAATATTTTTTCAATTCGAAGATGTAGTTCCTGAGATTAGCGCTTTCAAACAAACGAACAAACTCTTCAGCTTTATAATATTAGTATTAGTATACCTTTTAGGTGATGGCTTTAATTCTAGCGGCGGTTCCTCCGTGAATATCCGCTTTTTCAATGTTGGTCTAAAGTTCTTAAATACAGCATAGTGCTGAAGTTCTGCTGGTATTGTCATAACAAACCTTCTTGGAGACCTGGTTTGATAATCACATGTAGTCCATGGATTTAGGAATCCTAAAAATATATTAAAATGCAAATAGTTAAGTTAATAATTCTGAATCTATTAGTGAAATCCTGTGTGTGGGACATGGGCCGAAAACATATGGAGATTAAACTTCCGTGTCCTGCCCGACAGAAACGAGTTACTGTTTCCTCGATATTCGAATCCAGATCCTCACTGCTTAACACAACGTTAGGCAACACGATTGACTCCTGGGCTAAGGACGCAGTTTAAATCTATAACGGGTTTAAAAAGAATATGGTTATCCCAAAAAAGGGTTGAATATAATCGTTAATCAAGCGTTCCACACTCAGGATCCTAGGCCGGGGGAATGAACTAGGAGCTATATCACTTTTATATATACAGTGCAAGAGCTAAGGTCGGTACTTACCTGTGCACTTATAGTAAAACGTCTTCAACTGCAACTGTCCCCTACATTGTGGACAGCGTTCAAGAGCACCAAATGCCATACAGTCTGCCAATAAGTCAAGAGGCTGAAAAATTACTTATTCATTTATGACTTCGGATGTGGGACAACTGGTATAATATGAATAATGAAGTGAAAGTTTAATTTTTTTTTTGATAATTAATGATTTTTTTGAATCATCTTGATTAGGTATGCGCCCGAGGTGACCGCCTCTGAAGTCAAATTGTTAAACACGAGGGGGAAACGGGCTTTCACACACACTTCCTTTTCTTTTTTTGATTAGGTATATATCCTGGTTAAATGAAATTTGAGTCTGTAAGTTGCATTCTAAATTAAATTCAATTAATTGAATCTTGCTTTAAGTAAAGGACTATTGTTCAGGGTTTTATTTTGGATGTAACCATACTTGTTCTTTGTTACAATAATTAAGACAATACACACCTCTTCTGTCCCCTTAAACATTTTAAGATTGTTTCGCTTGCATAAAATAGCCAAATCTTTTGTAGACACAGTCTGCAAATTTTCTTTATAACCATGAAATAAGTCATTTTGAATTTTTTCTTCTAGTACATTGTCTGTCTCATCAACGCTACTCTCCATATATTCTTTGTTCACTTCCCCTTTCACATTACACTCAACACCTTTCGATCTAAATTTACAAGAATATTAAGATAAAATTTAAAAACAATAATTTATATCCTATGACGGCTTAAAGCTTGTTTTAATCTGTTACACAGGCAAGATTGAGCCCCATCTAAATATTACATTTTTATGTTCACTCACCCAACTTTGACTAGATATTTTTTGATACCAAATTGACTTTCCGAAGAACCACCACCTTCTTCAGTCTTTGTCTTAAGTATTTCGAAATTGCTTGACCTAAAAAAAATGGTTTTTATAATAAGTTAGGCTTGGCATAGCTATGTACATATGATATGATGTACTGCATAATTTTTTTACCATTAAGGCAAAGTATATTAATAACGTATAACAGTTTTGCTGACGTAGCTTATTATATATATATATGTTTGCCCTAGGTGTGCCATGGTTGTATTAAAAGTTTATATTGGAATAAATTTATATAAAGCTGACTTAAATATAGTAGTGAAATACCGTTTTCCCTCGTAGGGCATTGTGCTAACACATTTCTATATCCATTACACATATCACTTTTTTTTACAGACAAGTAATCAGTGATCAAACATTTGTGCCTTGTACCAACCGAATTAAACCGTTTGTTTATTTTGACCCAGGACATCACCTAAGCTTGCAGAAGCTTAAAGCAACTTATAAAATTCACTATTATAGATGTATAATACCTTAATATTGAACTTTGAATGATAACTTTATCATTGCTAGATAAAGTGTCAAATCCTGGTAAACAGTCACCTTCAGCATAGAAACACAAATCCTCTTTAACATTTGAAAAGCACCTCACATGATAGCAATGTTGAATTTCTCCATATTTTTCTTCATAAACTGTTTTCGAGATCCTAATATCATCCTGGAAATATGAAAAAAAAAGAATGTTATCATTTTGTTTAACCAATCCTACTTTGTTATTTCAAACAAGACATAAATGCAATCCATGTAGGTATAAAAATGCCTCTTAATAATTATCATTATTAGACGACTTGAAATGTCATCAATAAAAGAAACAATCAATTTATACATCCTAGTTTATATTTAAATGTAAATATAGTGAGGATTACTTGTTTGGTTTACAATTACTTAAAACTGTAGTCTCATACCTTTACTATTTTTATAAAACATGATCGGCAAACAGCTTTTGAGTTGGGAGAGGTTTCTACAAAAAATTGGTTTTGGCCAGCTAATTCTCTGTCATATGTGTTTTCAGATGTATTCACTGTAAGAAGAAAACAATGATTTCAAAATAGTTACAGCTAACAAATTTCTTGTTTTTAATTTGAACTATCTTTATATTTTAACCAACCTTTAAGTTTCTTAAAGTTTTAATTTTTTTTATTTTTAATACATACATTTCTTTACAAAATGATTTAACCGAATATAACAAACATTTACCAGTAAGGAACAGGTAAATTGTGGGACAAATCAACCCCATGTGACATAAATTTCTCACCAAGTTGAGCCTTTATCCTCTGCTGATCATCATATCTAATTGTATTAAACTTATCAAACTGGTTAGCAGATCCTAATCGCTTTCCTTTCTTGAAAAAGCATGTTTCATGATACCACTTTTGTATGTAATAGTCTACTGGCTAAAAGGGAAATATGTACTATCTGTTATGCACAATCAAATATATAATCATTACATACAAACTTATTTACTTAACACAGTACAGTGAAATTCATGTTATTAATCAATTTAATTAACTTAAATCACTTACCTTAAATCGAATTCCAATTCTTAATTCTTTCTTTGATATATTGTTGTTGCAACAATTACATTTTGTTTTATCAGACTTAGCATATTCAATAATATAAGGTAACATGATACTAATTAAAAGCAATATTTGTAAACCGATTCTATGATTCAATAGTAGTCTAATAGTTAAATTTTGAATTATTATTCTCAGGTTATGTGAAAAATAAAGGAGATATATATTATATTTTGTTCAAGTTTTTTACTTGTTTGGCGGGAAATATAACTTAGGATGATTAAATGACATTTGACAAGGTTGTCAGTCAACAACTTCAAAAACAGTTTTTTTTTAATAATATTTAATGGCCTGGTAATTCAAAAACAGATATTTTATTTAGGTACACAGTATACCATACATGCATATTCTTATAATCAATTGTTATCTGTACAAGTATTCAACCAAAACAATAATTAATTACTGATGAAATATGTAAAGCTAAAATCGTTAATTTCAATTGACTATATCGTTTTACTCTGCGAAATAGTCCTTAGTTTTTATTATAGCCGTTGAAATAAAATGCTAAAAATATTACAAGAATACGCCGCTTTTTTTTCTTTGAAGCTCTTTTTATCGAAGTAGTTCCCGAGTCTACTTTTAAAGTTACATTTGTAATTTTGTCTGAGGGTCTGTATTGTTATATCGCTAGTTCTTTGTATTATTTGGTTATCAGCCGGATTAGAAAAAAAGCGTTATGTAATTGAAACACTTTAATATCTTATATAATCAAATACAAAATCAATAATAAATCGCTATAGAAACAAATTATTCTAAAGCTGATCGCCTTTAAAAAGAAAAATGTTTCGAATCGAGTTGATAAGTATTCTAAGCTAACCATTAAGTTAGTTAGACATTTGAGATACATACATTTTTAAGTGTGAGAAGAAAAACATAAAGTAGGTATATTTTTCCGAATAATACACTACAAATACAGAGATAGGCAGGAATAAAAGAAATTAAAATATCCACGACATATAATTTTCGCAATTATAATAAGAACAAAAACTAGTAACCGCGGCAATTAAATGGAGACTTTATTTTACTTTTACTTAAAAGTAACTTTCCGTTAAGTTAAGTAAGTCCGTAACTAAGGAACGTTTATCGAAGGTATTTATATTTAGCGTAAACTAACAATTAACAACAACATTAAGAATATTTAAAGAAAAACAAGTAAAAATTATTAATTACCAAATGTTAAACAAAATATACGACAAACCTAAAATTTAGCTGCACGTATGAATATACTGGCACTCACTTCCTTCGGCTTTGCTAAATTTCTTAACAAAACCATATACATACATCTTTTCAGATGTAAAATGTAAGTAGGTAGATATAATATCACATACTACACAAGAAAACAAATAAGTTTCAAAAATTAATAATGATAATCAACATATAACAAAATTCAGTATTTGTAGTTAAACTTCAACTGTAGGAGGTATTTCACATTCACTTGGGCAACATCGTACACGATGAATCTGCATGGAGTTCAGGAAATTAACCGATAGTTAATTATGAACTGGTATTACACAACATCTTTGAAATTGTCTTGAAGATTTTAATAAAATTCTTAAAACTTAAACTAGCAGCCACAGTTTAAATCACGGGTCGGGTAAGGCAAAGAAAGATAGAATAGGTGTCTAATTAGTAAGATAAGTGTCTGTCTATGCAAAATCTTCCATAAAAAGATTATCAACTACTAGCTGTGTCAGCGACTTGGTCCGCGTAGAATCGTTGTTTTGAGCATTAAAATTTATTTTTGCAAACTTCTACATCTTTACAAATTTAGACTGCCACAACATCTTCGTTCGTTTCGACGACGAGTTCTTCCAAGTTAATTTTAAAAGATAGACATTTAGTGTCGTGGAATTTTTTTTAAGGTTATTTAAAGAGGAATTATTCTTTCATACATACTTTTCGGGTGGCTTGAACCGTTTTCGCAGCGTACGAATCTCCCACAGAAATGAAAAAATTACCCCGTTTTTTTCACATTTCCCACTGTATCTTCGCTTATATTAGTCACAGCGCGCTGTTTTATACATATATAAATTATCCTTTCTCGATAAATGCTTTAACCAATACTAAAATAATTTTTCAATTCGAATTCCCTTAGTTCCTGAGATTAGCGCGAACAAACAAACAAACTCTTCAGCTATATATCTTAGGATAGATAAACATATATAACTTAATTTTGTAAAACGTATTAAGAATCTTACTGTTATAAGTCATTTAAATAATACTTGTTTAGATTACAAAAGGATACTCGTTGTAAAGTAGCGAGGTTTTCTGTGTATTTTCCACGGCTTTCCCAAGAGGTACAATCACTCCATCATCCAATATTTTGTTCTGCGCCGGATCTGGTTGCGTACGCCCCAGACCCCACACCGAGTGCAGGCCGGCCGGCAACTTCGTTATATAATCTGCTTGTTTGCATTCTTTCCTAAAAATAAATAATATTTTACATAAATGAGCTCACAGTTGGGAAATCATAATATGTAAAAACCTGTTTTTATTTATTGACAGTCCAAAGTGTCCAAAATAGGAGGAACCAACTGGGATTCACATAATATAGTAATGAAGTAATTTTTCAGTTTTGTAACTTACATATCACCAAGTGCTACTTCGCTAAGTAGCATGAGACCAATCGGATTGCTAGTATTTGTTGCACAGTAGTTGGCTGATTTAGACACCATATCGGCAAAGTAGATACCTTTACCGAACATGTATCCGGTAACAGGTGCCTCGGGCGGCGCTATACGGAGACCTGGGTAAGTCAAACAAATATTTTTTACTTAATGTGTCTTTTTGTCACAGTGTTAGTACTTATATGAACACGTTAAATAATATTTCAAGGATTTATAAGCTAGGTAATGCCAAGGCCAAGGTTTCAAATATATTTAATAAAACTTTTGAAGAGTTGAACATACCTTGAGAGAGTATTCCAGCGAAGTTTGTGACCCTCGATCCATGCCATAGTAGTCGTCTATTGTGCAACTTCCTGAACGGTTTGTAACGCTTATCTTCGCCTTCCCTGACCACTTTGAATACCTTTTAAAGTAACGTATTATGAAATTGTTAGTCACGTTTAATATATACTACTTACGTACGTACGTACGGAATATGGAATGCTTAGGAGAAGATTTTAGACAGATATTACACTGGACCTTACAGACCAACTGCATTGGTAGTAGTTGCGGTCTACCTACCAGCCTGTGACATGATAATTAAAAGCCAAAGGGAGGTATATGTCGTGTATACGTTTAAAGTGACTATTACTCTTATAAAACAAAAATATAATCTTACCTCCTGTAACTCAAGCGTATAGTTGGAGTGGGTAGCGCCATGTGTATTCTTAACATATTCCGATATCATCTGATATTCTTCACAGTTTTTGTCAAGAGGGCCAATTTCCGCCTTCAACTTCTTGTAATTAGATTCGATAGCACTAACACCCTCCTTATCGTCTAAAATATATACATGACTAAAAATAATATTGTCACTACACTTAGTCAACTTAAACTAAAATAACTTACCTGTGTTTAGAAGGCTATAGGCAATCTCAATTTCAAGAAGGTTATCCAACATTTGAATTTTGTTTAATATGCTTTGCTCACTATCCAGTAATGGTGGGTTGTCCATGCCAAAGTTATGTGGGACTAGAGTGTAGAATCTGAAAAAAGATGGCGCTATTACAAAATTATATTGGATCATATAAAAATCGGTTCAACCCTAACTAAAGTGGGAAAGTTGGTTGCAACTTTTGCCTCTCCTATATGTTACCGACCTGTTAGTCGAATCGACTATTTTGCTGTTACTAGCTTTTCCTTTCTGCACAAGACCAAGCAGCTGTGATAGCACGTTATAGCCAGATTTTATTTGTTTCTTGGAAAGCTTTCCTAGAGGCATTTTTTCCGTATCAAGCTGAAAAAATTTTCGCGATAATTATAGAAACCATGAAACATAGAAAAAATTGGTGTATGAATATCTTTAAATTATTTAATTTCTCCAAAATACAGGTATATAATTTACAAAGCGTAATACATTTATTATTATGCTTGTTTTAAACATATATTTTGGATAATTTTTTATTATTGTGTTTGAATATTATGGGAACATTGTAGTTTTGGGCATACAAGGCAGAAACAACATGTTAGTAAACATTAAACATAAGATACACACTCAAGCCCCCATATAGGGGAAATAGTGTTCACATCAAATAATTTTTTTCAAGAATTAAAGGGTGTATAGGGTACCTCGAACTCAAGTAGTGTTCTCTTCATAGTGTCTATATCAAAGATCATCTGCACTAGGTTCTGTACCGGTAGCGCTAAGCTGCTGTTTTTGTCGACCTTCATTTTGCTCTTACCCTTACTCTTTGCTTTGTCACCATCGCCATCGCCATAATCCACTTCTATTGGATAATAAGCTTCAGGCATCTAAAATTTTAAAAAGCAAGCCTAAAGTCATACCCTTGCCCAAATATTTATTATTAAAACTTGATTTAAGTAAAATAAGATGAAGAAGATAGCACCTATTAAATTAGTTGGATAATTGCGGCGTGGGTTCGATGGTAGCTAGTGTTGTAATCTTTTTTAGTCTAAAACTTTTGAAAATGCAAACGTAAATGACAAAAATGCCGTTAATTATACTTAATATACAACTCTTGTTTGTTAATATATAATTTAAACATATATTAAAGTTATGAGTATCCAGACCAATGAATCATCAAATAGTACCTTCATAAAATCATCGCGCATCTCCCAAGGATTTTGAGTTTTCTCCATGTATAGATCCTCAAATCTCTGAGTTGCGTCATAAAGCGACTTACAATCTTCAACTTTGTTGCCACCAATGGGTGTACCAATCCTCCCCCAAGCGCGGAACAACCAGTATCTATGAGGGAAATGTATTTCTTTGCCCATAAAATTATCACTTTTTGATTTTCAATTGTTAAAAGAATTTGTATATTTTCAGTTAAAAACATTTCAAATAATAATAATTATATTTAGAAGTTTCTTATGCACACGCAATTAAGCTCAGAGTTATTTAGTTTTTCTTAGCTAGCGGAAATACAAAAATGGATATTGTACTTTTTTTTGTTATCCGCCTCTAAAACTTGGAGCTTATAGTATGAGTTCTTGCCAGCTACAACATCCGTCTTTGACAATATCACCGTGTATTTGTTACCATCGGAATCGGTGTAGACATGGGCCTCATCTGCTAATCCAGAATCTGGATCAACTGCAGTTCCACCTTTGATAGATATATTAAAATTAGGAAATAATAAATATATACAATTGAAAAATCCCTTTCTGAAATAAGCTAGATCTACTATTGTTAAATTAATTTGTGTAGTAGTAGAATATTACTAGGAATAAGTTGAATTTTAGTTGTGATAAAATCTACCTTTGATCTTCAGCTTCGTAACTCCGGACGATTTAACGTACATGCTCCCAGACTTCTGAATAGACTTTCCATCTATTACGTCTTGAGGGACGCGCTTAGTTGGCTAAGAACAGAATATTCAAAGGAATCTTATATATTGTATGTATTGTCTATTCAGACAAAAAAAGAAAAACGTTTAATACACAGCATACCTACCTAGGGCTTAAAATAGACAACAGATTTACTTGGAAACCGCATGTCACGTTTGTTTGTGAAAAGTTAAGAGCAATATTGTCCAAATTAAGTCTGCTTAAGTCCAAACTAGAATATTCGACTTTAAGGCTTATCTATAATGCGCTAGCCGATTCAGTAATCGGGTATGGACTCAGCAGCTACGGCAGGACCTACAAGACCTACCTTAATAGTATTTACAACTTACAGATCAAAATATTAAAGACGATAGCACCGAGGGTCTATAAAAATTGCAATAGTAAACATGAGTTATTTGAAAAATGCAAAGTAATGCATATCTTCAACAAATTTAACTTTTTTTATTTATGTGAAGAAATAGGTAATATCCAAGAATTAGAAGTCAAAAAAGACCAGATAATTTAAGACCCCTCCAATATCTGCCTAGATATGTTCTGCCCCCCTTTTAGCAATGCTTACGGAAAGCGCACACGAACTTATCTATTGCCCTTGCTTCTGAACGAGTTAGATGAACACACGCACAGTAAACTAGTAAAAGATCCGGGAAGAAGCAAGGCAATTCTTAAGCCGTTTTATGCTAGGTAGTTATAGACTTTATTTATATATTAGTTAATACTGTTATATTGTTTGCCTTTTTTTTGTATTTTTAGTTAATTTTAGTTAAAATAAGTCAATATTGGAGTCTATATGACTCGAGTAGCAGATAAAAAACCGTTATAACGGTTTAAAAAAATGTTTTTAAATTGTATATTAGTTTTGGTGTACAAAAAAAAAATCGCGTATTAAACCATCAAATGTTTTATATAACAAGTAGTAAAACTCACATATTTCTAAATAAATCAAAATTTAAAATCTATTCTTATATGTAAACAAAAACCACTATTTAAAAAAATGCTCCCTTACTTTAAACGCTTTTTTTTACAAAATTTAAATCAACTTACATCAGATCCCCATGGTGCAATGTTATGGTGTTTAATAAGCTCTAAGGTTTCAGAAACAGTCCCGATTTTCGAATTAATCACGTCTAAAAACTCTTCATTCACGACCTTTAAAAAATAAACAGTTAGAATACAAAAAAAAAGTATTCTTTTTACTATATTATTAATACTTTAGATATTGCTTGGATAACACTTAGAAAAAAGCTGATGTGAAAATATAGACTACAATCCACTACAAATGTTATCCCAGTGACAGTTAAGTATATATATGGGAACATACTTCAATATCTTCCTCTTGGATTTGTTCCATTTTGCTCGACATTTTCTCCAATTCCTTTTCTGTAGAGACTACAGCGGCTAAAGTGTCCGTAAGTTTGCTCGTTACAAGGCCACCCATTTTTAATATCCGTTTTTTTATTTCTTCTTTATCGCCTTTAAACTTACCATAGATGAAGAATTGTAGGTTTTTTAGAGGCGGGTTTGGAAGCGTTTTCACACTATAAAATAATAAAGTTAGTATATAGTACATATCAAAAAATAATTCATGTAAGTTGTAATGAACCTGGCTTAAGTTAATTAAGTCAAAAGAGTCTCAACACTATTCAAACTCACTTATTTTCTTCCTTCTTCACAGGAACGAATGTCTGCAGCGGCGCGTTTTCAAATAATCTTTCAGCTACTTTGGGCTTGTATCGTTTAAATGCAGACCCATCTTTGTATGCTGACGGTACAGCCATAGGCTTTCTTTTTGGATTCCTTGTTGTATAACTGCATTTTGTCCACTCACTTATATTTCCTGTAAGCAATGACAATAAAAAAATATTAACAACGCAACATCATTTTATATATGCTGTCTTCAAATTAAACCCAGTTTTTGCCTTTCTTTTTTGTTATGAAGTTTTCCTTTTTTCATTTTCTTGTAACCGCCTTTTTTCCCCCAGGTTTTTTTTTCCCCCCCTTTTGAAAACCCCCGGCCAACGCAATTTTCTAATCATTTTATTGGATAAATCAATGTTAAAACAATACTGGTAAAATCTTTCATAAGTGGTGGAGAAGTTCCAATTGTGTTAAAAATGGTAGATATAACTTCTTAATATATATATATATATAGATATTGTTAATACATTACCTGTACACCTATAGTTAAAAGTATCTAATATTAATTGACCCTGTTTGCATTCTGGACAAGGCTCAAGAGCTCCAAAAGCCATTATATCTGCCAAATGGTCCAAACACTATAAAACACAATAGGTCTATGTTTAATGAATATAAAAAAATCATAGCTAGTGTTATTCAATTCACCTTCTGGAAGAAGATAATTCACTGTTGCACAGGAGTTAAAATTTACAGATGTATCAGAAATTTAGTATTCTTGTTTGTAAATTGTAATTTTTAAAATTAAAAATATATTCCTTCATTTAAACAAAGCACTCTATACCTCTTCATTGCCTTTCAGAATTTCCTGTAAATTAGCTTCAAGCAATTCATGTAGATCATTCTTGCTTAGTTGACTTAACAGGCCCTTATATTTGTGAAATTGTTTGTTCTGCTTTTCCATATCTTTATCAAATTGCTTTTCTTTTTTTATTTCTTCAGCATCTTTTGGTTCTGACTTTAATTTTTTTACTGGCCCACCATCAGCACCAATAGGTCTACAATTGAAAACTAATTTTATTGACTAGCTCTTGGTGTAGACTACAAGACTACTAAGTTTTAATAGTAATGTTATACTTTTATATTTATATGATAAATCTAAGTAAGGCAAAGATGATATACATACTTAATTTCATTTTTTACTACTGCCTGATCTTCCTTACTGAGTAGTTTAAAACCAGGGATATCTTCTCCACCTGCTAAGAACAAAAACTCCACTCTCCTTTCTGCAAAGCACTTAACATGATGCCAAGCGGGTGCATCACCAAATCTTGGATCAAATACCATTTTTGAAATTCTAACTTCATCCTACAAAAAATATATGTTAAATCTTTTGACCACCAAAAGGTAATTAATATAAATTTTAAATATTATGTTACCTTGCAAATTTTGATATCACAATGCTTACATGAAGCCCTACTTGACTTTGCATATTCCACTGAGAAATTTGAAAGTCCAGGCTGAATTTTATCATCCTTTCTCTTAGTTCCTTTACCTTTTTTCCCCTTTTCAACAGGCATAATAGCACCAGATGTGCTACCTTAGAGATAAAAAAAAGGAGACATAAATCTTAAGTTAGTAATAAATCGTTAAAATTAAAATAAAAAATAATTTTAAAGCAAAGAAACTTCTATGATATCATACCCAATAATTCTTTAATTCGTTTCTGATCATCATATTTCAGTTTATTAAAGTTGCCTATTTCTGCTATTGTAGGACACTTTTTCTTGAATAAGCATTCTTCATGGTGCCAGTTTGGTTGTTTTCCATCATGAAATGCCGACTATAATTTATAAATAATTATGTTAAATATAATATTTAATTCTAGTGATTATTTGTTCTGTTTATTATGTGTTAAGATGATCTTATCTGAAGACATAACAAACCAACCCAGTATAGAGCGAATGTTTTATTCACGGTTTAAGTTTTACGCACAAATTTTTAAGCATTAGCGAATATTAAAAAAAAAATTATAATAATATTATACTATTTCGCGCTAAAGGGCCAGATACAGACTTTGGCGGGTTGTTTGCGGCTGTAAATTACTCTCGAGAAAAGTAAACATACACTATAGGTACTGCAACACGTTCAGCAAATAGACTTCCATTACTAACCTGCACCATAACAGCTATTCGTAAAGTTCCCTGGTCTATTTTCTGTTTGCAACCTTTGCATGCTGCTCTCCCTGACTTAGCATACTCAGCTTGATAAGGTAAATCATTCATTTTAATGACCTTTCATATAATGTTCTTTACCGGCAAATGGAGATCATAAAAAAATAAAAGATTTAAACTCCTACCTAACTGTCAATATTGAACCAGAATCATAGATTAAGAAAAAAATAAAAAAGAGTATAATATATTACCCTTCCTTTGAACTTAAACTGTTACATATAACTGTCAAAACTATATCCTTTCTGTCAAGTCTGACAATTTACCTAAAAGTGCAAAATTGCAGATTAGCTAATGTACTGTCAGAAATCAGATACATTAAATAATTTAATTGCGATTTGGAAAGAAACAAGAAACCAATGGAGAATAATTTTTAGAAAATATTTTAGGAATACAATTTTGATATCAACATTATTGTTTATTATATTCATCTTTAATATTTATTTACTTTTTTCACATCATATCGTCATAATCGGCGAATTTAATTTATTTCGTGTTTATTCGGCATTATAAAAACATAGGTATCTTTACTACCTTCTTTCTGGATTCTATTTTATAAAATACTACACTTACAATGAGTAGAAAGGAAACATTAAAGAAAGCCCTAGGCCTCACTATTTATACATGGAGTTCAGGTATTATTTCATTAAAACTATGTTCAAGTGGTGTAAGTTAAAATAATAAATAAGTTGTGTGTTTCTATTAGACGATGAACTGACGAATGCTGCTGAACTTCCTTTCGTCCAAACTACACAACCCAGGCCATCTGTAACTAACCAAGTTTTAAATAGATCCAGTTACAGCAGTAAGTGCTATTTATATTTTCTTATTTGATAAATTTTTATAGTTTTATGGTTAATATATAAATAATAATATTTCAAACACATATTGCTAGTTTGTCATAACAGTATGTATAGGTGATATTAAATAACAAAGTTCCTATACTTCTGGATTAGAGAGGGTAGATAAAACTGTATACACACACTGCATTTCTTCTACTACTAACTGCTATGGTACTTTTTAGCATCTACCTACGCTGCTGGGAATATGTCAAGACTAGAGAGAGATATGTATTGGAATATGCTCCTTAGTGGTCCTTCTTCATTCTGGTAAGTGAACACAAAGAATTTATTAATCACTTTTGAAACAAGTAAATTAATTACATTACTGAAAGCAGGGGATCAGCTTCGTATGATTGCGCAGAAATGCAGCAAATCAATCCAAATTGCCCAGTGTCTCAACTGCAAAGACTAGATGCTATAAAGAGGATATCAAATTTGAACAAATTAAGGAGGAAAAATGACCGAGCTAGAAGTAAGCTAATACAAATTTATGCTATAATTATTTTGGTCTTGTTTTCAGTCAACAATATTATTAGTATATAATATAACATTAGATATTGTAGTTATTAGAAATTTCTTTGGAAGAGAAGGTTTAAATCATATGGGCAATTTCTTTATGTAGGATAACTAATTGAACAATCGAGGGTAGTAACTTTAAACTTTTTAACTTTTGAAATAAACCCAGAAAAATTGCAGCATTAGTGTGTTTAAATAAAACACTTTAACTGTAACTTTGCACCAGCCTTGGTCAAGCATCCGAAACGTCGAGCCAAAGTTAAAAATCATTTTTAAATAAGTTTAACTAATATATCGCGTTTTAAACCGTTAAAGTGTTTCATTAGTGTGATTAAATTTTTATTAATATTATCATTTAAAACAGGGGTTAAAGGTAGTTCTTGTTGCAGTAATTAATTTAATATCATTATTGTTTTTAGATCATATAAGATTTTAATATGAGACACATGTGTATACAATAACTCTTTGTATATTTGTCTACTTTTAGGCACTCGGAGCGCACAGACTTCCCAGAATGATGCTAACACATCAGAGGCAACTACATCAGCGGGCAGTGGTGAGCTGTCTTTCAAATAAATCTTTACTACTGAATCATATATTGCAAGAATATTCAGACACAAATTTATTAAGAGCTTTTCATTTTTAATGCAAATTTTCTAACTAAACTATTAATTTATTTTATTGTTAAGTTATAATTTTCAGTTTTAATGTTTGCAGATTAAGTTTTTTAATTATGGTATAGATACCAGTTATGTTGTATACGAAAAAAATAAAATAAAATTCTAGTAGCTTATTATAGTGAGCAAAGTTCTGTATTTTTTCAATAAATTGCTGCTGCTCATCTTCTATGGGGTATGTGTCTACTTATGGCAAACATATTGATCACAGAAGAAAGCATTATTTCTCAATTAGCCTCTAAACTAGTTTTTCATCTTCAACTTCTTCTTTCACAGCTGGTCAAGCAGATAATGAACAGGATCAAGTGTTCCTTCCTCATTCAGAGGAAAATTCTAATGATAATGAGGGTAGGTAATATCATTTTTATTTCAATCTATGTATATTGGTTATTCAATATCGTATCGTATCATTTGTTATACGTGTATCTCGAGACAAATCTGCATAGCATATGCAGACTTGTCTGACTATTTATAATTTTTGATATTGGAAAATTAATACAAATGCGATCTTAAACAGAATCATTGGCAGCGGACCCGTTGATAAATGGACGTAATTTGCAAATGCGACCACAGACGCGGGCGCACAGCATCGCCATCAACAATCAAATGAACGCATCTATTCAAGAATTACGCGATGAAAATAGAGAGGTTTTATATATTTTAATCAGACTTATATAATTATATGTAACATAACTATGTGTATTTGTAACAATAACTTCAAATAGGTCCACTAGATTATTTATACAATAAGCAACGTCAAACATATTATTAACTCTTTTTAACATGAGGTACCTACATAAGTAAAATCCCGATTTCATTTGAGCGGCACGGGGGACCACATTTCCAGAGTCCGTTTGAAGTAGTACATCAGACTTCTGTCCCATACTAGATCGAACCAATTAATTGTTTCCCCGTGATTCAAACTTAGGACCTCGCGTTTATATTATATACTAGCCGTGTTAGCGATTTTGTCCGCGTATAATAATTATTTTGGGCAACCATTTTTTTTTTGCAGTCGTCCTCGGTCGCGTCCTCTCCTTTCCAGTTAATGTTAAAAGATAGATATATAATCTTGCGGATATTTTTTAGATCATTTTAAGAGAAATCATTATTTCATACATATTTTTCGGGTATCTTGAACTGAAACTTACAAATATTAATCATTTTCCCCGTTTCTTCTACCTTTTTAGATTGCGCTATTTCATAGCGTATAAGATTCCTCGATAAATTATCTAATTGACACACAAAAGACTGCTCAATTCGAATCAGTCAGATCTAGCATAAAGAAGCCGTAGAGAATCATTTCTAATTATCACGACCAAACCGCTCAAAAATTCATTTAGGTTTGATAAGAGATACTAATCTATTACAGGAAAATGAGGCAGGTCCTAGTCAGGTCGAAGTCCCACAGACCAGACACTTAAGGAAAAGAAGACTTAGTAAGTGTGCCATTAGTTTTTACCCACAAAATACTTTTAAAAAAAGATTAAATGCTACTCGTGCTAAATCTAACTACGATCGGACGTTTCAACTTTTTCTGAAAAATATGTAAAATGTATTATCGTAATATAAGTTAACAAACATATATCGGTTTAATTTTGTTTAAAGTATTCTATTTAATGCTGTAACTAGACCTTAACTATAGTCAAAGAATAATATTTTAAGGAAGTCCAGCAGTCAGATTGGCTGATGGCGTTGGACTGAGAAAGAGAAGTCGAAGAGGTTGGTATCTCTTTTAATATAACTCCGTTTGGTTTAGGATGAATCTCATTTTTTATATGATAGAGGAGGACAGACAAGCATGGGTTCAGTTGATGGGAGGTTCCCCAACCATGTAACATCCACACAAAATGCGCTGTCCGCCTATTTTGGTTTTTCTTGTCTTATTCTTGATGTTTGATGTTTATACATAAGAAATCTCATACCTTAGCTTATTTTGGAATCATTTTTTTTCATTAAGATGTCATATTTTGAAACAATTTTCTATTCAATTTGATAGGTTAACATTAATGTTGCAGATAACTTAATAATGAACGAGCAAGGTCACCGTGGACAGACATCTACACAGAGCGATGCTAATCCGACGGATGCAGTTATTGTTGTCAACGGTAATTGTTAAGTGAAATCCGCCCCGTCCCCCTTATTGAACACGGAGCGAACATGTTAATGTGCCCGTATCACCGATCGATTTTATTAATTACAAGTAGTTAATCAGATTTTTGAGGCCTACCACCTATTGGAAATAATTTATTGTTTCCCCAGAATTTAAACTTACGATCTCTCGTGCTTAATCCAGTACTAGGCAATATGTTTATCCATTGACGTTGGCTGGCGGTCAGTCGGTGTTAACAGTAATAAGTACACAAGACCCTAAAATGCCTCGCATCTGAGGGAAATATGGAGGTTATATACCACGCCAGCCAACATTGATCGATGTCGCTTGACAGACGGAAATGGGAGGTCCGGTACACATACAACTAGAGCAACGAGGCTCTTATTTTACTACTAATCTTTAAATTACTTTTAATCCTTGTCTAAATTTAAGGTTTTCCCTTTCTTCGATTATCCAATTGTATAATTCATTTATCGCGCACATAAACCGTCATTAACTTTTCAATTTTAAAATGTATTTAAGTTCTCATTTAAATTAGCATGTTAAAATTATAATGATTAAAAAAATATATATGAGTCCTCCTCCTCTTAAAGAACCAGAAGAAATAGCATTTTCTTGTATTTTATCAAGTTTTATAAAAAGCTTACCTTAGTAAACAATAACTATTTTGTGTTTAGCAAATTTTCTGTAATACTATTTTTTATTGTGCAGATGACGATGAGGAGAACGTTCCAGAACAGACACTGTCCCGGCCTGTTCATAATCTACATAACGAAGATGATGGTAAGATATCACGATTATAAGATTAATTTCGAATTTGGAATTGATTTTCACAGCAAAAAGGACGCGATTTTTTATCTGTGAAATTTAAAATAAAGACTTCTATGTTCTGTGTTTTTCATAGTACTGTCATTGAATAACATTATCTATTGTGTTAAAAAACTCATTATCACAAATAGAAAATACCCACAACAAAAGAGAATATTCGCAAACAATACATCATCACATTTTTTTTGTTTTTCATTTATTCAATTATTTTTGTTTCTTTACCCATTGTAAATAACTGCAATATAACGTGTAATTTAATATTTAAAATAAATGCTACGTATAAATATAAAGCAAATTAACTATTTAACTAAATTGTCGCGCTTTGGGACTGGAGCAAGAAGTATTTTAGTTATTAGTAGCCGGAGCCACTTTATATTTAATATATATATATTTAAACAATCGGAAATTATGATTTATTGTAATAGGTGTTAATGATAATAAAAGCAATGTAAGCATTTTAATACTAACATATTATTTTGTTTTATGAAGCAGAACCAAATCGTCCGGACCCACTACTTAATCAGACCAATTCGGAAGAAGCGGACAGACAATTTCAAAGCCAAAGTGACGTCCAAAGCGCTGAAACGAGCACCACCAGTCGTGCGCAAACGCAGGAAGAGGAAAATGAGGTACGACTTTACTATTTTGCTAAATGTAGTAACGCTATAGTACATTACTACAGCGGCCAGAAAGAGAGTCAGGCACACATACGTCAGGCTATCTATAGGCCTAGTTGCGGCCTAGGCTTGTAAAGTACTTTTCTCAAATAATGCGCGAAAATTAAAACAAACGTTTTTTTCACAAAATAACTTTCTACATGCGAGCCAGTTCGAAAATTAAATTAAACCTTTGATAACATACCTATTTGGTAGCCATGTTGCGGAGTAGACGATAGTTCAATTTTTATTGACACGACAAATGTGAATTTTCTTACACCTATTGCTGTCCGCTGCTCCAGTAGTATATCAAGTTGAAGAAGGTTACCAAAATAATGCTCAAGTTTACGAGCACGTTTCAGAAAGGAGAAATTACTACTATTTTAAAAGTTTTCTAAACATATGCTTTACAAGCGACATTCATCAATCGTATCGAATTACTTCCCTTACTAAATAAGCCACATCTGCCTAGTTAAAAGATGGATTACTTCTTGGGTCTCCAACAGAACAGACTTTTAAGTTAATATGTGTATTTTACTAGAAAAATAATTTGTGTCTCTACTGGACACCTGTGTATCGGTGTCTTATTTTTATTGATATTTTATACTAGCTGAGTCAGCGACTTCGTACGCATAGAATTAATATTTTAGGTATCAATTTTTGTTTTTGCAACCCTCCTGTTCAACTCTATAAATTTAAGCTGTTACCCACGACGTCGTGTCCACGACCCGTCGTTCTTACAAGTTAATCTTAAAAGATAGAATTAAAGATAGACCTAATTTAGTTTTTTTTTTCAGGCAACTGTGGAGGATAGGACATTACCACCACGCAAACGCTATAGAAAACAGAAAGGTATGTATTTTTTTAATGTAATGTAATGTGAATCTGTACTTACGCTAATTATAGTAAGAATAATTCTTATTTACCTTATAAGTATGCACAGCGTTGACAATAGATATGTATATAGAGAGATAAATACATAATACAGCAAAACACATAAAATAATAATTATGCTTAATTAATTCGCACCATGTTTAAGATAACTTTACTGATCAACATATTGAAGTACATGTCTTTTGAAATTATTAACAGAAGTAAAAGGCGTTATGGTTCTTAAATACGCTGTTAAACAGTCTAGAAATTAACTGTATAGAGGTGATTGAGCCATAATTATTTTTGTAAAATTTAATGAACATTGGAGAGTAAGAAGCAAGTCGGCAATTAAAAGATGGTACGCAGAGTCCAATTTAAATTAGAGTATTTCAATGGATTATCGTACTGTTTAAACATGTATGATTTTGTTTACATGGTCAAGGGTGCATTTTGTCTTTGTGTATGTATAAACGCCGAAGTAATTTATAGCACACTGCAATTTATTATGGTTGTAAATGTTGTAAGGAAGCTATTGAAAATTTAAATAAAACACTTTAACGGTTTAAAACGCGGCGCGTGACCGTGACCGTCGGGCCGAAGTTAAAAATAATTTCCAAATAAGTTTAAGTAATATATCGCGTTTTAAACCCTTAAAGTGTTTTAAACTATAGACAGTATTTAGCTATTGAAAAATTTGTGTATTTTTTTTCGCGGCTATAATAGAGAGCTCTTCATGTTCTGGAGAACTCTGTAGTTCTCAGTATCGGAATATTTTATTTAAGCAACTTCTTATATTTTTTACAGTGATCAATGACAGGTGTGCTGCCCTTTTGAAAGAATTAAATGCGGTATGTTTATAATGCTTATATATATAAATTAAGTGTTTCAATAAATATCTAGACAGAAGTGGTAAAGATTGATTTCTGTAGGCAAAGTTCAACAAAAAAGTGGTGTAATCATGCAAAAAGATATATTTATATTATTTTTAGATTTTACTAGTACTTGTCACAGCGCTCCTCTCCTTAAGCTAGAGAGAAAGGGGGGTAATGATATTTTTTTTTTAACATAATAATTGGAGACGTTTCTTATCCAACTGTTTGTTTTTTAATCAATTGAATTTCCACCGCTATAACCCAACAGTTACCATCAATACATGTTGCATATCAACTTACAGCGTATTTTTTTTAAACAGAAACTCCTTAGTATTTTGGAGTGCCCGGTGTGTTTGGAATGGATGGAGCCTCCGATCACACAGTGCGGGCGAGGGCACCTCGTCTGCCGCAGTTGTCGTTCGCGTCTCCAAGCGTGCCCGTTGTGTAGGAAGGAGTTTTCCACGGTTCGCAACCGCGCCATAGAGGCAAGTGACTCGAACCATGAATTATTTTAATAGCTCAGACGCATTAGTATATATCTGTGTAATATAGAGTATATCGCACTCTAAGGCCTTACTGAAAATCAGTTTCAGGTCAACAAACTTACACAACAGACTTATGGTAGCAAATATATCAAATATCTTGATCTTTGATATATTTAGGATTTTTCAAAACGCTTTTTAAAAAAGCAAATCGTATCTAAAGTTTACGCCAGTAGTACACATTAAAATAATATTAAAGGTTTAAAACGCAAAATGTACTAGCAAACACACCCGTTAAACACGCAGCTACAAGGCGAAACGTCGGTTCGTAGGTAAAATAAGTTAACTAATACATTTCTCATTTTAAACCGTTTACAATGTTTTATTTAAATATTCGAAAAGTTCAAAATACACACGGGACCTTTTGGCCAACATCGCGTCCAATTGCCACTAGATCGATGAGGCGGTTATGAATGTCAAGAAATATGTAGGGGTGAATCTTAAAAACGCTGCGTATTAAATGTTTAATGAATTAATATGTTCAAAGGCTGTCTCGGAGCTAGTGCGCTACCCGTGCCGCTTCGGCTGTGGGCAAGAGAGGCAGCTGAAGAGTCGTGCTGGTCACGAGTCGAACTGTCACTTGCGCGTTTACCGCTGTCCGTCCACCGCTTGCGCCAATCGGGATCCTATGCAACGGGCGGAGTTGTCGAAGCACTTCGAAGTAAGTCATTTCTATGAAAATATTCTCACATGTTATTGCACATGATGGCACTATATAGAATAAATCGATTATATAAAAACGTGACTCGGTAGAGAAATAGCACGAAATGGAGTCGTTATTTTTTTCAATGTATGATCGATTGTTAATTCATTCCTATTCAGTTATCAGGAAACTTATTGAACGAGGCTCTGCTTTTCAGCAACGTCACTCGACTGTGTCTTTGTAAATTAAAACCCTGCTTTTATATATTAAAAATCGATTTAGATTAAAATAAAATTACTACAAGGGCAGCCGGCATCCACAGCGTCACGTGTGCTCTAATTGATATACCGTGTCCTCCACGTCATCGTCTAATTTTTCAACATCTTAATACACTATATAATATATACAATATTTAATAATTTTTCTAATTCATTTATGATTGTTGAAACATATAAAAACCATTGAAATAATTCTTTTTTTTAGACTCGGCACCCATTGTATGTGAAGCGGGGTCGATACCTTAAGCTGCGCGTTTGGTTGAGTCGCAAAGAGAGTGAGAACTATATAGCAATGGTGGGGAATGAGATGTTCAATGTGCGGCTAGTGGTTGACCCGCGCCGCTGCGTAGTTATCTACGTCACGTACATCGGGCCTGTCGCCCAAGCCAGGAATTTCAGTTACGAGGTAACTTTGGCTTGAGATTTTCTTATCTCATAGAAAAGATAGTATAAGATATATTTTGATCCACCACACTATTCCAGAGCGGGTTGGCGTTTGAACGCGCAAATCTCTGGAACGTCTTTTCCCCGTTTCCGTACTGACACAAACATTAATATGTTTGAGGGTTTCCTTTGCGTGTAGTGTGAAAACGGTTCAAGATATCCAAAAAATCATTCTTTCATATTTTGTACCAGAACAGAACCTGAGTACTCATTTGCAGACGCGGGGCACTTAGTGGCGTGTGTTTTTCTTTCTTCTTCATTTCTTTCTAAGGTTTATTTACTTCCGAAACAGGTGTTCCTAAAAGGTCAGAATCGCAACCGGAAGATGGTGTACAGTCGCGAAACGCATCGAGACATTGAAAGTTATTCGCTGATCGCTAAGCGGAAGGATTGCTTCTATCTTCCAATTCATCATGCTGTTAACTTTATTCGTAGGAGGACTGAAGTAAGTTTTTCGTGTTTACGATTGCTTGTCACCATAGCTTTTAATCTATCACGCTGACGATCATCTTGGCCGGTGGCGAATTTATTACGTCAGTAACAGTATGAATACCAATACTGATGTAATGAATACCAGTTTTCCCGGTTCTCTGTCTGTCCAGGATTGTCTGGCCAGGAATCGAACGCCCGACTTAACGAAGCCAGGTGCAGAGAAACAGATATACTACATACACAACAGATATACTACAGATCCCTTTGCAGATATACTAAAAAATGTAGGTTGTTTTAGTAACTTTGACAGTTTCCTATAAAGTATTTTTTACAGTCTTTGAGCTGACCGCCGGCTACTTGCAAAATGTTTAAATGTGCTCCCTAGCATTGCGTTAAGCACGAGAGACACTGTGTTCGGTTCCCGGGGCAACAATAGATTGTTTCGGTCGGGCAGGGCATCTGATCGGAAGCCTGATCAAAAAATTGGTTCTGGTGTACTTACGTGATCTCTCTTTTAATTACTTGATCTAATTACTTTTACATATCGCCAATATTTGAATCTGACGTGTAGGCAAGTCAACCGACCAACCTACAACTGGAATTGAGCTTGGTGATAAACTCCAATGATCCGAGCACACCGGACGACGATGAGCCAAGCTCCTGATTGGAGGGAATCGTGTACGTTAGCGAAGGTCGTGTTGTTCGCTATGAAACGTGCCCTCTTACGGACTAAGTAGTGGGAAAAGGACTAAGGTTTCAGCGCGAACGTAGTGTGTGTACTACGAAAGAATGCGCCCGAATAAAGCAATAAATTGAAACTGAGTGATCGTGGTTAAGGGGTGTATTAAGCTTTGTACAGTCTGTAGTTTACGCTAGAAATACGCGTACGCTATTTAATAAATAAAAACAGTTTAAAACGCGAAATTGATCATTAAAACATATCCCCCGTCTTGGTAAAGCATTTAAAATACCAGGCCGTAGTTATACAGCTATTCGCGGCATATATTTCGCGGTTTAAACCGTTAAATGATTATTTAAATAAACGGTACTTTATTTGGAGAAAAGTTGTGTACTTTACAAAGGAGAAAACATTGTATAATTAGTTACATAAAGAACTTATGACGTTCAACGTTCCCTTGATTACCATAACATTAATTTAGTGATTAGATTCGAGTAGAAAACGAGTTCTGTCACAGCGTTTTCTTTTATTTCAGTACATTCAGCTTTGAAAAACTTTTCTAATGTTTTAGCATAGACCAGTGATATTAGCATATATATTTTAAGCATTTTTGTATACATGCTACGATCTTGAAAACCTTTAATATTTAATTATACAATTGATATACACGTCCAAATATATAATTAAATATCCACATTGATTTGGGGGAAGAGACGCCTTCCAGCTCAATGGCTAAAAGTTTGGCTTAGCATTGCGTTAGGCACAAATCAAGGGAAACCAAAAAAAGTGTAATGTCTGCCTACTAGCATTGTAAAAAAGTATCAATGTTTCCCCAATGGCGAAATCTAGATGTATTTATTTCTCTGATAAAACATATATTGTTTAAAAGTAACATTACTTAGCAAGCGATTTAACTCTTAGTAGTATGGGATCATTGTGGGTTGCAATCGATTTGTTCTCGATTCAGGAGTGTCTTCCTGGAATTAAACTCTGGAAGAACGGATTAGATTCTCGCCCTTTCCTCACTTGTTGCATACCTAACTGTCTATATATAGATCACCTAAAGTTAGTATGTGTAGACATAGGAATTAGTATTACAAAATCTATGCCATTATAGCGCGAAGTTGGAGGTTGGCGACAGGGCATTCACTGTAAATACGATCCTTCGCCGACGCGACCTAACTTTATTTTAGTGTCATATTTATCCTATACTATGTAAGTATTAATAATCGTTATTTACTATGTGATCTCGTTACTATGTATCTGTATTTGAGTACTAGTATAGAATAACGGGTAAGTTTGTAAAAAAATAGGAGAAAAATAAAAGATTCTTTTGGAATTTTCCTTTTATTTATTGCCCACTTCCACAAGGTAAGTGTGATTAAGAGCCACTTCATTAATATTAACAGTCTGTAACATTTAAATAAATAGATGTACACGCTTTGCACACTTCAAAATTCAATTAAACATCGAGGTACTTAAAATTATATGTACATATGATGATATATACAAATGTTACTACAATGACTAAATCACAGGTTTCGGCCCAAGTTTACAAATTAAAAGTTACGTAGACCGTTCGATTTTTAAATGAACTTATTATTAAGCGAATTTCAATAACCTGCTATAAAGAGTAGATACTATCAATACTGTACATTATAATAAAAATGTTAATATCGTTCAAGGTATTTTCAAATCAACATACAGCTGATGTTGCCCAGATTTCACTCAGTGTACCCTAAATAATGCCCGAGTTTGTGCCTTATCGTTGCCATTGTAGAGACTAACCAGCTATGGAGAATAAATGGAATCTAGATGCTTAGGCAAGTAAACAAACTAAATGACTACATACTTAGAGATACGTGATTACAATTCGTAGTTTTTCTTATAAAAATACATAATATCGCAATAATTTTGTCTTATTAATATTTAAAAAATGATATTAGTAAACAAGGGATACAAGTAGATAGCTCTCAGGTGTTTCCTTACAAAAGTTAGAGCACATGTTACAATATTTTTGATAACAGTGAACATTAACAGTTTACTCGATCTCAAGAAGCCGTGACGTCATTAGGTCATGGTAATACAATGTTTCACGGCGTTTTTTTTGGGTTTTTAAGGCTCAAAAACATATTTTATGATAATGGGGGGGGGGGGGATAAATTAAAAGCGCTTTCTCAAAAATAGCCATCATTCCTATTTGACAATTAAGAGACAGTATATAATGACGAAAGACTTTGTAATTGAAATCTTCACGAAAGCCCTAGTGCCTTATAAATTTGAGGTTTCTCATGTTCTTGCAGCGTTACTATTAACGTTATTATTTTCAGATCTTGTTTTTAATATAAAACAAACTCCAAGCAACATAGCCTCATGTTTTGCTACATGGACACAAATAAAATCACCCTCATCAAATAAATAGAAAATATGATTCAAACAATATACCTAGATATAATCTTATGACCTAAAATACATCTAACGTTCTCATCTGGTGTGTTGTTCGAATTTGTTCCTTTATAAATACATATACACAGTCTACTTTTAAACACGTTCTTATTACATAAAAATACAAGTCCACTCTACATAGTGTCCCAGGCCAAATTTAGACATCCAAATATGTTTTTAACTTTTTTTTTATATACATAAAAATATTGTATTGCAATTTAACGTTTAGTGAAGTTCCTAATTACAGGCTTAGAATTGAGCACCTTTTAAGCCAAAAAGATTAGCTTACAAATCCAACCTATACGAAAATAAAATAACGTATACAATAGTAAATATAGACGTGTATAATACACTGAGACCGTGAAAGATGACGTGTGCGACACCGTTGCTCAATTGGTTACAGCAGCAGCACGGTTCGCTGCGAATGCCGGTTCACATCCCGCTCGAGACGATAATTTTATCAATGTCAATAGATTATTAATTAATAACTTGTAAATGTCATTGAAATTAATAAATAAAAAAAATGTATATACAGTTAAGGCGTTACATACAGCTGGCGTTCTTTTATCGTTCTCACATATAGTCCGATTGTTTGAAAAGTTCGAATGGATCAATCTAGAAGAACATTTCTTTAGCGGCGATGCTATTCCGTGCGTATTCCGTATTCTCAAGTCCACGACATATTAGCGAGAACTCCGTTACTGCCACCAGAACGCGTCGCTTATGATTTCTCTCTCTGCAAAAGTATATTTTTTTTAATGAAGGACCGTCAAGCATGGCGTTGATGGAAGGTGTTTTTTTATTTCTAGCCATGTGTCATCACATGGCTAGGGTATAAAAAAAGATGTGCTGTCGATCTATTTTGGCTTGGGATTCGGAAAACCAAGACATTGAACTACACGGCTTTCCAGTACTTACTTTAGAATAACGCTTAGGAACTTTTGTTTATGCGCCGGGGTGGCATGATGAGTGGGGAAGCCGTCCTGGTTCAGTGCCTGTCGCATCCACACGCCCAACTGACCTGGCCCCCACTCAGCACTATTAAAGGACAGCAGCAGATTTGCGAATGGTTCAACCTGTACTCGAGGCGCTAAGCCACCTGGAAAATTTTAATAATGAAACTACTTTAAATTTAACTATTATGACTACAAAAAAGTAATCCATTAGTCTATCTACATATACAATGGAACTACTATGCGTCACTACTCTGTGGTAGCCCACCATGTCTCTTACAACATTTCTGATTAATGTTTTAGATGAAGGTCCCAAGTTAGCATCGTGGGTTTGACGATGGCAGTTATTTGGAATTCTTTAAGACAAAATATCTAATCTAGCTGTAGCTCTACTTTTTATGTTAGAGGAGAGTTGACAAGTAAGAGGTTGGCACTACATGGAAGGCGAAATAACGCACCCATATAACATCTCTACAGATGCGCTGTCTACCCATTTCGACTATAACCGAAACGCAATTATACTTCATGGCTTTTTCATACGTGGACGGTGGTTTGTGACAAGGATAGAATTTCGATATTCTTACCACCCATTAAGTATCCTGATTTCCACACAAAGTCCAACATGTTTTTGAAATTTAAATAAAACACTTTAACGGTTTAAAACGCGATATATTAGTTAAACTTATTTGAAAATTATTTTTAACTTCGGCCCGACGTCGGGGTGTGTGTGTGTACTACTCGCGTAAACTATAGACATAAAAGTATGTTGTTGAATATGTTGGACCCAGTGGGAATCGAACCCACGACCTGTTGATTATTAGCCATACATTGCAAAATTTAGACCAACAAGCCCGTCAACAGCACAGCAGCGTGGCCTGTGTTTGTGAAACCGTAAATTGAAATGTAAATAGGAATATATTACCGATGCACCGTAGTACGTTGTATACGATATCAGCGCCGCAGTGCCTTATCGCGTTTGGCCTGTTCAGAGCGAGAATACTCAACCACCGGATGGCGTTACGCGACATCTCGGGATCCCATTGTCGTATACACTGGCACGCTGAAAATATATTATTTCTATTTATTCATATCGTGTAACGATGTACTGTATACGTATTTATTTTAAAGATGTTAAAGATATTTAGATTAAATACATATATGCGAGGGTAGAAATTACATTTAGGCATTTAGCCAAAGATCCAGAGAGATAACGACATAGTGTCTTATAGGCAAAGCAACAAAGTTATTTGTTCATTGGTACTTTAAAATTATTTTTTTTATTAGGTAGATGAGTTATATATTTTTCGACAATAAAGATTTTTAAAGTAACTAAAATAATTTGGAGTGGTACGAACTTGTGCCCAGGGCTCAATCGAAAGCACCGTAGCTGGTGGTGTTTAGTAGTTCCCTACTCCCCACGTCACTATTGCCCGACGTGGGCATGCATTAGGCATTTACACCAGCAATTACAAAAAAGGTAAGTAAAATCCACTTTTTAGGAGAAAAGAGGTAGAGGAGACCATCGGAGGAGGAGGAGGAGGGTTCACTTGATGGAAGGTAGATTACCCCAGCTACATATTACATACCGTATTGGACGAGATCCGGTATCAGATGTTCAATCCAGTCCATGTAAATCGCCTTCTTCCTTGTGAGCAGTTGTAACATCGAGAACACGTAGTCGGGAAGGTCAGCATGCGTGGTCTTAACAGCTCCCGTTTCGTCCGGCAAAAAGGCCCTAAGCGCGGCGCAAACGCACGTCGATAGAATCGCTTGTGTGTGCTCGAATTCGTCAACCATTACCACAGTCTAGAAAATACAGTATCACAATTGTTTAAGACGACTATTAATGTCACTACTGAATACAGCGGGCAGATTCGTGACGTTAAGTTGTTTTGGTATTTTCATCTAATGTTAAACAGGTTTGCGTCACTTGGCGCAAAGTTTTGAAACTAAGACATTACCCCTCGGCGATGAATCGAAACTTAATCGCAGCGTAACTGCAACTTGATCGATAAGTCACCTAATCAGTAGATTCGACCTGCTGGTCTTCTTTAGGGCCAAGGGTTTAAGAACATAATAATAGTTAACGTGTATGCCCGTAATCATGTTGTCTTTACTTGTCTAAAATCTTACCAATTTTACTAAATCGATACCACTGCCAGTGGGTTCAGTGTTAAAACCAGCTATAATAAGCTGCGATATGCCATCCATCAAGGGAATGCATTCGTTCCCGAGAGTGGTCACCGTGTTCTTCAGTATTTGAAACATAGACTGTAAAAAAACGTCATATATGATCAAAATCGGACATTAACAACGATTTAGTTGTTCAAGTCTTTGACAATTATATATTTAATTTAATTAAAATACATTTGAGATTTAAACAAAACTAAATACAAATTATTTTTAAATGAGTTTAACTAGTGTATTTCGCGTTTTAAACCGTTAAAACGTTTTAGATAAATGTGCATTAGTCGCATAAACTACAGACAGCATTAAAAAAAATGTATTGTCTGAGATTTTTAAACCAAAAACTGTACGACATAAATTATATTACAAAGAAATATATAGAGAAGCTCGTTGTGGAATGTCGCATATCTACATGCTATTTATTGCTCTTTCAAAATAGCGGAATCGTCTTTTATCGTTTGTGTTTAAGATAATTTTTAAATTAATAATGTGTACAGTAGAAACTTATCATCCCCATACTTTACGCTGCGAGATGGAAATCCTCTTTAACAGTTTGAGGTACTCATACTTTGATATAAATACGTAATCTTACCTCTGCCAATACTGGATGTCGAGTTAGGGCTGCTAAGGAGGGCATTAAGGCGCGTACAAACTCAAGGGCAAGGGGTTTTTGAGTGGAGAGAGCATTGACCAGTGCTGCAGCGCAATCAGCTGCAACACAGCCGCCTTCGGGCATCTTAAAACGAATATTCATGATTGATTAAAAATAATTTACGCATGTAGTGGACCCTATATTATTTTAATAGGTTTTGACGATTGACGATGGAAAGTAAAAGTGTCACTTATGCACGATCGCTGAAAAGCGTTATGAACGTCGAGGTAATTAACAATGACATAAAAAAATTACAAAAGGTTTGTCACAAAAGTGATTTTAAATATTAAGAAGAAGAAGAAGTCCATTTACAATAGATATTTCTTTATCCCTGTGTGTTCTTGTGGCAACAAAAAAAGGTTATCACTAGTCCTCTATGGTTTAAAATCGGCCATTTTTGTCGTGGTCTTTTGTCAAGTAAGAAATTCCCATAGTATACCCGATTTCAAACAGTGGAATAGGGCTAATAATGCACATGAGAATCTGATGTCAGTTGACATCTTCAATTTACGTTGAAGATGTTACTATTTAGTATCAACGTCGAAAGATTAAGCAGTTACCTGAACTGAAATATCCGCGGCAATATGTTCAGCTATCTGGAGTAACAGCGGCAGAGCAACCGAGTAGTCGCAAGCTGCTAAGGCGGCGCCCGCCGCTGACGTTAGTTGTCGGCGCACCCACGCGTCTGACACGCCTTCGGGGTTCTGTATAAGTAAGATGATTTTAGAAAAATATCTTTAAGATTATTATGGTGTTTTAAATAATTTGTAATATCATCAATACAAAATTCTTAACTTGTCCTTTCGTCTATTCCAACTAAATTGAATTTCGGCATGGATATAGTTGAAAATAAGACACTATATATGGATTACTTGTAATTCCGAATCCTATTCTGGATTTTCCGTGTCTTTTATAATTTCTTGTAAAGCTTGTTAATTCTCGAATGAGGTTATAATGTAAGTATTGGTTTCAATTCTGTTAAATTTCATTCTTAATTTTATAAAATATCTGTAGCAAGATTCTGGTCACATGCAAAACTGATAATTCGATAGAATTTTTAACAAACAGACACTGTTTCATAAAGATGGTTATACCAAAGCCGCTTGCACAATATCGTGAACCATCGCAGACGCTGCTTTGCTGCAATATGTAGAAAGGCGGCGCAGCGCCAAAGCGGCCGCAGCCGGGTTGCGCGAGAGTGCCGTGCCCGCTGCGCGTACACACTGAATGCTCAAGGGACCGCCATCGGTTCCGTTGTTCCTAAAAACTTCGTCTTGTTGGTCGATGGCGTTTATCCAATTTGCATACGCTCCTGAAAATTGCGTATATACTTTGTCTAATATAGAATGTCGTGACTAGAAGATTCTTATACAAAGTAATGTGACAATTTCCTTAGAATGAGGATGTTTGTGTTAAGGGTGAAACATGGCATAATTGTGAAAAACTGTGCATCTATAAACGACTCATTTGAATATGAAAATAATCTTGTAAAAAAACGATACCAATGGAGTGGAAAATAATATATTAAATTATCATTTTTATTGGACGGGTTCGTAGGTCTAATGGTAATAATGTATGGTTAATAATCGACGGGTCGTGGGTCCAATCCCACCGGGCCCAACATGTTGCTAATTATTATATTTTTTATTTTTCTATAACATGTTAGACTTCGTCTCGAAATTTGGATATTGAACCACACTTTAAAGATGAAAAAATCGTGTAGTTCAATCGCTGTACGGTTTCAGTCTGTGGATTTATATCCGAATATCCAAAGCCATAATAGTCCAACAGCGCATAGATGTTATGTGGCTGAGGTATTTCACTTTCTATCAAGAGAACCACATGCTTGTCTGTCCTTCTATATCATTAAACAATTAACGGTTTAAATTGCAATGTGCTTTAGTTAATTTTAACTTAAACCGTTAAAACGTCTTTTATTTAAACTTAGTAGAAATCAATACTAACCTATACATTCTAGCGCAGTTTCTAGTATCCTTTTGTCGTGCGTCTGCGCAATAAAATGCAGAGTGCGTCGTAACATATTTGGCAGGGGTGTGGGTATGGGCGCACTTTGCACCACATCGGCCATCGAAGTCAAGACGTGTAACACGGCTTCACGTCGCGAGTCTTTTTCAGCAGTCTCAAACGATCTCGCCACTATGCTCCAACAACGGGGCCCGATGAAGGTAAAGCAATACATCTGTGTAAAATTGTATTTTTTAATTACTGAATCGAGTACCACAGTGGGGAATCGGACACTAATAAAATCAAAATCTTAAATCTACGTAGACATTTTTGTATTGTAATTTCTTATCGAATAATATATAATTATATAAAGGTTTTTTTTTAAATCTATTTTGTAAATTATCATATTATGTACTAAAACACCAATCACAGTGGGTGACGTCTTTCGTAGGCAATCGCTGAGTGCACGTATTTCCTTACATATGACGTCACGAATTGTTACATTACGAAGTTGCATTTTAAACAAAAAACATAGTTTTAGATACTTCGAAAGCTACAATTTAAATGCAATTTTATTTTAGTTTCAAAATATGAAATCCATGAAGATTTGGCTAATCGACTATTTGCAGTGAAGCAAGAATCTTTAATATCGTCAAGATGCTGTATCTATGGTTAGATGGATATTTTATTGACCTGTTTTAAAGCATTTAAATTGTTGTACTTAATGTTAGGGTCTTAATTCTTTCTGAGAAACATTACTGAGTTTTGTTATCAATATAAATATTTAGACAGTGTTTTCTCAGAGCAAACCTTTTAAAATAACACAATAATTACTGATCCAAAATTTACTCACTACTGCATCTGCAATATCCTGTCTATAACACCGCAGGAGTTCTTGGTCATCTTTGGTCATTTCTGATTCAGGTGGCATCTCCGACTTAGTCATGAGAGCCAACAGTACCTGGGTAAATATTTCTTTCCATATTGGGTTCATATTATTCATTGGGTCTGGATGGTTGAGTATCTCGTCCTGTATTTAAAAAAATCACTTATACAACGGTATTAATGCAATAAAATGAATAATATTTTGGCATTATATTAAACTTGGGACAATTTCTAACTGGATGAATATTTCATGTTATAAATGTTTAGAAAGAGACCATTTGCAATTTTACTTTGAGTATTGTTAAGTCTCTGTCACATATTGTGTTAAAACATTTTTGTGTGTGTTTAAAATTTAAAATAAACAAGAGAACAAACATATTTAATAAGTACATTATTACTTAAACATGACATCACATTATCTGTTGTGGGATTAAATATGTTTTAAATCTATAGTTTGATTGAACTATGTGTGTGTAGTACTTTACAAATAAGCGCAACATATTGAACCTGCAGTGTGTACCAGAAGCCAAACATCAGGTTGGATCTTGTTTCGTGAAGTGGATAGTAACCTGGAGCCGCTTGTACGTCCAGCAGCACCCTCAACATCAAGTGTATCCCTGAAGAAGCTACCACACTCTTGTACAATGTTGTAACATGACATTCCGCAACAGAAACGCAACAAGTAATCATTGCGCATACTAGCTCCTGAAATATCAACAGTGTTTTTAAACCATTTCAGAATGTAACGGTTCTTTAACGGTTTAAAACGCGACATATAAGTTAAACTTATTTGGGAGACGGTCACGGCTGCTGCAAAGCATCCAAAACGTCGGGCCGGAGTTAAAAATCATTTTCAAATAAGTTTAATTTAAACCGTTAGTGTTTTATTTAAATGTGTACTAGTCGCGTAAACTATAGACAGTATGTTTTATTATTATTTTTGAATTAACTATTATGTTTTAACAATATACAGTGACCCATTGGTCACTACTTGTATAACAATTAATTTATTATGTTATTATTATTTTAAATTAAACTTATTTCTTTTAAATTAAATTTTTACTGCAATTTCGTACTTTTTTTTTAGTAAATGTAGCCAACATGTTACCTCATTTACTGAGTCAGGTACATTATGAGCAGCAATCACTGGTGCAACAAGTGAAGAAACATCATCGAGTATTTGAGCTGAAGTTGTTGGATGTTGATTATAACTGCAACCATGAGTGGCTGCTATTCGTATAGCAGACAAGCAAGCTTCACATGCTTCTAATGCCACACCACTCACTACATCATTAGTCCTAAAAACAACTATAAAGTCAATAAACTCTGTTTATTAAACAAATTCACTTCTCCAAATTCAATTTTAATACACTAATATAAATACTTATAGATAGATAATTTATGAAGTGAAGAATTACAATATCACAGACAATTTTACAGCATTGGATTATTTTTATTGGATCTTAATTGTAAAAATATTCTAAAACCTTGGTTATGGACTAGAATGGATAACTTGAATTCGACATTCAAGTTTAATATCATATACTTTTGCCCTGAATTATTTTATTTTCTTCTTCTTCTTAGGTTTTATTTTTATAGCTTATCTGTGACAATAAAGAATATAGTACAAATTGGATTATTACCTATATAAAATGTGAACAGCGGCTTGCAAAGCTCTCATAATTGGCATTCTATCAGGCAATGTTAAAGGTGACTCTATTGAATATTCACTACCAAGCGACAGCCAGCTTGTGACACAGCCTGCTGCTATTGCCCAAGAATTCATGATGTCATCGCTTGGTGGACCAGTACTATAATCACTGAAAAATACACAAAATAATTTTAGTAAATTAAGTAGTAGTGAATTATTGAACAAAAATAATTGTAGCTAAATGAGTTTAATTTTTGGTTATATTATTAACCAAAGGTTGACTTTGCAACCTTGTGGTGTTGTTATAGTATGTGGTATTTTAGGTTGAAATGGCCAGAGATTGACTATGGTAGCTGGATAGGTAGATCAATATTATGGCACACTGTTGTGGGTTCAAGCCAGTATGTGTCAATTATTGTTTGAGCAAATCAACCCATAACACCCTTGTATTTGATCTAATTCTGATTTAAGTTATTAAATTGCTTATACATATAGTACATAAGTACATATAAATCAGGCAAAGCAATGGAAGGGAAAAGAAGGATCTTAAAGCCTTTTCTTAAGTAAGATCTAGTAGAACTAACTTGTAAACACTTTGAAAAATTTTAAGCATATCATCTATAACCATGGGTGATGCCTGGTGCAAAGCAGCACGATTTTTTTTCCGCAACACCTCTCCCATTGTCATACTGTTGTACTAAAATAATAAGAAATAATTATTATAGATAATATATAGAATGCTTCTTAATAAAAACAAAAAACGATTAAATAGGTTTGTCTTACTTCTTCTGGTAGTACTGTAAGAACCTCGAGAAGCAAAGACGAATTTGCTACTGTTGACAAAGGACTTAGAATTGGTGCTAAGTCCACTGTTCCTTGTTGTAAGATGAATGCTGCCAGCTAAAATAATAGAATTGAAATAGAATAGATAAGAGGGAATTTGTTTCTTCTCTGTTCTATAAGTGTGAAAAAGTTCTGAAAGTAAAAGTTCTTACACTTGTACATAATCGGTTTGTAACAATTTTTGGTCCATTTGCATATGTTATAACTGATTGTAATATTTTATTTTTAAGTTCTTCATGTGTTTCTGGGGGGAGCTCCAGCCAACATCTTAAAATTTTTGTATGCAAAGTGGTTGCTGCATAAAATTGAACTTCAGTGCCCTGTGGATGAAAACAAACGTAATTAGGGTTAAATGTAAAATTTTACGCCTATCATAGCAGAAAAAGAAATGTATTGAACCTTTGTAGGTTGTAGTAGTTCCCATACAAAATTCCAAGCTTCTGGAAGTTTTTGTGCTTCAGCTAACCAGGTATGTGCTTTCGCTCGTTCATTTTGTTCACCATTGTAAAATACATTAACTGCATACTCTAAATTTTGTACAGTACACTCCATATCTCAACTTATTTTTATAGTTGTGGAACTATACAAAATTTTTACCAAATTATTTTGTGTCTATGAGAACCTATATGATAGTACAGTACATGAATGTCATTGTAGATAAATATAATTATAGTTCGAATAGTATACCTTATTTTTTGAACTATGCTAAATTTTGCAGAGAAAACAAATTCCTCTGTATGCAAAATGTATTTTGCAAAACTGAAAATAGTAAAATACACCTGTAAAGTCAGATCTATTCGAGATGACAATGACAAGATGTGCCACTTACGGAGTTCACAGATGACAAAACAAAATTTATGTATTTATTGAATAGCAAAAGACGTTAAAAGCAATAGATTAATTACTTAATATGTTAAGAACGTGCACAGTTTAGTTATATCACAAATTATCATTTTAATAACAGGATGAAGTGAGGTTTTATCTTCCACAAGCGTACAATTCCAAGTAATACGTCTGTGGTTATCGGGTAGTCGAAATGCAGACAAGCTGTGGAAGAATTCATAACTAAAAAGTTTAAATTGTGTAAACACGGCAACGCGAGCGGTTAAATTTATAACATTTAAAATACCTTAAAATTTACCGAAACAGTTTAAATTGCCAAAATGAAAATTGAGGAAGTTAAAAGCACAGCTAAAACTCAAAGAATATCAGCCCATAGTCACATAAAAGGATTGGGTTTAGATGAAAATGGTGTACCAATTCAAATGGCAGCCGGTCTCGTCGGCCAGGAGTCTGCTAGAGAGGTATTCTTATAATTTGAGTTTTCATAACGTTACTTCTAACAAGGAAGCAAGATACATCTTTTAAATCCAGATTAATAAGTATTATTTGAATTAATATTGATCAAACTTTGAGGTTAAGTTTCGTTTCCATGGTTATAAATTATAACTGATGTAGTTTAATGTTAAACTGACCAAATCATCTCTCATACGATTCGTAAATTCCTTGTACTATGCCCATAATAATGCCGTTTAATTTTTTGACACTTTAAAAACTTTAAGCTAAAGAATATATTGTATTATGGGTCATCATTGTTTTTAGGCAGCGGGGATAGTGGTAGACATGATAAGAAGTAAAAAAATGGCTGGCCGTGCTCTTTTGCTAGCTGGCCCACCAGGTACTGGCAAAACTGCAATAGCGCTTGCTATTGCTCAGGAACTTGGTAACAAGGTATCTTTGCTCAATTTATTATAATTTAATGCAATCTAAACAGTCACATATAAAAGGTATTACTACATAGCGAACTCTATTTATTATTTATAGTGAAGTTTTGGATATGTACTATTTAATTTCAGCGTTTACATTTAACAGAATTGTAATTTTTATCCCACAATAGTTCATCTACGAAAACTTTTCATACGGAATAGGTTGATCTTGCAAGCAGTGAACATGTAGCTTTAAAATTTATTATTATAAAAAATTTAATGGCTTGTCTATTTGTGTATTTTCAATTTATGTTTTGTCTGTATATTGATGTTATTGTTCCTAGTATATAATAGTATATTCTAATTGAAATAAACTTAAATAATAAATTTGTGTTTAAACTTAATAAAACAATTTTATTTGAAATATGTTCTATTCAGGTCCCATTTTGTCCCATGGTTGGCAGTGAAGTGTACAGTACTGAGATAAAAAAGACGGAGGTACTAATGGAGAATTTCCGTAGAGCAATTGGTTTGCGTATCAGAGAAACAAAGGAGGTCTATGAGGGAGAGGTTACAGAATTAACACCAGTTGAAACAGAAAATCCCGCTGGAGGTATAGTTTTAGTCATCTTAAAAATGTTTTTACCTAAATGCTCAGTGGTGATTAAAACCTACTTCAAAATTCCAGTTTTTCTTTTAAAGGCTTTTTCTATTCACAAAAAAAAAAACATTTATAAGATTTTTTTTTGTTAATAGAAAAAACTTTTCTTATATCATATAGATTTAACACAATTTTTTTTGCACATTGTACAATATAAATAATTTTCAAATTCATAGCTATTTGTAAAATGTTTGCTAATTGGTTTTATTTGTTATATGTATTGTTATTGTCCTAGAATACCTACAAAATAGATCAAAAATCAAAAGCAATTAATAATTCCTTTCAGGCTATGGTAAAACTGTTTCCCATGTCATAATTGGACTCAAAACAGCCAAAGGTACCAAGCAACTGAAGCTAGATCCAACTATCTATGAGTCTTTGCAAAAGGAGAAGGTGGAGGTTGGTGATGTCATCTACATTGAAGCAAACTCAGGGGCTGTCAAGCGTCAGGGAAGAAGTGACACTTATGCCACTGAGTTTGATTTGGAAGTAAGTGTTAAGAATATGAAAATTTACATATTATTATTTATTGAGTAGATTTTATAATTGCCAATCTATACTAATATTATAAATGCGAAATTACCTCTGTCTGTCTGTCTGTCTGTTTTAACTCCAGAACTACTGAACTGATTTAAATGAATTTTGGTATACAGATATTTTAGAACCTGAGAAATGATACTTAGGCTACATTTTAATGCCAAGAAAGGGTTGACCCCTATCAATGAAATCAAAATAAAAATTTGTATGGAAATTCGTGGTTTTTGAAGCTAGAACTAATGAAACTTTCTTCTTTGGCTTTTTGTGAGTAGGAGTGGGAGTGGGCGTGGGGATGAGAGTGGGAGTTAGAGTAGGAGTGATGTGAGGTGAGAGTGTTGCGGCAAAGTAGCACTTACAACATAGATTGGCTGTCTTAAATGCGCCCTTACATAAATTAATAAACCTAACTAAATAATTAAAAATTCTACCCCAAGTCACTATTCTACGCGGACGAAGTCGCGGGCACAGTTATTTACATATATTGTTAAAAATTTTAACATACATATTACATTCTACCTACTCTACAACCCAAACTCTACATACATATATGTACTTGTCAAGACTTAACTGAGTATATTACAAAATTATTCTAAGTTGTGTATTATATCTCAATATATATTAATTTCAGGCTGAAGAATATGTACCTTTGCCGAAAGGGGATGTCCATAAAAAGAAAGAAGTGGTTCAAGATGTCACTCTTCACGATCTGGATTGTGCCAATGCAAGACCGCAGGGTGGCCATGATATAATGTCTATGATGGGACAACTCATGAAGCCAAAGAAAACTGAAATTACTGGTATAATTCATTTGTTTTTTAATCTGCGTCCATTACACTGATTGATTTTAATAAAGGTTGGTAGTAACTTAAGTGCCAATGGAAACAATTTTTTGCATCCTTAGCATATGAATCCTGAACACGTTATGCTTAATATGGCAACATATGTCACAGTTCAACTACAGAAGTAATTTATTTATACCACATTAAAATGTTTCAGATAAACTGAGGAAGGAGATAAATAAAGTAGTCAATAAATATATAGATCAAGGTATAGCAGAATTGGTGCCTGGCGTATTGTTCATTGATGAGGTAGGTCTGATATTTTATGTGAACATGGTTCAACATAACTTAGACATTTTAAATAATATTAAACAAATTTACGTTGTAAATTTCAGGTTCACATGTTAGATATAGAAACGTTCACTTACCTTCATCGGGCTCTAGAATCGGCCATCGCCCCAATAGTCATTTTCGCTACAAACAGAGGAAGATGCCAAATTAGGTTTGTGTTTTTTTATTAACACTGTTGCAAAAGTTAAGCTGTAGAGTCTAGACTTGAACTTCGCTAGTACATTTTTTTTTCGCAGACAAAATAAATTTGATTCAGAAATTGGTTTGTCTCATGTCTTACGTGATTTTTACATCACACTTATGCTACTCATAATTTTAATATTATGTTGGTCCATTTTCCTGAGGTTTGTATTGTAAGTAGATTGGCTCTAACTAATATGCGAAATATATTAGTTACACTTATTTCAACATTTTTTAACTACGGCCCGACGTTTCGTTTCCTTATTTCGCATTTAAGTCGTTGAATTTTTTTATTATACTCGTGTAAATTACAAACAGTATTTAAACTAATATGGTAATATTTTCAGAGGTACAGAGGATATAATCTCGCCACACGGAATTCCACTAGATCTTTTAGATAGATTGCTTATTATTAGGACTTTGCCATACAACAAAGCTGAATTACTGCAGGTAAGGGATTTCAAATACAATTTACTAGCCTGTTGTATATTATGAAAAGTTTCTAAATATGTTTTTGTGTTTGCAGATATTAAAACTACGTGCAACAACAGAAGGCATAGCTATTGATGATGACGGTTTGACAGCACTGGCAGAAATTGGCGCTAATAGTACCCTAAGGTAGGATATAAGGTTTTTTTTAATTCAATAAATCCTTCGTCGACGACTGTTCAACCAGATGCGAAATTCCCCTAAATTATAAATTACTAATATTTATTGTAGGTACGCAGTGCAGTTACTTACCCCAGCGATGTTGACTGCGCGCGCAGACGGTTCAACGAGAATTGCGCCCGCGCACATCACTGCTGTGCACACACTCTTCCTAGACGCAAAGTCGTCTGCGAAGATTCTCACCCAACATTCCGATAAGTACATGAAGTAACTCAGGTCGACTACTACTATTATATATATTTTCGAATCAAAACATTGATGACTACTCTGGTAGAGTTAAATATTGTCCTACCGCTATCGAAAAACAATTTTTATATGAAAAATATTATAAATGACACTTTTTGTTCGTTGTAAACATTAGTTATGTTATCTTCACAATGTTGCGTTTTTATTTTATCGCTCAACGTACAAAGTTTCGCTGAAGCGCAGTTTTATTTTAAGAAGGAACTGTGATTTATTTTTACATTCATACCATACTATAATTCTTTCTAAATGGTACCGTTATTATAATGAGACCAGTTGTTTAATAAATAAGTTTAATTTAATAAAAAAGCGTTCTTATTCTAATGTACCTATGTATGTACTATGTACACGTAAACATACCATTAAACTTAACATTATGTACAGGACTATATTTATGTACACACTTCAATGTTTCCGTAATGGAATGTATCGGGGATCGTCAGATCTCATCACTGGGGCTAAAGTACTGGGAGTCGTTGTGATTGGTGGGGAGAAAGTAGGCAAATCCACTTTTACGGCAGTCGGTTCAGCTGTGTGTCTGTATAGCGCTTCAAATTGCATTTCTTCCGGATAAGAGTGCGACCGAATTTTCTTCTCTTCTCTCGCATTGGTCGGGTATACTATCACAATCTTTTCTCCATCACTGCGCAAAGCAACAGGTGGCAGCGCAGTGCTTGTGGATATAGACGGTCCTTCTACCACCTGAAGCATTTCGGTCGGCGCGGCCTTTAATTTTTCAGTATTAGTGGTTGACGTGGTCGTAGATGTCGTGGTGGAAATGACGACTGGTATATCGGGATCTTCGGGCGTTTCAAACTCCCTTTTCTCTCCCGGCGGTCCCATCGTTTGAAGCATTTCGATCTTCATTTCCAAAGTCGGTGTTGGCACGGGAGCTGAACTTGTCATGTTAAATTCTTCTGTGGGAATGAAGCGCGCTGTTGATTTGGGAAGCTCACGAGAACCGAATATTGGTAGACGCGGAGCGTATGCGGATACCAGTGGAAGGAGCGTATCTCTAGCGTAACGTTCAGCTCTAGAGATAAAGGAAGCCAACCGCGCAGGAAGGAATTGTACTGCAAAACTAGTTTCAGCTTTCTCATCTTGAATTTCTATCGAGTCACTAGTTGGAGTGGTAACCTCGAAATGTTTCGCTTTCCGCAGTGGAGGGGGGGATGTAGTCCTCGGAGCTGAAGTAGGTTTCAATAAGGGCTCAGATATTTCGTGTGACTCATCTGGATTGTCGGATCTTTGTCGGGGAGTTTTCTTTAGTCTCGGCCTTAGGACAGGTTCCGCGATTTCCACGAGGCCGCTCGGGGCGGTTTTTGTATTGGTCATGCCGAACGCTCGACCAGTGTCTCTTGTACCTTCCCATTCATACGAATCGATAAGTGCAAACGGTCTTTGCGGGGATTCGTCTGGTAGCTCGTTGTCGTGGGGATCGTCGCCGATAATTTTCGTCACGTTGTTATTCAATATGATGTCTTGCTCGATATTAGTTTCGTTAGCGATGGAGTCAATCTGAAACGGTTGAAGATTATGGGTGAATAATGGTAGATAAAAATATATATATTGCTTTTTTGGAAATTTGGGCGTACCGGTTTCATTTCGCAATTTCCAGGGTATAATGGTAATTGAACTGACTCATCTGATACTAGCCAAAGCAGCTTACAAAAGGAGGACCTGCAGGGGAGAAAAAGGTGTTATAAAAAAAACAGAACAGAAACGAAAGTGGTTCACGAAATCACGACGGCATAGAAAATAGTTATTGATATACATAATGTACAACACAGACTATGTATTTTGGAAACCTCGTGTAATATTTTCAAAGGGGGGCTTATATTTATTTTAAACAACATAGATAAGTGTGTACAAACATACGCGTAAAAGTTTACGCGTTAAGAAATCAGAATCTACTTGTACTCACGTCTTTCCGAAGCTGTCTGTAATGAGGAGTTTATCCAGGTGAATTCTTTTAGCACCAGCGCTGAGCCATCCGTTGTAAGCGCCATAGTTTAGTGTGGCTCGAAGTGGTACACCCAATGCGGGATGCGGAACTAAAACACGGGTCCAGCGAGACATCCCAGAGCTATCTTCGCGCCTGATGTATTAAAAAATAAACTAATTATATTACGTTGTATCTTTAGGGTATACGATATGCAACACACGACGGAAAACACATAACCGTTTGAAACGAGAATGACAATTTAATTACATTAATCAAGGCTTCTTGCAAAAGCCATGATTCATCGAGGCACTTAGTGGTTTAAACCGTTAAAATTAGTGAAAAAAAACTAAACAAATTACACAGTATAGGGGTGAATAAAATCTTTGTAGGAATATGGCGCAGAAAAAAACAATAATGGATCTAAAATACAAATAGACATTTTTAATTTCTCTACATTAGAATTACAAAGATGAGCAATTATTTAAGTAGGTAGAATAGTCATATGGTTGAATGAAAGCTAAAAGTTGCATAAAAATGACTTACTTAGTCATAGGGAAGGATTCATTCAGTCCAGAGTCTCCGTGTAATGTAAGAGTGACTCGCCCAAAGTTTGGTTTCTCCCCAGCGTCGATACCACCCCACACTTCTACGTGGTATTGGTGGGCTGAAAATCGGGTTTGGAATTTATAAAAAAGTTTCCCAGTAGTATGTCCTTTCGACAAGAGCATGATCTAATGAATTCAACTTCAAGACGTTACTTACAAATTTTGTTGCCTGTTTAATATTTTTAAAACTCGTTATTGTCATATAATGTATAAAACTTATTAGTCAATGTATTTGTATGGGCGGGACTCTGATCTAAAACTGGTACCGTTATAGTTACCAGTTGTAGATTATAATTCTTGGATATGAGCGGAGAAATTTTATTATTGCATAAAAAAGTAGATCAAGAACAATGGCAAAGTCCTCAGTGGGTCGTTCGGGTTCGATTCTGTGTCATAATTTTTTGTAATATGTAACTAATAAAATGTAGGTTGAAAAATTTTAACGACACAGGCGGGATTTGAACCGGCATCCACAGCTACCGTGTATACTAATAATACTTGTTAAGAGTAAATTCACCGCAAAATGGTTCTTCTTCTCTAGTGAGCAAATACAGCTGTCCTCTGCCAAGGGACCTGTCTGCATAGTAACCCATGTTACCGCATCGTCTCTCGCTGTCACAAGGAAAGCAGCGGCCCTGGAATTTGTGTTATTTTTATACATGGTTATTACATTTTTAATTGAAAAATAAAATAACCTTTCTTAAAATCTATTATTCATTATCTACTTTAATAAATCTCATCTCATCTAATTACTTATGTTTAACTAAATAAATCTAAGCGACTTTAACGTTAAGAAAATTACCTCCAAAAATGCGTCGTAATTCGAGCAAGGAAACGCCGGAAAGTGGCATTTGGGTGAAACGGAATCTGTAAAGAATTTGTATGCACGCCGATGGTTGCACAGTGACCTGCCCTCGATAGATGCTGCTGCCCACGGCAACACCAAGTCGGATACGGCACCTACGAATCTGTAAATATAAAAATATTAAAAGCTGTGAATTAAAAAAATGAGGTAAGTAAATCTTATAGTTCTGGATTTTACAGGTACAAACTTAAGATATATCTTAACGGTTCGGTCATTTGTAAAAGTTGAGGATATAATGTGTCTAAGGGGTATAATGAGCAAGGTTTTCGCATACTACAATAAAAAATAAGACAGATCTACGTTTTTCAATTGAAGAGGACATCACTAGAAGAGGTTAGTTCTTCGTAAGTATATGGTTATCCTCAACGCATTGTTGGTAAGCAGTTCCTGAATTCACGTTTATACTGTAATGTATTTTTTTTTGTTTTCTATGCTCACGTTTAAATCGACGGGAACACAAAAAACGAGTCTTACAAATTAGAACATCCATGTTGCACTCTCCCTCCATTCGGATAAAAGTCAACGTGGCCTAAAGGCTGCGCTGCTCCGAGTCCACCCAGGATTAAATTCTCTCCATTGGAGTGTATCACATCCACGAATTTAGCATCGTTTTTGTCTAAACGCGCCCTAGAGTCTTGGAATTCGAAGAGTGGTCCAGCTGGATCGAGACCTGTAAGATATTTATGAAATTCAATGGCTTAAAAGGTTTTGAATAAATAAACATAAACTTTAAAAGTCCATTGTTTTTTGGGACACTAGAAAATTATAGCTATTACAGAAGTATATAAGACATAAATTAATTCCACTAGTAGAAAGATGTCTATCGTCTGCACTATATAAATGCTTTTATTGCTGCTGATTTAATGCAATATGTACTATATCGATAAAATAATGACGTCGTACCTGTTATTCGACTGATGTTCTTCAATTCAGAACCGGCGAAACCAGCCACGTGTGCTCCCAAGCTAAATCCTATTAGATGTATATCTTCAAATCGCACATCGATGTGGTCAGCTAAGCCTATATAGAACGAACAAATATCGCTGAATCAGTAAAAGCCTACTAGAACACCGGGATGCAAACGACCATTTTCCAGATCTTCCTTTTTTTGGAAATTTGGTACAAAACCAGCCCAGATTTCGGAATTCGGAGATGTCATCACTTCGTGCCTAACGTACAGAGCACTTTCACGACGTGAATTCGCTTTATAATTAGTATTTTAGTGATGGCAGTCGTTAAAACCTGCCGAGTCGTACTGGAGCAGTATGGCTCTTAAACCATCTCTTTAAAAGAGACCTGGGCCCAACTAGAGGATACTCAGTGGTTGGCAATGCGTTAGATTTTATTAAGATTATCAAACCTTGTAACATCATGGCAAGCTGTTTTCCTACAAGTCGGGTATTGGCTGCAGCTCGAAGGTAGTTCGGCATCGAAGCACCGCCCTCCCAGTCCACGCATATGACGTTGCACTCTTCCTGTTAACGATGATATGGACATTAACAAAAAGTGTTTTTTTTTTAATTATTTATAATCCTAAAGTTTTAGCCTACCAAGATGCGTGTTAAAATGTGTTATTCTGTTGTCATGAAAAATTTTAAGTTTACTAACTACCTTCGGATTTCTTGCTTATAATCCTCCTTTGCAATGTTTCCATATTATTAAATCAATTCAACTGTCATTGGGACATTTTTTACATGTAACACAAAGACTGCTATTAATCTGCCTACTTCGTTATGTACAGACGATTTTATATGTATATTCAAACCGTTATATATACATATTATGACGGGGCTCGTCGGTGTAACGTATCAACGGGTCGTGGTATCAGGGGGGGTCAGGTATGCTTGTCTGTCATCCTCTATCATAAAACGAACCGTAATATGAACTTCATAATTCAACGCTGAAACTAACCACAGCCATCAAAGCGGAACGCATCTCATAAACCCAGACGTTATCGCAGTTTGAGCCGAAGCCGTGGACAATGACGCGAGTTGGTCTTGCTGCGTCAAATGCTCGTGTTGCCCATCCCCACGCTGCTGACATGTTGCTTGCTGACACTGCTAGAAGGGGTTGGTCGCCTCTGAAAAAAAAACGTGCTATTTTAATGCGCTAAGATTTCGACTTATTTAAGCTAAATAGTTAAACCTGTTGCCTAGCATTGCGTTAAGCGCGGGTGATTCTGGGTTCGAAGCCCGGGAAACAATAGTTTGTTTCTTGAGGGCAGGGCATGAAAGTTCAATCTACTTGTCTGTGAATAAAACTGATCAGTGAAACGGACACAGAAATGTGTTCGTCCCTTGGCTCACAAGGAGAAACGGTATTTTACTTTCATGTCATCTTCTGTACTGACTTATTTCCTGTCAACATCTTCAACTATCTTACTCCAACTATATTAATATAATGTGAGTTTACACTTGCATTTGCAAAGCATCCGATACATCGGGCCATAGTTATTATAATTTTCAAATAAGTTTAATTAATATATATCGCGTATTAACCCGTTAAAGTGTTTTAATTAAATGTGTCTACTCGCGTAAACTACAGACAGTGTTTAAAGAAATTAATTTATTAAAAATATTAATTTCTTACAGATGTCCGTAATTAACGTTTAACTGCTTTTTAATATAAGAAGCTTACCTGCTTATTGTAGAGTACAAGAGAAATTGCGTGCCGACTTCTTGTGGTGGACTTGGTAGCGTTTCCAAGTAGGCAAACGGGCCACTGTCTTCGAAACATCCAAACTCGCCATAACACACACTGCCTTGTGACCGCTTTGTTCTAGAAAAAAAAAAACATATTTGTTCATTTACTCGAACACACTTATTGACAACCAAGAGCGTGTAAGTATAAAATAAGTTTGTCTCCTTGGTCTAATTTGATCCCCACCTAGTCTAAAACTTATTGGACAACATATGGAAATTAAATAGGGAAGACTATCGTAATTTAGTCTGTGTCAACCACAGCACCCACAGTGTCATCACGTTTCCGTTTCAGTCTGTGGAAAAAGTCAAAAAATGTCTACAACGCGTGTTGTATTTTATAGGTCTAAGGTATTTCATATTCTATCAAGCGAACCCCGTTTCTTATCCTCATTAGTCGAAAAACTTATGAATTGGCATTATATAGGTCTCTCTACCTACCTAACTACAGCCAATAAAGCTGTTTTTTTTACGATTAATTTTATATTTTTTAATATTATAATTGACAGTTATCTTTTATGTTATATAGGAACCTAAATAAATTATTTATTCAAAATCAGATTGTGACTCAGACAACTGCAACGATTTTCGTAAGAAAGTACGTATTACGTTATTTATATAAAAACAGCATTTTCTGAGAAACACTGCCGAAAACACTTTCGCCTCTCGTAGTAAGGAATTTTTTACGAGTGTTTGATTAGCCTACGTAAGGTAAGCAACTCGGTGAAAAGTAATGAGTAATTGAGAACACGCTAAGTAAAATGTGATAGTCATCGCTCTATCGGCACAGCTTGCAATAAAATGCTTTCACAGTGTTCAGTCTTATACCTTACATTGTAACAGGGATCGTTACAACAACAATAAGACCCACCATGTCGTTCCAGTGCGCCATGGCGGGCATAAACGGATACCGCTACTAAAGGAATAACTATATAATACTAAAGGATAAGGAAAGCATCTGGTAGACAACATAAATATATATGGCTGGTGTATTTGAAATTTACACTCGTTTGACCCACCTCCCCCCCCCCCTGAACTGGTCCAGAGCTAAGGTGAACCACTAATTGAACATATTGATTTTACAAATGATTATGTGTTAAATTCTTCAAGTGTACAATAAAGAATAATTCTTTTTTCGATTTTGTTAACGTACGGCACATTACATTAATAAAAATATTTGACCTATGTGACACCCTCCTGGCGCCAAAGCTGGATTCGCCCTTGCATACTAGTTTATTCTCCTCTATTATTAAAAATGTAAATCTTTTACTGACTAACGCCGAGATGGCGCTAGAAATGTTTTAAAGATATTGAAAAAAGTCTTTCCAAAACGGGGCACGAATTTGGTACCCATAATATCTAGTCTACTAGTCTAAACACAAAACGAAAGAGGCAGTTATATGTTGAAACGTATTAGGAAACAATCGAGCTGCGAAATTCATTTTTGTAATAGAAAGTAGTAGGCGAAATGCAGTGAAAGCATGATTAGACTTACTGAATGCATTCGATTGTCCTAAGGAACTTGTAATTGTTGTTTTAACTACACAATGCCAATACTTTCTATCTACTTAAAGGCAAATCAAATTCAAAATTATTAAAGTATTGTATTCATTGTGGATAATGTATTAAATTTTGTCCTTACTACGATCGGGTCAACAAGTAATTTATAGACGCGTTTTAAACCGTCACAAGTTTTTATGTACAATTGAGACATTTTCTTTCGCATTATTTATATTTAAAGGCTTTACAAACAAATTGTTGAATACTGTACTGTTGTATAAAATACTACATTACACAGTTGTAGGTACAAAAACTAAAAATAGCTATTAACAAATACAACAGGACAAATGAATAACTGGACAAATAAAAAATCAAGAAAAAGATTGTCATAGAAAAAAAATATATAATTAAGAAGTAAGCCTGTACGACTTCGGCTGGTAATAAGAGCCAGATCCTCATCTTTTCCGTGTTTTCTGTAGTTGGCCATTTATAAAATACATTCTGCAGCTGCTGTTACGATCGCCGTCGACTTCCACGTAATATACCTTCTCTCTGTCCCCATTCGTTGATCCACTTACTGTGTTTTATTGGAACATTCATTGTACGTAATTGTTAACCATTAAGAGCTATGTGGTTTTTTCTAAATTTCATTAACTAACAGTTTCGTTCACTGACATGTGAAAAATGTAATTTTTTTCTTAAATACAGAACATATAAAAATACATCATAACAGAACTATTATTAAAAAATACCCATATAAATGAAACAATTTTGAAATGAAATTATGAATCGAAATAAATTGAAAAAAAAAGAAGATTCGGGCAGGACGTTTTCAAACCTTTTTTAATTACGAACAGGAATTTCGGATGCTTTTCAGCAACCAATGAGGTAAAAAATAAGGTAACTTACATAAATCACGTTTTAAACCATTAAAATTGTTTTTTTCATTGGATAATTATCTAATAATAGAGGCTTAATGTTACTTAGTTCTTGGAACTGATAACTAATAAAATTACCTTGTACGCCCTTTCTTCAGCTCCCATTGTTTGATTGATGATCTAACAGCAGCAAGCAGCTCAACATCTCGTCTTTCATCTTCAGCCTCCTGTACAGCTGACACAGCCGGCCCTGCGCCCCGCCATGCTTCTAATTCCGCATCTGGTAGACAACATAAATATATATTAGATTTTCAGCCGTTTAGTGTCCATAGGTCTCCAAAGACCTTCATTACGATCTGTCGTTAGCCATTTGAATCCAGATATTTCCAGCTATCAATTTTCACGCTAGAACTGAATATTCCATATTTTAATAGGATAAGCTACTACGCCGAAGATTTATGTGCACAGTCTACTGACTAAGACATATAAGTATTTTTTTCTTGATTTACACGAACAAAATGAAACTACAGATTGACGACATAAAAAGAACTATGTAAGAAACGTAACTTAACATATTTTGACGTCTTCCTATGAATTAGTATATTCATCATATAAACACTTCGTAATATGTGTGATCTTCACTTTTGCATTTATTAATCACAATGATTATATCACTTTTAAATTAAAAAACTTATTTTGCCCGTTGTTACTAATCGATTTACACGCCTTTGAAATTGGGTCATTAGTTTAGACGCTGGAGTGGAACATATACTTTCAAAAGATTCACTTTATAGAAGTAAAATAACGTTAATACGACCTATAATTTTTATCGAAAGTTTTTAAATAGTCAATACGTATTAAGATTAACCAATTATCGACTCTCCAGTGTATACAATAAAATTTGTTTAAAGAAAGCGACGAAATTTATTTTTATAAAAAGTTATTTGCCATTTGTATTGAGCAAGGTGAAATTTAAGAATCAATTATTCTATTGTTGTGTAGTTTAAAAGCTTTAGTGTTGGTGAATTCAGAGGTTCTAGATTCACTTAGAATACGAACGAAGACTGGAGAATACTAGGTAACCTGAATCGTATGCGGACTCTACTTTTTGCGGCCTTGCTCACATGTTGTAGGGCATTGTGTGTAAGTGGTGTGGCCTACTGTGGAAAGTAAGCCACTCCCAGCCATCGCAAATGGTGAGAAACTTGAGGATGCTTTTATAACATTCGTGTTATAATAGTCTTTCTAAGAAGTGAGTGGGTAACCAATAGCTGGTAGGTATGTTTTCTACCGGGTCCAGCATATTTGTAAATCATATCTAATTGGTCCACTGGGTAAGGCTAGAATTAGTATATAGCATAGATGGACAGCATATCTATGTTATATTTATCATATATCAAGTAACCTAGTTTTATAAGATTGGGACACGTATCCCGGTCTCTTTGAAAGAAAAACTACTTTTCTTTAGTTTCAAGAGTTGTGCGGAATGTAGTTTTTTGTCACTTGATTATTTACGACCCTTTAAAATGTATATATATATTCAATATGAATATAACTTGATTTTCCGGTCATAAAACAATTAAAAAGCTCTTTAACCTCTAACTCTGTTTATCTATAAGCTTAAAGTATTCGCTTTAAGTAATGATCTAATATATAATTATAGAAGCAACTCTAGGGTTTAAGTTTTAATTGTTCAACGAGTTGACGCCCTTACTGTAAATTTAAGGTATTGTAGCTTTAACACAAATTGTCGACTTTCGTATGTCGACTGTCTACAATTATCTAAATGGTTTTTGTTTTTGTATTCTAAAATATTACTTCTTTATATGTTAGAGGAGGAAAGACAAGCATGGTCACTTGGTAAATGGTAGGTAAAATTGGCTTTGGATATTCGGAAATGAAAAGGTATTGTTTTTTTTTACTGTACTTACATTTAGCAACAACTAAAGTGGATAAAACTAGAAGCAAGGCGATCGAGCGCCAAACAAGCGTCGCCATCCATGCGGCCCGGCATTCACGTACAGCTGAAAGCAAAATTAGTTAACTTATTATTGAAATTTTACATTATTATTATAACATCAACGGTTTCTCTTATTGTAATAAAATACATAAACAAATATTCCTTATTGTCACAAAACAAAACAACAACAAAAATCCTAGCGTCATAGTGTTAGTTACCTAAGTCCTCCGAAAAGGTTAAATTAAATGTTACCTATATGCGTATTCAGTAGGTCTGAGATTCGGTTACAATCTCAGGTACGAGTGATCCTGACTTAATTTTTATTGTTTAGATAATTTTTTATTATTTTTTATCTTTTCTAAATGGTGTTAGGTTAGGCGTCCACCAGTGTCAATCAAATACATTAATGTTTGGTGTTTTGATATTTCTGTAAGTCCTCATTGTTCTTTTACTCAAAGACATCCTACACTAGGAAAGTTATAGAAATAATGTATATGGCAAAACAACGTTTGCTGGTTAGTAATAATCCAAAGATACCATGTCGAACTTAGGCATACGCGATGAAGGACTATCAGCATAATGTACTAATGACCTGAGAAGTAGTCGATAGCATATTGGAGAAAAAGGTTAAAAGAGGGCCGAGGCACATTCCTTGGGGAAGACCTATAGCCAGCGGCTACTGGTTATGGTTTTGTGAAGGTGTAGTTTGCTGACGATGGTTTGTCAACATATTTAGAAGGGCTCGTTGGTATAAACTATAAAGGTAGCAATTTGTGGCCAAAAGGTCGTGGGTCCAAAATGTTTCAAATCAATTTATAAATTGCTGGAACGTGTTGGATTTCGTCTGGAAATCTGGATATTAGTGGTGGTCCTACCACCCACTTAATATCCAGATTAAAAAAAAAATCCGTTTGGGTCACAAGCCACCGTCCACAGTCCGTCAAGTATAATCGATTTGGTTTCAGACTGAAGAGTTCCGAATATCCAAAGGTCGACAGTGCATATTATTTAGACGTTATATGGCTTCCATCTAGTGAATCTCATGCCTGTCATGCCATGAAATGTCTTTTTCGCGATAGAACTCCCACTAAGCCCAAGGTATTTTAGAGAGATATATATCTAAGGAAATTAAACACTGAGTGGGCTGTCCTAACCTGCCAACTACAGTAAAACACAGCTGGTAGTTATAACAAAAGATACATTGATACTTTTTACAGCTCAACAAGTCTAACGAACATTCAATTATCTTATTAATAATCATTATGATTTCCTTTTTCATTTCAAAACCATTCATCTAAGATCGTTTGTATCTAAAACCACAAAAAAGTTTTCATTTTGCTCAAACAATGAGAACATTTTCAATGAGGTAAACCTCAATAGTTTATACTGCTGGTTTATTAATGTCGGTAAAGGCGAAACTATTGCGTCTTTATATCGGTTTAATAAATACAAAACACTAATAAAACGTTATTTAAAATATTGTAAAACGAAACGCGTTTATTTGTTTTTATTACAGAAGATAGACTTTAAGATTACATATAATTTAATTCGCTAATAAAATATATTAGATCTAAATCTAGTTGTTAATTTGATATGTTTACTATGCTATAGTAATAATCTTCTAATATATATTAGAAGTCACATCACGAGCGATAAATAAGGGATAATGGAGCTATAAATCTTATCTCAAATGACAGTTAAGATGACATTGTATGCAATTACATTCAGCCCATTCCGACAAATTTAAGAAGAAGGAAGTCTTAAATAATAACTTATGTTTTCTACATATATTGACCGCTCTCGTATCTCAATGGTTAAGTGTAGCTTTGTGTTGAAAGAGGTCCTGGAAATTGATCAGAGATATGAATTCAAAAATATATTCGCCCCTGAAGAAAGTCGATTCTCGACTAATTATGTATATTATATAAACATACAGATTATTCGAATTAGAAGTGTACACTAATACTAATACACTTAAGACTTAAATATATATAAATATAAGTTCTAAATATGTATATTGTGTACGTAATTTTAACTAACCATTGATATGACATAATGGTCTCAAGTTTTCAAACTAATAAACAAAGTATAGTACTTTCCAAATAATGTTTCAAACGCTAAGCCAAAATATTTACCGGTATATAATAAATTTGTTTCTTGTGACAAAATCGAACGCGTAATTGATAGTGAAAGCAAATTCCTAGACCGTCGTAGAACATGGTAATTTCACGATATTATTTATTGATATTAATTACCGTAGGTGATAATTATCATCACCAGACAATAATTTAACACGAAGTCCGGTTGAGTTGGCGACTCGTCGCCGTCAATGGAAATATTCCTTTATGTAACTTTTCATACAGGGTTTCAAACCGGTTTATTTTGCAACGTTTTTATTGCCTTTTAATAATCGTATTGCTTAAATGTTTTTCGATTTCAATGTTTTTATTGTTCGAGTTTTTATTATAGATGGAATGATATTGTACTTTGGTCCATTGGTAGCTAATAATACTCGAGATAACATTTTTAAAAATACTATCAGATTTTACATTACATGGGTTATAGAATTATCGATATTATAATACCTTCCAAGTTATGCACCACTCTACACAATAGTTTCTCTAACTAATCGCGAATGTTAAAAAATCTTGAATACATCTTCCTACGATAACTAGTTTATGGTGATGCTATGGAGGCATCACCATAAACTAGTTATAGAGCTATTATAAAAGATAGCTATCCTCGATTTGATTGGATCAGCATTCGCAATCAAACATGTCGGTCATGTTGATCATCGCCACTGACCCGAACCGATGTGAAGGTAATTCGACCTTAATTTCATGGTTCGTCGATCGGCACAGCCGGATCCTATAATAATATCGGAATATATCGCTGCGCTTCCTACAAATTGGATCGTGGAAAGCGGAATAAATGCAGATAGAAATTTAGCACCGCAAAATCTTTGTAACAGACGTTAAGATTTGTAGGCGCTAGGAATCAACAATTGGAAGCAGACGGTCCACCACGAAGACGGTGACGTTTGGATGAATTTGCTTAACCAGGCCAAGGCCTAGGAAGCACTAATATATACGTTCTCGAATATAAAACCTAGAACCTAGGTCGATCGATACCGTTTTAAAACTAACGGTTCCGAAATCATATTAACGTAAGCTAAGCAGTAAACTCAGACTTAAGAAAAATCATTTAAATAAAACTCTTTTGACATAAGTACACGCTTTTAACATTTAAATCCTTCGTTCTAAATTTAAAATGTTAAAACTGAGTGTGAGTGTTTTATGTAAATGTACAATGCAACGTACAGGCGCAAACTACGGGCCATACTTAAAAATACAATTTTAGTAGTTTTTATTAATAAATAAACATAAGAGGTATCTGCATCCATGATATCGTCATGATATGGATGCAGAAAACCTTAAGAACCCAGTTATCGCAGAACAATTCCACGTTGAAATCAACAATAGATTTAGTGCATTGAAAGTAGACGAAATGGATGCAGAAGAGCTATGGGAAAACACAAAAAACCTGGCTAAAGAAGTGGGTTTAAAGGTAGTGGGGAAAAAGAAGCGCAAAAGAAAGAGACGGTGGTGGACAGATGAGTGCGAAAGAATAGTGGAAGAAACAAGGAAATACCGCATCCTCGCAGAAGAAAATCCATCATGGAAACAGCAGTATGATGTCCTCAGATTGCAGTTAAAAAGGACCTTCCGCAGAGCCAAAAGGAGGCATCTGGAGGATATCATCGTAAATATGGAAACGCTGATGAGAGCCAACGAATCGCGAAAGTTCTTCCAAGAAGTGAGATCCGTTAAGAAGGGATACCAACCTACGTCACAATTTCTGCTCGATGAGGAGGGAAATCTTGTTGCGGGGACTGAAGAATTAAGGAATGCGTGGCGTAAATACTTCCAGGAGCTTCTTAATTGCCCCGAGGTGGAGCAACGTGTAACTCCGGTGGTGCAGGTGGTACCGGACACATATGTCGCCCCTTTGTCGTTTGAAGAAGTTAAGAAAGCGATCAAGAGGCTAAAGAACAACAAAGCGCCGGGTGTGGACGGACTGCCAGCAGAAATATGGAAGTATGGAGGAGATGCCCTACAAATGAGACTCTACAGGGTGCTAAAGAAAGTTTGGGACACAGAAAGACAGCCTCGCGAGTGGACTGTAGGTATCATATGCCCTGTCCACAAAAAAGGCTGCAAGAAGACGTGTGCAAACTACAGGGGAATTGCAATGCTGTCTACCGCTTACAAAGTTCTATCCTACGTATTGCTAGACAAACTTGAACCATACGCGGAAAGAATCGTCGGTGATTATCAGTGTGGGTTCCGACGCAACCGTAGCACAATAGACCAAGTATTCCTCCTAAAGCAGCTGATGGAGAAGAAGTGGGAATACTCGCAGAGCATACACTCTCTGTTTGTGGATTTTAGCAAAGCATACGATAGCATAGATAGAGACTCTTTGTACGTTATTTTAAGCAACTTCGGGATCCCGCAAAAACTAGTTTCCCTGGTTAAGGTCGCAACCGAGAGCAGCAGAATGCGTGTTAGAGTAGGAAGCGGACTATCAGAAGAATTCGTGGTGAAGACCGGCTTAAGACAAGGAGACGCGCTATCCCCAATGCTGTTCAACTTGGCACTAGAACACGTAATCCAGAATGTTTTGGCGCTGGATGTGGGTGTAAGGCTAAATGGACAGCATAGGGTAGTTGGATACGCCGATGATTTGGCTCTTCTAGGCCAAACAAAGAACGAGGTGCAATGTCTGGCGAGAACCTTGATCTCCGAAGCAGCTGGAATTGGTCTGAGAATAAACCGAGAGAAAACGGAATACCTCCACATGAAACGCTATAAGGACAAAAGAAAGGCACTTGAGGACCTACATGTGGACGGTATCGCATTCAGGGGTACCAGTAAATTCAAGTACCTCGGCTGCACAATAACGGACACGAACTCAAGGGAAGAGGAAATAAATATCCGGATCCAAAACGCCCTCCGTTGTTGCGCGGCCCTCCATAAGGTGTTAACGTCCAAACTACTTACCCGGAAAACCAAAATCCGAATCTACAAGACCGTCATCCGTCCTATTCTACTGTACGGATGCGAGACATGGACGTTGACGCTTAAGGAAGAGGAAAAGTTACTGGTGGCCGAAAGGAGGATTTTGCGGAAGATTCTTGGCCCGACACAAAGGGAGGATGGAAGCTGGAGAATCAGGAAAAACGAGGAGATCGAAAACCTCGTAAACGAACCCAATATAATGGGGGAAGCTAAATCCCAAAAACTCCGCTGGGCTGGCCATTTGGAGAGAATGGGAGATGATCGGAGTGTCAAGAAAGCGTATATCGGAATTCCAACTGGCCGCCGACCTGTCGGCCGGCCAAGATATCGCTGGAAGGACGCCGTGGAGAAGGACCTGCGCGAGCTCGGTGTAGCCGAATGGCGAACAGCTGCACAGGATCGGCAAAAATGGCGCTCTTTAGTTTCGGAGGCCAAGACTCACTTTGGGTCGCTGCGCCAGCGGAGTAAGTAAGTAAACATAAGAGGTACGGCGGGATAAAACTAATATAACAATGTCGTGCTAGTAAATCTTGTTAAATTGTCAAATTTCTGTGATCTAACGTGATACGTGTAGCGCTTATAAGTATCGTTACTACAAATTTCTAGAAGTCACTTCAGTTACAGAAATAATTAATTTTGGTCTATCAGTCGTTTTATCCACAGAGCTCTTATTATTGTAGAAAATCTTGTCAGGCCAGTTAGTAGTCAGATCTCATATTGTATCAAGGATAAATTGCGGAAAGACTCATCATAATAAAATGTGCGCTGACCTCATGGTTATGAAATTAGAAGTCATTTTTGATAACGTTTTACTAACTGAAATTATACATATTTTAGTTGAAAACGGACGTTTGTTTCATTAAAGTAAGATATAATCACACGCGTTATGTTGAGGGTTCGCGTCACCGCAGAACCGCGTTCGAAACTAGAAGCGTGACGTCTTGGGTTCGAATCTGGAGGGATAAAATAATTTTTGTGTTAGTATGACAAAGAATTTTTTAAAGTCTAAAGATTTCTTAAGGATTGTTTAATCAACTATTGGGTTGTTCGGAAAGTCATTTCGTTTTTTTTTGGGAACATGAAAGACAGTTTTCGTATAATGAATAAATATTTTATTAAATTATGTATTGGCCATTCTGGTCCAACACCTTTTGCCATCTCGTGTGGTTATTCGCCGTTTTGCATCAACTAATGCCTTTATCGCATCTTTGTCAGCTTCGACCGGCCTTCCAGACCGTGGTGCATCTTCGACATCAAAATTGCCGGATCGAAATTTTGCAAACCAGTTCTGACACTGGCGTACTGTTAACACGCCTTCTCCAGACGAAAATGCTGCTTATTGCTCTCCATATTTAAAAGGGCACCAACCAAAAACTACTGTGTAGAATTAATAGAATTCTTTCACACACAAGCCTTGCAACATCAGCTCTCAAGACATATAATGGTTATGCGGCTTAAGTGTGAAGTTGCTTTCGAAAAAACGTAATTAAGTCCTCTGACGGGAAAAACGAAATTACTTTCCGAACAACCTATTATGTTGTTCGGAAAGTAATTTACGGTACTTGTTTCTACATAAATTTGATCATTTAAACGGACAAATTCTTGTGTCTGTCCTACATACCTATATGCCCTACATAGAAGGAAAGAAGATTTCATATCTAGAATACGTGTCGTTCTACAAAACGATTCAAAAGAGATACAATTATAAAGCTATCAAATTCCACGCCAATCCTTTTTTGTGTATGTTCTACATCTATATATACTAAAATACAAGTTATTTTACATAACAGGTTTGAAATATAATATACATTTTTATGAGCGTACTTGATAGGCTTTTATGGGTAAGGAAATTAAATTAGTGTAATCTAATTTCTCACAACACAATGACGCGTGACGAAGAGCTACAGAGCTTTCACTTCATACTTTATCACTTCTATCTTGCATTCGAAAGTTCAAAGCTGCGAAGGTCATTGTGAAATATTGTTTTTCTTTGTCTTATAATAGCTGAGACAGATCAGCTTAAGATTAATTTTAGCTATACGATATATTTTCGGTTATTCGAACTCAAAACCAAAAATATTTATTGACTGTCAGAGGTTGAGTGTCTCCCAACTTAATACCGACTGCCTCTATGACTAAATGGTGAAACGTGTAGTCTAGCATTATTTAAATAAAACACTTTAACTGTTTAAAACACGATATATTAGTTAAACTTATTTGGAAATGATTTTTAACTTTGGCCCGACGTTTCTGATGCTTTGCAGCAGCCGTGGTCACGGCATTTATCTTCTTTATGGTATCAATGATATCAATTCTTTATGGTATCAATGACTAACATGGAGCCTGGACCACGGCTCCATGTTAGTCATTGATACCATTGGAACAATGACTGTCAAAAATATAAATAATTTTGAAATAAACATTATTTTTAAATATGTTAGGTCAATGACAACGCGCAATATTTGTGCTTAAATATTGCTTTTATTCTCAAGGTAAGCTAGTTATAAGAATTAATTTTTAGTTTATATTATCACGCGTGGCCACAGAAGCAGTTTCTCGTTCCGTCAACGCTGTGAATAGGACATGTATATAAGTGATAAATTTATCTTCTTTATCAGTACTCGAAGTCGAAGAAGAAAGGTCACGCAATTCTTTGTCAACTGAGTCACGGAGCTGGTCAAGGATAGAGATGTAGCATGTATTTTAATTTTTTTAAGCTTGCGACGAAAGAGCATAAACGAACAACCATAAACATACAGAGTAAAGAAAAATACATTAAACTTATAAGCAAACAGTACGACAATAATACAACACATATTGCATTTATATAATAGTATTTTAAAAGAGATTATACAATACCTGTTTTCTCCAAATTTAATAAATTTAAAAGCCAACTTTTTTTAACTTTCATAATATTGTTACGCATTTAAGTTTGTTTCTATATATTTTATAACCATGTTATGCATACCCAGTGGCGTAGCTATCGTAGAACCAGGTGGTGCAGTGCACCAGGGCCATGGAACTTAGGGGCCCTCTAACCTTATCTTTGAGAAGATATAAGCGTAGAAAAAAAGGATTTTGTAACGTTCTTGTTGCTATTTATAATTTTGGAGGTCCATTTAATTCACGCTATGCTAAAAGAGGGGATGAGAACACGATTCTTTCTTGAATCCTAACTCGCTATTGTGTATACCTTTAATTTCAATACATAATCGTCACATAAAATATATGAAGTTGTTTTTTTAGATTAAACTTTTATTATGTATTTAGTTGGTCTTCGAAATAAATAATTCATTTCTGATTATACTCAGAAGTAGAAGAAGTAGCCGTAAAATCGATCTACTTATACACTTTTAAAATCCACTTTTCACCCAAGACGTAAATAAAGTAAGCCTCATAATAAATAAAAATAAGTTAAATTAGAGCATTCGTGTTACATTCGTGGTCAATTTCCATAATTTATTTATAAAGTTATAGCTCTTGTTTTCTTGTAATGTTTCATTAAAATTGAATTAGTAGTTTGGTTGTAAATAAGGTACAAACAAGCATACATCCTCACTTTCGCATCTATTGTATTAGTGGGACGCATGACAATTGCTATATTACATAGATTATATCCTTATTCGTTTATGGAAGGTTTACACCACATAATGCCAACGCAGAGTGAAAGCGGACTATACTTCCAAGATCTTACGTAATATGTGACTCTTAAAGTTATCATGAGTTAATAGTATTACATATTATTATTTATACATATAATTATTAAGAACTAACTTGTCTGAGACGTGTTTCTTTGCTTTTGATAATGTGTAATTTCCTTTACATTGTTTCAAGTAAGATTCGAAGTAAAAGAACGATGTTATGCTATCATTAATAACTTGTGTGTTATTTTGTTGACTATTATTACTTTCAATAAAAAAACATTTACTTTATTCTTTGTAAATTTATAAACATTATTTAGATTCGTCAAAAAAATATTAAATAATATGTTTGTCTGTCCGTTCGTCGTGATTCTATATGTCTATTAAAAAATTATACTATGCCAAACACACATCTAAATCGCGTAATATAAGTTTGTTTTTAATTATGATGAATTATCCGAATACGTTACGCGTTTTAAACCGTTAAATGTGGCTTAATATGTAATTCTAGTAAACTAAAAACAACTTAATAAATACACTGACACGAGTGTTATGAATGTACTGTAGGTCGTAAGGCGAAAGTAAAATATTTTATGCAAAAGTGTTAACTGCTCGCGGTCGTGTTGCATCACAATTCATTAGTAAATAGGTGTTGTATAAATAATAAGACATTAGTGCTCGTAAGTATATGGCGGACTTTCTGCTTGATTCTTAGGTTAAAGTAGTTTAAATACTGTCTATAGTTTACGCGAGTAGTACACATTTAAATAAAACACTTTAACGGTTTAAAATGCGATATATTAGTTAAATTTATCTGAAAATGATTTTTAACTTCGGTCCCACGTTTCGGATGCTTTGCAGTAGCCGTGGTCACGGGGAGACATCCGAAACGTCGGGCCGAAGTTAAAAATGATTTTCAAATAAGTTTAACTAATATATCGCGCATATTATTGTCTTTCGGGCTGTTCGGCCGATGTGAGCGAGAAGAGGTTCTCGACGTTTCGCCATCACGTGTGGACGGCATCTTCAGGAGATGTTGACTCCTCGATTGCTCGAAGAATTGTCACAATCGGCCGAACAGCCCGAAAGACAATAATATGCTGATCGATGGCCGTGAAAGCCTTACTCAATTTATTAATATATCGCGTTTTAAACCGTTAAAGTGTTCTATTTAAATAAAATAGTTTAACTTGTTAATGTCGTGGCAATCCCGGGTAAACATAACAAGACAAGATGGTAACCCTAAATTTTTGAGGACAATTCTCAAAAAGGTGACATAATTTACGTCACGTAAGCCAAAATGTTCATCAGACTAGATATGACAAATGACATTAGATAGGATGTCCAGTAGGAACACTTTTAAGCATTAAATATGCTAAATGAATTACAATAAATACAGACATATAAATACAAACAATTTAAAAGAACATCAAGTTGTTCATACCACGATGTCAGACATACAAACCACGACAATGCATAAATAGTGGTTAAGCTGCTAGACCGCGAGAGAATAATATATTCATACTTTCTCACAAACTTCCAAATATATAGTTTTATTAGAATTTATATAAACGTCAACGTTTACTTCTTTAAAATGCCTTCTAGGGATTGGTAAGACGCAGTAGGTAAAAAGGTTGCAACAGAATAATCTCACGGCGTTTCTCTTGTTAAAAACAAATGGTTTAATATTTACTTTATACGTATTTAGTAACAACGTAAATATTTTTAAATAATTGCAATAAAGATTATAGATATTAATAATTAAGACTATACTTATTTTAAATGTATACCTACATTAGAGTTCAACGCGTCCATGTTGGTGTGCCTACAGACACTCCGTAGACACAACACTCATATAAATATTATAATCGTAGTTGTATAAGCAAAAAATGAAGTGGTAAGTGATAAGAAATAGTTCCTATAGGGTAACTATCAGTCAATCAGATTTATAAAATACTGAGAACGCTATAGATCAATACTTAAGCTTCGATGTTCAAGTTTTTGATAAATATTAGTTACTTTATACATCCAAAAGAAAGTATCAAGTATTTTCCAGAGGCCCGAATTGCACATATTAAATAAGACAAGTAAAAACGTTATACGTTGAATCGTTTTATTAATAACAAGCAACTTCGTCCGCTAAGAATATATCTTTTGGGCATCCAAATTCGTTTTTGTAAACCTCTCATCTTTATAAACTTGGCTGTTACCTACGACGTCGATTTCGTCCCTTGCCGTCGTTCGCAAGTTATTCTTAAAAGATATACATATAACATCGAGGACTTTTTTTATATATAAAATATATAAAAAAAACATTGTCTACTTCAGCTACTTCCACAGTGTTGTGACGTACTACTGTGGGTACTTACTATGTACTCGCAGTATATTTATGAAAATGTATCGTATGCCCACAAAAATAAAACAATGTTCAGCAAGAATAGTGATAGGCATAATATGAACTTACGAAATAAGGATAAACTAGCTACTCCCAAATATAGGCTCCATAAAATATGTAATTATTTTGCGGGGAATTGTATTCGTATTCATAATACATTGCCAGTTGAGGTTTCAAATTTATCGATAAATAAATTTAAGAAAGTCAAAAAATTTAGATTGTCTCAAAAGGCGTATTATTGTCTGAACGATTTCTTTAATGACAAGACCGCCTGGCAGTAATATGAATTGCTCCTTAGGTTAATAAATTTACAATGTATTAGTCTATAAAACATGTTAAAAAAAGCCGGACTGAGTTTCTTGGGTGTTCTTCTCAGTTATGTTGCTCTTTTGAACACTCTGTAGAATCACGACGACCAGACAGACAAACAAACAAAAAAGTTGAGGAATCTAATTATATTTTTTTTTATTTTTAAGAGAATAAAGTATATTTTATTTATTCATTTTGTACCTAGTTGGGATCGAATCGACGACCCGTTAATTAATAACACATTGCTGCCACTACATTACACTAGCGAGCCTTTCAAACTATTTAACTAACTAATTAGCTTTTAAAGTAAAAGTCACAATAAAAGAGCTCAGAGGTTGAAAACAATTAGCGCGAGGAGTTCGAAAATTAAAAAAGAACTACTTTCACATTTACAAGTACGCCGTAGGACCGATGGATTCCTTAAAATCCATATGCCGTTATCCACTCTCGTACTTTCGTAACTCCGACCTAATACCGCTTCACGCATTGTTTCGCCACCGCTATCGACATTCACTAAGCGGCGTTAACAATTGTATTATGTTGCGTACGCGCCAGCCGCCTTTTTTGTATAGAACTGCAATCCATTGTCTGAAGGAAATTTGTGGTTAAGAAAAAGCAAGAAACAGAACATATTGCAAGTTAGCAATCTGGACGCGCTATTATATTGCTTGCATTGTGTTGGTGTAGTAAAGTTAAAACAACATATTAAAAGGGGGCAAATAAGAAAAACAAACGTTGACTGGATCAAGTCGAAGCTTCTAACAAAACCTGCCGACTTCATCCAAAAGCAGTTTGAAGAATAGTTATGTAACAACACACTTTTAGACAAACGTAAAAAGTCCCGGCTTCGAATTCTGTGTAAATAATTATAAGAAGGCAAGGCGTAATTTCTCCTATGTTTGCCCCATACATTATACAGAGGAAACTCGTATTGAAATAGATTTAAATAATATAAAATAAATAATAAGGGTCTGCAAACATCTATTAATGCACATTCTAGAAATATTTGAAATATAGAGTCGAAGTTAGTAGCACACAAAAGGTATGTAGCCTCACAGCTAGATTATTAAGTGGATATAATAATAAATTAAATTAAACTGCTTTAATTAGCTCGCATAACATAAATTATATGCATCAATTATTAAATTATAGGAGCAACAGTAATTAACATCAATTCAGCAAGTTTATTAATCAAAAATTACTTGTTACTCTAGTTTAGTTTAACCAAAATGAGAGACAGGAAGGAAAAACTGTACTCTCATGTACTGCTTACACAGTTATATTTGGGTTGAATACTAAGAGAGTGTGTGAATTTTTTTATGAAAAAAGTATGGTTGTATAATTGTGAAATTAAAGAGTTGATCCATTGAATTATATTTTCACATAGAATTTAGAACTCTAATCTAAAAGAACACGAGACTTATAATGTCAATTAGTAGAGCAATCGTATCGAACGCTGTTTGTGGGTTTGAGCCCCGCCCGTGTCATCTTTTTAACTAAAAATAAATTTTAAAAATATTATGTTGTTATTGGCATGGTTATTACAAGTTTCTAATAAATACGACGTAAACACAGAAAAAGTGTTGAACGTCACACGCACTATGTATTGTCTATATTTTTACTTGAATATTTAAGGTATTTTGTAATTTTAACTGCCATTAGCTTATCTTTAAGTACTTTCAACTACAGTGCATATTAAACAGTAATGATGCAGCTTAAAGAATCGTAATACTTAGTTCAAAATTTTATTTGGCTATCAATCAACTTTTTATTACATAATTGTGGATAGTTTGATTAAATTTAAGAGGTCTTTGGATAAAACTAGAACAAGATTCGAATCCGCAACACCCGATATCTCTGTATCTACCATATACTACTACTTAATTTTCTTTACACGTATATATAATAATTATATGTATATTTATCTATTTGTATGCTAAGCTTTCTGCTTATTTTAAAAATTCCTAACAGCTTTAGTTTAATATTTTGTATTGGGATCGTTATTTACATTTGTGTCGCTACATAATAAAAGCAAAACAGTAAAATAAGTACTTAATTTATTTCTTAGTGTTGTGCAAATAGGTTCATCGTAAGAATATTAATAAGGCAAAACAAACCTTACAGCTATTCGGACACGGCTGGCTAACTCGGGAAATTAAAACGTTCAGTCAATCCGTCAATCACAATTAAATGTAAACAATATTTTTATCACAGACACACAACTATTGCAGGAACTTAGTTTTATTGTCGTAACTCAACTAGCCGTTTGTGTCGGATACGTTCAGTTTAAAGTCACGAGTAAGACTGCGCGGGCGCAGTGCAGAGAAACTCTAGAGTCAAGAGAAATGTGGTTTCCCCCTACTCGAGCAGTTACATCAGTACTCCGCTAGGTATTGTTAGTTGTTTTGGCAGCTGTTAACATGGATAACTTCCTCTTTCCGCTTCATCCACGTAACAGCGATTAGGCTGCTAAGTGATTAGAACCTTATATTATGCGGTTATTTGTTGCCTTATTGCGTTGGCTTTGTTTATATAAATGTTATAATCGTATTATGAAACTAGTTCATAAGTTTGATTTAAAAAAATCGTTATAGAGGAATATTTAATGACCCAAATCAGTACTCAATCCATCTATCAGTTACCTTAAATAAATTGACAGCTTAGGGACAAACTTTACCTATAAATGTATAAGAGAGATGCAAAAGAGAGTTGATTACTGAATTAAATTTTGTAATTACCAAACTAAGCTAGATTGGAAAAAGTAATTATCTAAGTTCAACTTTACCGCAAGTTTTTTTATTTCTTGGATATATCTATTTCATTATAGTCTTAATATTTATTGCATTTTCAGTGCTCAACCATTGTTTATATTATGCAAAGGTAATGCGAATGTTCCTAGGTTAACGGTAGTCTAATTAAGACAAAGAAGTAACGTTGAATAAATTGTAATACTCAAATTTCATATATATTACTTGTAGTTTGTTCTTGTGTATGTTCCTTAAAATAGGTAGACTTTTTGGTGAAAGATTCTATTACAGAAGTAGTTCTTAGTTTTGTTACTTGTATTACAGTTAAAGGAAGTTTTATCATTAGCATCACTTGCATCATTGCACAAGCACTTTCTCCGAACGCTAACAAGAGGCGCAAACGAATATGACGGATTCGTTAATCGTTTAAATATAATGTAAAAAGTGATATTTTTAAAAGGAATATTCAGAATAAGGAAGTTACAATTCTTTACCTTGATATTTCATCCACCTTTCGCTAACAAATTTAATAATAGTAATGACGTGGGTAAACATTACATTTTTTTTAATTCGTAGTCCCAGTAGGGGAAGTGATGGCTAGTTTTTTCTGTAAAGGTTTTACCGATTTCATATTATGTTGCAATTAAGTGAATTAATATTTATTTATAAGAGTATGGAAGTTCGTTCGAAGTGGCATTTACCTGCATAAATTGATTTATTAATTGATTATAGACCTGCTTATACAAAATATGCGCACTTTGAAGTGTACGGGTCAAAATTCTAAGAAAACTAAGAAACATATATACCGATACTGTTGAATACAAAGGTCTCTATGTGTTTTTTCTTAAATTTTATTAACACAGGAAAAGTCATGTCAGTAACGTTTCATAATGTCATCGTTCGTTTTATAAAGAGATAGTAATCGTAACTTGTGTAAATACAAACATTCAATATATTTGTACTAGTAACACCATCTAGTTTGTTTTAAAATAAATTATTAATATTATTTTGTTAGGAACGACATCTATGGTAAATAAATTATAGCTTTTTTGTATCGGTAGATGTCGCCACTAGCCGTAGGAGGAAGGGAAACATCAAATTGTTTTATTTTCTAAAAATAACACTAGAGTTCGTACGAAGCGCTATATTTAGTTTTTTAGACATTTGACAAAAAAGATGGCAGCGATTGTCGACGGCTGTCCTTCGGATTTATTGCGAAAATGGCGCATTATGTGATATTTTCACATAATTTAATAAATATAAGTGAAAATTTGTGTTGTGCCGCTTTGTGATGATGTGTTAAAAATACATGAATTACAGTGATACTTGTGAATAAATTCTAGACTGCTTTCTTTGGGATATTGGATTACACATAAAATAAAGGTATTTATCTCCTCCTACGCTTTAATATTATTTTCCAGTAGTTAACATGTTGTAGTATTGTGATTGGATATGAATTATTTACGTATTCATTAATTAATACTATTATTAGAATTAAATTATTTCAAAAATTGTCTTCTTATAAGAGGTTGCTGAACCCTGTATTTTAAGCCATTATAGAATGAACAAGTTTTTTTTCTACTTGGTAGCACCATGCTGTCTTGGTTTATATGACATCAGCAGATAAACCAGCAGGCAACAGCTGCTTTAAACATTAAAAGTGATTCATTCTCTTAGATATTAAATATATACCACAGTGATACAGTTAACAATTTTATTACTTTAAATTTTATTCTTAAATTTATTTAAAATAAATCAATAAATCTTAAATGTAGTGCTTACGAATTAATAATTAAAATACAATAGCTAAAATCTACTATACTGTCACATAGTTTTATATATCATTAAAAAATCAATGTTTAAATGTATGTGAGTAACTATTGGATTTTTTAGACTGAGTTAAAACAATTCTGCTGTCCTTGGAAAAACTGTGTTTTATTCTAATTTTACATTGGAAAGTAGGTCTCAAGTCGTGTAGCTGTGCTAAAATATTTATTTTTGAACAAAAGTTTAATTATAGTCAGCTTTCTTTTTTCAGTTTTTACTACATTAAAAAACTACTGTTGTTGTGTTGGTTCAAAATTGAAATAAAATAAAATTTATTAGAAACACAAAATAATTGTGAATAAGAATGATGACGTGTGGGCTGAAATTAACATTGTTTTTATTTTGTTGTTATACTGATATAGAGTAAAGTCCATGTAGTGTTATACTATTAACAAATTTATAATTATCGTTAATAATCCTTATGTGAAGTTCAAATATTTTGGTACTAAGTCGTCAGCAACGCTAAGCATCTTATTATAGTGTATTAATCTGTGTTGATATAATAAGGAAATATGTAGCAGTCTTGTTACATCTTGTTAATTAAATGCCAATGTAGATTTTCCTGCAAACATTTCCTTTAAAAACAGTACTAAGAAAAGTTTTAGTATTAGCAGTAACATACAGTTCTTCTGTCTGCAATATTTTTGAGTACTGGTAGAATGTGGCTAACACCAGATTATTTATTTTATCCAATAATGACACAGGTTATTTTACAAACTTTGACAGTAATGTTTCATATGAAACCTAATAATAAATTTAATTAACATAAAATATAATGATAAGTATCGTCAGACTGTTTCTTGGCAGTGTGCTTTATATCTGTCAACAGGGAAGCTTGGCCGATGACAATTATTATGATAGGAAATTGTTTTGAACACTTAACTGAAATATTAATGGACGTAACATTCTGCAATAAAATAAACTGGCTGGTAACAAGTAATTTACATACAATGTTTTGTTTTGTTGCATTGAAAATACTATATTTGGTAAGATTCTTGGGTCTGTTACTAGTTCTGTATATTTAGTTATAGTATAGGATTAATTGCTTGGCAGTATGATTAGTAAATGCGGAACAAATACTTTCTATGAATTCTTTTCCTTAGTTATTTTTCACTGTGTTGTTGTACGTACTCAAGAAAAAGAAAGGTTAAGACTTTCTTATTAGACTACAAAATCTTATAAGAATATTTTAATGTCGTTTATTATTTAAAAAAGTATTGCCAAAACGAAAACATTATATCCACAGTATTACTCAACTCTCGGTAAGTACTAAAATTATTATGCCTATTCATGAAAATAAAACAGAGGCACTTGTTTCGTGACAAATTGTTCCACATTTATGTGGGATCAATTAACACAAAACCAATAATTAGATCAGTGGCACCAGTACAATGTTGTGTTTTCATTAAATATGAACTTGTTGACCTGGCCAACTTCCAATTTAAAGCTAAACCGTCACGGATGATGAGGAGGAATCCAATACATCACGTGAATTGAGATGTCCGTAAAAATCCGATCGAAAGACGTTTAGGTTTGCCCCCGGCAAATTTAATCTGTGTCTTAAAGGTACTTTCCGCCAAAATTGGTTTAAGCCATTTACGTTATAGCAACCATAAAATATTACACTTGAAAACAGTTATATCTTCTTGCCACAGGTGAAAAAAAAACATAAAACATTGACATGTAACCCGAAAGGCGAAACTGTCAATAGGAATAAGATTCCCGCGTTAATGTTTTTTTTTTATTTAGCGCAGATACTATTAATTTCACAGATTATCGAATTTCAATTTTCACCACGAGTAAGACAAAATGCATTGTTTAGGCATTTGACTCAGCGACATGGAATTGTACTCTATTTTTGTTACATCCATCGCCCGAACTGCCCAAGCTCTAGACTCCTTGCCAAATTATAAACTTTTACGACAAAACGTGCACTATTACAGGGGTAGCCATCCGGCGGTGTGCCCGCTGCATGGGGCTTATTGTTCTCAACTATTAATTAATTTTAAAGATAGTCAGTCACATGACTATCTAAATGTATAAAATAATACATGGGATTTTAAGGTAATAATCAAATTATCAACATCTTAGATATTAAAAAACCTATGGGCCTTGGCAACCCCTGCATTTGTACGTCAACGGTTAAACGGAACTGTGTGTAATGTCTATCAAATATGCGTGACTACGCGCTGGACGTGTATTGTTATAATTACCTTTAATCGCGGAAAAACATTCACTTTTACTATCTACCCGTCTGTCATCTTATATGAGAAAGAAAGTTGTAAGAAATGTAATGAAAAGTCTCTTTTAAGGGTATAAAGATTATTTTTTTAAAGTCTGCCCCGGTTATCTGATTATATAATATACTTGTCCCACTGGAAAGGCTGCAATATTTTATTAATGACTTCGTTAGTTTAATCCGTGGAAGTGGGTTTATTCCCAGACTAGGCATTTTGGAAAAATTATTTGGGTTACTATTAATTATACTAATAACAGCCAAACAATTTCTTCAGCAGTAACCTTATGTTAGTAGTATGAACATACATGTAAACATTATCTGTACGTCTTACAACGAACAAGTACAATATTTAAAGTTAAAGAAAAGGCTCAGAAACATCATTAGAAGCTAATGTTGAAATTAATTTGTTAATATTATTATTATTATAATGTAAACTGAAATTTAACACTAATTTTATTGTTCAAGTGGGTTCTTAGCTTACAATGTGGTAAGATCACGTTTTTGTAAAAGCGAACGTGGTGCGTGCCTAAGTGCTGAAACTCAATCAACTAGCTACTTGTGCGAGTTTTATAGGTGATTTCTCAATTGGCTGAAGATTTATTAAATGAAACACGTTTAACGGCTTCAAACTCGAAATGTATTGTGTAACTTGTTTTTAATACTTTACTTTCAAACCGTCCCTGACGTTAACTACAAATTATACTTTACCTACCGCTTATAATATTAAACATCATAGTTTCTTACAGTTGCTTTTTAAATATTTATCACCAAAATTGTTCAGTTGACATCCCGGTTCCCCCCATGAGACGAACACTTTTCTGTGTTCGTTTCACTGATCGATTTTTGTACAGAGCAGTTGATCAGACCTCTCTCTGAGTTCCGTTTGACTAAAACAATTTATTAAATACTGTCTATAGTTTACGCGGGTAGTACACATTTATTGTTTCCCCAGGGTTTCGAACCGAACTCCACTCACTTAACGCAATGCTAGTTCGACTAAATTTAGCTTAAAAGCTATTTAGTGAATACAAATGTTTATACAATTAGAAAATAAAATTACCTCAAAAAACTACATGAACGTATGTAGCACAAATCGTAGGCGAAGTGAGTGCGAATAGTTGATTGGAGGTTATTCAACTGGTGACTAGACAGAAATAGCGCGATCACTGGCGGCATCTCGTCCACCTCTGATGACGCCGCGCTTCCGGAACTTGGTGACCTGGTGATGGCTTTCTCCTATACCGACATGCATACTGAGCAACTGCCTGTTTTGTCCAGCAACTGTACGTGTTAAAGTTCGTTAAGACTAAACTGAAACTTGGCGATAAAGGGAGGTGGCGGCGAGTTTCTTGCCAGTTCTTCATGTTCGTAGTAAGTTTTGGATTTGAGAACTGGTGGTAAATTTAAATTTAGAGCCGGTCTTTAGTTTTTAACCGATGTAACGTTCATGAGTGTACCCAGTTATCAACGTGAATAAATTATGATTTTTTACATTTTGATTGCCTGGTCGTCCCAGGGTTGTAACCTGCGTCGGGCGCAATGGTATTTCGGTATTTGAAAGTATTGAAAATTGTACAAGTACAAATACAATTACAAATATTCTTTATTTCTTTATTGTAGTTGTTACTACAGATTTTTTTAAATGATATAGGACGACAGACATGCATATGGTTCACTTGATGAGCGATAAAGTACCCCAGCTATATAACATCTATACAAGATGCGCGGTCGACCTATTTTGGCTTTGAATTTTCGAATATTCAGTGATGGTTAAAGCCAACCAGCACTCTTACAGCGTGGATCCACCACGTTGTTGGGAGAGGATTTAGTAATATGCTATGTTACTCCCATGCGGGAAATGTTGAGACGATACAGCGCACTTTGCGAATATCGCGTGATGTGAATTTTCAATAAGTAGGTTCAATAAACATGAAATATTTGCGGATCGCGATGTCTATCATAAAACAGGGGGTAATAAAACGCTGATCTATTGTATCGGCTGGTGACGTCACGGCCGGATACCATGATTTATGGCGTGTTCTGTACAGCGAGCGGTGAGACGACGGCGTAGCGGCTGTGGTCTTCGGGTATTTTTAGAGGCGCCGAGACGCCGGCCTCACTGTGTGCCGCATGTTAATTGGCTACTTACTCCGCATTTTTCTGCATCCCTAGTACGAGTTTGATAGTTAATGAAACAGTATCTTATTGTACTCAATGCAATTTCAGTAATGAATTAGGATATTGGCGGCAACTTGAAAGAGAGCTCTTCCTGGTCAGAATCTCTCTGTATTTGTCTATAAATTAACGAATAAGAATTGAGAATTGTCTATATATAGTTTACGCGAATAGTACATTTAAATAAAGCACACTTTTTAACAGTTGATACGCGAACAAAAATCTTTTAATAAATCTTTTTAACTAGGGTAATTATTACTATCTCAACAAGTCTACGATGCAGGCGTTTATCGACTCTCGTCACCACGACTGCTGCAAAGCCTCATACGTCGGACCATAGTTAAAATGAATTGTAATAAATTAACTAATATATTTCGCGTTTTAAACCGTTGAAAAGAATTTAATTGTAATAAGATTTCAGTTCAGGTTTCCTTACCAAACTATTGGTTCTTGTTAAAATTGCCCATACGAATGTCTTCGTGGAATATAAAACTCGTACTAGGGGTGCCGAACGTGACCGTTCATCGCCAATGCCATCAGCGAGAGCGGTGCCGCTCGATAAACATTGACACCTTTACCGCTTTACGTGATGCGGTTAACCAGGGACCGATGCTCATAATACACGACATTGAATCTTCGAGTCTATTAAAAATAGGAAACACGAGCAGTTACGCGGCATTCAGGCCAGTATTTTTGTCGTGACTGCAAGCTACATTCATTACAGAGTTAAATATTTTTCCGACCTAATAAAAAAAAGGATTTTTTGATCTATCTATTCTAAATAATAAGCGAGACCCGGGTTGATGCTTTAAATTGTAATTTTGTAGTAGTGTATTATTTTTAAATACTCTGTAGTTTACGCGAGGACATTTTAATAAAATACTTTAACGGTTTAAAACGCGATATATATTAGGAAGACTTATTGTAAAATTATTTTAACTACGGCCCGACGTTTCGGAAGCTTTGCAACAGCCGTGGTCACGGACACAACTGACATATATTGCGTTTTGGACAGTGTTCTATGTAAATTTCTTTCAAATATTTAACGACAAACAAGTTCTTTAGTATCTAATAATTATACGAGTTTTATCCATCATTTGGGTTTTCTACATGAACAAACACAATTTCAACGTGTAAGGATTAGGAATCTTCTCTAAGAGTTAAGTTGGATGTACCTACGTTTGTCAACTGTGTCAAGTATTTATTTTCTATTCATATACATGAATAAAAAATAAATAATATAACTATACTATAAATAAATAAATATGACTATACTATTGTGCTAGCTGTTAGATTTCTATACAGAAATTTCTGTATAGAAATCTAACAGCTAGCACAATAGTATAGTCGATGAATTAGATATCAGAAAGCCAATTAAAAGTTACAAAATTTACGAGTTTAGATTAAAAAATAAAAGTGAGAACCATTTTTATTAAAATCATTATAGTTTGCAATCATTACTTCTATACTTAATAAATGAATAATATATATTTTCTAAATAAAACACTTTAACGGTTTAAAACGCGATATATTAGTTAAACTTATTTGAAAATGATTTTTAACTTCGGCCCGACGTTTCGGATGCTTTGCAGCAGCCGTGGTCACGGGGCACACCTTAATATTTTTTTTAGCATTATTTATTCCAATAGTTGTATGAAAACGGAAAGAAAATATGACCGCGGCGGAAATAGAAGCGTGTTGAACAAAAATATTAATATGACGCATCGTGACACGGTTTAAAAAGCGGGTGTTTGTAATTACATTGCAGCTGTAAAATACCCCGTAACGCAGCATCTCGAAAGATCGTAATTATGTTGGAAGTTGATTAACTGAAAATTGGTTCTGTCTGAATATGTTTAATCTGGTTTATTACCTATATTTTAATACTAGCTGTGTCAGCGACTTCGTCCGCGTAGAATAGTTATTTTGGGCATCCAAATGGGTTTTTGCAAACCTCTACATCTATATAAATTTAAGCTGCCCCGGCGCTGGCGACCCGTCGTTCGGGTCTCGTCGTTTTTGCAAGTTAATCTTAAAAGAAAGACATACCTAATACGCTATATTATAGTGTTGCAGACATTTTTTTTAATCATTTAATGAGGAATCTTTTTTTTTATACATATTTTTCTGGGTGTCTTGAACCGTTTTCGCAACGAAGGCATCTGAAACCAATAGAGATGAAAAAAATATTCCGTTGTATTTTCGCTTCTATTAGTCACAGCGCGTGTTAAAATAATTGTCAAATAAGTTCAACTAATATATATTGCGTTTTAAACCGTTAAAGGGTTTTATTTTAACGGTATATAAAGATTGTTTTGCCCCTGTCTGTTACTTGTTGCAATAACTCAATAGACTAGAACTAGTTCATCCTATGGTAATCCGGTAGTAATTCATTCCTATTAAATTACTACAAATGTGTGATAAGTATTACTTTTTTCTATTGTGAAGTTTGTCTAAAATATTATGTATCAAGCCAGCTCGTTCCGTTTCCGCAGCGTCCGCGACGCCTGCGTGGTAATGTGTTGACAGACGTTACGATGCAGACACGCTGAATCCTTAGGGCCGTTTTCTTTAATTATACTTAACTGATACGTAAATGTAGAAATCATGCTGTTGATTCTTAACTAACAATAATCTTGTTTGTGTTTATATATTTATGACGTATGACTATGTTAGGACTCTGTGCAATCATTCCAGTAACCGTCTAATTTAATGCGAAAATGCGATTACAGGCAGAAAATATAGACGGATTGAAACGTACATTCGTTTAATAAATAAATAAATATTTTATAAAGGGTATACTTATTCCACGCTGAACTTCAGTCAAAATTTTCCGTGAATCGCTCGCGTCCCCATGTTTGTTAAGAAATGTTATACTTTTAATTAAATAAAATCCTCCACAAATAAAGGCCGAGGCCGATGTCCCCATCGGGGCACCTTTGGTCTAGCCGCAAACACGGCGAGCGTCGCCCAAACGTCCGGTTAGTATTGACGACCTCAGGCGAAAATACAGATGAATTAAATAAAATCTGTAGTTTACACGAGTAGTGCACATTCAAATAAAACACTTCAACGGTTTAAAACGCGATATATTTTAGTTAAACTTGTTTGAAAATTATTTTTAACTACGGCCCGACGTTTCGGATGCTTTGCAGCAGCCGTGGTCACGGGGAATCTCCCCGCCTCCGCGTTTTAAACCGTTAAGGTGTTTTATTTCAAGAAGAGTCATATAAAAAAATCGTTCCTTCGCGCGGGGCATGGGGCGTAACACAATTATACGTTTTGCTTCTTATATTGTTGCAAAAGAATCGATGAATATAAAATTATGAAGCTTTGAACAATAGTAACAGACGTTTTTCGTCAAACTGTATCTCATAGTTCTTCTATTTTCACGAGCTCCGGTGACCGGGTGTAGGCGGGAGTGAACGACTGTCTCGAACTCTGAAATGTTCTATTTCAGTTACGATATGAACTACACACGGACACATACAATAGGCCCCTAACCGATACTCTAAATTAAAACACATATCCGCTTATTCTTCACTAGCTGTGCTGGCGACTTCGTCTGCCTAGAATTACATTTGGAGAGCGTGTAAATTTAAACATTTAATATTATGTGCAATTGACCGGTGTTGAATTGTGTAGGTTAAATAAAACATTTTTACCTGTTTAGAACGCGAAATGTATTAGTTATTTTTTTTTTAATGCTATTTTATTTTATATATGTTTGTAACAACTTTAAATACAAATATTTTTTAATTGTGTACTTACCAAACACACGCGACGGATTTTTTGTGTAAATAATTATTACGCCAAGTTGCTTGGATTTAAAAAATGTCTTCATCGACTGTTAAATTATAAAAAAATTATAGACACAGGTACACTTGTCTAATTTAATATCCCTTTAAGTTTTTCATATTTAGACATATATTTATATCGTCCCTGCTCCATATTGGAATATTTGATAAGAATTTGAGAACAGACAAACGACGTCGATTGTTTCGATTATAGAATTAGATTTTAGAATAGTTGCCGAAGAAGATAAATAGAGCGTAGTAATTCAAGCTGTTGTCAGAGTGTGTCTAATAAATATTCAGATTTATGTGCGCAAAACGTATTTCATGTTTTGTTTTAGGTCTGCTTTATGATTTATAGTATAAACGTATGTTGTCACGCATCATTGTACACGGTGTTACATAATAATTTCATAATTATAATTCACAATGTTGGGACACAGGCCTTCTAAGAAGTTAGGATATAGTCCATAATGTACCAAGCTGGGCAAACGCGTATTGACATATCTTAGCACGACCGCTCCGATCTCCTATTCACTTGGTCAAAGGTAAAAATATCCCAACTATTTAACATCTAATACAATGCGATGATATTAGCCAATACTGTATTTTACCAACTTACGGCTAACAGTAAGAGAATACACGAATAAGTTTTGTCTACCGAATATCGAAATCCCGAACGCACGAACGTAAGTTATCTCATCATCATCAGCTCATTTATTGGATCAACAGAACTTACAATTATAATTTGTATGGAACGAAATTAATATAAAAAATGGTGTTCGCGTTGGTAATGTTGTAGTAGGTAATGATAGTGTCATATGCCGCCTCTCTATGCCTGGGGAATAATTTGTAGAGTTTTTATTTATGTCACTTACTTAATTAAAACAATAATAAGTGTTGCGCCTATAATAGTCTATACATTTCAAGGTTATTCTATCTTTAATAATTCCAGTAAAAGCGAATTGTAATAAGGCAGATACCGTTGGAGAAATTTCGACATCTTTGATTAGTAAGAGAATTCCTCAGAATGACTGACGTTGATCACATTATTTCTGGGTATTTACTAAATCGCGAATCGTTTCAAAGTGAGCTTACGTGGCCGAGTATTTTCGTCAGTCACAATTTGTGTTAAGCCTCAAGATGTCATAGCAGTATATTTGGCGTAATTATTATGGCAGAAAAATTGTCATTAATTTTATTTTTACTCATGGCTCGATGGTTAAACGCGATGCCTGGAGTCCCGTTAACCGTTTGAAATCCTGGATACCAATTCCGGGGAAACATAATTTTAACCTTCTTGGCTGCAAAAAAAGTTGATCAGTGATAAAAATAAATTATATAGAATAAAGAAGAATAATAAAAACAATTTACTTTATGTCATAATGTATTGTATTATATAGTTAAGAATATTTACATGTGGAGTGATCTCATGAAATATTTACAGTTTATTAATTTCTATAATAAATATATATTTTTTTAATATAATAATAATATAATTTATAAGTACTGTCTATAGTTTCCGCGAGTAGTACACATTTAGATAAAACACTTTAACGGTTTAAAACGCGATATATTAGTTAAACTTATTTGAAAAATGATTTTTAACTTCGGCCCGACGTTTCGGATGCTTTGCAGCAGCCGTGGTCACGGGAAGACTATAGATGAAGGATGTCTCTGACATCGAAGTAAAAAATTGCTACGCTAGCGCCATCTGTTCCGTCGAAGTTGGTATTTGGCAAAACTGGTCGGGTCCTTACAGAATTGACTAACGGTGTCTTCGCGTTTACCGGTATGCTGTTTATTGGGATCCAGACTTTTTAATATGGGATCCCAGTGTTTGATAATTTGAGGCCGGACTAGGAAGGACTCCTATTGAAATTTCGGTGTTTTATGATTTCAATTGCTTCGCGTACTAATCTTGGAAAAAATCGACTCTCCTTTGCGAGGATTTTTGGCTGGTCAAAGCGAATGTTATGATTGGGCCCTTCCGATGGTGGTTTCAACTTTCAATAATGGTGGTTTCCGATTCCTATTATGCTGGTTTTTCGGTACTAAATATTTGAACTTTGTTTTTAATTTCAGACAAAATGGTGGTGGGTGAAAAGCGCACGGCAAACATAATAGATGGGATAGGGAACACCGGTGACGTCAGACTCCACGATCATCGACTACGACTGAAGCAGAGGTATACAAACATTACTAACAACGACTAAACAAATGCAGGTCCCCTATGTTGTAGGTACTTTATACTATTGCGTATTTTTTGTATGATAGAGGACAACAGACAAACATAGGATTTACTTGATGGAATGTGAAACACCCCAGCCATTTAACATCTACACAGGATGCGCTGTCGGACTATATTGGCTTTGAATATTCGGAAAACGTTGGACTTCGTCTGGAAATCTGGATATTAGATGGGTGGTAGGAATATCGAAATTCCGTCCAGTGAAATGAAAAAGTCAACTTTAATCGCGTTTCGGTTTCAGTCTGTGGATTTCCGAATATTCAAAGCCAAAATAGGTAGGCCGCGCATCTTGCTTAGATGCTATAGGCTGGGGTAGGGCGTCCTCTATCATAATAAAAAGACAGGTTCGTGTAAAACCTTGCTTTTTTGTTCGTAAATATTACATGTGCAATATTATTGATAAAGGTTTTTTTCTTCTTGACATCCATAACGGTTAACCTGTCGTAACATACCCTGTACTTGTACCTATCTATAGCCTGAAACGAAAGGTCAGCGTCTCTGCTTAAAGGTTTTTATAAGCAATCTAATTCGACCCTGAAACCGGTCAGCTCCTGAACCGAACACTAGACAAATAAAATATTATTCACCTGGGCTAAAACTAATTATATTCACTTGACTTTTATAAATTGATTTCATGGGAAGTGTTCGATTTTAAATTTTGCGTAATGCATTTTTAAATTGCGTAAAATTGGATTAAAGCGCAGCAGTGGCTTCTACCGGAATCTATTGGCCCACCAATAAAAGGCCACCTACCCTAATCTGGTGCGTCTTAGATTCTAAACTCTTTCCCATGGGAATGGAGATCTGGGCCCAGTTATGTGACTTAGTTAAAATGAAAGACGTTGACTGGGCAAGATGCGCACTTAACCTGTAATTATATGGGTTTGATTGAATTATATAATCTCGTTTCATTGCCTTAATAGCTTAGAGTAACTGAATGGCTTCGCCATTAACCTCCGTTTGATCAGGGAGCTATTATGAAGTTATTTATTGCTTAACTAACTTAGCAAGGTTTTAAGTTTACAAAGCATTTTAATTTAATTATGGTCTAATCTTTGAGACGCAACTCTAAAATAACTTTAGGAACTTGCACAACACACTCTTAATTAAAAAGCATTTGAATAAAACACTTTAACGGTTTAAAACGCGATTGTTATTAGTTAAGTCTTTAGTCTCCCCGTGACCACGGCTGCTGCAAAGCATCCGAAACGTTGAGCCGTAGGTAAAATAATTGTCAAAAAGTTTAACTAATACATATCGTGTTTTAAACCGTTTAAGTTACTTGAACTACAGACAGTATCATTTAAATAATCATTGCGTTTCATTGAAATTCCATAGGCCTTTGTAACGACTTACTTATCACGTTGGAATTTAATCATATCATTTGTAACTGAAAAAACCTAACATAATGATTTTTGTCTTTTCATGTTATATATGGAAGACGATTCGAACCTTGGAACTATAATTGCCAACTTTACCATGTTATATACTTAGTATAGTACAATATTTCGGGGCTACGTACTGCTAAAGGAGTAGAATATGCTAAAATACATACAAATCATAATCCTTATTTATTTAATTTATGAATATCGTCAACGTAAACTTTTTAATGTCGTCAATATATTTATGAGAAATATTCTTTTAAGAAATATTGTATAGGCTTATTTAAAATACTATATTTCATTGAAAAGGTGTTGACAACCCTACATTGTTCCTACTTGGTACATGTGTTCAAATTTGATTATTTACGATAGAACGCAGTCCATGATAAATAGTTAAGGATAATTTTGAGTGTGATAGTACATAATATAACTAGTATTAGTGTCGGTTTGAATCGCATCTGTTGACCGCATTTTAGGGTACAGAATGCACCTACGCTCCGAACTCCGGTTATAGGTGGGCGTAAAGGTTGCTAGTGACGTCACTATTTATTGATATTACTTGAGCATTTGATTTTCATTCAATAACATCAGAATGTATTCAATGGAATGAGAATTCTTTGTTATCACGACATAGTCGCTTTTTTTGTCCCTATGTACGCTTAAATCTTTAAAACTACGCAACGAATTTGCATGCGTCCATAAATGAAAATGCCGTTTAATTGCGTTTTGGTCTCAGTCTGTGGATTTCCGAATAACCAAAATCAAAATAGGTCGATAGCGCATCTTATTTTGATGTTATATGGCTGACATATTTCGCCTGCCATCCAGTGAGCCCTATACTTGTCTGTCCTCCTCTCATAAAGCTGTTTAATAAGGGATAACTAGATCAACTTTATCGATTTTAAACACATGTACATTAGTGCATATTTTATATCGGAAAATCTGTTATTTACCCAGTCTACTTTGCCAAAAGTATAACATTCATTACCAGCGAGTTCATTGTACTCATAACCCATTGTTTATTGTAATGCATTTTTTGTTTGTAAACGATGCACATTATTTATTAACAAGAACGGTCTGTTTATTGTAAGAGAATTTATAAGTTTATTGACAATTGCAATAGAAAAATAAAAAGGCTTATAAACGGAGTCATCGTACTTTATTGTTTTTATAGATAGCTATTCGTGTGAAATCATGCGCAGCGTTGAAAATCAGTGTGTAATTCGTATCGGAGGGCATTTTTCTGATATTTTAACGGCTTCAGTATCTAGTTATATTGCATAGGCATTATTGCGCATTTTTATAAAATAAACCTCTTTTTTATAGTTTTTATTTTAATTTTTAATTAGATTACATTCAATAAATTAGTCTCGTGCATACTTTATCGTCATATCGTCAATTTTTTTTTATTTTCCACTATTGATTGTAATAATCACTACATAGTATTAAACAAAGCTAGCTGTTATGTCCCTATGTACGCTTAAATCTTTAAATTTGCGCAATGGATTTTAAAGCGATTTTTTCTAATTGATAGAATAGTTCAAGAGTTTTTTTGTAGTGTATTTAGTATTAGTATTGCACACGAGCGAAGCCGGAGGGGGTTACTTATATAACATAGAAATTCAAGTATATGTAGCGTCTGTATGTCTCTGTAAAAAATGAGAAAGTTATGTTTTGAATGCCATGCGAAACAATAATCTGGATGAGTTGAGTATATGCTCTATTAGGTACTGTCGAACGACGACGAGCCACGTTTGGAGACGAAACTTCAAGTTTTGAATAAGTTGCTTGTATAAAATGTCTCCTCTTGTTTCAGATTCGATATAGTAAGAAAATTAGGCCAAGGTACATATGGAAAGGTACAACTGGGTATTAACAAGAAGACCGGGCAAGAAGTGGCGATCAAGACGATAAAGAAATGCAAGATCGAAACTGAAGCGGACCTGATACGCATCAGACGAGAAGTGCAGATAATGTCCTCGGTCCGACATCCGAACATTGTACATATATACGAAGGTTGGTTTTCTTATCTTATCTCTGATGACAACGGAATGTAGCCTTCCTTTCAAGACAATGATGATGGATAATCATGGAACAACTGATTGCTTTTATTTATTGCATGTATCAATAGATTGAAAAAAATGGACGATGACGTCTAGGACTCAGTAGCTCAATTGGTTAGAGCAACAGCACGGAACTGAGGATGCCGGTTCAAGTCCTGCCCGAGTCGTAATTTTTTTCAATGTATAATTGGTTTTTGATTTATATAGGGCCATCATGTGAAAAATGTTAATATTTTTAATTTATTCCTTATTTAAAAAATCGGACAATGGGTTGGATACACTTTTGTGTCTGCTTCCCATGTATGTATACAAGAAGTTTTGTGTGCCTTGCCCAAACAAAACATTTTATAATTTTTCTCTAGGATTAGAACTCAGGAACTCTCGCGTTTAACGCAACGTGTTTAACTATTGAACCATGGTGGTCGTAAAACTCACTTGCTACTAAAAAAACACTTTTCAATTAATCTATTTTAACGGTTTAAAACAACAAATATTAACATTTAATTATCTTTAATACGTTTTTTTTTGTTTCAGTATTTGAAAATAGTGAAAAGATGATTTTAGTCATGGAATACTGTTCTGGAGGGGAACTGTATGATTACCTAAGTCAAAAGAAAGTATTAGAAGAAGATGAAGCTAGGAGGTATGTCTGTCTCTTTTGCAATTCTACCAATGAGAAAGTGGTTTACAATATTAATAATTATATATAGCCTTATGTTGTTCTGTATGTATTAATTATTAGTAAATAATGTAAGACTTTTGTTTCAGATTATTTAGGCAGGTCGCAACTGCTGTGTATTATTGCCATATACATAAAATTTGTCATAGGGATTTAAAGTTAGAAAATGTTTTACTCGATGATACTGGTAGTGCCAAGGTGAGTTAATAATAAGAAGAAAATAAGACTGTAACTAGGTTACCTACTTTTACTATAACTAACCTAACAACTACACTAAAGATAAATCTCACATAAGTTAACAGATTGGGAATTAACAAAATATTATAAGTACTAACAATTAATAATTATAAATAACTTAATTTTGACTTTTCTTAATTATCAGTACCTAGTTTACGCGAGGGTAACAAATGAAATGTAATGTAATGTATTTTACATTTAACTGATTAATACGCAGTATCTACTAGTCCATTTATTTTTAATTACAGTCCGATGCTTAGGATTGTTCATTGCAGCCGCGATCACTGCCGAGTCCAAGATACGAATTCATTTCTATATTTAAAACGGTTAGGAACAATTTATTTAAAATCATGTATTATTTCTGTTCTGTTTTTGTCAGATAGCGGACTTCGGTCTCTCAAATGTGTTCAAAGAGACATCGTTACTGTCGACCTTCTGTGGGTCGCCGCTGTACGCCTCGCCGGAAATCGTCAAAGGAACGCCGTACATCGGCCCTGAAGTAAGTCATCATGTCGTTATCCACTTAGTAGAGATTGGTTGACAGTCAGGATTTTCGATTTACGATGACTCTGGTGTAATCAATGATTGGAACTGGTTTATAAATTTCCATATTCAAATATTCTATTTTTTCATCTGTGTTTTTCAATTCTGTTCGTGACCCGCAGGGAATTTCTATATTCCGACAAAGTCTAACATGTTGACCCGTTGATTATTAGCCATTAGACCAACGACCCCGTCAAAATTCTATATATTTAGTAAAATTAAAGACTCATCAAAAAAAATCAAAGTTACTTCAGCGTTAATTATTACTTTAATGGTACCTATACATTTATTTCTTTTTGAAGCCAGAAAATCGTTGTGTGAAATTAAACTTATGCTACACATGAACATTATGTTGTTTATAATCACTGGTTTTTGTTTCATCATACGCAAAGCATTTTAAATTTTACTAGCTATTATATTTGTTAATATAGTTTGATTTTTCTAATCAGACACTTATTTTTCCCAGGTGGACTGTTGGTCTCTAGGTGTTTTACTGTATACCCTGGTGTATGGTGCTATGCCCTTTGACGGCTCAAATTTTAAGCGGCTCGTTCGGCAAATCAGTAACGGAGATTATTACGAACCCAAAAATCCTTCCAGTAAGTAAATGAATAATGATTTAGATTACAAAAAGTATTGAAATAAGGTTATCAACTACAACATTCTAAATGAACAAAACTACTATCTATCCTACTGTAAACTGTGTGTGTTTACGCATACATATATCTTTGTCTATTGCATTGTTCAATGTTATATACAGTCTACGTGGTTAGTTAGGCTTCTGTCCTATGCTAGAGCGAAAACCAAAGTCTAAACAATGTTTAGTTGGGTTTAAAACTTAGAACAAGTTTCGTTTACATATTTATTTATATTTCAGCTGCATCACCCCTCATTCGTGATATGCTAACAGTGGACCCTCTTAAACGTGCAGACATCGTCTACATTTGCGACCACCCGTAAGTTCTCTTCTTACCTTCAATTTGAAGATTTATTATTGAGATTTCAATCATCCGGCTCGAAGGACCAACAATAAAATTATTTGAATTTCTGTGAATGTTGTCTCATATAACAGTTGGGTGAACACTGGCTGTGAGACGTCATGCTTAGAGATGGCTGAGGCACTCGCTGCCGAGACTCCTGTACGACTCGATCTTCTACTTTCACTAGCGCCAGCGGCGCCCTCTAACACCAACAGCGTCGTTGTACCGTCCGAGGTATTCTATTTTCTTTACTTAATTCAACAGCATATACTGAATTTTACCTCATAATTTAAAAGCAACAAACAAAATGGGATGGCGTTGGTAGTGAAGATAATTAACGTAGTATCATTATGAAGAGCAAGAGCGTTTGTTCCACTCATTTTAACGGCTTGCTGTGCTACTACTGTTTCGGAGTTTATTGGATTTTATTATTCGATAACTATCATAGCCACGTTATAGCTAATTGGTATTGTGGGAAAATTACTGTAATAAATTTTTACTTTTAGCAAGCAGAAATGGGCGGTCCTGAAGAGAGCTGTACAGACCTCACAAGCTCTACGTCTATGGCGGTCGAACCCAGCAACTCTGCTGAGAAAAGGATATTAGAACTTGTCGCAGGTGGTTCATATGTTATAATTTATTGAAATACCTATAGTTATACAATGATATATATAAGTATGCAACTTATATATATCATTGTTTGTTCTTATCTTTTTTTCTCCTAATATATTTAAGAGGCACAAATGTAAAGATGTTTCTAACTATTCGTAGACTTTTAAATAAAACACTTTAACGGTTTAAAACGCGATATATTAGTTAAACTTACATTACTTTGCAGCAGCCGTCACTGGGAGACCCGTGACCACGGCTGCTGCAAAGCATCCGAGTAGTCGGGCCGTAGTTAAAAATAATTTTCAAATAAGTTTAACTAATATATCGCGTTTTAAACCGTTAAAGTGTTTTATTTAAATATGTACTACTCGCGTAAACTATAGACAGTATTTATTCGTAGACTGTTTGCAAGTAATGGTACAGAAAGAAATCTATTTAGCTATCATTAATAATAATTCATTACAAATAATATATAATACCCTTTTTTATTATAAAGAAGGACATACAAGCCTGGGGTTATTATATGTCAGGTGAAATACGATAGGCATAGCGATAGGTCGGTAGCGCTAGATGTTATATGATCTACATAAGATGGGCTCGCCACCTATTTTTTGGTTTTGTATATTCGGATAATTGGATGTGATACTTCTGAAAAAAAAGCCAACAATATTGTATTACAATTATAATACCAAGGCTTTAGATTTGACTGGGTCTAATTTCATGGTTATACAATTTTAGAGGGAGGCGAGGACGCGATAAAGCCCTCTCCGACCCGCACCATAGTTTCGGCGGGTGACAACAAACGTAAACTGGAGCTCGCCATGTCAGCTAGTGGCTTGCAGAGGAAAAAGGAGAGAGTTGCCAGGTACAAAGACAGTAATTAAAACATAATTAACCAAATAAATGGACTAAAAACGTTAATAACATTTATGCTTTTTAATAGCTCGGCCAGTATAGCGGGTGCGCCTGCGCTGCCGGAAGAAGCAAGCGTACCGGATGATGAGCCGATACCCGAACAACCGGAATACAACGCTTGTGAGGTGAGTGAGTTTTCTAATATTTTTTACTTTAGAATTCATAAGTTAAAAATCGATTATAATAAAAAAAATATGACACGGTCAGGACTTGAACCGGAATCCACAGCGTTCCGTGCTGTTGCTCAGAATTCATATTCAAATTTTATACTGTTATTCGAACATATCTGTCTCTCAATGTTTTTGATTTATTTCTATAAAAGTATTGGAATAATTATATTTTACTAAACAAATTGAGAAAAGTAGCTTTAAATGTAGCGTTACGAATGTACTAATTTTTTTAAAAATATTTTTAATAATAATTTTAATATTTTTATTTTTATTAGACATATCCGTTAATGTAATTGACATAATGGTGAGGATTTTTAATGAAAAATGTTTCTTAAAAAAGTTATCATTATTTCTCTTGAAGTCGCTTCAACCACCTCTAAAGTCGTCCGCGACGATCACAATATCGCCGACGCCTGCTGCCGTAGAGCTGAGCAAAGTGCCAACAACAGATATCAAAGATGTCCCGAAAGATGAAGACGAACCCAAACAGACTAAGAGGGCACCTTCCAAGATTAGCATACCGCCTGAAAAACAAGAAGCGTCCAAGGTATCTATACTAATATATAAAGCTGAAGTGTTTGTTTGTTTGAACGCGCTAATCTCAGGAACTGCTGGTTCGCATTGAAAAATTATTTTGTTAGTTGGTTAGAGCATGTATCGAAGAAGGCTATAAAAATCATTTATCTTTGAGAGGTTGCGTGCGCTGAAAAAACGATTAATGATAACTAAATAATTCATACATATTATTTGGATATGGAATGATTCCTCTTTAAATGATATCAAAAAATGTCCATGACGGTATATATATATCTTTTAAGATTAACACGCAAGAACATCGGGACGTGGATGTTGTCGTGGGTATCAGCTAAAATTTATAAAGATGAGGGGGTTTGCAAAACGAAATTTTGATGCCCAAAAATAACTAGTCAACGCGGACGAAGTAGCAACATCGATTAATATATTTATATTATGTTATTTATATAAGGTGGAAGAAACCAAACCGGCTGTAGCTGCGACCACTGACAAGCTTACTTCGCTGACAATATCGCAGCCGGCTACAACGCCAAACGCTGTCTCAAACACTGCAACTACACCCCAAAAACCAAAGAAATTATCTATCGGTATGTATAGTTATATTAGGACTGTCGCCATAAAATTGGTTGAAGCTCTAGATGGCATATGGTTTAGTAGAACTAAAAAGGAAGGAAGATGCGATTTCACAACATTTTTATGCATAGCTAACAAATTATAAAAAAATATTTTAACATCAAAACATCCGAAACGTCGGGCCGTAGTTGAAATAATTTTCAAATAAGTTTAACTAATATTTATTATTAGTTAGAATTATTTTATACGTGTTTTAAACCGTTAAAGTGCTTTACTTAAATGTGTAGCTCTCACGTTTACGTATACACTCAATATAGCTAACAATGTTTGATTTATATAAATGAAACCAACTTTCGGATGAGTCGGCCATTGCTGTCTCATTCTCAAAGTTTGAAAGCGTTAAAATAAAAATCTGTTCATTCTAAATTTTTTTATGTCCATAGAATCCATCCATCCATAAATTACCGTTTCCAATAAAACTGATTTTTTCCGATACTTCTAGGTGGCCATGTTGGAAGTTTCAAAGAGCAATTCGAAAGGCGAGCATCGCTAACAACTTCACCTGAGATAAAACGCAACGTTTCAAAACCTGGTCAGTACTTTTTTCTTCGCGAAAAACGTTGGAGCTGGTAGAGATTTAACCCACGACCCGTCGATTATTACGCATACACGCTAGCATTACCAACGAGACTTAAATCCATCAAATAGCATACTAGTAAATTCCAATAGTGTGGGTAAAAATTAAAAATATATGTTTTCAGTGGTGTCCAAAATCGCTAAACCGAAATCGCAAAGTGAAGATCGTGAACTGACCAAACCACTCGACAATGGAACCGTACGTTTGCAACAGATTGGCATCGAACCTTCTCCAGTAAGTCTTTTTATGATAGAGGATAAGACGAGCATGGGGATCACTTGATGGTAGGTGATATACCCCAGACATATAACATCTAAACAAGATGGGCGTTCGACCTATTTTGGCTTTGGATATTTGGAAATCCACAGACTGAAACCGAAACGCGATTAAACTTGAAGGATTTTTCATCTGTGGGCAATTGTTCTTTACCCGGGTGGAATTCGATATACAAACCATTTAACATCTAGATTTCCAGATGTAGTCGAACATATTTAATAAAAATATAAACATACATATTTGATTACTATTTCTCACCATTAACTTCTCATAATTATGTTTCTGTGATAAAAGTACAGTTCAATTCATCTATTTTCATCAATCTTTGTTATTTTAATGTCACATTACAATTTGAAGACAGAGACAGAATGTGTTATAGACTACTGAATAAAATGTAAATTTCAATTACCTTATGCTTAATATAGGCACCACAAGAAGAGAAAGAGCAGCAAACGCAAATGAACCGTGGTGGGGTGAAGAAGACAGAGAGCGAACCCACTCATAACAGCCACCCCGTTGACCCATCAGTATTGTTGCAGGACGCCAGAAGGTATACTATTTACTACTAATGAAATAGTGCAATCAATGGGCCACGGGCAGGACTTGAAGCGGCATCTATAGCGTTCCGTGCTGTTGCACTAAGTGACCTACCTCGTCCTACACGTCATCGTCGATTTTTTCCAACCTATTGATACATGTACCTGTCGCGCATTGTTAATTTCAATTATTTAATTTGTAATCCTTCTTTAATTTATATAGTGCAATCATGTGCAAAATATTAAAAATTACAGATTATGATGTCATCAAAGTAGTCATTTAAATTACAGAAGTCTCCAAAGCTCAATGGCAAAGTTGGCGGAAGAGAGAGCTGGTGAAGAGACTCGCCGCCGTGCCGCTAGAGACATCATATCATCTGCTATAAGAACTGGTAGGTATTTATTTATCAACTTGCTGTGACAGCGGATTCGTACGCGTAGAATAGTTATTTTGGGCGTACAAATTATTTTTACAAATCACCTTTTTATCTTTATAAATTCTAGGTGTTACGTACAACGTCGTTCATGTCTCGTTCTTGCAAATCTTAAAAGATAGATACATTGTTTTTGTACTCGTTTGTATCGTAACCTCCTAAATTTCTCCTTAAGGCAAACCCCCAGTGCCATATGGAAGGTCGTCATCAGCGGGCGTTGCGTCGTTGGTGTCGCCGCCTTCAACTCCTCCCGCAGTGCCTCCCGCCACTCCTAAGGTGTTCAAGACCGAAGCTCATCATCGCGTTGAAGATCATCGTAATCGGTAACCGCAAGGTTTTTTTAATCTGAGTGATAGATAGACGAACGCACACATGGCCACTGCAATCCCTTCAAACTCATTTACCAGACATTTGCTAGGTTTTTTCTTCTGTTTCCGTAATTTATTTACGAGAGTACTCTTAAAACAATAAGTATAACAAAAAATTATATTTACAACCTTTATTTTAATTAACAGAGGCGTATCAGTTGAACGTATTATACCGATCAGTATGGCGACAGAAGATTCGCCTACGTCACCTATTTCACCGCCGCCCGTTACTACGCCCACTTCGCACAAGCCCGCACCCCGATCTACACATACGCCTCTCAGGTATTACCTAAAGTTGTATTTTATATTTCGAACAAAAAAAATCTGGTTGTCTTTCTTATTGAGTTGATAGAGGATATGCCATATGGAGACAGCAGACGCAACTATTATTTCATTTTATAAGGGCTTTAAGGCCGCCTTTGCTCTGACTCTTTAATGTAAATAATTTGTTTAGTATTACTATTACCAATTTAAAATTGAAGTCTTACAGTAGCTGTATTTACCGCACAAAAATGTTTTCTCCATTCAATGTCTTAAGAAAATGAATTAAAATGTTGCAATAAGTCATATAAGCAAATTTTATATTTAAAATAATTGATATAAGGTTATATCAATTATTTTAAGTTTAAATCAATTAATTAAATTTGAAAAAAATATTGCCCACCCTCATATTACACTAATAGGAATTCCAACTGTACATTACAGACGGCTGGCGTCTACTGAATCGACCGGTACAAGCGAACCGAGCCCCAGTACTGGCGAGCCGATCAAGAAGTCTGCGCGCGAGTTTATAATCCCCATTGCAGTGGAAGGCAAAGGATACGTCACACCCAGGCAACGCAGCCTCGAACCTGACACCTCGCCGAGACCTCACGCGCATCCACCTAGACTAACACCCAGACGCATCAGGTAAGTACTAAATTACGATCTACAGATGATAAATTGCCTAGACTGCCTTAAGAAGGCCTTGAAACAAAAACACACCTTTTTTGTAATTTCAGCAGCCTCGTCAGTGGCGGAGAGTCCGAGGAAGAAGATGATTCACATATGCACAGATTAAGGTATGAAAAACAATTTAAGTTTCGGAATGATACAAAGAAATCATTGACAAAACATTATATTAATTCCTTTAGATCAAGTCGCTTGGCCCGGGCTGAATCAGTAAGTTCCGGTGAAGAAGACGAGGAGGATGAAGGTTTCCATCTTCTGACGGCTGAGAATCTCTTCTCCACTCTCCTACATAGGGTGAGTCGTAAAAATTATAATGTTTCTTGAGTATATAGGCGATGTTACTTATAAATGCACTGTATATAGAAAATAATAAACTAGGACCTTTAATCTTTATATAATAGGTAATATTTGTTGAATTTATTTATTTTTAAACGATACAGGTCTTGAACCGCAGTGTTGCGTGCTGCTGCTTTAAATAATTCAGCTACCTCATCCAATATTGATTCCCTTTATATCATATCGTATGGTGGATTTGATTCTCAAAAGTATGCGAATTAGAAGTGGGATGGCGAAATATATTTTTTTATGTTAATCGGCAGAAATTATCCATCCTTTTGCTAACATTTTAACTAATATTTAGTTCGTCTTTTTCAATGCGTTTTTAATTTTTTTTAATACACACATTAAATATATCTGCATACATACTTCAGGTTCGGGCGTTGACTCAGCGGCTGAACGGAGAGGAAGGTCCCGGTTTCTCACAACATCCCCACTCACTTTTCAACAATTTGCACTCGCCATTCTTCAACAGGTATATATTGGCTACTCCCTCAATGACGTTTTTGCCATTTAATTAAAAATCCATTGCTATCGAGTTATTAATAATTTTGTAATGAGTCTACGATTGCTTTTACTGCGCCGGCGCATGATTTAAAAGCGATTGTCAGCCTATAATATACATTATGATTTTAAATAATTCATAATAATAACATTGATTTGGTGTTAACTAATTTCCATTACAAATATCTGTGGAATTTCAGATAACATTAACTTTTTGCCTTATTAAGAATTAATTTTTGTGATTAAGCTACTAATACATGAAGTTTTTTTCCGCATGCAGCCCCCACTTACCTCGGAGGCATTTCATGTAAGTATTAAATTGTTTATTATTCAAATGATATAACTCCATTTTTAATAATTACATTATTACATCCTTTACGCTTTTACATGCAGCTCTCATAGATATACAGAAAGTAAACGAAGTGTATCTGAGACGTAAGTCATAAAATTATTATTCTTATAGGCAATTTTAAATCTTAAATCAATTTTATACAAGGAAAATATGGGTATTTTATACACGGGAATATTTTGCATACAACCACATCTCTTTTGAGTTGTAGAAATAAACAATAAAAAATGCTCTAAATGTCCAAGGCCTATTTTGGTTGGCAGTGTTTTTTATTGTTTGTATGTACTGTGTTCTGACATTGATATTAGGACAATTGTTTCGAGTAAATCTATTTCAGTAAGAAACTAAAGTGGGTTTTTACTCAGGTTTGTAGCAAAGGAATAACGCAAGTTAACGTCTAACTATAATCGACTTTATTTCCAGGCGCGAAGGTTGGGGTTCCCGTGACATGCAATCGCCCTTCGACTCGATGTTCAACAAATCGCGCCAGCAGATGCCGCGCGGTAAGTGCCCCTCTCAACACCTGTGCACCGCTTGCCGCACGACACGGGAAAACGCCACTATCGCCACAGCTTAGCTAGTTAAACTCGGGCGCACTTAGCACCGCGAATTGTATAATCTTCATCCGCATTGTCACGCGCTTACGCTGTTTTTGTTCTTCAAAATTTCTCACATATTCTGTGACACTAGTATGTGATTTAAATGTATATTGTTGAGCACATAAAAAGTTATCTGTTTGATTGGTTAATATTTTGGCTATTTTATCATACATGAATAGTAAGAGCATTGCAAATGGCTAGGTGGCAATACCGCTACCACTCACCAGATAGCTAGCTTCATTTAATAAATTAACGACTGACATCATTTATTCATGAAAAAAAACGACGCAGAAAGATCATAGTGGCGTTTTCCACGTTTAGTTTTTCTATTAACATCAGTTTGCCGCACAGGGAGACACCGACAATTCCATTGTCGTGTTTCGCTGTACGATTAGTGTTGTTTTACATAAAACATTAACGTTTTGATTTAACGATTTCGTTCGCACTGTAGTGTTTTAATGTATCCAATACGCATTCTTTGTGCAGGTATTGATTTTTCTTCTACCCGCTAACAATAGCAGGAAAATGTTGCGTTGCTCTAGATTTTGGTGGAAAATATTGTAGATGTAACTTGCATGAAGTGCATAAGACATTTCACAGTTCACTAGATCTGTGAATATTGTTGGTGAAATTTTAATATGAATAAATTATGTTTGGACCGATTGAACTTACAGACCGACCGACCAAAATCATATATTGTTTATCACGCCATATAAATGTGTAGATTGTTAGTGGATGTGGTAGCACGATGTTTCGACTTGAAAGGGGCGGGGTCACACGTAGTTAAGTGTAAGCAACGTAGGGGTCCGTAAGGGACGGGGCAGCAGGATGCGGTAGTGAGGTTGTGTTGGTGTGGTTGCAGTTGGGTTGCGCGTTACACTGCATGCTCCGACCAAATCTACACACCACAGCGGCACCAGCGCCAACCACAAACCCGCCACAAACGACACACAAGAATAGGTACTAAATTATGTTTATTTTATTCATTTATGTTTTTGTGTTGCGCATCGCGCGTTGCGGCTGCTCACAGAAGATAGCGTTTGAAGTTTGAGTATCGCTGTTCGCCACCATAATGATTTCAATGCATTTTTTGTATAAAATTCGAGAGCAACATTTTAATGCATTATATTTGTTTTTGGTTTGTGATGGCTTTCAGATTGATCTAACTACCTACTGATTTTTAATTTACTCAAAGTTTTACATTAACTCCTAACACGATCTATGTTAGAATTTGAATATAGTTAATACTTATATGTATATTTAAAAGTTATCAAAGATTTATTTCAATAAAGACACTGTAAATATACATAGCGTCCCCGCGAGCGTTGTGCATGATCGAAATCGTGTGTTTTCCTATTGAATTTCAGGTAATAGTAAGAAAAGCAAACAGCGGGCCGCCGAGAGCAAGGAGGCGAAGGACGCGAATGCGGCGAGCGGGCTCGACTTGTCAGATCTAGACTTGAGCTCGATACAGTTTTCCGAGCAAGAGATGCGTGCGCTGTCCGGGCTGACACCGGCGTTATCGCGTCGCCTGCAGCAACAACTGCTCGAGCACCTACCACCGCACGCCGCCCGCACTTTGCGCCGTACACTATCACTCACGAATCCACAGAGCGCGGCTCGCGTCTGCCATCGCACCCAATCCGCTAACGACGCTCTCGAAACAGAAAATAAATTAAACACAGAAGAACCGACCCAAAGAGATAGCGTCCGAGAAGAATCTACACCAGAAACTTATTCCGAAACCATAGAGAAGACTAAACCGGAAATCGATAACGATATCCCGCAAGCTTCTGCATCACAATTCTGCACGCTACCGCGTCTAAGGCGACGGTCTAGTGCAACACGAGATATTACCTCTCCTTCATCGCCGTTGGCAGATTTAGATTCAATGAAAATGGGGAGTGCTTCGCGAGAATTGAGTACATCAAGATCCGGCACTAGCAACACTCCTGAAAGGCCGTTGTTGAGCAAGTATTTATCAGATAGAACGGCATCGTTAGATGAGACGTATTCATCAGATGCGGGTAGTTTACTTACAGAGCCAAGCTATATAGCAGCATATGGCTCCCCTAATTACGGAAGTTCATCGAACCAAGGTTTTCGACGACATTCTTTACGACTATCAGGAGATCAACCGAAAAAGCGTATTTCTAGATTCTTAAGATCAGATTTCTTTGAATCTTCTCCTGATGAAAATATTTATGCTAAACATAAAAAAGAAAAGGAATTAGAAACCCAAAAAATACTGAAAGAGATTCGGGAAAAGAGAAATCGAATTGTGGACATCTCTGCTAAACACGCGAGTGATACTAATGAAGGGCAGACAAACTTAGAGGAAGACGCTTCTGTACGTAAATGCTTGTCACCGACAAGCGTTTTATTAATTGGAAAAGATCGTAGCCGGTCTACTACACCTTTCTTTCCTAGTTTGGATAACATTAAAGAAAATACTAGTGATTCTCCATTTTCTCTATCTAATAGAAACACAAAAAAAGCTTTAGATGAAAATCTCACTATTAAAGAATCAAAAATTGTTAGACCAAAAAGTTATCCCGCTAAGAATATAAACACGTATGAAGATTCTAACAAAGAAGTTATATCTGATAAGTTAAAAAACAAAGAAAGTGATACTAACAAACAATTTCAGCGTGAATCGAAGCTACTACGACCAAAAAGTTACCCTCATAGTACTAATTCTACAGACAAGACTTACACGAGTCGTAGTGCTAACAAAGACGAATGTCAGATTTCCACACAATCAGAAATGAATTCTCCACCGAGTCCAGAAACCAAAACTGATGTCGAAGTCAGTTTTAACATCAAGTTACCGAAGAAACCAAATGTTGTTCTGTTAACAAATTCAGATGTTCAAGAAAACGGAAATCATACACATAATACTGATGATTCTAAAATGACTACAGAAACTACTGGATCGAGTCTTGTTTTGAAGAAATACAAGGTATTAAATTCGTCTGAAAAAGAAGTTACACAAAAGAAAGAACCCAATCAACATAGCAAAAATGATTTAGATAATAATGTACTGCGAAAAAGTGATACAAATGATATGAAGAATAACATTCCTAGTAATAATGGTATAAAATCAGATGACAAGAAACTAAAAAATGGAGAAGCTGAACAAAAAGAGAAGAAGATAGTTAAAAAGAAAGTTATCAAAAAAGTATCGACAAAATCAAAGACTGATTTAGGAAGTAGTCAAGATGCTAGTAATTCAAAATCCTTACTTGACAAGAAAAAAGTAGCAAAGAAAACGAAAGAAAAGTCTCCTGAAGATGATTGTAAAATAGCAAATGTTGTAAAGAAAAGATCGGTTTTACAGTCAATAGGTCAGAAGTTAGAAAAATTAACATCATCGAAGTCTAGTTCACCGGAAAAAGCAACAAACAATCATTTAGGAAATGAGAAATTGAAACAATCGTCTAAGTTAAATAGAACACAGAGGGAACATTCTGTTCCCGTTGATCCTCCAACTGAGTCAAACCTTATTAAAAGAGCAGTTACTGTAACAGACGTTGCTGCTCTAGAAAATCAAACGACCGTGCAAAACAAAACAACGGTATCAAAAGTTTTAGGTCTGTTTAAAAAATTCGAACCAAAAGATAAAACGGTTAAATCTAATCCAGATAAACAGCAGAGCGATAATTTAGAAAAAAATGCCAAGGAAAATCAAAACTATGATTATGAAAATGATCTCGACCTAGGAGAAACAAAACCTAGGAGGCCTTCATCTTTGTTATTGAACGGCCTCAGCCGGAAAAACAAATACAATAAATCCAACAGTGACAGCGTCTCTGTCGCCTTAGATAATCACGAAAAGCCTTTAAAGTCAGACGAAGTGAAGAATACACGAAACTCACTAAGACTAGATTTTTCAAAACTTCCGCGAGTTAAGAAAATAGTTCCTTCAAATCCTGTGATAGAGCCTCAAATCATAGATACCTCTATGGACAGAGATTTTAAAAAGCAAGAATCAAATGGTGTTAGAACTGATGGATCTGCAAAGTTAGAGTTGAGCGATACTATAAGTAGAAGTAGGTCTAGAAGTAGATCAATATACTCTAATTCTGATGTAAAGTCAGATCACAGTGGCGAAAGCAGAGACAAGAATCCTCTATCTCCGAGTAGCCTTTATCCAATACGTCACGAATCTACCACACCCGAAAAAGAAGACGTAGGAGACAGGATTCGCAGAAAAAGCTTTTACTCTAGGTTTAACGAGAAAAAACAAAGAAGAAAGAGTAGCTTAGTAGGGCCCGGGGCGACAGAATATGACCCTGTTGCTCGAATATATTCACAATCGACCGAAACCAAGTATGACGTCTCACCTACCTCGCCTAGCACTTACGACTTGTCGCCGGGTTATTCTGTTGCCTCGGATTTATCTCCCTCTACTGAACGATATCGGTCCCTCCTCGCAGATCTACCGCTAAGTAGAAATAGCGTACGGTACGACGGCGCGAATGAGACTTACAGGTCTCTCGATAGAAACGATCTGAGAAAATATTCTGGAACTCGAAGTTATCTCGATTACGATCAGCCTGTTTACGGACAACACAGATATTCAAGGACAAAGTCACTGCTAGATAGCTCGGACGGTGCAGAAAACCTCAGCCTCAGTCTATTAAAAGAACCGCAAAAGTATAATAGAGCTAACTTCCTATATACACCTGGGAGTTATGCGACGTATCGACCGAAGAGAACACAACGCAATCCTGCGCTGATACTGAAAGAGAGCGAAAAAGAACCGAGCCCCGAGAATATACTTGACAAAATTCGACAAAGGAAATATTCGATCAGTGTGACTAGAAAGCCCGATCTCGACAAGGAACCGACTCCAAGGTGTGTATTATTGTATTCTTTGTAACGTAAATAATAAAATAACTTCCCGTTAAAAAGATTTTACTCTTGCACGCTTCATGCTTTGTATTAAAGTTTATAGCACTAATGCTTTAGATTTAGATTTCAAATGTTTCCCCGTCCATGTCATATAGCTCTGAATACTTGTAGATATCTCATGTAGTTAGATTTAATATTCACGTCATACAAATTGTTACTTTCTCTTGGCTTCAAAGATGTATTCTTTTTAATTCTTTCAATGGCACATGAATGGTGAAGAGTATAAATATATTTTATTTTATTGCACATCATTCGCAAATTAATATCGCAGGATGTGATAGTTGTACGGTGTTGTATAGCGGTGCTCCTTTTTTCAGACCCACTGGCTCACCTCAAAGCAAAGGCGACAGTTCAGAATGCTCTTCGAAAGGTGACTGAAAAGCGATTCTAATCATAAAATTCAATAATATCACTAATCTCAAATCTTACGCATTTTCCTAAGTTATTGTAATGTCTTCGGAATTCATTTATCGACCTCGTTTCCTATTTATGATCTGAGCATAGATATCTTGCCAACGGAGTAGTCTGCTTGCATTTGGATAGTTAGTACTTAGACTAATGCACGTTAAATCTCATTAGTGGCAAATTAGGAGTTAAAATCATGTCTGGTAGGATTTAATCTCATCGTAACTGATCATTTCGTGTGGTGGTATTTTTCCTTTTCAATCGATGGTCAGCCAGTTGAATGTAATAGACGAACGAATCGGGATATTTTATATACATAAGACGCCAAAGTGTATACCGTATTGTATATGCATTGTAACTTTAATGTGGTTTAATCAAACGCCAAATAATTTTATATGTATTATATTATACAGTTAACTAATATTATACATTAATTATTAAATTTTGTTTGCTTAAAAATCGAGAATTGAATCTTACGTGCCTTTACGCGACTTTGTGGATTTGTCCATTTTATTGAGATGTGAAATGACACGATTTATTGTGTGCTTGCACAAATATATTTAACTCATTAGGTTATATCATTGATTAAGTTTTAATGCTCGACTAGAACTCGAGGTCAACTTTTAAGTTTAAAATCTTTATATCAAATAGTATTGTTTGCTAAGTCATGTAACAGTTATCGAATAGAATGGTGCTTAGTTGAGAGTTTTCTTAGAAATAATCTTACTTAATTAATAAGTAATAGTATTATACGAAGGCAAGATTTAACAAGAACAGTAACCCCCGTTTGATTTTATGGCAAATCTATGTTATTTTAGTTACTATCTTGTTGCCATTTTATTGTGTTAGATCTGTAGATTAAATGATTTAGTATAATTTAAATTAAATGTTTCATCTATTGACATCATTTTATACTCATACTTGATTTATTTATTTAGTCTAATCATTATTTATGTATCGCGCTATTTATTTGTGTGGGGTGATTAATATTTTTCGTCGTCATAGTTCAACAGAACTGTGGTTCTCTTGAATAACGTATCACACACGTTTTGTATTGAATGTGAATAAATTATATAGTTGAAATTGCTTTTTATTTGTAGAAATACAATCTGGTCATCGGAAAGTAAATAATACACTTAAAATGTTATAACCTGTATATTATATAGGAACACAGTTCTACAATGTGAATGCTGTGAAAAAGTAAATATGTACTGCATATAGTTATTTTTTACCTGTCTGTGGTGTTTAATTTTGCCCGATTAATCTAGAAAAAGGGATTGCTCATTTTGCCCATATTTATAAGATTCTTGAGCAAGATAAAGTTGGACGACCCAGTTTATATATTACGATTTAATTGAGCAATAGCGTACAGTGACATCGCAAGAGAAATTGTCTAATTTGTGGCAGCGATTTTCTGTAAGTCCCCGAAGTATTTGCTGTCAGCGTCGGCGAGTTCTTCCAAAATGGTATCGACTTTCGCGTCTGGGAAGCGTTCTACCCACGACGAGATCATTCCTTCCGCTGTGGGTGGGTAGCGCTTTAGTTCAACGTCATCGCCTAGAAATAGAGGGACACATGTGCTTCACTGACAATACTAATATAAAAAAAACATAGCCAAAATAATAAGTTATTTAAATTTACAAAAAACACAAGCGATAAATAGATTATTATTTCTTGAATAGTTAGCCAATTTATAGTCATCATTTCGTGTTTTAAACAGTTACATGTATTTTATTTGAATGCGTTCTACTCGCTTAAACTACAGACAATACTTAGCAATTCTGTTATTTTTGAAATATAGAGTCTCCCCGTGACCACGGCTGCTGCAGAGCATCCGAAAAGTCGAAGTTAAAAATCATTTTCAATCAGTTTAACTAATATATCGCGTTTTAAAAGTACACAATATTAATTTTTTATACCTTTAACAAATGTGTTAGGTTGCACGAATATATTCCTGGGCTGTTTGTGCAGTAACACAATATCCCGCCACCTGTTCCAGGGCTGCTCTAAGCGGCTGTATTTCTGGAATAACTGCTCGCCGGCCACAAAATCGCCAGTCGCTTTTATCGTTTGCAGTTTTACCAGGAAATCGCCTAAAAGAAAAACATATCATAATACTAATCAATTAGCAAGATTAACATATTTTTTGATGTTTTTCATTTATATAAAAGTTTTTGAAAATGCTTTGAGAAATATATGTACCATACATCAATTCTATTCATTTGCACATACACTTTTACGAATCAGTCAAAGTCGCCGTATGAAGCTGGGTAAGGTACTCCGTTTGTGACACAGTACTCCGACGTAAAAGTGAAATCCCGTTTCCCCCTCGTGGGGCATAGGGCGAACACATTTTGTGTCCGTTTCACTGATCCGTCCTTTAACAAGGAAGTAGTTGATCAGACTTCTGTGCCCGGCCCGACTGAAACAATTTTTTGTTTCCCTGGGATTCAACCCACGTTTAACCATTTGGCTACAGAGGCGGACATAAAAGTGCCACGTAATTGATGATAGATTTTGTTAACCAATACGATTATTTTTTTAATCTAGTTCTCACCTTCAAGTTAGTCATTAAAACAAAGTTAATCTTTTTACTTAACTAAAAGTTCGAGTTAAAATTCTACAATACCTATTAAAACGCCTTAACGTATAAATCCATAATGTTAATCTACCTATAATCCTTTTGCCGTCGGTAGCTATGCGATCTCTTTGCAGCGTCAGTAGTAGGTTCTTGCCCGGTTCTGTTTCCGTGACGGTGAGAAGCCCGTTGCCCTCAAGCTCCAACAGCCTCATCAGAACGAACCTTGCGCGGGCATGAGCCTGTACAAATTGCGATGATTTCATTAATACAACTAAATTTTACGGGAGTAGTAAATATTTAAATAAAACACTTTAACGGTTTATGTTAAAATTATTTACCCAATGTTTCGGATGCTTTGCAGCTGCCGTGGTCACGGCGAGAATGCCGTATTTAAAATAATTTGTAGATAAAATTATCAATTCGCGTTTTAAACCGTTTTGTCATACTAAAGATTGGATTTACAGTTGAGAAGTACATGTCGCGTTAATCAAGTTGTTAGAAATTGTAGTTTATTAAGGGAGGTTATTCTTTTTAAAACAACAATAGTATTATTTCACCCGTGCATACCTGAAGCCAGGTGTCAGTGGTGGGCTGGAACATCTCGGTGGCCTTAGCAGCACCATTCCATAACAAACTGAGCCAATTTACGTACGTCACATCTTCCGCTTCGGTACCTTCGTAGCCAAATACTCTAAAATTATACACAATTCATGAAACATGAAAACAAACTTCAAAGTAGTAAAATTGTTTGGTCTTTCTTTCTATCTTTTAATAGTAGATTGAGAGCAGCAATTTATTTGAGATAATAAAATGTACACACGTTTCGTTTGCTATTTCTAAATCATTTTTATAACTTATCATGTGCACTAACGGGTGTAAATTATGTAACGTTAACGGAACGCTATGGATGCCGATGTTCGAGTCCTGCCTCGTAATTTTTTTTTTTCAATTTATAATCGATTTTTAATTTCTATAGTTAGCTAATGAATAATCAAAAGTAGTATTTAAAACTTACTTTAAGATTTCCGCATCCAATGAAAGGTATAGCCCGACGGCCTCGGCCCGACACTCCTCGAATGCGGAACCCAGTGTTGTGAACTTGCTGTCGTACGTCTCGCCTTCTGTATACCATGACTCAATATTCTTGCCTGTGAGATACATAATAAGATTAATATCCTGGGATGGGTTTTTACTATTTATCAAAGAATTTCTAAAGACTTTTCTATTACATAAAAGAATGCGTCACTATTAAAATAATTTAATTTTAAACACGCAATAAAGTTTGTCCCAATATTTTCCATCATATTAAACATAAAAAAAAAATAACCTGTCAATGGATTTTTCACTTGATCCTTGTCAAAGTTGAAAGTGCCATCGGCGTTCTGGCGCAGGAGTTTCCCACTTCCATGTCCGAGCAGTTCGTGTAATCCAACTTGTACCTAAATTTAAACATTATTATGTATACTAATATATAAAGCGGTTGTTTGATACGTTATAATCTCAGAAACTACTAGTGGGAATTGAAGAAATAATTTTGTGTTGGGTAGAGCACCTTTCCAGGAAGGCAGGCTATAAAACATCGCACAAAGGAACAAAGAAATAGTGGAAAACATGGAAAAGGGGAAAACGGGGAAAGTTATTTATCTTTGAGGGTTTCCGTTGCGTGCGCCGCAAAAACGGCTTAAGATTCGTATATGAAATAATAATAACTAAATATGTAAGAAAGAATGATACCTATTTATATTATCTAACAACATATCCGCGACAGTATGTGTATGTGTTTTAAGATTAACTTGTGAGAACGACGGGGTGCGGATGACGTCGTGGTCAACAACTAGAATAGATAAAAATGAGGAGCAGGTTTCCAAAAATAAATTTTGATGCCCAAAATAACTATTCTACGGACGAAGTCGCGCACACAGCTAGTTGTTGAAAATTTAATACTTTGAACTATATCATAGGCTAAAAAAATGTAAGAACCTTTACCTCTGGACTTCAACAATATCTGATATCATAATAGCATATAATATGTATATCCTAAAAAGGTATATTAACCTCAAATGCTGCAACGCGGTACTTCTCAAGTAGCTGCTTGTCTTGGTCATTGAGGAACGGAATTACGGACTCCTTGTATGCCGCCGGGATAACGTTGCCGAGAGAGACGTTCTTGAAACCTTCATTCTGACGGATCTCATCATCTGGGAATGAAGAAAAAGAATATCAAAGCAAGAACAGTTTTCATTAAATTTATATTTTTTATATATTGTGTATTACTGTCGAATTGGATTATATCTGTAATGGCAGTAAGTTTGTGTGTAAATAAATAAATAAATATTTTCCCCTCAGTACAATCTCTAAATGCTCCACTAAGCTTATACAATCCAAAATTACCATATTATGCCTTCTTCATGACTTTTGATATCCTCTAAAACTATTTGGAAATATTTACAATTATTGCATAATATTTTTTTTAATTTGCCTCCCGTAAAACATTTATTTTAGATTGACCCTAAAGAAAACGGTTACTTACAATTAGGAATATTAATCCCAGCTGGGATACCGCTGCCCGAAAAGGTGAGAACATCGAGACTCGTAAAATCTGGTCTCAGGAAGGTGTCTTTCTCTAAGTCTTGGCCCCATGGTAACAGCTTAATGAATCTTTCAGCACCATCAACTAGATCACCAAACTTTTTCGACATCTCCTTATTAACCATAGCTACGAATCCTTCAAACTCTCCGCGTTGTCCGCTGGGGTCACGGTAGGTCTCAATAAAGCCTTGGTACCTGAAATAATAAAACCACTCTCTTTTTAAACTTTACACTCGTAATTTGAATATAATATAAATAATCTAACTTAAACCATCGTCCACAACGTTCCGCGCTGCTACTCTAGCCAATTGACCTACACGTCATCGTCGAATTACTTCAAGCCAAATTCAAAAGACATGGAACTCTGGAGCAACGTTGCTAATCTATACAAGCGTTATTGTACGTATCGTCCAAGTAAAAAAAGTTAAAACTAGGATTTTCGCGCAAACCAAAATTATTATTAACTAATGGGGACACAAGACAAGTTTATTTGTCCACATTAGGTATAAACCATTTCACCCATTTCTCCTTTATGGAAGAAAAATTAAAAATAAACCACCAACATGTTTATTTGTATATATTATTTTAAGTGCCTATGTTCTACTTTGATGTAAATATGTATGTGCAATAAAGAGTACTATTATCTGTACTAATATATAAAGCTGAAGAGTTTGTTTGTTTGTTTGCACGCGCTAATCTCAGGAACTACGGGTTCGAATTGAAAATTTCTTGTTGTGTTGGTTAACGCATTTATCGAGGAAGGTTATAGGCTATAAAACGCATAGTAACTAATAGAAGCGAAGATATAGCGGGTAATATGAAGAAAACGGAGGAAAATTTTCATCTCTGTGGACTTCAGATGCGTACGCTGAATGATTCCTCTTTAAATGATCTAAAAAAGTCCGCTAATGTATATCATTTAAGATTAACTCGCAAGAACGACGGGAAGGGACGCGATCTTTAGTGTTAGCTGCGTCGTGGCTAACAACTTAAGTTTATAAAGATGACGGGGTTTGCAAAAAGTAATTTGGATGCTCAAAATATCGATTCTCGCGGACGAAGTCGCTGGCACAGCTAGTTATTAATAAAAGTGTGCTTACGTTTCAATAATCGGGCCCTTATCTTTAATCCAATACCGGCTCCCCTCTTTGTGTTCATTCAAATCGCCTTCGTTGAAACTATTAACATAGTGCCGTAACATATTCTTTTCGTTATCATTGGCCCCATATTCAATGGCTTTAGCCAGGTTGTCAGAAGCCAATCTGAGTAAGGGCGAGTAGTCACCGCGTGTTACTTGGAAGTACGCGTTTTTGTACTTCTCTTTTTCCATTGTCAAGCCAGTTTTTGGTGAAGATTCAACGCTAGCCAGATGGATGGTATACAGAGGCACTAAAACAAAGATCATTTAATCAATATAGGTACTATATACTTAGTTACAAATTATTACGAACCGACATTTCGGATGCTTTGCGGCAGCCGTGATCACGAAGAGACTGTAAATGAGTTTAACTAATACAAATCGTGTTTTGAACTGTTAAAACTATTTATTTTATTACTACTACCTATTATTATTTAAATACTTTATACCGCTATTATTACGATTTAATTTAAGTTTAAAAGGGTTCAAATAAAACACTTTAACGGTTAAAAACGCGGTATATCAACCAAATATACCGGCAAACGGGAAGACACCGTTAGTCGATTCTGTAAGGACCCGGCCAGTTTCGCCAAATACCAAGTTCGACGGAACAGATGGCGCTAGCGTTGCAATGTTGCAATGATGGAGGACCACATAACTTTGCACCACTAAAAACCTTTTACCTTAGTTTTAAACCGAAAAATTTCTTTAAAAAATTGTCTTACATCCATCATCGGAAGTAGTCTTAAATGTCCGGCAGATATATGCTTCAAATAATTTTGTCTTCATCCATTCATTCACCAGATTAGAGTCTTCTTCTGTGCAGTTGCTAGAGAAGTATGTTGTGACACCCTGTTATTAATCATTTTATTAGAAAAAATGTTAGGTAATTAGCGTATCACTAGAGTATTTGAGTATTGTATTGTATTTATATTGTACTATATTGGGCACAATTTTTTTTGTCAACTTCTTCATCTTTATATGTTTAAGCTGTTACCCATGTAGTCCTGTCCCGTCGCCAAAAGCAAGTTAATATTAAATGATAGACATAAAGGATCGTGATTATTCTGTTAGATCATTCTTTCATATATATTTTTGGGTATCTTGAATCCTTTTTGCTTGTACATATTGGAAACTCACAAAGATGAATAATTTCCCCGTTGTTTTTTTCCAAATTTCTCGATGTTTGTCGCCTCTATTAGTCACAGCCTGATGTTATAGCCTATAATCTTCCTCAATAAATGCTCTAAGTAACACAAAAATAAATATTCAATTTGAACCAGTAGTTCCTGAGCTAAGCGCATTCAAACAAACAAACTCCAATGACTTGTAGATGTAGTTTTACATCATAGAATTATATTCAAAATGTCTTTACCTTATCGGCTAATCCAAGACTGGACAATCTTGATGCAATACTGTATATAGGCTTCTCCACTTGTTCCCACAGTGTAGTTATATGGTTACGATCACTATCATACGCCTTGGATGACTTAATAATCAAATTAAAGGAATCCTTTGATAAATTTGGAATGAACTTTGTATCTCCAAAACCTTTGTAATTGCCGCTATTAGCAAATACTCCACCAGCGTATACTAGAAATGCCTAGAAGAGATATGATAAGATAAAAAAGGAGGAAATAGAAGTAGGCAAACCACAAACTGAGCACATATATTCTCATATATTTGTATTTCAAGAATTCAAAAATATTCTATTCAGCATTGATAAGTAATATGAAAATTAAATAATTTATAAATACAACCGCAATCTATTTTGCAGGATGTAGATAATGAAGTGTGTATATACAATATCTACTACAATAGATAGGTTCCCACATAAAATTAAAATAGACCTATATATCTTTTTAAGGGAAATATTTTATTGGAGAAGAATTTTAAACACACCTTTTCTGTATGCACAAGTATTGGTTATTTTAATGAAGATATTTTTTTATTTACAATAATAAAAATTTATGATAGATAAATACACTATTATTAAAACAAAACTTACTTGAAAATCATCTTCAGTAACACCAGATTTAATAGAAGATGCTTTAAGATCTTCTATAGGTTCCCCGGTAAAGATTCTATGTAACAATGAAAATATTTTAGGAGATTCCGGACTAGTTTGCATAAGAACAATGAGACCTCCATTCCAAGCAGACTGAAAGACAAACATAATTTATAGTTTTTTTATTAATAAAAAATAAAACTTCTAATAACTGAATCAACTCAAATTATAAATGGTTCAAAAAAATCGAAACCATTTAAGACTATGAATGTATGTATAATAGTTATTTAAATATTAAAGAAAACAACTGTTTGTGTGGTTGTTAATTAATTTACCTGGCTTAAATAGTGTGCATATAGTTTTTCCTGCTTTGTTAGGTTCTCAAAGGCCTGAGAGCTGTCTAACTCGACAAACCTCTGATTATTCGGAAGCAAAAACAATGATTTATCCATTACTGTAAAAAATAATAAAAATATCACGAACACTGCCGTCGCATAAGAAATTATCTATAGCATTTCTAACTGCTCTATTATACGTTATATTTTTAATAATTCGTTTCGAAAAAATAGTTTATTAATAATTGTACTGACCATTAACCGATTTAATGGGCTGTGTTGTGTTTAACTGAGGAGCTTTTGTGCAATATCGACTGTGTTTACATAGAAATGAATCAGCACAAACACGCCGGCACAAAAGGTTGACAACGGAACGAAACATTGTCCCTAGTAAGTATGGATTTTATAATTTGGTGTACTTACTAAATCTATTCTATGTACTAATTTGCTGACGGTATTTAATTAATGTCCCTTTTATAAGTCTTAAGAAAACTTAACGAGTTAATAAAAAAATGTTATCAATACTATCAATAGTCAATACACGTACGAAAATTAGAGTCACACACGAAGTGTTGCCATTTAAAACATTCCAAAATCACTTTTACTAACTACGGGCTATGGTTATACTAACGACTCATGTATTTTGTATTGAGTTGAATAGTTTATATTATACTTTTAATTCAAAATGCTGGAAAGTTTTTTAGTCTTGGTATTGTATGTATTTTAATCTAATAATTATAATTAGATTAAAAATTAAATTAAAAACTTGATTAATTTCGTAACGACTAAAGGTGAAAATAATTTAAGATTTATGGCAATACACGGAGGATGTCACAGATACAATATTTCACTGGACACACGGCACAATATAGGCTATGTTTCCTGCATTAATGTAGCACTTGATTGTCAATAATCATCATCAAAGATGTAAATTGTCAATCATCTGTGCTGTACATTTTTAAACTGTGATGCGAAGTAAACACTCAACATGGATGGTTTCATTGAAGTGTATAAATAATTTTTACTTTTACTTTGTTAAGTATGAATAAGTAGTTATATTACAGTGAGTTATTATTAGTGAAGATGTCTTCGGAGAGGTAATTTAATTAATTAATGTTTGATTCAAATGGATGACCAATAACTACCAAACAAATCATTCTAACGTTGCAAAATCAATAAAGTATCCGCGGAAATCGTTAATGTCACGCCCAGGATTTCGCTGTTGCTTTGCGGTAGTAGTGCAGTGTTATTTAAATTACGGTTATGTTTTATTCTAGAGTGGAATGGGTGGAGATAATAGAACCGAAGACAAAGGAACATATGTATGCTAACCTAACTACTGGGGAATGTGTATGGGATCCACCAGAGGTAAATTAAATGGCCCTCCTTTCTAATCATATTTTTGACGTATTCTTTGAAGCAGTTTGTAAAAAATATTATTCAATTATACATATTTCATTTGAAAGTGTTAAATTCTTTAGCTCAGTCAAAATTCTCATACATTATTTACATTTAATTGTTACACAAGGATTCCTTGTGGTAATTAGTTAATATAATTTGTTCTTGTACTCCAATCTTTTTATCATGGTCTATTAATTAGTAAGTAATATGTGCAATGTCAATTTTATTACTATCAAGGTTTTTTCAGGGTGTAAAAGTGAAAAGGACAGACTCATCGCAGTGGTGGGAGCTATTTGATATTAATACTCATAGATTTTATTACTATAATGCGTCAACTCAGGTACTACTAAGAACTCTTATTTTTATTATACTTTTACATTTTCTGGTCTTAATTGTATTTATATTTTCAGACTACTGTCTGGCACAGGCCTACAGACTGTGACATTATACCACTAGCAAAGTTACAAACATTGAAACAAAACACTGATCCACAAAAGAGAAGGGAAACATCTACACAAACTAATTCAGCTGCACCACAGGTATGTTTTTCAATGTTCTTATAGAGTATACAACGAATTTAGTAAAAAATAATTGATATTATATTTGTCAAAGATTATTTATTTTATCTATATTTAATTTTGAATGTTAATATATGTAACATTAAATACTTATTTAAGTAATTTAAAAACAAATTCCTATTCACTTTTACATTTCACAGTCACATCTTAAAGATGTAAATATAAATACTGTCTGTAGTGTATGCGAGTAGTACACATTTAAATAAAACACTTTAACGGTTTAAAATGTGATAAATTGTAATTAAACTTGTTTGAAAATATTAACTATCCCCTGACATTTTCGATGCTTTGCAGCAAAAATAATTTTCAAACAAGTTTAACTAAAATATATCGCGTTTTAAACCGTTAAAGTGTTTTATTTGAAAGATGTAAATGTAGCACATCTTATATAAAAAAAGATTTATGAATTGAAGCTTTAAATGATTTGACCATTAAAAAGTATCAGAAAGCGCACAGTCACTCTTTGTCATTTGAAGTGTTATACTCTTAACACTGGCTTTTCTCTCATAGTGAGAATCTCAACCTAACCTGTTAACCTCTTTTTGTAAAGTGAATTTTACATTATTACTCTTTGATAACTTGGCGTAGTGCCAGATGTTGTTCAGAACTTTTATATAACACGAATAACTGCTGGATGGAGTTGAAGTACTGAATGACTGCATTGTTTCCAAATGTGAAGAAAAGTTTGCGTTACCCAGTTGTTTGTTTATTTTTTGTATACATGTAACTGGTAGAATTTGTTACAGAAATCATTGTGTAACAATCTCGCTTGAATGTTGTGTATACTATAAGAATGTTAAATGATTTTCTTTTAACAAATTAGTTTTTAAATGATTGCAGAATAATAGGAAAAATAATAGCTTTTGGTTGTTTTGGACTGATAAATACGTTTATTAACATGGTTAGGCTAGAATTCTACAACCAAAACAGTTTAGAATATTTTTCACAAAAATTCAAACCACGCAACCTGTGCGTTTGTTTCTAATTTAGCGATATAAACATGAACCAATTTTATATAAGTACATATATCTACTAAATGCAAAATTTCTATCAGGTGCCATCAACACTAGATCCATTTAACAGCAATGGTAATACTGCATGTGTTAGCAAGTTATCTCCAAGTAATACGAAAAATGTCACCATTACACAAACAAGTCCAGTGCGAACCAGAAGATCTCATTATCATCACAGGTAAGTTACTTGATTGTATACTTCAAAGTGACATAACAAATTTGTTTGTTTCTATAATAGGTTATATTTACAGGTAACTGTAATCATATAGTTAAACAAAAAAGAAAACTAATCGTTACCCCGGGATTTGAACCTAGAACATTTCGCCTTAAACACATTTTCATCATTGCTTTTAACCATAGAGACATGAAGACGGTCACCGTACTGTTAATGGTTGCTGGTGAAATTTATGATTGCCTTAAGTGGCAATAACACATACTTTATCGATTAGTATGGCACGCAAGAAAACAGTAACTTTATGGAGTTAGAATTTCACTATTTCTAAATAAGTTTGCTCAACAATTCCGCTCGCAACTATCTCCAAATATTCACTGTTTAGTCAATTATTGCGGGACCATTTTTTTTTATATTCAATTTTTATGGGAAAATTATACTGACTTTTATTCTCGACAGTACATAGTCTGAACTTTTATGATCGGATATATGTGTAATCAAATCGTAATATTCGACAAATTCTTCATTACCTACAAAATCCCCTCCACATTAATATATCTTACAAATACGCCACTGTTAATAGACACAAGTAACATTTTATATAAAATTGTTGTATTCATGTGAAAAGCTATTGTGAGGATATCTTGTTACATGATTGTGCAATCATAAAGGTGACCGGGCACACACGCCAGATGGTGTCTGCATTGCATTTTTTTTACTATTTGAATAATATTTACGTGTGATCACGACTTTCCAACTACAGAAGGAAGGAACGCTTTTGAGAGTACCCAGAAAGAACAGTGTGAACTAAATTCCCATGCAATTAACAAAATTCGTATGTTTTAACATTGTTAAGTTTTTGAAGCCATCTTTAAAGGTAGTGAGTAGTTTCTCTGACTGAGAAACAAATGTTTTTCGACCTATGTTGGCCTTAGTTTAGACGCGAATCTCAAATACTTATTAGTAAAAAATCCCATAAAAACTTTTTATAACGTTTGTTTAAGCATTTGCTGCCTTGACACAGTTATCATATACACTACACTAAAACGCATAAATAATTCCCAGTAATGGTTATTTTAACAAAATCCTTTGTTCACTATTATTATCATAGTGTCGTGACCTCTTACCTCATTTGGAAGTCTCATTTGAAAACAAGGGTCAGCTCTTGGGAATGTGGATACAATTAAATTAATACGAACTTTATATAATACCCAAAACTTTAATTACAGTGTAAGCTTTAAATTATATCGTTGCTAAGCACATACCTAACCTAAGCTATGAACACAACGTGAATTGTTAGTTACTGTTATGCCAAATCAAAGACCATCTCCGTCGCAATGGTTAAACGCGTTGCCTAGCATTTCGTTAAGCACGAAAGATCCTGGGATCGAATCCCAGATTAGTTAATATTCCTAGTACTTATAATAATTCCGTCCACTATGGCATTAACTTTGTCCAAAAAGTTCACAAGCTTTTTCTTTAAAGAAACAGTGGCGAGAGTCGTCGAGGACGTTTGAGCGAAGATGGAACCACAGCTCTGTGCCGTCACACTGACTCAGGTCGTTCATCCGACAGCAGCATCAGTAGCGCTCAGCAAAGGCGGAAACAGGCAAGTCACTGATACTGACTGATGGGGTCGGAAGAATATTGATGTAAAAGACATTTGCAAAATTTAATTCAAATCGTCCTAGTAATATTTAGGCACCCGTTCTTTGAACATCTGATTATACAGTGTCGTAGTGTACGCGAATAGTACACATTTAAATAAAACACTTTAACGGTTTTTAAATAAGCTTTAGTAATATATTTCGCGTTTTAACCGTTAGTGTTTTATTTAAACATCTGATTATAGCCACCGACACTTGAATTTTTTTTCGGGGAAACAAAAAATTATATCATTACATTATTTTTATTTATATGTATCTTTAAGTTTATTTAATTCACCAGGAATTAAGTGCTGCAGCATGCAACCCCCCTATTTGCACCCCGCAACTGAAGAAAAGGAGCAGCGTTCAACCACCACCTACTCATGGTGAAAGTGAGAAATGGTCTCCGCATTCAGGTATACTACTAGAACTAGCATCAGACCAGTTTATATTCAGTAAAAAAGTCAGCGATATAAACAATAAAGAAAAAACATATCTGTCTGTAGTTGACGTCAACAGTACACATTGAAATAAAACACTTTAACGGTTAAAAACGCGAAATATAGTTAGTAGTAAATTAACTTAGTCACGCGAAGACCACGCCTTCTGCAAAGCATCCGAAACGTCGGGCCATAGTTAAAATTATATTTTCAAATAAGCTCATATATTTCGCATTTTTAACCGTTTAAGTGTTCATTTAAAAAATCAGATTTGTAAAGTGACGCTTCATATTTGTAGGGTTGAACCGTAGCGGAAGTTTCATTTCACCGCGGAAGGACGCTTCCGATGACTCGATGCACGAGAAGTATTTCAAATCAGTCGAGAGCACACCGTTAACCAGACGTAAGGTATACAACACATCAATCTATTTATTGGACTTGTGTTCGACGAGCTTATACTCGTAACTTTTTACGCGAAACCACTCATATTGACTTTTGTCTTCGTCGTCAAACGTCTTATTAATCTAATTTTGTGAAGAAATAAATAAACAAATAAAATGTTAGTTTTATCAATACTCATATTATAAAGCTGAAAAGTTTGTTTATTTGAACGCGCTCATCTCGGGGACTACTGGTTCGAATTGTTTTTGTGTTAGGGAACTGTGGATTTTTTTTCGAAAATTAGTCATCATTCAGGACTTCCGTTGCTGCGAAAATAGTTTAAGAAACCAAAAAATGTGTAGAAAACGATTTTTCTTCTTAAAGTGACCCAAAAAAAGTCCGCGACATTAAATGTTTATCTTTATAGATAACTTCGCAAAAAAGATGGTAAAAGCTCGAAGTTGCGGACATAGCTAGTAATAAATAACTTACATTCATTAAATGTCTCAACAGAAAAAATATGTTGTGCATATATCCCATAGGAGTTATGGTTAATGATGCATTAAAATTCAATATACAAAGCGTAATCAGTTCATACTATTGTCTCATAGTGATAATGGTAGGTATATCGTTTACTGCATTGAATTTGTAATTAGTATAATTATTTAAATATCTGAATCTATATAGTAAAGACAAAATCAATGTGGCATGTTTCTTGAAGTACTCTTATTGCAGCAATATAGCAATAGATCTTAGCTTTTGGCATTTTATTTATTTCTTTGGCTTATTCAGAAATCCACAGACTTAAACCGAAACGCAATTAAACTTTTTGATCTGTGGACCACCTTACCATTCCCTTAACATCCAGATTCCCGTACGAACCAACATGTTTTAGAAAAATTATAAATTGATTTGAAAAGTGTTGGAGCCGGTTGTGATCGAAGGCACTGCCCGTCGATTATTAGCTACTCATTGCTACCATAACATTAATGAGCCCATCAAATTAATTGCTCTTATTATGTTTCAGTTAAAACAGCAATCGGCCGGTGGCTCATCATGTGAGTCTGCGTCGCCTCAAAGCCCTAGCAGTCCGCTACAGAAACCGCAAACAACGGCGTTTCTACAGGTACAGAGTGGCAATTTTTTAAAGGTGTGACTGCCTGAGAAAAACAATATCTTTTATAGTTTGTGTTAAACGGACTGTATACTATTCATCTGCGCCTGACAAGTGCGTTCAGCATATCATTGTTTTTCGGGCTTAATTAATTAAACCATTAATTCTTCGAGCAATCGACGAGCTAACACCATGTCCTGATGACGCTGTCCGCTCGTGATGGCGAAACGTCGAGACTTATTCACGCTAACGTCGGCCGAACGGCCCGATAAACAATGATATGCTAAGTGCTAAGTAATAATAATCAAAGACTATAACATTTCTTGCTTGCATCACAGGGTGTTAATCTTAATTAAGTAGCATATTATAATGTACTGTAGTAATTATTGTATTAAAAATTTACATTATTTATTTAGATACTAAAAGTTTTAGTTAAACTCTTAAACCAATCAAAAATAAAAGTGGCTGGACTAAAGAATAATCTAATTTGGCACAGACGTCAGCAGCTCGTCCGTCGCTGGTCTCCTCTATATCATTGGCCACAGAAGCGGGTGGAGCCAGGCATATGCTGAGCCTCGAGAGACCGCATCATTTGTCTAGACACTCGCGGGAAAGATATTCAGACAGGTGAGATTGTATATCTATTCAATCTGTGAAAATTGAATCCGTACTTGAGATAAAAATTAAAAGTACGGATTCAATTTTCTAGCAAGTACTTTATAGTGCCTAATAGTCTAAAGGTTTATTTTTAAATTATAAAATATTTATGAGAGTGTTATATATCTTTAGAGTTGATTCCCTAATTTTAAAATGTAATCTATAAGACAATACTAATTACCTAGCGTTAAATATGTAAAATATACATAGTAATATCGTTTATAATATATAATAAAGTATATGAATAAGAAATAACCTTTTTTTCCATATTTGTCTTCTACAACTAAAGAAAATAACGTACCTATGTGTAGACAATAATAATTTATAATCGTACAGGCACTTAGATAAGGATCGCCTAGCTGAGCTAGACCGCATTGAGCGTTACCCCGAAAAGCAGGCTGTCTACAGCGTGGATAAGCCGTTCCGTCAGACCAGTCTCGACCTTCGCCATAACGCGTCCAACTGGCACCAGCCACGAGAGTTCACAAGGTATCAGTCTAATATGTGAGTATTTGTCGCGATATCACACTAGCTGTGCTCGCGCCTTCCTCCGCGTGGAATAGTTATTTTGGGCATTATAAACTTCCTTTTTCCACACAACCTCCTTTATAAATGTAGTAGTGGTTACGTCGTTTAAATTCAAAGAGAGCAATAGTGTCTCGAATCTTTTTTAGATCATTTCAAGAGGTATCATTCTTTCATACATTTTTTTCGGGTATCATGAATCGTTTTTCGCAGCGCACGCAACGTAAACCCTCAAAGATATATTTCCTCGTTTTTCTACATTTCCCATTGTTTCTTGGCTCCTCTTGTTCGATAATAACCTACAAAAAATATTTTTTCAATAGAACCAGTGATAATACAATTAATATAATATAATATTATTTTTAAGAGAAGCAAGGTTAGTCTTATCACGTAGGGTTAACCCTACGTGATAAGACTAACCTTGCTTCTCTATCTCTTAAAAACACAAAATTACCTGAAAGCATAAATATATTTCTTACACAATGGATGTTAATGTTAAAATTTAATAAAGGACTACGAGCAGGTAGTCCTTTATTACATTTTACACTTCATACGTTTTAGGTATAGAGACCCATGTCTTACATTAAATAAAAATCAACAACCGATATGTGTCTGGCCCAAGTACTAAAATGGATCCATATTAAAGCACAAATAAAATTGGATTTGTAACGTACTTTCAGGCGGCAACAAGCTGAACCAGAGCGGTACACATCTAGCAAGACATCTGCATCATCAGGTAGCAGTAAGCACAGAACGCCACCTCATGAACCCCATCACAACTTTATGAGGTTGTCATCTGCCAATGAGTCAGATAATGTAGCTGCTGGTGGGTATTTGTTGAATTAATAATATAGAATCTTTTTCATATAAGTTGTCATTGTACCCTCAAAATTAAACCTATTCTCATGCAGTACAAAAGTATTGTATCTATGTAATCCAACATTTATTGTAATACTTCAACGTAAGTTTAGTTCAAAACTAAGCAGTTTTGTAAAAGGTCTACAATAAATATAATAAATAATTATGTATTAGCTTAACTTCTTCAAAAAGTTTTAAACTTATTTTATTGTGTTTCAGTAAACTATAAGTTGAAGTGCGTCAATTTGGAACCGGCCCTAACTGAGCCAAATGTCCAAAAACACAATCAGAGATTGGAGAGAACAACAACGAGAGATAGAACTAAATCGCGGCGTAAGTATATAAAGCTTTTCAATAAACAATATGTTACAAATCATCTCTTAAAATATTTACTATTGGGTCCTAAAAATATATAACATAAAGAGTTTAACCAACAATCTGATAATTAGAATAGAAAACTGAAAATTCTATTACACGAAAGTTTAATTAAGTTTTCCTAATATGAAGGTCATAAGCGACCCGTTGAACCGGAAGATGGCCAAGAGGGCGAGGAAGAAGAAGAGGAGGGCGGTGGATCACCACTTTACTGCAATTGGGATCTACGAGGGATGCAGCATCTGTTGCCACTGCAGGACTATATTATTCAGCAGGCCAAGCTCTCCAGTGAGTAAAAATTCTTTATGGTCAACATTTCGGTTCAACATTTCATTTTTAGAGTTCGAAAATAGATTTTATTCAGACTCCTTCGCAGGTAGCTAAAATCTGATGAATTTTTAAAATTAATCTGTTATGTAAGAATTATGTTAAAGATTGTTATATCCATAAATAACTACACTATACTGTACATTCTATACAGGTCGTAGTCGCTACACCGGTCATTCTGACTCCGAGAACGAATCCGGTTCTTCCCATTCCCGTTCCGGATCTGAGTCCCGGTCTTTATCCGGTCACGAACCGGATAACGAATCATCGGACGGTGGTGCCAGGACGCCAGACGACGATGACGGCTCGGGCGTGTATCTTCCTCATACGTACACGCATACGCAGAGGCCCTTAGATGTCGAATATATGAACCACGGTGTATCTTATTATAATACGTTTGTTGGCTTCGAAAGGGACCGGCAGCCCTCTCCGGGAATACATAGGGTGAGAAAGTTTATTTCTAGTTCTGTTCGTTATTTATTCGGTTAAGTTAAACGTTAGATAAACGATAAATTATTTCAGTCGATCACGTCTGAACCGATTATTTGCTCATAAATAAAATGCGCGAAATGTAGAAGGAAATGTACCCCCTGTGGGGTATAAGCCGAATATACATAACATATATTCACATATATATTAAACATGTCCTTTCGTTCTTGTATTTTATTTTAAGATTCATTTTACTTTATTTATATTTTTATTTATTTGTATATTCTTTATTGGACAAAACATAATAATAATACAGAATTTTTGTCGGCCTTGAAAAGCCGGACACCGAGGACCAATTTTCATTAATAGTTTTTAATATTATTAGACGTCATCAGTCGGTGGCGGTAGTATTGGTGCTACTGCTACTGCGGTGACAGATGGCGCTGAGGGTCCAGCGTTGTACAGTCCCGTGAGATCACACCCTCCTAGGCCGCATGCGCACCCACCACACTTACCACATATGCCACCACCAGAACAGGATATCGAGATCTTTGCTAAGGATAATCTTAACTTTAGCAAAGGAATCTTTAGGAGGAAGGTAACAATACCCAACTTATGTAAACCTGAAGTCAAGTGCCCTACTTGACTTAAGGTGTACTTAATACTGTCTGCAGTTTACGCGAGTAGTACACATTTAAATAAGACACTTTAACGGTTTAAAACGCGATATATATTAGTTATATTAGGTAGCTTAGCAGCAGCCGTGGTCACAGGAGACTACCCTTGACCACAGGTGCTGCAAAGAATCCGAAACAACGGACCGTAGTTAAAATAATTTTCATAAGTTTAACTAATATATATCGCTTTTTAAAACGTTATAGTGTCTTAATTACAAGTAGGGTTTATGTTTTTTATTTTTACTTTTGAAATCAAGAGTTGGACGGAATATAAAAACGTAGCTGTGTATACATCAATAAGATTTTTTTGCAATTCAAAAGGATCGAGAAAAAATTAAGGCGACCAAGGCGGCACTTGCACCCACCGACCACAGTTTTCCCTGCTCTACCATCTGAGTTCAGTAGAAAAATGAGAATTTCTACTATAGTAGAAATTTTCATTTTTTTCTGTGTATGGTCACAGAGTATATAACAAAATAAATTCTCAGGCCTCAGTGCGTGACATGCTCTCTTGGACCTCCTCATCGATAAGTGCACCAATGGTCGGCGCCGACTGGGACAAGGGGCACAAAAAGGCGGCGATAGACCTGTTTCGTCTGGTACAAATATACATGGGTGACCGCAAAGCGCGTCCCGGCATGACGCTTAACTCGGTAGCTCAAGATATTTTGCACGCCACCTTCACTAATGAGAAGTAAGACATACCTATACTATCATTTTATCTGGAGTTTCAGCAAAGCAGTACTACAATAGTAAAACATTTAGCAATTTCGATTTAAGTACTTCGGCCCGTCTCCCCGTGACCACGGCTGCTGCAAAGCATCCGAAACGTCGGGCCGAAGTTAAAAATCATTTTCAAATAAGTTGAACTAATATATCGCGTTTTAAACAGTTAAAGTGTTTTATTTAAACAATTTCGATTTGCTCGAATGTGGTTAATAATTTAGCTTAGAGCCAATGGGCTCGTTGGTGTGGTAGCATTTTATGGCTAATAATCAACAGTGTGTGGGTTTGATCCCCATCGGGTCCAACATTTTTCTAAACAATTTATAAATATGTACACTTCATCTGGAAATATTAATATTCAATGGGTAGATGAATAAACCGTGAAGTTTAACGCGTTTCGGTTTCAGTCTGCGGTTTTCCAAATATGCGAAGCCGAAATAAGTCGACAACACATCTTGTTTCGATGTAATATAGATGGGGCTTCAACAAACAATTAACGGCTTAAAACGTGATATTTAGTTGTTTTTTTTACCTTAACAGGCTCCGTGACGAGTTATACGTACAGTTGTGTAGACAAACTACGGAGAATCCACTAAGGGATTCACTGCTACGCGGGTGGGAGCTCTTGGCGGTATGCCTGGCGTTCGTACCACCCTCTCCCGCTTTTCAACCGGCACTCACCAACTACGTGAACAGGCATCGGGATCCAGCCTTTGCCGATTGTTTCCCAGAGGTACAAACATATTAATTATTTTTAATTTTATAATCGCAGGCATCATTTAAATTGACAAAAATATAGAAAAAAATGTCTATAGTCTACGCGAGTACGCACTTTTAAATAAAACCGTTTGAACCGTTTGGTCATGGGGTGCGGGTCTTGAAATAGCATGGAAATATAGGCCATATAAAATTTCTCCTTTGTTTTTAAACGTGTCTTTATTGTTCTTAATTAGGTTGGCAAATGGCCTATACATGTTCAAGTGTCTCACTACGCGAGCGTGGCCTGCAAACGGCTTGAAAGAATCGGTTTTGGAGGGAAGAGGCAACCGAGAAAACCCACCACAGAAGATATTGACCAAGCTAGAGTAAGATATCTTTATGTGAACATTTAATACTACGTACAGATTAGATACATAGTTTTTTCCGTATTCTTTAAGGATTAAATAACGAGATTTAATTATTAATATAATAATTTTATATCTACGACGTTACTCTAAATTTGTTTCTTGTAAAAAAATTAATAAAAGATTGAGACTGGTAGTACTTCTTCTAATAAACCAGCATCTTACGTAGCTTTTATTACAACTAAATAAAGGCCATTTTGCTATGTATATATTTTAACTTTGTGTTTTAAACCGTTAAAGTGTTTTATTTGAAACTAATACTTAATTAACTTATATACTTTTATCTCTTTAGATACAAATCTTCCGCCAATCAATGTTCGGAAACACGCTACAAGAAGTGATGGCGCTTCAAAAGGAACAGTTTCCGAACAGACAGTTGCCGTGGGTACAAGTTGCTCTCTCCCAGCAGGTTCTAGCTCTCAACGGCAAGGAAACTGAGGGCATATTCAGGGTTTCAGCGGACGTGGACGAAGTCAATGCGCTGAAGGCTAAAATTGACAATTGGGAGTTACCAGATGCTTCTATGTTGACTGGTAAGTAAAGTAACTTAGAAATTCCGATTCACTACTAAAAACTTTCTCAGAGTGTTCTTTATTTGGCACTATTGTGAACATATTTTGACGGGCTCGGTAGCTTAATGATAGCAATGTATGGCTAATAATCAATGGATTGTGGGTTTTATTCATGTTTCTTGTTTTTAATTTATTATTTTCCTGAAACTGGAAATCTGGATATTAAATGGGTGAAAGGTGAAAAAGATTAATCGTGGTTCGGTTTCTTTAGACTGTCGAATATTCAAAGTCAAAATAGGTCGATAGCGCATCATGTGTAGATATATATATATATATATATATATCTACAATAATAATATATATATATATATTTCCCCTCCCATCAAGTGAACGCTATGCTTCTACATGTCTGTCGTCTATCATTAAAAAAAGAATTGAAGAAAACTTCTTTCTCTATTGAAATACTGAGTTCTTTTTTTTAGATGCGCATGCGCCAGCCAGTCTCTTGAAGCTATGGTATCGTGAATTATACGAACCGTTAATCCCTGATGCACTGTACGGCGCTTGCGTCGCCGCTGGGAGTGACTTTTCTGCTTGTACGAGAGCTCTTCAGCGATTGCCGGCCTTAAATAGATTGGTGAGTTGTTTTAACCCCCGTTAAAGCTCCTTTGATTAATTGATGAGAATTTATTAATCTGTGGTTGTGAAACTAATTGCTATATAAGATAAAGACGTCGTTTTAAAATATATTTTTGGTCTTTTAACGGCTTAGTACAAAACGGTAACGGAAAATAGAATATGCGAACAAAGCTGGGAAATATATGTTGATAGACGTGAATAATTGCTTTTACGTTGTATATGTCAGTGATCTTTGTCAAGTGTAATTCTAGTAAGTCAATTACGTAATACGACGTGCGATTTCCAGGAATCAAATACTTGAATAATAATATAAATTTAAAATCTTTGCACCTAAATAGTTTATTTTATTATGCGTACCAGGTATATTCAGTAGGTAAAATCAAGTAACTCAGTATTTTATCGATATTTTTTTAATGCTACTCATGACTTGACTTTGATTCCCATAAAAACGGTTATTGTAAGTTAAAGGTTAGTTGATAATATATTTAAGAATTTCTCTTTTCCACATCTTTTTTGAAATTTCGAACCGTTTTCGCAGTGTAAGCAACGGATACCCTCAAAAATTTCTCTTCCCCTTTTTTTTACATTTCCTTCTGTTTCTTTCGCTCCTATTGTTCGCAGCGTCTTTAATTCAACCCAGTAGTTTCAGAAATCAGTGCGTTCAAACAAACACACAGCAAAACTCCAGCATTAGTATAGATTTAATAATAAATAGATTTTCTATTTTTCTCAGGTACTAACATATTTAATAAGCTTCCTGCAGCAGTTCACGGCGCCTGAAGTGGTGAGTCAAACCAAAATGGATTCCGCGAATCTAGCAATGGTGTTCGCACCGAACTGCCTCCGATGCACATCGCAGGATCCGAGGGTGATCCTGGAAAACGCGCGCAAAGAAATGACCTTTATGAAAACCCTAATCACAAACCTTGATACATCTCACGTGCACGATCTTCTGTGACCGACGAATCTCAATTATTTTAACAATAATGTTACTAAATTTACTCAATTAACACTATAATTTTGATTGATTACTTCCTCGTGTTGAGAATTTTTAAGTAAAACTTTTCTTTGTTCCTCAAAGGTAGTTTATGGAAATAGCCCGGGATGCAATTCTCAAAAAGTGATATAAGACGTCGAATTCGGTCTCTGGTTACGTATAAGAGTGACGTAATTTGCGACTTATGTCATCGTAAATTAGAATAGCCTCCGTGAAAACTTAGCTGTTGGTTTTATAAAGTCCCACTTCTAATGGGATGTTGTGACTTTTAGAAGTGTTTTCTCAGAATCGTTAAGCTTTTCCGAGTTAACAAATGCTGTCATTATTAGTATAAATGTACTTGCTATATTGAGCTTAACGTAATTGTCAGAATAATATAAATCTTTCGACTTTTAGCGTTTTTGTAAGACGGTTTTTATAGAATTGTTTCTAGTCTGGCCATTTATATTGGTGAATTAAATTTGTCACAAACTAGAGGAGGCCTAAAATCAATGTTTGCCTAAATTATTTTTATCCATATCCAAAGATATTGAATGGTATTTTTAACTATAGACTTGAAATGAAATTTATAATGCAGGGAATGCATAGTTATTTTAAGAATTGTGTTTTTTACTCTTTTTGTTTCGTTTAGTTTTTTATCTGTATACTCTGCAATGAGTCTGCTCTGCACATTTTGACTCTAATAAGCCAATTACTCAACTGATTTCACAAAACGAGCATTTATATAAAGATTAAAAGCAGTTATACTGTCCGTAATTATTCAGAATATTAAACCCACATCCAGATCTTTATTACTAATAAATTAGTGAATAATCTAGATATATCCAAGTAAATGTGTAATAAATGTGGCCTTTTGACTTTTGCTTTGAGACGTGGCACGGAAATATATAATTATTATATTAATTACTGTTTGCATTGCTGTACTGGTGGGGTTCGGTATGTTTTAATCAAAAAACTCACCACCACCATCGGAGCTCATTGGTTAAGTCCATTGGTACCATCGTAATGTCCAAAATATGCTCAGCTCGAGAGGCCCGAATTCTTAAGAAAGCAATTCACTTTTTCGATCGAACAAGGAAGTCTTATTAAGCCTGTGAAAAAGTCATTCAGTGAGATGGCCGAATACCAAATTTCGCTAAGTAACTCTTAAAAAAAAACAATTCTTTAGGACATTCTTTTGAAAATATACATAACTCAACTGCATATATCAAGAGGGATTAAATATATTATTAGTAAATTATATTATTCATTGCCCTGCGGTTATGTTTCTGTGTTTACAACCTTTAAGAATAACAACACAGATGTCAACTATCGCTAACCTGGGTTTTTTTGCATTCATTTTATGATAACAATATTCACTACGAACAGGTAAAGTACCCAGGAAATTGCTTAACAACATAATTGACTCGTAGTAGACCGTCGTAGTACATTTTATATAGTGATTTTGTTGACATTTTATTTATATTTAAATGGCTTTCATGATGAGTGATCAATATATAGCTTTTTGATTATTTTTATCTATGCCATGTTTTTTACTCTGAGCCGCTTTTGTTTTAAAGTAGTCTTATTAAAATGATTAAAATCTTACACTCTACCCAAAATCATACGATATATAGAACAACTTATGTTTTGTCTCATTTCATACGTATGTATAAAAAAGAGACAAAACTCTAGTTATATCTAGACATTTTATTTATACGTTTATAAATAAAGTAGTTCTTAGAATATTTATATATGGAATGTATATAAGTGTAGTATAAAAGGTCATTATGTTTAATAGCCATATAATAAGTTATATATTTCCATGCCACATTAACTTGCCTAAAGGTTATGTATTTTATCAATTATATCAACACCATATAGATCTGGCTTTCAAAATATAAGGAATATTTATTTATCCAAGATTCCTATGAGCACTTAATTATTAATAGTCCACATAAAAATCTTGTTAATGCATTTAATATTATACAAATTTACATGTACGATAATATAGTGTTCACTGTAATAGAGAAATTCCGTAGATGATTAATCTTGACTCAAATACGATCGACTTGAACCAAATATAGCGCTCGGTAGCGCTACCCGGTTATTGCCTTCTTCGAATGCAAATTAAGTGTCTTGGTTCCAATAAACAACCGAATCAATCGTGATCGATTGACTAAGGATCTGCTTCGTTTGACCCGTTCAATCGAACGATTGCGTCTCTCTAACTCAGATCGCGGATCACCAAGACTCACGTTGCTATATTCTCAGTCATCGGTGAACGATCCGGTTCTTTTGATTCGTTAAATCGCGAACAACACGAGCAATGCAATATCTTAAGAGTGTTAACTAAGCATATAGCCAGTTTGAAATCCTAAGTGCAGCTTTATACGAATAAAAATAATTAGAGAAAGAAAAATGTGTAGCTATAGTTTTTATAAAAAAAATGTTAATACGATATCATAATATTATCAATTAATAGTCGTTTACACTCTCGGATGCATATTTTATTCTAATATAATAACGATAATATAAATAAATGATGTACGTCTAATACAGCCTTCATTTCGTCACAAAATATTTTTAAGTCGCGTTTCGATTGCATTTATTTTTGTTGCAAATTATCTCATTAATATTATTTTTTATACTCTTGGTATTTATCGTGTAGATAACTCTCTCTATATAACGGATTCCAGTTACATTCCGTGTTATTGATATTTTAAACTGACATGAATGTATTCTTGGAAAAGGTGGCCTCGGTAATTTTCTTTTTACTCTCATATTAACGTGTAAAAATTATAAATATGAAACAATACTTCGGTTTCCAAAATGTTCTGAAACCATGTAATAATTTAAGCATTACGTTTCCGTAAAAAGCAATATAACATTTTAGAAATTTACTTGTGTAATATTTTCATTCCAATTTTTCTTTATTATAAGCAGCTACATTTTGTAGAGTTTGAAAATTGCCTAATCTAATGACTATCAGGATAATTTTGTAATATAAAGTTTTCGATTTAGATAAATGGGCAAAAGATGTTAAAAAATAGCCGTTATTAGGTAATTCGTGGTATCATTTTATTTCATTTGAAATGATGACAATAGTGTTAAATGTAGGTCCGTTTGTCGGTCTGTGGTTCGAGATATCTTTGTCTTAATATGTTACCCTAGCATTTCATAACCTTGTGCCATAAAAGTGTAGGATGACGGCAGCTATTAGAGGTTGTAAAATTGATATTTATGAACGTAAAGGCGATCGACATGTCACCTCGTCAACGTTACGATTGGTCGTTACCCGGAATCTAAGCCTCGTCGCACACATGCCACCACGACTAGTTTAAATACATTTTAAATTTGCATTTTCTGAAAAGTCACTCACAAGGGGGGCGGCAGTAGGACGTCAGAGTTAGATCTATTAAAAGTGTATGCCATAGCACCATGTATTTTTGTATTTTAGAAAACAATGGTCTTTTGACGTGTCGACAACGTGTTTGCCCAAAATTTCTTGAAAAACCCTTATTGTAGCGAGTGACGGCAATGGTCGTATAATCGTTGACCAGTGTGCGGTGACCCTTATGTGCGTCTAGCGTTTGTCTTCTAGTTACTACCGCATTTTGATACTGATGTAATAACGACTGCCTTACTAAAAAACGTTATCAGGAATAATTTCCGTGGTATTATATACGAGAATACCTAGGTTCATTTCCGGGAAAAATAAGGAACACAGAATTCTGTTACCTAACATCATACATGAAGTGGTGCCTTTGTGGTACAAAACCCGGAATTACTAATATAAAATTGTATACTACTTGTTTAATCTGAATGTTTTTCCTTTAAACTTATTAGTAAGGCAGGTAATAAGGGGGGGGGGAGGCAAATCTTAAATCGATGAAGACCACGTTTGGACTTATATGTTGCCCCCCCCCCAGGTCTTTCGAATTACACAATATCTTTTGATCTGTAATAAATAGCGTGTGTAGCAAACATTGTTGAGATAATAACGCACCGATTTCCGTTGCATTGCAATAATTATATTTTTGGCAGTGAGATATCCATAGTACTATATTATATAAATATGCTTGTATTTTCACACTATGTAAAGTTGTATAGTGCTTAATGATAAGTAACGATTTTTTTAACCCTCTGTATATAATAATACGCCTAATTTTGTTCGATACAATATAACTAATGCAAATGGACAATATAGTTCATTATGTAGGGTTATTACGCTGAATGAACAATTTGAAGAAATAAATATCTAATCGTCTAAGGATGATTGCGAATACCAAAAAATTGTTTTATTTTATTATCCCACACTTGGTATTGTTTCGAAGGAACTCGGTTCTATATGAAGTCTGTTATAAATCATCTATTTTTTAACAATAAACATTGTACTGTCTGTAGTTTACGCGAGTAGTGCACATTCAAATAAAACACTAACGGTTATAAAGCGATATATATATTAGTTGAAGTTATTCAAAAAATATTTTTACTACGGCTCGACGTTTCGGTGTGGTTAAAAATTCAAATAAGTTTAACTGATATATATCGCGTTTTAAACCGTTGAAGTGTTTTATTTAAATAAACTTTGTGCTTATTTTACTCAGTGCTGAGTCTCAGCCGGTCTTTTATAAAATACAAACAATAATAATGTGTTACTAAAACTTGATAATGTTAATAAAAATGAAAAGATTTCTTAAAATGAAGAAGACCTATAGGAATACACTTGAGGCACTAACTTACGTGCTTTTTCTAAGAAAAATACTTGGTGCATCGTTCTTTTCCATACAAAGTACATCTAGCAACAACATAAGCGTTAAACTAAGTTACCTCGGCTTCCTATTCTTCTTTTTTTGGCATTCTCTATACTTTTGGTCGATGTATAATGTTTTTCTGGGCGACCAAACATTACTGCGTTTGCTTTATGAAACTAAGATATGCCAATATGGAGATTTGGTGGAAAACACGGCCATTACCTTCTATGTTTTGTACACGATGTGGAAGATTTCTTTCGACCTGAGCGGTTCTACGCAACACGTTCAGCAGATCATGGAAATTGATGTGGCCCTCGAAAGACTGGGAGAGACGGTCGACTATTCCCGGAGCGCAGTCATGACGTTGCTTATTCCAATATTCCAAATCGGCGTTTGTTCCGTTCGGATATTGATCGTATGGATTTCAACGAGTGGTAGAATAGAATCGATTCCGTACAGCAAACTCTTTCAGATCGTTTTCTCTGATTCTCTATCATTCACCGTGATGAATCATTTTTGTATATATCTTTACGCTTTATACCACCGATACCGACGTCTCAACACTGTACTAATTAAGTTGCAATCTAGCACTTTTCGAGATTGTTTTGTTCGCAGCAAGAAATGTCTCAGCCTTGCACCTAGAACGCAAGATAGAGACGCGTGCGCAAGAATCAATTCATGTGGAAAACTATACAGCATGCTCTTCAAGGCTACAGAGACTGTAAACGATAAATTCGGTTTGGCATTGCTTCTGACCATGTTTGTGTGGCTCGTATTAATTGTTCTGTATTTGTATTACTTCATGGAAGCCACTGCTGGTGGTTTGTTCCACGATGTGCAGAGGTATATTAACTTGTTGATGTATATCTCGTGGCAGGTTATATTCTCTGTGGGGATCATATCTTCGGCCATTTACTGCTGTGAAAAGATTGTTAAGGAGGTAGGAGGGTGGATGAGTTTTAAAATTGTAGTGTGTTTTTCTACGATGAATAAGAACAGGTCTTTTTTTTTTAGGCAAAGTTCACGTCGTACGTGGTGCACACGATAATAAATTATAATTCGGATGTTTACGCTGTTAAAGAAGCGGTAATGATTTTAGGCAATATATACTGTGATAGTATTTTTTTATTCAACATCAATTATTTTACAAAATGTTTGAATCATTTCAACTCTGTAAGTTGCACTACACGTCCAATGTTTTTATTTCTATTAAAGTTTTTATTGAGTAGCTTGTAGTTTACGCAATTGGTACACAAAAATTAAAACGCTTAGAAGATATTCTGTTTAACTGCTTTCCGACGTTTGAGATGCTTTTTACTGGTGGCCTTAGGAGGGTCTTACCAACATGCCTCACGCAGCTTAATTTCGCATTTTAAGACTTCCAAAGTGTTCTTTTATTATCACATTAATATTTATTATAGGCACTCAATCTCTCGATGCAAATAGTCCACCAGACTCCGAAGTTCACTGCGCGGGGATTATTTCCGGTTGAATACGTCTTATTGTTGGAGGTAAAGGTTTAATTAATATATGACTACACATTTCTTAAAGTCCTAGACACCAGAGCCCCTACCGTTATAGAAGATGTTCTCCAAAAATAATAAACTATAAGTGTATTTCACTGCATATTTACGTCAGTACAGGCTTATCCTTCGACAGACAGACGTCAAGACTTTTTATATATAGGATTATTTTGCTATGACCAAAAACGCTTTGTTATATTGCATATATTTGAGTGCGAATAGTATACCCACAAATTTATTAAGTTAAATATGAGAAGTTTGAGTTTGGCAAAGCACAGTTGAATCAAAGACTTCTTAAAATTGGTCAGTGAAACGCTCCTTAAAAAAAGGACCTTTTACACAAAAAATAATCTATATATTAAAAGGTTACTTGATGATGCTTAATTAAATGTATTTAAAAACAAGTATACCAGTTTCTCTTTGTTTTCGTAACTACGGTCTATTCTTAACAAACAAGGGTTGCCTGGAAGCGATCGCTAGAAAGCGACTAAACCACCACTTTATAGGTTAAATTTCCTTTTTTGTTTTGTTTTTATTTATGTGCATTGCGCAATAAAAGTATAATATATAATGGGAAGCCTTTTCTATTACGACATAAAAATGCTACGAGATTTACTCATGTAGTTAGAAATATCTTTATATATACATAACTTATGTAGTAAATAAATCAGATTGAGTTATGTCAGTATGAATAACAGCATGAACAAGATAAGAATTATTTAATATACCTAGTATTAACCTAGGCAGGTCTTTGTTGTAGAAACAGGAAACGATCTGCATACCGCAACGGGCCGTAATAATTTAATTTCACTTGAACCATTTAAAAACAATCTGTATGCGATTAATGTATGATAATGTCATTTTTCCTGTTGTTTCCTTGAGTTGTGTTAGAATTTTTAGACGGTGTTGTTTTGTGAACGCAACGGAGTAGGAATACAAATTGTTTTTGACCATAATATACAATAAAGTATTCACCGAGTTATACTATTTCAATGTTACGGAAAGTGCCTCTTTCGTAACAGAGGAGTGAAGTGCTTTGAACATTGAGAAATTCATACACGAAACGGGAGTTAGCTCTGCACTGCTGGATCTACATCTGGATGTTTTGTGACCAGATTTCCAGACGTTGGCTCCAATGTTTTTAGGAAAATCCGAAAATAATCTGCAAATATGACCCCATAGACGTCTCGAATCCCATACCCACGAATCCTTTGTTATTACCCTCCCTTAGAGTTTTATAACACACGTTATAAAATGTGTAGGTAGATGAATAATGTTGGAATTTTGATTTTCAGGGAGCGCGTTCGGTTCTCACCTTTCTTGTAATTTTGCTTCAGTTTGTAACCGAAAAAACATGAAGTCCACTTCTCAAATTTTATATATAATTGTTAAAACGGTTAAATATAATAATTTATTTATAGTTTAAATAGTGTAAGGTGAAGAAACAAGCAATTGGTTCATTTCCTTTGAAAATGTCTGTACGTATTCTGATATAAAATATATATTTTTTTGTAAAATGTTCTTTTATATAAACTGTTTTTATGTACGCTTCACCCTATTAAACTTTAGCCATGCTGAAGCAAATATGACTTGTCTCTTATTGTATCTTAAATTGTGGTAGAAATAGTCTTAAATATAATAAGACAGAAATGTATATATACCTTGTATTCGTCTAAATATCATATGTTAAACGTATTAAATAATTAATTTATTTTTCAGAATTTGAATGCCATCTACGATAAATCAGCTTCACTGTTCCCTTAGTAGATTAGCGGTTAGTTTACAGGACCTGACTTCGAATCCTTGGCTGAACGATAGCTATCTAATTAAATCGTTGAAATCATGTTGTAAAACATATACCTGGTTTAAGAAAACTTACAAGTAACGTTCGTGCCATTAGGGGAAAACCCGTCTTTCCACATGACATCCTGCCAGCGGTATAGGTAAACAATATAGGAATTGATGTCAATGTTCAATTAATTTTAATTTTATTAAAAAGCTGTATGATTCATCTTTATAGGACTTTTTTGGAAGTGCTAATCTTAATACTGCCTAAGAACAGAGCCTTTAAACCTCTGCTATTACGACAATGATATAACTAATAATTAATTTTTTACTGTTCCGTTTGAAATAATCGAGCGATATGTGTGTCAATTTCGAAGAGAGGGGCTTACAGAAAAGCATGAAGTACAGAAAAGCACGGAGTCACTACATAAAATGCGCTGTCGACCTTTTTGTTTTGGCTTAATGGTCACCCAATCATGTATCTCAGGAAATTGAAAGCTCTTATCTTCTATCCTCTATAACAATGTTAGAGGAAGCCTATATATGTAGAAAACTCATTAAAAAGTTTTATCATTAATGGCTTCAAAAACTTTGTATAAAAGAATAATTCCTCTTTAAATATTAAAAAAAATGTACGATTCGAACCGGAATTCGAACTCAGGACCGTCGCTGAACGCTGTGCTCATTGAGTATAGACAGAATATGGCGTAAATAACCGACAGATGCTTTCCTGCACGATCTAGCTAGATAATGAGTTACTGAAGGTTGGGCTACGTACCATGAACTTGCCGACCCCACATTAGTACATTAGAATCAGTGCACGAACCGTGCATGCAGGAAAATCTATATAAAACAGCGCATTTTCAAAGCTGCTACACGCCTGTTCACATGTTATGGTCATTCATCGTCGTGCCTATGAGATAGAAAGATGATTCTTTATTTGTTCGTCGCGGTGGGTTTGCTGTGGTTCGTGCTGTTCCGTTTGCGGAGGCAGCGGCTGTACGAGCTGGCGAACCAGGCTCCTCGGCCTGAGGGTGAGTTGCCGCTCATCGGTCTCGCTCACCACTTTCTTGGAGACACAGAGGGTAAGTTGAAGAGAACTTTACACACAGGAACATTGGCATAACGCTTTAATATAAATTTCAGTGAAAAAAACAATAGATTTAAGAAACATTATATATAAAGAGGTAAATATAATCTTAAGGGCACCACCTATTTTAGTTTGATGTCCAAAAAGGAGAAATTTAAATAATCGCTAAGTTGAAAAAATACTTTTTCGTAAAGAACAAAAACGGTTAAAAACGCAGTAATGATTTGGAAATAATTTCAATTAAAATATTTCGCGTTTTAAACCGTTTGAAGTGTTTTATTTAAATGTGTACTTCACGAGTACACACAACTACACGTTGTACATAACATTTTTATTTAATGCCCAGAATTCAAAATAGGACGATCACGCATCTTAGATGTTATAGAGTAGAAACATTTTACTATCTACGTCTGCCCTTCTCTTCCATACAAAGTAAATAAGCATTTTAATATGATTATTTCCGCATTGTAGGTGATTATAGAAAAATGTCTTAAGGCAGTAAACGATTAAGTGATATTTATGTTTAATGCCTATATGGTACTTTAAGAATTAGAATGAAAAATATAAATTATATGAATAAAAAGTGTTTTTTATATTCAATGATATTTTGACAATTTGCGGAAGTTTCTAATAAAAAATAATCCGGGCTAGTAGGTTTAACACGGTGTTCATTAGCCACTCTAATAAACACCGTGTCCCGGGCCACAAAATGTAGCTAGTTTGTAAATCGTTTTACACGTTGACGGACATTTTTATAGAATATTATAAAAGAGAGAGAAATAATTATTTTATAAACTTATTCGGGTATATTGAGCCGTTTTCGCGGCGTACGCGCCGGAGACCCACAAAGATGAAAAACTTTGTCGGTTTTTCCACATTTCCCGCTGTTTTTTCGCTCCTATTAGTCACAACGCAATGTTTTATACCCTTCCTCGATAAAAATCAAATGTCCTCTAAGCAATACAAAATAATAAGAATTGTTTAATTTGAACCAGTAGTTTTGAGTTTAGCGCGTTCTAAAAAAACAAACTCTTCATTTCGTTTATACATTACTATAGATATAGATATGTAATTCATTGACCGACCAAATCTACGAGATCTTAAGCTAAAACTTAAAATATAACACTTAATATATTGTTAATATATATTATCTATACTTAATATATCTTCAGGAATAATGAAGTCTTTACAACAGTTGAGCTACGCCAGTATAAAATCTGGTGGGATCATCCGAGGTTGGCTTGGGCATATATTGTATTTCTGTAAGTAGTGCATTATTAACAAAATAACTACAATCTCCATTTCACTTGTATGGAACACACATATTTGTGTTTTACAAGTACAATCAATACACAAACACATTTATTAATCACAATATGATTAGCTACTAAACTATCTACTATTTTTAAAATGAAGTTAAAACCTTATTATTTGTATTTTATTTAACATATTTTGTATATTTTTATTTAAATTCGTGTTTTAGTAAAATTTGTGTATACTTTTCTTTAATTTGTGTTTGACGAAGATGTAATTTTATTTCTAAAACCTTACTCGTTGTTTGTAGCAACTGACGACGAATTGAAAATTGTACCATTATTTTAAAGACACGTTTTTAATGAATATTAATTAATCGAAAATGCTTTCTTATCTTAACTTTCAGTGGTGGTGGATCCAGTGGACCTGGAAATGGTCTTGAAAACCTGCATGGAGAAAGACGACTTGCATAGATTTATAAGACATGTAATTGGCAACGGCGGAATTTTTGCTCCTGGTAAGTATTTTAATATCTATGCACTACGCTACTACTGAGCTATAGTGGCAGGTTTATTGCAGAAAGATTTTTTAATACATTTCTTAATACAATTTACAAATTATATACAATGACTAGGAACTTTACACATTTCCTAGGAGCTAAGCTAAGTATTAAATAGTTTTTGAATGTTTAAATATTATTTAAAAATCGAAAATAAATTGAAAAAATTTTCGACTGACGATGCCGGTTCAAGTCCTGTCCGAATCGTTTTTTTTTTCAATTGTAGGAATCGGTAGCTCAATTGGTAGAGCAACAGCACCGGACGCTGACGATGCCGGTTCAAGCCCGAGTCGAAATTTTTTTCAGTTTTTAAAATATACAGTGCCTTCATGTGCAATGTTTTCAAATGTATTTAAATTTCCTAAATAACTTTGGAATTGTATAAATTTCTAGTTATAAATTATAGTTCCTCGCAACATCGCCCTATAACACAATATAACACGGACATTTTCTTTAATTATTTAAAGAGGAATAATTCTTATACATATTTTTTGGTTTATTAAATCGATTTTGCAGTGCACGCAACGAAGGCCTGCAAAGATGAGTTATTTTCTTCCTGTCTTTTCCGCATTTTCCATTGTTTCTTATCCTATTGGTTGCAGTGTGATCTTATATAGCCTGAAGTCTTTTCGATAAATGATCTATCCAAAACAATTCTCAATTCGAACCAGTCATTCTTGAGATAAGAGCGTTCAAACAAACTCTTTAGCTTTTAATGTTTGTATTGACGATCCTTATATATCGTGTCCTTGCAAACGGTACCTGGTCAGGGAAACAAACGGCATACAAATTACTCGACTAGAACATGTGTAATTAAGTGCTATTAAAATGAAATAACTTATACAATATATCAATTACGATATAAGACACTAAGCATAACTAATGATTCTGGTAAAATAAAGTTTTATATACGATATTTGCTGGCAATATGCACTTTAGTATATATCTTTTTATGTATTATTACTTGACCTAACCTTATGTAATCGTTGTTTTAATGTGTGTAATTTAAATTCAAGATTAGGTCAGATTGTACAATGATAGTACGTACATATAATTATTACTAGGTGTTTTGTGCAGCAAAAAGTGCATTAGTTATGTTTATTTTTTCTAGTATTACTACGAGTAGATTTGTTATCTCATATCTCTTATATATTTTCCATTTGCCATTAGAATTATTATTTTTTTCATATGAAGTACTTCATCCAAATTTGATTGCCATAAAAACGGTTCTTGTGAGTAAATCTTAAAAGATAGACTCAAATATTGTCGTGGACATTTTTTAGATTAGTAGAAGAAGAATAATTATATTGTACATATTTTTTGGGTACCTTGAATCGTTTTTGCAGCGAACACAATGGAAACACTCCAAGATGAAATTTTCATTGGTTTTCCACACTACCCACTATTTCTTCCTTTTGGAATTTTAGACTAGAACTTGTAGTTCCTGAGATTAGTCCTTTCAAATAAACTTCAGCTTTATAATATTAGTATAGATGCATATATACTATTAGCTGACCTGGCAAACGTTCTTTTGCCATATATGCATTTGTGAGGTTATCTCAAAAGAAAGACATATGATTATATTCGAAAGACGCACGTTCAGGTCCCGCCCGTGTTGGAAAATGTTTTCAATCTAAGATCGATTTTTAATGTATATCTTTTCCTTCTGAACAGTGTCAATTTGGAGAAGGAGACGAAAGATATTGCTTCCCGCATTCAGTCCAAAGATTGTGGAAACATTTGTTGAGGTTTTCTCTGAACAATCTGAAAAAATGGCGAAGAAGCTTAATGTGGCAGCCGATAGTGGACAGTTCAGCCTGTGGCCGTTTTTATCATCTTATACTCTTGATTCGGTTTGCGGTAAGATTTTACGACCAGTGGTGACGTATTTTTTAATTTTTTACATCAAAGTTATATAGATTGTAGTTCGAGAACAAATTTTCAGAACTGTATATTATTATTCAAATATCAGTCGAATGAGAAATCCAAAGCCAAAATAGGTAAACAGCATATCTTGTTTAGGTGTTACATGGCTGTGGTACTTCACCTTCTATCAAGTGAACCACATACTCGTCTGTCCTCTATCATAAAAAATATGTGACTTGTACTATATGTCACAAAAAAAGAAAAGAGGGAATAAATTATTAGCAACAGCTGTACAATTACAGTATAATTTGAAGTCAAATTGGTTAACTACTTTTGAATTTAAATAAAACACTTTAACGGTTTAAAACGCGATATATTAGTTAAACTTATTTGAAAATGATTTGATGAAGTTGAACTTATTTGATGATGATAAATCATTTTCAAATAAGTTTCACTAATATATCGCGTTTTAAACCGTTAAAGTGTTTTATTTAAATGTGTACTACTCGCGTAAACTATGGACAGTATCTACTTTTAAATTTTACAGAAACGGCAATGGGCGTCAAAATGGGAGCCCAAGAAAATTCAGACTTGCCCTTCTTAACTCGCATGAATACATTGTTGAACGTCGTGTGTGAACGGATATTCAAACTGTGGTTGCAGCCAGAATGGGCCTTTAGGGTGTTTCCCCAGTACAGTGTCCAGAAACACTGTATTGATGTTTTACACGGATTTACTGACGATGTAAGAACAACTTTTAATTAAACGTTTGAGTAAGACACGGTGATATCATGAGAAAATAATAGATTGTTTAATTGAATATCTTTATAATCGCAGGTAATAAAAAGGAAGAGAACGGAATTGAAAAATGAGAAGCAATGTCAACCAGAGGCTGATAAAAATTTTGGTTAGTAATTTTTCTTATTAAGTTTTTTTCAATTTTGGGAAATTAGAAGTAGTTATTACTAGCCTAATTAACTATTATTACGTTACAAATCGTTATAGCTTAGATTTAAATAATATAATTACAATTTTTTGTAGATCTAGAAAACTACAGAAGAAAGAGTTTCTTAGACTTATTAATATCATTCTCCGGTGGTGAGAGAGGTTACACAGATGTGGAATTAAGAGAAGAAGTCTTAACATTGACGGTAGCCGGTACTGATACATCGGCAGTCGCAATTGGCAACACGCTGAAACTCTTAGCCAAATATCCCAAATTCCAGGAGAGATTGTTCGCTGAGTAAGTCTGCGTTATCGTTTGCAAACTCTTTTTTAATTTTAATTTACATTTTGCTTGCCATTTTCTGGCACTTCTTTTTGCTACGCTCTTGAGCGACTATTTGTGACACTAAATAAGCCTGTGCTAAACAACTTTATATATTAGAACAATCCTTTAAAAAAGTATTAAAAATTGATAAATTTAAAAAAATTTACGAATCGGGCAGGCTTCAATCGTCATCCATAGCGTTCCTAGCTGGTGCTCTAACCATTTGTTCTACCGAGTCCATTTGTACCGAGTTTACATAGTGCCGTCAAGTGCAATAAAATGTAAAAATATTAAAATTTCAAGTATTGAAAACTGACGGGCGGGACGAAATCTGCCTCAGTTATCAAAATCCTTAAGCTTTGTAATAGCAACTTTCGCTTATATACTCTTTGTTGTAACATAGTCTCCACAATTTTACCTTTTACAGGATTCAAGAAGTATTCGGTGATTCCGATCGACCATTAGTAAAAGAGGATCTTAATAACTTAAAGTTTTTAGACCGAGTCGTTAAGGAAACACTTAGATTGTTTCCACCTGTTCCGTTCGTAATAAGAAAAGTCCTAACCGATACAAAGCTACGTAAGTGACCCAGTTGTTATATATCTTATGTCATGTATATACTATGTATTGTCTGTCTCCATAGCCTAATTATTATCTTATGTAATTACCAGATTCCTTGTATGCAAGAGATACTGGTTTAAAATATCACAACAATAATTTCAGTAACTGATTTTTTTTTCGCTCTTAGTGACACTAATAGGGAGGCAATGTCCTATGCATTGTAGGGTAAATGTATTGTAAATAAAATTACAGTTTTATATCTTAAATAATTTTCACATAATAAGATGCTCAAGAGCTTATTTTATCAATGCGTTTCAAAAGTCATCAACGACTCTATTACATTCTACAGCTTCAGGCTACATCCTTCCTGCGGGTTCAGGAGTAGTGGTATCAATTTGGGGAGTACACAGAGACCCCAAATATTGGGGACCCGATGCTGAAAATTTCGATCCCGATAGATTCTTGCCAGAGAGATATAACATAGCTAATTCTTGTAGTTTTATGCCTTTTAGTAATGGACCCAGAAATTGTTTAGGTAAGTGCTTTTAAAATTTCTGTTTTATCATTAATACAAAGTATTTAAACAAAACAAGTTGCTTGTCAGGGTGAAGTAGATATATTTTTTGTTGTTACTTACTACTAGGGGGATAAAAACGGGAAAATGTTAAACTTTAATTATTTTTGGGTGAAAATAGCCAGAAAACATTGGGTCGAAGCTAAAATATTTTTACTTAAATATACCGCGTTTTAATCAATTACATTTATTTCATAATTGGTTCATTGAAATTAAAAGTGTGCTAGCGTAATCTGTAGATTAACGTTATTATGTATGTATTGTAATATCATTCAATAATGAACTTCACAGGTTATCAGTACGCATTGATGTCAATAAAAACAGCCGTAACTGGCGTGGTAAGGAATTACAGAGTGATAGGTGAAGAGGAGAAGACTCCAACACCACATATGCGGGTAAAACTGGACATCATGATGAAGGCGGTAGATGGGTATCAGGTCGCACTAGAAAAGCGTAAGAACCTGGTACAATAGCTCGATCTAATCAAAGAAATAGAAGAAGATCACCATTCTGTGGTTAAATGCTCTGACTGAAAAAATCAATCTGTACTTAGCGTTCTTATCTAGCATCGCATTGTTACATAAAATAAATAATATTAATGGTTTTATTTAGTCCGATTATCAAGTGGTATATTTATGATAAAAATAATTTCTATAATCTCAGACGACTACCGCTTTCCTAGGTGTAAAATGCTTATGAGACGTACCTTAAGAGTTCTAACGGTGTAATTGGTTGAGTTTACTATATAAATGGGTCTGAATTTAATTTAAACTTGGCACAAAATTTGTAAGTTAATAAGACATGGCAACAAAAGTTAAAATTAAATACTTATGAATTTGTATGATGTAAGAAATATGTATTAAACAACACATTTTAGGTGTTTAAAAAGTGCTGACACCTTTATAAATGTAGTAATAACTTACTATTTTTGATCCAAAAACTTAAATAGTCTACAATATATATATAGTAAAGTCTCGTTCCCTGCATAACGGACATGTTAAGTAAGGGAATAAGTCTTCTGTAGACTTTAATATTTTTTACGTGATGGTTTATAAATTAAAAATCGATTTAAATTCAAAAACCAACAAACTTTTATCACACGTTTTAATTAAATTTGAGATTTAAGTCTTTTGTGGGAATGCTATGCGTTCGAACCCAGAAGCACTGACGTCACGTACTTACCACCTCTTTTGCCTAGTGGATAGTACATTTGACTGCAGGTAGCAGAGTCAAGGTTCACGATCGTCTTAACTATAGGTTCATGATTAATTTCTTGCATTTTTCTTGAAGTACGGAAAAGTTGAAAGTGTCATCACCTCTGTCGTGTCTTGGGAGCGCGATTATCATAAATATTTTTCTGGTAAAAGCCGTTACAAGCCCGCCAACGTATTGCAGCTTGGTTCATCGCGCTCTTCAAACCCTCCTTCGTTGAAACAACATTGGTAGTTAACTTATTTTAATAATAATTTTTAAATAAATAACCATTATAATACTACACCTATTAAGTACGAGGTAGAACAAGGTGAACTAGTGGTAGCAATAATTATAGTTTGTTATGGTATACAGGACTACGAAATGACCTCACAACCTTTTTTATATAAATTGGCATATTAAAAATCGATAAATTAACTTAATTGAGTGAGGTGTGCAGTACTGTAAGTAGGTATAGTAATTAATTAATTAAACTAGTAATACAACTTTTTTCATAGCAAATAATATGCATATTTAAGAGATTACCGGATATTTAGTAGGCTTCATGTTTTTAAATTACAGCGTAACCCATGATAGGACACTATACAATATGTATAAGAAAAGAACAATAATATACTTACAGAAGCGACATTTGAACTAGTTACAATAAATGTGTAAAAACTCGGAAAGTATAAAATTCTCCTAGCTTCAAATTAACGATATTTATAAAACTTAGTTTGACAAAGAAGGAATTCATCAAAGGGAACTCATGTAGACCAACATCCCGATATGGCACAGGTTCAAAACTGGCCTATTTAGTATTTTTACGTTAGTTTAAAAATTAATCTCAGGTTTTATCTACTAAATCATGTTATACTAATATGCGAGATTATTTTTTACGTCATCTTAACTCCAGGGCGACTTCATAGCCATCCACTGCTTTCAACATGACTTCCAGCTTAACTGGAATGTGTGGTACCGGTCCCTTTTCTGGCTCGCCGACAACACGGTAGCGACGTAGTATAGAGGACAGCGCAGTCTTCATAGACATCATTGCGTATTGATAACCTAAAAATAAAGGAAAACGATATGCTTAAATGTATTTACAGATTATAATCTCCCGTAACTCCGGGCTGCTACAAAGCATCCGGAAACTTAAATAAAATGTAAATAAGTTTTAATAATACATTTCGCGTTTTAAATCGTTAAAAGTGTTTATTTTTAATTTGTATTGCTCGCATAAACTACAAACACTGAATAAAACCACTTTTTTAACGGCGACGAGTCAAGAGCCTCTGATTTGAGGTGTTACAGCCAAATTTAGTAGAAATATGAATGGAACAAAACCTTTAAGAACAACTATATCCACCGAACACTGGTTCCCTAAAATAGACTCAAAATTTTTATAAAAATCTATCCAATCTATCCGGTTCGGAGGTATGAACATGAGAACGGTGATGATATAATTAAAGTATCTCTTCAACCTATTACAGTTGTATAAATAAAATGCAGGTAATTGCATAGCATGGTAATTAAAATAATCTTATCTCAAATCATCAGAAACTACTTTACATCTAAAGATACATAGATAATTCTAACTTCTATCATTAGAACCTGTTCTAGTGACATACGGTTTAATTTTTTAATTCATTGTTTATCTACGTTACTGCTGGTATTGTTTAAATATAAAAAGAGGCACATTTCTCATTTTCATAGTATCGTCCGCGTTGAAAAGTTAAATTGGGCATCAACATTTGTTTATGCAAACCGTATCTTTATAAATTATAGCTGTTACCAACGACGTCCATCGCATCCCGTCGTTCTTGCAAATTAATCTTAAAAGATAGATGTATACTGTCGCGGACATTTTGAATCATTCTTTGATACATATTTTTTGGATATCGTGAATCATTTTCGTTCCCACAGGGATATTATTCATCCCTGTGGAAACGAAAATGCGTCAAATTTCTCCGCTTTTCCACATTTCCCGCTGTTTCTTCGTTCCTATAAGTCGCGTCGCGTTCTATAGCCTCCTCAATAAATGCTCTTATCAACACAAAAATATTTTTTCATTTCGAACCAGTAGTTTCTGAGATTATTCAGCTTTATTAGTATAGATAACATCCTTACCAAGACAATTTCGGGGTCCATAGCTGAACGGTATGTAAGAGCAAGGATGGAGATTTTTGCATCTTTCTGGCAGGAATCGGTCGGGATCAAAGGAAAGAGCGTCTGGTCCCCAAATCTTTGGGTTTCTATGGACTCCCCATATAGAGACTATTATTCCAGATCCTTTGGGTATAGTTATGTCTTCATCTGCAAATGAATTAAAATTTCGAAAGACAGTTAAATTAGAAAACTTATTTTAACATTTCCATCCAATTTTTTAAGTTATCCTTTTAGACATCACTAAACCTTTAAAATTAAAAAAAAGTAGCCACAGCTTTTCACAGGGCTCATTGGTCTAGTGGTAGCAATGTAAGGCAAAAAACGTTTAGTTGTCGGGTCATGAATTCGATCCCCACCTGGTCCAACATTTTTCGAATCAATTTATTATTTTTCCGAAACAAATTGGACTTCGTCTGGAAATGTGGATATTAAATAGGTGGTAGGAATATTGAAATTCCGTCCGGGTCACAAACAACTGTTCACATATGAAAAACCTAGCAAGTTTCATCGCGTTTTGGTTTTATCTTGTTTAAGTGTTATATGCCTGGTATCTGCTTATCTACTAGTAAAATTTCATAGCAATCGGTGTACCATAGTACGTTTGTAAATGGCCACTAAAATCATAATTACCAATATATGTATCCTCTTCAGCTGTTCGTATAATGAAAGGCACAGAGGGAAAGAGTCTAAGTGTCTCCTTAATAACTCGTTCTAAATATTGTAATTTTGGCAAATCGTTTCTATGTAATAGGCGATCAGAATCTCCAAACACTGCTTCTAACCTAAAAGAATGTATTTTCAAATAAGTTTTCTGTTTTAAAATTAATCTAAATATATAAATACTATTCTTAAAACTTTAAAGAAAGGGAGATGAGTTGCGCTTAGTGTCAAAAACAAAAAAAAATACATACTGTCTATAGTTTACGCGAGTAGTACACATTTAAATAAAACACTCTAACGGTTTAAAACGCGATATATTAGTTACACTTATTTGAAAATGATTTTTAACTTTGGCCTGACGTTTCGGATGCTTTGCAGCAGCCGTGGTCACGGGGAGACTGAATCATTTTCAAATAAGTTCAACTAATATATCGCGTTTTGAACCGTTAATGTGTTTATTTAAAAAACAGAATTTACAGTTTCGCGTAATTTATCTGTGACTAGGAAAATAAATATAACGCTAAATACCGTCTGTATTTTTCGCGAGTAGTACACATTAAAAAAAAAAACACTTTAACGGTTTAAAACGCGATCTTTATTATTTATAATTTTCAAATAAGTTAAACTAATATATCGCGTTTTAAACCGTAACGTATTTTGTTTAAACATAGCGTTTTTCGGAGATTCTTCTGTAGAAGTTCAAATTTATGATGCTTAAGTATTCAATAGGGATCTTATCTTAATCGAAGCTTGTCTATACATATATATGTAAGATGTGAAAGAGCTGGTAGAATAACTCACTCTTCAAACACTTTCTCTTGAACTTTCGGATATTTGCCCAGGACTTTCAGAGTGAAGCTGATAGTTACAGCTGAAGTGTCCATCGCTGCGACAATGAATGTCAACACTTCTTCACGCAGCTCTAAATCGTTGTAGCCCCCTGACTGCGTTATCAAGAGATCGAGAAATGTCGTTTCAATACAACTTTTCACTACATCTGAAACATAAAATTATCTATATAAAGCCATTGTAATTTTAATATAATAAGGAATGTCATCTAGATGCTTCTATTATTATTGTTATTTTGTTTGTTTTAAACTATATGTGGAGTAAATGAATTTAATTTAATTCTGATCAACTTATTATTTGCCTACCAAAGTTTATATACATTTAAAAAATATTAAATTAAAAGCAATAATTCAAGCACTCTCATGCCTCTTTTCATAGTATCTATTCTAATATATGTATAAAGCTGAAGAGTTTATTTCTTTGTTTGTATATTTGAACGCGCTAATTTCAGGACCGACGGGTTCGAATTGAAAAACATCGCCCTGTGACTAATACAAGCGAAGATTTAGCGAGAAATGTAACCAAAATCGGGAAAATTATTCATCATTATGGGTTTCCGAGGCGTACGCAGAAAAAACGGTTCATGATACTCAAAAAATACGCATGAAAGAATGATTCCTCTTTAAATGATCTAAAAAAGCCCGCGACGCTATATCTTTTAAGATTAACTTGCAAGAACGACGGGAAGGGACGCGACCGACGTCGTGGGTACCAGCTTAAGTTTATAAAGATGAATTTAACAAATTTGGATGCCCAAAATAACGATAATATATATATACAACGCCATTATTTCTATTAAGAAACACATAATTTCTTTTAGATGCGTTCTCAGTTAAGTCATTTACCTAAATAAACAATATTAATGAAAGATTTAGTTTTGATATAAAATACTCTCTTAATTAATGTATTGTGCCTTATTTATATTTACAACTAAGTCGTATCGTCTATTTTAAGTTCTCAAAGTAAAACTACTGTTTAACCTTCTATTTTTTTTATCATAATTAAAATACATACCAGGCTTTTCATCTGTCTGAAATTCAGTGTTTGGTGAGCTTAGTTGCATCTTTTTTTCAGCAATGATCTGAAAATAAAATTAGCAAAAGTTAAAATAGGTAATAGAAATAAACTCAGATCGATTAAAACTTTGATGAGATTAGACCTTGGTACCTTATCTGTAAAGTCGTGTACTATTTTCGTGTAGTACATCAATTTGGCGTGTTGTGGGAAGAACCAGTATAACCAGGCAGGTTGCAGCCATAGATGAAATATTCTCTCACACGACAGTCGAAGGGATTCGTTCACAGCCTTTAGTATTACATTGTCCTGATTCTGTTGTGCTTTTATTTGTGTACCCATAGCTGTTTCTATAAAATTTAATTTCTGGTTAGATACACGATTTCTACTTCTAAAAAATTAAGGCATTTTTAAACAAAGAGAAATTGGTTTAAACAGTCTAGGGTCTAGTTTTAAAAGCGTAGGTCTACCGCATGCTACCTACATACACACTTACTACCGTGTGTGATATATGTTCAGCAAAATAATGTTTCAAATACTTGGCAATGTTTGTTGTCAAAATCCATTGTATAATTACGACCATTTTTTTAGTTTCATCACAATCAGGAAACGATTGTAATAAGCAGATATGAAAATGAATATCTTCATTATTTTACTGAAAGGCAGTTTTTTTGACGGATTACCAAAAAATCTTTAAAGTTGCTTTACATAGGAAAAATCTCAGGTGAAGGCGGAATCTACGACCAACACTGCAATGAGTGAGTGTCGTCTAGTTTGAATGTTTTAACATTAAATTTAAGTTTTCATATGAAAATTCAACCAATTAAAACCAATGCGAAAATTTAATAAAAATAATTCATGAAATATATTTACCCATAATAGCATCTAAACTATACGCGTTAACATATGACCAAATTTTGAAATTTCCAGTTCCAGCCTTAGGCGTTAGTAGTTTTGACAATTCGTCAGCTCTCGCAGCAAAAACATCAACGAAACTTGCCAAAATTCTCGGACTAAACGCAGGAACAGCAATTTTTCGTCGCGGCCTCCACACTGAGACTGAAAAGTAATAACATAATTAAATCGATCATGAGAGACACCATATACCTTATTTATTTATAACATTTTAAATTTTTCTATACAGAGACACGCTAGACTGGTAAATCAGACGACTAGATGATGGAGGTATTTAATTATTTTATAGCAAAATACCAATTTATCTAATTAAGTAAGTTTAAAAAGTAATATGTCTACATACATAAATGTTTTACCTGGTGCAAATATAGAAGCGTTACCCACCAGGGCGCGTATAAAGCGATGTAACTCGTCTTTTTCTAAATGTTTCTTTAATAATACTTCCAGCATATTTGGATCAGTGATCACTGAAAACGTAATAAGACATTTTAATCTATACTAATATATGAAGCTGAAGAGTTTGTTCGTTTGTTTGTTGCAACGCACTAATCTCAGGAACTACTGCTTCGAGTTAAGAAAATCTTTTTGTGTTTGCGTTGTGCGTTGTGGCTAATAATAGCGAAGAAACAGCGGGAAATGAGGAAAAAACGGGGGGAAAATATTTAAGACGGGGGGGGGGTTCGTTGCGCACGCTTCGAAAATAATTCAAGATACCTAAAAAATATGTACCTACAAAAGAATGATTCCTCTTTAAATTATCTAAAAAAGGCTATCCGCGATGCTATATTAATATCTTATTCTATTTATATTTATTTATTATCTTTTAAGATTCGTCGTGGGTAATAGCATAAATTTATAAAGATGAAACGGAGATTTGCAGAAACAAATTTGAGTGCCTAAAATCACTAGGTCACTACAGTTATATATTAATAATCGATATATTACAAATGGTTTTGAGTAAACGCAATGACGTATGCGCAATGTGGAGTCATGTCACGGGCTTGGTGGTTCAATAATATCAATGTATGCCTAATTAACAAACATGTTTCTTAAATCAATTTTCTATTATCTGTCATCAAAAATAAGCATTTTTCTAAAGACAAGTTTAAATTTTACACGATAGAAGGTGAACAGTCTATAACAATATATGATGGTGCTCTGTCTACGTATTTCGGCTTTTCGTTGTCGGATATGTAAATGTACTTATATTGATTGGAGGCTGATCTTACGTTAAGCATAATATGTAGAAATGCATTTGCACATGAAGAGAGTCGGGAATTTTTCAGCTCCATATGTGAAAACTTTATTCAAAAAAACGAACATTAAAAACATACATAATATTAAAATTACTAAAATTACTAAAATGTACGACATATCTGTATGTATATACTTACTGCAATATAACAAGGGTCCAAGCCAAGCTTTAGCAATACCGTTGGATTCAGTGGTGAATTCACTGTATGTTTTCATTTTATTCATTATATCTGAAATTTATATACGTATATATCTAAATAATTTATATAATAAGAAAAACGAATAACTGAAGAAGTTAAAAACCAATAACCTATTAAGGTTTTTATATAAATTGTAAGTATTATTAAAATAAGCAACAACAATAATACGAACGGCGAACATATTTCTGTGCTGGTTTCATTGATATGTAATTTATTACAGGCAAATAGTAGATCTGACTTCTACACTCTAGCCAGAGCTAATCGAAGCCATTTATCGTTTCCCAGGGATTCGAATGTGGGACCTGCATTGCTTTTAGCAATACATTTACGTTTGAACATTACGTTTAAGGCCTTCTAAACTATACAGGTTCTTATCTTTTTTATTTTTTGCTTAACATACATGAAGTCCTGACAGGGATGTCCCTAATGCAGCTTCAAAACTTATCTATACTAATACATAAAGCTGAAGAGTTCGTTTTTTTTGTTTGTTTTAACGGGCTAATCTCAGGAACTACGGATTCGAAATGAAAAAAATTTACAATTCTATTACAATGTGTAATTTGAAATTGTATTCGCTAGATCATTTATCGAGGAAGACTATAGGCTATAAAACATCGCCCTGTGACTAATACAAGCGAAGTTATAGCGAGAAATGTGAAAAACATTGGGAAAATTATTAACAAAACAACAAAAAAAACGAACTCTTCAGATTTATATATTAGTATGATTATTGGTTTCCGAGGCGTACGCTGCAAAAACGGTTTAAGATACCCAAACAATATGTATGAAAGAATGATTCCTCTTTAAATGATCTAAAAAAAAGTACGCGATGCTATATGCTCGCGGACAGCTAGTGTGCTAATAAAGTTTCCTACGTGTCTTGCCAACTCACTCTTTAAGTCGACTTCAAAAAAACAAAGCTTCTCAATTCGATTTGTATACCTAATCTTTTAGTTATGTTTGTTCGTTCGTTCATTACTTCGTCGTTCAAGAACCAATATTGATGATTATTTTTTGTTGGAAAGAAGAAAAGTAGAAGAGTACTTCTAAAGTCCCATTTTAAGTAGATACGTTGATTTCTTTGGTCTGTGATCATCGATAAGAAATTAAGAGAAACTTTTTCAAATCGTTAGGGACGAAGCAGTACTGAACTGAAGGAAAACCTTACAATAAAATTAAATAAGGGTTTGAAGATCTGATGATGGACTGGATGGAGTAGAGCAATATTGTGCTTGAACTTAATTCTTTCATATTGTTTAGATATGTCTTCTAAAATCGTAAAATAAAATATTTTCCGCCAAAATATCACTTTAAAAAGTAAACTAAAAGGAAAAAAATATTAATTTACTTCGCACAAAGTACTATTACTTTGATATAGTTAAATGGCACTTATTTCATAAATAGTTTTATGATATAATTTTGAACACCGAATTAAAACCGTTGAATTGTTTCATTATTACATTTCTCATCGAGGAAGAGGAGACCCCGTCGTCGTGTCGTGTTAAAATACTATCGACAAAATAAATAAAAAATACTTGTATTACAATTGTTATACCTTCAGTGCTTCCTAAAACGTTCAGGGCAATTCCAAAAACGGGATGGTGTTCATCAGGGCTCTTGATTTTGTTAGCCAATGCGTACATTCTTTGCCTCTTAAGACGAAAAAGGCAATACCATAACATTATCGACGCAACAAAACAAAAACCCCACACATACATCTTAGCGCTGTTCGAACGAGGACAAAATCAAATGGAAACTGAACTTTGAATTGATTTTGCTCACATTTAAATGCCCTCGTTTTACTTCACACCATGGGCAGTAACAAAGTACCTTAGCCTCTTGTTAGGGTTCCCTTACGAAAGGATGAAATCGGAAGCCTATAGCGGAACATAATACTTCGCCTCCTATTTATCACCAAGCTTTATATTGTCAGTAGTTACCGCGAGTAGTACACAATTAATTAAAAGCACTTTTAGACGGTTTGGAACGCGAAACATATCAGTTAATTTGCACCTCAGGGGTGTAGTTCGAATAAGTTTTAAAATATTTATCGCGTTGTAATCGGTTAAAATTTTTTATTTAACCGAGTTGTTTCTCAAAAAAAAGTGTATTGCCAATACAACAACAACAAACACTAAAGTTTTTTTTTAATAAATGACACTTATATTAAAGGAAAAAGTTATAATATGGAATATATATCTCATCAGTGATACGGAACTCTTCAGGCGAGAGCCCGGCTCGGATTTGGCCGCTTTTTAATTAACTTACGGAATGGAGTAGGCATAAAAAAAATTATATTTGTAAAACTGGTATCTCATAATTTTCAGAATTATTTATTTTAGTGCTCTTAGTAACAATATATACTTAAACCTTTGTCAGTTGGGGTTAGTACCTGAGTTATTAAATGACGTATAATTTAGTTGAGGTGATTGATTTATTTTGTGATTTGAGTAAGGCATTGGTTGATAAAAAATATTATCAAATTACATTGAAATTTTGTAATTATATCCCGTGAATTCACAAAAAAATCATTGTATAAAGAAGACTGTATTTTTATTGTGTGGTCATAAATACTTCTCTGATTCAATCCACTTCAAAGCGATTAAACTTGGCTTGGCCTTGGAATTACCGAAAACAGAAAGGTTACTTGAATTTTTGAAGAGGACAGATTAAATATAAGCTTAGAAATAATTACATGAAAATGGACTTTACTATACAGGCACCTCTTGTGTGTGCTTATATCTTTTTAAACATATAAACTATAGATCTATGCGATCTGTATTAAAATGTATACACGTGTAAAAGGAATCGGACGTCAAGGTAGTTCTCGCATAATTCTTACATTGATATTTTTATGACTTGATCCATTTATATTTTCATAGTCTAAAAATGTTAATTTACAAGAGCACAGTGAACGAAAATTGTAAACATAATGTTTAAGACAAATAACAGTTAAATTATTTTCGCTTAAATTAATTGTGCATTTTTATTTTCCTCCTTATAGATTTTTTTATAAGCCATTCTGTCTCTAGCAGCCCCATATATATATAAATCATTGATTGCCCATAATAATTGGATCATATTTTAAGTTTTTCTTACTGATAAGTTTGTACTTGACAAAATCTTTGGAATTTTTCCGGTTTATTCCTCCTAACCTCTCGGCGGCATAATTAAAATTTAAAAGACGAACGTGCGAGTCGGAATTGCGCACAAAGGGTTCCGTGGCATAATTTATTTTATAGAACACATATATCCGTTTTATTTTGATATCTAAACTATGTAAAAGAGGGCACAGAAATACGTCATCTATGAAGTGAAAGAATTGCTATTAAATTCGCCATTGAATAAAATATTTGTAATGTTTAAAACGCTAAAAATATATTTCCGATGTTTTACACAAGCCATGGTAACAGAATCACCGGGAAACGTGATAATTTTAGCTATGGAGAAAACTAAGTTTTATATGACCATGATATGATAAACAATAAAACACTAAACAATTATGTTTAAGACCCGACATTGTTGCGTAAAGTAGCACATGCTATTAAACTATTATTATGCCGTAAATCGTAGTGTACGTAGTTATTTTATGAAGACAAATTAAGTCTGACCATGAGGCCATCATATAAATTATAAATTAATTTATTTAATTTTAAGATCGAAAATAAATTCAAAAAATTTCGACTCGGGCAGGACTTGAACCGGCATCAGCGTTCCGTGCTGTTGCTCTGGCCGACGCGAAGTTTTTTTTAATTTATTTTCGATCTTTAAATTATATAGTCCCTTCATGTGCAATAACATGTGAAAAATATTAATGTTTTCAATTAACCATTTTTTACTTATAATTAACAGATAAGATCGGGTTCGCTTGATGGATATGAAATACACCAGCCATATAAAATCATAAACAAGATGTCAACCTTTTTTTTTATGATAGAGAAGGACAGACGTGACACGGGGTTCTCTTGATGGCAGCTGATGTACCCCAGCCTATAGCGCCTTAACAAGATGCGCTGTCGGCCTATTTTGGCTTTGGAGATTCGGAAATCCACTGACTGGAACTGAAACGCAATTAAGCGTCGCGGTTTTTTCATCTGTGGACGGTAGTTTTTACCGCCCATTTAACATTAAGCTTTCCAAACTGTAGGTATTTTTCTATTCTATCTAAAACTCAAATACGCTCTGAAAATTACTAGTAAGCGTAACATTTTAGCGAGACGCAATAGTTTTTAAAATAATACAATATTAAATATAATTATCACGTAATGTAGAATTGTGCGTAATATTCTACAATAAATATGAAAAGACATTGAAAATAACCAAAAAACAGTATTATCATAAAGTTATATCGTTTTAATTAGTCGTAAACTCGAGACAAAAACGCCTAATTTAGACGAGAAATTCACACGAGGGCCCTTTGTTTCTAAGACTAATTATATTTAATAAATATCTTGCATTGTTCAGTGTTCAAACATTGTCTTGGGTATTTTGTTTCAATTCGTTTGAATGTGATTAAGCTTTCCTTTAAGTAGTTACATTAGTAGTTATATTTCAGAGTTTGCTTTCAAGTAGTTGATTAGATTTTTAAGCCCAACCGATAGGTTTGTTTCCCCCCGAGATCAGAACGTAACACGCACCGCTTAGCAAATACAAAATCGATTATATATTGAAAAGATTTACGACTTGGACAAGTAATTCTTTTCTTGTGTGTACGTATATATAACAATTTTGTTATTTTTATTGCATTGCTTACTTCTACCCACTAAATAAACCTTTTTTCATTCCTTTTCTCCTTTACTTCAGTTTGCTTGGAAGAGTTGGAACCTAAGTTATTTTTCTTATATGTATTGTTTTATGGTATGTGTAAATAAATATGTATAAATGAAACTACTGTTATGTTGTTGTATTAAATAAAATCGCTTTAATTTAGTTTAAGACGTTAGTTATAAAGTATTAGAAGATTACTTTGATACATAAATAAATAACACGTTAAGTTTATGTTATAATAGCAGGATCTCAGTTAAAGGTTATTTAAGTGGAGAAAATTATTACTTAGGTTCGTAATAACGTTAACCTTAGGCCCAGTATTTATTATTGTTAAGTAAAATAGTTATTTGCATAAACAAGTTTTTCTAGCGATATAAAATGCACATTATCGCTTGTATTTTAAATATTATTGTTTAATTATTAACAATTACTTATTTCTAAAAAATAATAAATATATTTGTAGTAAGTAATATAAAAACAAAAGATACATTAAAAATCGGTTTTGTATAGTAAACACTTACTTTAGTTGATTGTTTATTTCTGGGTTCTATTCACCACTAATACAGGTTATTTGTCATCAACCGTACAATTGTAATGAACAGAAAAGAAATAAACACATCTATTTCTTACATAAAGCTGAAACTGAGACGGAATTCGAACCTGCTGATAAAAATTGTCTGTTTTATTAGAATTATCCATACCGTTTAAAGACTTCTACTGCTTACCTCCATTTTTAACCGGTTTGAAAGATTCTATTGAAGGCCGTTACCATGGAATATTAAAAACCAAGCAATATTTGATATTTATACTAATATATAGCTGAAGGATGTGTTTGTTTGTATGTTTGCATGCGCTAATCTCGGGAATTGCTGAAAATAACTTTCGAATTGAAAAGTTGTGTTGGTAGAGCATTTATGGAGGAAGGCTATAGGCACGCAGGATACACTTCGCGATGTGACTAATGGCAAAGAAGAAACAGTGGGAAATGTGAAAAAAAAACGGTGTAAATTAGAGTATTTCCAATCCGTACGCTGCAAAAACGGTTCAAGATACCCAGAAAATATTTATTAAATAATTATCTTTAAAAATTTAAAATATGTCTATCCTTTAAGATTAACGTAGATAAGGAGGAGGTTTGCAAAAACAAATTTGAATTTCCAAAATAACTACTCTACGCGGACGAAGTCGCTGACACAGCTATTTTTTAGTAAAGGGCTAATAACATAATTAATAAAATTTTCTAAAGCCACTTCGAAGCCATCTACATATTTCATCATGATCTCCGGCTTAACTCCAATGTGTGGCACTTGTCCCTTTTCTGGCTTCCCAACGACACAGTAGCGACGAAGTATAAAGGAAAGCGCGGTCTTTATAGACATAATTGCAAATTGGTAACCTGGACAAAGAAACGGGGGTAAAAGTCTATTAATATTATAAAGATCAAGACTTAGGTTGAATTTGGTAATTCCAAGACAGAATATTAATTGTTTAAAACCCTACATTACAATAACACATATATGCTAAACGTAATTTGAATTTGAAAGCCCAAGTACCGTGGAGGCACCGTTGACTAGTTACTTTTCAAATACTTTAACTATGGCCCGATGTTTCGGATGCTTTGTACTGTACTTTAGTAGCCTAGGTTACGGGGAGACTAAAAATCGAGGGTGTCAAAAATAATATATTGTATTTTCCGTTTGAAACCGTTAAAGTGTTTTATTTAAATGTCTACTACTCGCGTGAACTATAGATAGAATTAAAATATATCTGTTTGTTTTTATTGGTAAATGAATAGGTAAATGTTTTGTGAGTAACAACAAAATTTCTTTAAAAACCTCTTTTAATTTATACTCTCTCTTCTAAAGCAACTTCAAAGCCATCCACAGCCTTCATCATGATCTCCAACTTCACACGAATGTTAGGAATAGGTCCATTTTCGGGTTCACCAACAACACGGTAGCGACGTAACACAGAGGACAGCAAAGTCTTCATCGACATTAACGCGTATTGATAACCTGCACAAAGACATAAATGAAGCCCCCTTCAAAATAAAACAATTTAACGGTTTAAAACGCGATATATATAAGTTAAACTTAATTAAGAATTCATTTTATCTACGGCCCGACGTTTCAGAAGCTTTGCAAAACCAATGGTCATCGGAGTGACCACGTAAAAGTGTCTTATTTAAATGTGTATTACTCGCGTAAACTACAGACAGGATCGAATCCTAATTATACAGAGATAGAATAGAATCCTGTAAAACAGGCGCAGAAATATGTCTGCACTAAACAATGAATGTCGCTTGACTTAAAACCAACCTAGACATCCTCGAGGTCCATGACTAAACGGAATGAATGCACAAGGGTGACGATCTTGGGATCTCTCCGGAAGGAATCTATCTGGATCATAACAGTGAGGATCTGGACCCCAATATTTAGGGTTTCTGTGCACACCATATACGCTTATTATCAGACCTGACCCTTTAGGAAATGTGATGCCATCTGAAACATATGATATACAATAAATTTCGATATATTTTTAAAACAATTTTTTGTAACTGCGTATTAATAAAGAGATGAATATTTGTGGAGGTTTAAGTATTTAAAATTATATTTATATTACATAGGTTTTATCCTGTTTATATGAGCCACTATTGTCTTGTTTGTTGACAGATAATTAAATCCCAAGCAATCCTAAAAGAAATCAAATTGTTAGTTTAGTTTCCTACATGGTGCAAAACTTTATCGGCGTTTATTATCAAACTAAAAGTGATTATATATATTAAAATATGGATTGCTACTTATTATAGGTATATACCTAACATATATTATATCAATGCTAATTTGAACTGACAAGGCTTAAATTTAAGTAGTAAGTTTTAACTGATGTGACGTTCATAGGAGTACTCAGTTACCTAAGTGAATGAATGTTTTTAACTTTTTAGACTTTAAATTTAACTTATAAACCAATTGCGTAAATAGTGCGCAAAAGTGTTATTTTATAATAATCGAAAATTGAAACATATATAACCATTTAAAACGCGAAATGTATTATTATATTATTAGTTAACGTTTCAACTACGACCTGGCGCAAGTTGAATGTTTTTCGAAAATTCGACCTTCGAACCATTAGATCCGTGTTTAACGCCAGGCAGTAATTAATTACAAAATTCATAAAAAATTTAATCTATCAATTATTATCGTTTTAATTATTATTGTCTTTTTCTCCTTTTGTCAATTAATTCGAAATGTCATTTGAATCTACTATAATGGAACTTACCAATGACCGAATTTTCAGAGGTTTCTCGAAGAATGAACGGAGAAGGCGGGAATAGTCTCATCGCCTCCTTTATAACTCTCTCCAGACATTGAAGCTTAGGCAAATCTTCTCTCGTCACCAACCGGTCTGAATCACCAAATACTACATCCAGCCTACAAACATTTAACTTGGTTTTATGTACGGCTCCGCTCTTGTAAAGTTAAGAATTTAAATATTGTGCCATTAAGACAAAATCTTTTCGTGAATCACCCTCGAGAATAAGATGATAGCAGTCGCTATATTGTAGTGCTAGCGTTCGTGTTACTAAATTTTTTGTAAATGTTTAAAATACCGCCACATCCACCCTGCAACTACCTAATTATATACCAAAAACAAACAGGGAGGAAAATGGATAAAAAAGCTCACTTTACATTTATTATGTTAGAATTAAGTATAAATTACGTAACAAATTTTTGGAGAAGCTTTGAATATTAGAGTTTTAATAACTCTATTTTGTAATCCTTGTATTTTGAACGTTTACAACAAGTCTATCGATATGATTTTCTATTTCTTATTAACGCCCCAAAAATTATAGCAATGAGTTTAAAAAGAAAAAAAAAATGAAAAAAATTGGCTTTTCGGGATTTCAACGTGTTCGGCCGTCGGAATTGAAAAATTTATTGTCGACTTTTCGTCGTCACAAATGGATAATGTCCTGCATATTGAGCATTATTTTCTCTAAGTGACGACTGACGATGATGATAATCACAACTGTCGAGTGCGCAAAACCCAATAAGCTGTAAGCATTACGTACTCGTCAAAGACTTTTTGTTGCACCGCGGGATATTTGCCCAGCAGTTTCAGAGTGTATCCCATTGTAACTGCAGATGTGTCCATTGCTGCCACGAGGAAGGTCAAAACCTCTTCGCGTAATTCTTTGACACTGTAACCCCTTTCACCTCCAGATTGGCTAATTAGTATATCCAGAAAAGTTGTTGTCTCACTGATATCTAAAAAAATACGGGGCTTCGGTGTTATAAACGGTGTAGTCATCAAAATTAAAAAAATATATATTGGTTTGAAACAAAAACATAAAATTCCTTTTTATCTTATCTGTGTAGACTATGCAACAAAACCGTTGGGTCGTTTGAATACCAGGAAAAAAAATTTTTTTTTCGGTAGTACAAGTATAACATAGAAATCTGGTCAACTATTTGCCCATAACGTGTACAAAAATAATAAATTGTAAAAAACCCCACCTTCGCCATCCATCCGGAGTTTGTTTTGTTCTGTGATAAGCGCCTTTTTCTTTTCTATGATCTGAATAAATTATACATATTTAATTAGTTACTAAATAATATAAAGTAAAAAACAATTAAGTTAAAGTAAGCACATGTAAACAGTGCCTTGAAATTAATACATAATAACGAATTAATTATTTATATTTTTTTATTGACGGCTTATACTTTAATCCTTATTTACCTAGCTGTTTTTGTAACTTTCTTTCTAACTACATTTAGTATTTTTTTATAATAGAAGCACGTTAATTGGTAGGATGTAAGAGATGACTTCACAAATTTTTTTTATCAGTCACGGTAATAATCAATTGACTAGTGTGCCGTTTTTGTCCCAACCTATTAAATAGTGTTTACTAAGGATCTTAGTTCCTGTTGAGGTTGGTTGGAGACTCTGATGACATCTTCAAAGCCCCTATAGTTTTAGGAAATATGATAAATTTTACCTACAGTTTACAACATCAAAGCCAAATCTTTAACATTTAACGAACCGTCGACAATGTTTTATTCGATTTTTAGGCATTCGCATAAACTACAGACGATACATAATTTGACTTTATTACCTCATCTGTGAATTTGTGTAATATCTTCGTGTAATGCTCTAATTTTGCATGTTGAGGGAACCACCTGTACAGCCAGTCAGGATGCTTCCACACTCGAAAAATTCTTTCGCAGATGTAATATAAGACATTATTAGTTGCTGACAAAATTGGGCTTTCCTCGGGGTTATCTTGGGCATTTATTTTAACTCCCATTGCAGTCTCTAAAAAAGTACCTATTATGTTTAGTATTTACAACATAACTAAAGATTTCATTGAGGCACTGTCAGTTTTTATGGATCCGAAAATCCTATATAAAATTTAATACTACACACTAATTAATACATACATACAGACAAAAATATATAATAATATATAAAGCTAAAGAGTTTGTTTGTTAGTTTGTATGTTTGAATGCCCTAATCTCAGGAACTACTGCTTCGAATTGAAAAATTTGTGTTAGAGCATTTATCGAGGAAGGCCATAATACATCGTGCTGTGACCAATAGGAGCGAAGAAACAACGGAAAATGTGGAAAAAAATGGGGAAAATTATTCAACTCTGTAGGTTTCCCATACGTACGCCAAAACAGTTCAAGATACCCAAAGAAATATGTAGGAAAGAATCATTCCTCGTTAAATCTAGTCTATTTGCAAAAATATATTTGGATCCCCAAAGTCTATAGCTGACACAACTAGTATTCAATATAACTTTAATATTTTAGGTAGCAGTATGCTTTATGTCGAGTTGAAGTATATTTTAAGCCGTAATAGCATATAATGTACATATATCATAGTTCAAAGAGTAATAACGTTCTTACTGATTAAATAAGAATAAAGAATGAAAAAATAATACCTATGCAGCATTATAATAGTGATAATGATTTTAGTTCTAATATTTTAAAAATAACTATATGTACATATTGAAAAAAAAAACGCCTTTATTGGTTTTTAGAACGGAAAGTGTCTACGTTAACTTATTTACAATGTATTTCAACTACGGCCCAACGATTCGGATGCTTTGCAGTCGTGGTCCTGTCAGTCTCCCTGTGACCACCGTGTTTTCCGCAGGTAAAATAAATGCAGTGTAAAGTTAACAAATACATTTCCCGTTTAACACCGTCAAAAGTGTTTTGGTTAAAAGAACTAAACGCATATTTCTTACCCATAACTGCATCCAGGCTGTATGCGTTGAGGTATGACCAAATTTTAAATTGGCCTTTGCCAGCAAATGGCTTTAATTTTCCTACTAATTTATCGCTTTGTATCGAAAAAATGTCGACGAAGCTGGATAATATTTTTGGAGTGAATGCTGACATAACGATTTTGCGACGCGGTCTCCATATATGCACTGGAATGAAATTATGGGTTTACTGTTAGCTAAATCAAAATTCCTTCCGATAGCACATCACAAACCACCGTCCACAGATGATAAAGCTGTAAACTATAGCCGCGTTTTTGAAATTTTTGTTCCTTTAGATGTTTCACGAATTACAATGTTGGTGTTATTGAAAAAATGTTACACATATTTACGCTTCTACTTCAATGAATTTTTCTGAATGCTTGTCTCACATCGTTCATAAAAAATACTCAAGAATTGATGACATGTGCCAATGAATTGGCATTATACAAATTCGTACTCCCACTGTTTTTGAAGAGATTTTTTTTTTAGAAATCAACGTACATCAACCTTAGATTAATTCTATTGATTTTAGTTGGTGCCAGTAGTTATTTGAATCTGTCAAATGAGTAGCATTGCATAAATCAAGAACTACATACCTGGTGCAAAAATTGATGCATTACCAAGAACGAATCGTAGGAATCTCACTATCCTGTCTTTCTCCAAGTGATTTTTTAGTATAAACTCTATTTTGCGAGCGTCAGTTACCACTGGAAATAAGAAATAACTTCACACATTTTTTTCTTGTTCTTGTAAGCTTTCTTATATCATAAAAGAACTCTACACAAATAATACGTATTAAAAACCAAAAACTTTGAACACTTACTGTAATAGAGAAGTGGACCTAGCCACACCTTAATACAACCTCCTAAGCTTGTTGTGGAGCAAGAGTGGTCCTGCAGTTTTTTCATTAGGGCTGAGTGATAAAGTAAAAAATTAGACTTTTAACTTTTTAAAATACTATAGGTAACATATTTTTGACAACGATAATTAAGGTGGTTTGCAAGAGTAGTGAGAAACCTGGGTGGGCACAAAGGAACCAAAACAAATTCGCGTCGCATGTTTGCCATCTTTTTTGGTTCTATACAAATTGGATTTAATAGTCTAAACTCTGTGTATAAACAATCAATATAATGTAAGTATGCATAAATAATATTGTAATTTTAATTCATGTCATTCTTTTTCGCGGTCCAGTTGTGTAAGCAATTCTTAAACTTCGAGTCTATCTGAGAAACTATTTAAGGAAATATCTGTATCTTTATTTCTTACTTTCCATTCCTTACGATATGTTACTGATGTTTCTGTGTTATTGAATACATATATATGTTTTCCATACGTGATATAATTATTTAAAGACACACAAATCTAAAAAGCTGCCCGCAACCTTCACTTTATACTTACCCTCTGAAGTTCCTAATAAAGATAAAAACATTCCGAAGACTGGAAGATCGTCCTCTGTCCCGCTTACTTTTTTAGCCATGGCGTGTAAACCAAGCCTTTTCCAACAAAAAATACTGTACAAAACGACGCACACAATAATGACCAACCAGGGAATCATGTTTAAAATTAAATGAAAATGAACCACGAACAATAAGCAAACACTATTTTGGAGGTTGACGTTTTTTAATCCCCGTTGTAAATATTTAAAACACAACACTTCTTAGCTTATAAGCGAAAGCAAATAAACTGACTACATTATTGATTTACAATGATAATATACTGTGTTTATATTTTTATAAACATTAATTAAAACATGGAAACGTCGGAGATTAATTAAATTAAATTATTATTCGAAAAATATCTTAGACTAAGCTTTGTAAAAAGTCGCTATCCTTACAAGTTAAGAAGCAGACAAGTAGAAAATTAAAAACATTTTATTATTTATAGATTATACAAAATAGAATTATTCAATTCAATTTAAAAGTTTCAGACGGGTAAATAAAGACAGATTACTCGTTTCGCACGATTATTTCTTACTAGCTGTGTTAGCGACTTCGTCCGCGTAGAATTATTAATTTTGGGCATCCAAATTTGTTTTTGCAAACCTCCTCTTCATCTTTATAAATTTAAACTGCTATCCGACATCGACATCGGACGCCTCCCGTCGATCTTGCAACTTACTCTTCAAAGATAGACATAAAGTGTCGGGGACATTTTTTTGAACATTTAAAAAGGAATCATTCTTTTAAATACATATTTTTTTTTGGTATCTTGATCAGTTTTTACAGCGTACGCACGAAGGGCCCTTTGTTTCTAAGTCTAACTAAATTTAATAAAAATATCTTTAATTGTTCAGTGTTCAAACATTGTCTTGGATATTTTATTTCAATTGGACTTGGACAGGTAATTTTCAAAAGCTTAGCAACTTTACTTCTTATGTTGTAGATAGGCACACTATAGTGTCTCTTCATATCTAAATATCGATCCACTCACACACTCACTCACTCACACACACCCACACACTATACAACGTACATAACAATTTTGTTATTTTTTAATAACAATTTAATTGTCTATATTGGATTGCTTACTTCTACCCACTAAATAACACTTTTTTCATTCCTTTTCTACTTACTTTAGTTTGCTTGGAAGAGATCGCTGTTAAGCAATAAGGCCGCCCTATATTTGTAAGTTAGAGTCGAAGTGTTTTCTCTTATATTTATTATTTATGATATGTGTAAATGAAACTGAGGAGGAGAAAATGAGGACGGACGGACAGACAAATCCCTCCTGAAGAACTACAGACCGATCTCTCTTCTGAGCCATGTCTACAAGCTGTTTTCTAGGGTCATCACGATTCGTCTCGAATAAGGCTCGATGAATTGATCTAGCCACCCGAACAAGCCGGTTTCCGAAAAGGCTACAGCACCATGGACCACATACACACGCTGCGGCAGGAGATACAGAAAACTGAAGAGTATAACATGCCACTATGCTTAGCGTTTGTGGACTATGAAAAGGCCTTTGATTCAATCGAGACCTAGGCCGTGTTCAAATCTTTCCAGAGGTGTCGCATCGGCTATCGATATGGCACAGTCTTTGGAGGATGTAAACAAAATGCTCGAAGACCTCATCAGTGCTTCCAAGCACCTAGGCCAGACTATGAACTTCGACAAGACAAAAATAATATCGAACGGCCATGTCGTGCCTATCTCTGTATCTATTGGAAGCACTGTACTCGGTGTTGTTGACGAATACGTCTACCTGGATCATGTTATACAATTAGGTAGATCCAACTTCGAGAAAGAGGTCAATCGTCGAATCCGACTCGGCTGGACAGCGTGCGGGTGAAGCTAGACAAAGTCTTCTCATCCCGTATACCTCAGTGCCTTAAAACTAAAGTGTTCCAGCAGTGTGTGTTACCAGTGTTGACGTACGGTACTGAAACATGGTCTCCTACTGCGAGCATAATGCACAGACTATGGAAAGGGCTATGTTCGGAGTTACCCTGCGTGATCGAATCAGAAATGAGGAGATCCGTAGAAGAACTAAAGTCACTGACATAGCCCGTCGAATTTGCAAGCTGAAGTGGCAGTGGGCTGGGCACATCGCTCGTAGAACTGACGGCCGTTGGGGCAAAAAGGTTCTGGAGTGGAGACCACGTACCGGACGTCGAATACCTGGATGACCTCCCACCAGGTAGACCGACGACCTGGTCAAGGTAGCAGGGAAACGCTGGATTCAACTAGCGAACGACCGTACTGATAGTCTGTGGGGGAGGCCTATGTCCAGCAGTGGACACCGAACGGCAAAATCGATAAAATGCCATTATCCTTTGTATTTTAAATGTTATTATTGAATTATTAATAAAATTAACAATTGATTATTTCTTAAAAATAACAAAAGTAAGTTAAATAAAAGTTACATTACAAACTGGTTCTGTATACTTCATTTAGTTGGTTGTTTATTTCTGGGTTCTATTTACCATTGATAAGTTATTTGTCATCAGCCGAATAATTGTAGTGAACAGTAAAGAAATAAACTCATTTATTTCATATATAAAGCTGATTATTAAAAATTGACGATTCAATTTACCCTTTTTACTCGTTTTATTAGAATCATCCATAACGTTTAAAAACTTCTACTGCATACCTCCATTTTTAACCGGTTAGAAAGATTCTATAGCTGAAGAGTTTGATTGTTTGTTTGTATATACTGGTTCGTATTAAAAAATTGTGTTGGTTAAAGCATTTATCGAGGAAGGCTATAAACACATCACGACGCTAGTAGGAACGAAGAAACAGCGAGAAATGTGGAAAAAAATGGCGAAAAATATTTATCTTAGAGGTTTCCCTATCCATAAGCTGCGATAACGGTTCAAGATACCCAGAAAATATTTATGAAAGATTATTCTTCTTTAAAATATTTTATGTTTGCTATACAATATCTCTCTAGTCTATCTTTTAAGATTAACCTGCAAGGACGACGGGGCGCGAGTAACACCTTAAACTCATAAAGATAAGGAGGAGGTTTGCAAAAGCAAATTTGTATGTCCAAAATAACTATTCTGCGCAAAGTCGCTGACACAGCTAATTTTAAATAAAGGGTTTCGTATAAATTAACAAACAACACATAATTAATAACATTTTGTATATGAATATATAAGACTATCGCTCTTCCAAGGCCACTTCGAAGCCATCTACAGCTTTCATCATGATCTCCAGCTTAACTCTAATGTGAGGTACTGGTCCCTTTTCTGGCACCCCAACGACACGGTAGCGACGAAGTATAGAGGACAGCGCGGTCTTCATAGACATCATTGCGTATTGATAACCTGGACAAAGAAACGAGGGATTATATTATTATAAAAGTCAAGAATTAGGTTGAATGTGGTATTCCCTAGAGAGAAAATTAATGTTATATAACCCAACATTACAATATCACATATATGCTAAGCATAATTGAAATAAACATCCTTAAATAATAACTTTAAATTCGTAATAGAGACGCGTACGAGCCAAATCCTAGCGCAGAAGCACCGCTGACAACGTCTTCGTCCGCGTATAATAGTACCTTCAAATTGCATCCAAATTAATTTTGTTAAATAGCATAAAACATTAAAAAGTCTAACCAACACAAAAATAAATTGTGTAAGGATTTCTCGACCATCGTTCAGCATATTATTGTTTTTCGGGATGTTTGCTTGACGTGATTGAGAAGAGGTTCTCGACTTTCCCCATCACGAGCGGACGTCATTATCAGGAGATGTTAGCTCCTCGATTGCTCGCAGAATTAGAAACACAAAAATAATGTTAGTCACAACGTCGCTTCTTGTGTGGCATATATAGGAGCGGAGGAACAATTTTGCACAAACGGAAAATTAACTAAAATTATTCCACGTTAATTTCCACTTGTAGCTTAGTACTGCCGTTGGCATAAAAGTGTTACAGGGTTAAAACCTGAAGGTAACACTTCAGCTACATACCTAAACAATTCCGAGGGCCATGGCTGAATGGAATGAACGCGCAAGGGTGGAGGTTCTTACACCTTTCTGGCAGGAATCGATCAGGATCGAAGCAATGTGCATCTGATCCCCAATATTTGGGGTTTCTATGCACGCCCCATATACTAGTTATCAAGCCTGACCCTTTAGGAACCGGAATACCGTCATCTGTGAATATAAAAATCATATAATAAGAGTGAAAACCTCAGTTTCACTCACATCTGTGTACACGAATAGACAATATATTGTTTCTCTAGATTCAAATTTATTGGTAACGAATGATCTTTTACTTACTTGTGATAAAATGTTCAGAAGCTTCTCGAATAATAAAAGGAACGGACGGGAATAATCTTAATGTCTCCTTTATAACTCTTTCTAAATATGGCAGTTTAGGTAAATCTTCCTTCACCAATAATCGGTCTGAATCTCCAAATAAAGCATCGAGTCTGCGAATTAGAAAGATAATATTTAAAAATGTATTAAGCGTTATATTCTTTGCCAATCTGTCTTCCGAAATAATAAGTTTGTTATTATCTGTGCACTATCCACAATATGGCGGGAAAATGTTATCTGTGTAAAAGCATCAAAGTAAGTTAATACGTGCTAATTTATGCCTTTATTGATCTTGAATAACAATTAACTTAAGAGTCTAGACACAAACTATTAGAAGTTGAATATAAAAATACAGTATTGAAATATGTAAATGTTATATGTCAAGTGAATAATTACATAACATTTATCTATGCCTGATTAATATTAAATAAGAAACATTATTAAGATAAAAATATCATACTCATCAAAAACTTTCTGCTGCACTTCAGGATATTTCGATAGTAGTTTAAGAGTGAAACCCATGGTCACAGCGGAGGTGTCCATCGCGGCTACGATAAAGGTCAAAACTTCTTCACGCAACTCCACGTCACTGTAACCATTGGCTCCACCAGATTGTGTCACTAACTGGTCTAGGAAAGTGAGATCCTTGTTTCGTTTGGCATCTGAAATTCTTCCATAGCTATAGAAGTGTAACAGTGTTGGTCTAGTCATTCGTTGCGTTGGTGGTTCGATTCTTGATAGGGCAATAACGTAAGTTGTTTTATTTTATTTAATACTCACCACCTCCTTTAACTTCTCCCTGTTTTTTTTCTTCTTCAATCTGCTCTCTTTTCTTTTGAATAATCTGTAATAATTATAAATGCTACTATTTTTTATACTTTTTAATAGTTAGAGGATACTATGACACAGACTAAGCTCGAATATGCGACAATTGTTGTTAATAACCATTCAATTACTGGATTTAATTACATGTTATTAGGTCGTAAAATACTTGAATATAAATTAAATTGAACTTTGAGTTCAATTATACAATTACCGTTAACTATATATTATATTTTATCATCAATCATGCGAAACCTGTCGTAATCCTGGGTACTCGAGTTTTATGGTAAAAAAGTGTATATTTTTAATCTAGTAGGGACTATAAATCTACTCAACTTTAAGCCTGCTTACAGAAAAATTGTAAGAAACCAAGTAAATACAAATTAAAAAACTAATTGAATTTTGAAAAAATTACGACACCAGGACTTGAACGGGCATCCACAGCGATCCGTGCTGTTTCTCTAATAGTCTAACCAATTGAGCGACCAAACTATTGATAGCTACCGAACCTGTTGGTAATGAATTCCACGCAGTGCTCCAAGTTATACTTACCCCATCTGTAAATTCGTGAATTACTTTAGTAGCGCTCTTTAATTTCGCATGTTGAGGAAAGAATTTGTATAACCAGTCAGGCTGCAGCCACAGTTGGAAGATTCTCTCGCACGCGTAATATAAAGCGTGATTTGTCGCTGTGAGAATTGAGTTTTCATGGTTATCTTGGGCGTTTATTTGCACACCCATCGCCGTCTCTGGAAACCAGAATGTACTTGTAATCGGATACTGGTTTCAATTGCACTGATATGGGTTTCGAATGCCTTTACGTAGAATGTGTAAATCGTACAATATAAGATCTAACAGTGTTGATATTTAAATAAAACACTTTAACGGTTTAAAACGCAATATATTAGTTAAAATTATTTGAAAATGATTTTTAACTTCGGCCCGACGTTTCGGACTCTTTGCAGCAGCCGTGGTCACGGGGAGACCGTGTTGACATATTTACGTGCCCCCCTCCGTAGTGCAGGCGCAAGTTGTCACATAATAAAAAAAAACAATGTTATAGAACTAACTTGCGTTTGGGTACAGCACAATGATGCCTTACGCATTCATGGGGCTTACAAGGGTTTTCAGTGCATCCAGCACGCAACAGCGTTATCTGAGGCAAGGGTATCGGACTTTTACGCGATCATAAGATCGAGGGTCGCATCATTTTGGAGTCGCGTTAACACATCATCGAATCGTATATAGTGCAAACTTTCTCCGAGTACCTAAACAATCCCATTTTAAGTAACTGGGCAAACGTGCACGCTGACAGCAACCGCAAATAAACAGTAATATTAACTTAGTACAATTATTATTATTTTAATTTTAATTATTTTATGATATATTTGTATAAAGTGGGTTGTACCTGAATAAAGAATTATTATTATTACATTCTTTATTCAGGTACAAGCTTTAACTTAATGGCTTGTTTGGGGAATTTTATTGTGTTTACTGATTATTAATAATTTAAAGATATCTTATGTTGTAACTTACTTGTATGCATAAATTATCGGTGAAAGTTTTTTAGGATGGACCTTTAAGTTATACACTTTATTTTTACTATTAAATTGTATTATTTTATTGTTTCTGTGATGTTTCTTTATTTATTCTTACATAAATAACTATTTATTCGTACCATTATAAAGACTTAACGTGTTAAATGCCTTACAGATGTAAAAGTTCTCATACGAATCTCAGTGTTCCAAAAATTTGTTTAACTCTATCTGTAAGAAATTTGTCATGAATGTTTTTGAATGATTCAAGCTCAGTTTTCGTAAAAAAGAAGCAAATTAAAGTCGCTAATAAACTTTACAAACAGGATAATTCAAAACAAAAAAAGGTATTATATTTTTGATATTACTCATACATAACTTTGTGACTGGAAAAAACTTAATGTTTAATAAGATTTTTCCCAATCGTAAAGTCTCATAAATATAAAAAAACTTTCGAATTAAAATTGTGATACTAAACGTTACGTTATCGATGGCCTTAAGAAATCTTTATCTTAATTTTTTGCATACATAATTCAAAAGAGTATTTAAATGAGAAGTCTTTAGTTTCGATGGCGTCAAACACATTTTTTCAAATAAATTAATTCAATACGTATCTTTACTAAACAACTTATCTTTATATCTTACCTAAGACAGCATCGAGACTATACGCGTTGATGTAAGACCATATTTTAAAGTTGCCTGTACCAGCCAATACCTTGAGTTTTCTAGAAAGTTTATCGCTCTGTACTGAAAATACATCTACGAAGCTGGATATAATTTTGGGGCTGAATACTGGAACTGAAATTTTTCTGCGCGGCCTCCAAATAGACACTGGAAATATAATTTATCATATTATAAGATTGATAGATCAATTTGTTTTTTATTTTGCTCATAGTCGACAGAGTACAGGCGTTCGAGAAATTGTAAATACAGGTGTTTCCTCTGTTATACCAAAACAAAAATTTCATTTAAAGGTTCTAAACAGCCCTATAAACTTTACGGGCATGTCTTATTACATGTCAATTTTCTTTCTTGATTTATCAAAATGTTAAAATTCGTGTCTGAAAATCTATGAAATCGAAGGAAATAAATTATATCCCATTAATTTAAACCTACATATATAATTTACCTGGTGCGAAAATGGATGCATAGCCAACGATATATCGAATAAATCGATGCAAATTGTCCTTTTCCAAATGATGTTTTAGTACGTATTCTATCTTTTCGGGATCTGTTATCACTGCAAAATGCATCATTATAATTAAATACATGTCTTGCCCATGGGGTACTATTTAGAGAAGGTATTGAGAGAACTCTTTTAAGGATAAATAATGGAGCTATGCCATTATAGCTATATAAAACACTTACGGACAAAATTACCACGGACAACGGAATTATTGTTTGGATACCTCGCGTAGAGAAAGTTGGTAGTAAATTTATCTTGAACTTATATTGTATGAATATAAACTAAAATATTCCTGGTAATATAAACTTACTGTAGTAAAGAAGTGGGCCTAACCAAGCTTTTGCGAAACCATTCAGACTCGTTGTGACACACGAATATTCTTGAAGTTTATTCATTATATCTAAAAATTGAATAAAAATATTGTTATTAATGCTTAAAATTGAATTTTATCATTACATTATCATGAAACTAAATCATAGAACATCAGTGTGGGAACATTAATCCTAACGTGGCTTCCTTTGCAGAGGCAACTGAAAACTGTAAAATTTTAGGATCCACCTTTACATTATATTACTTATAATTTATTCTTATTATAAAATTGTATTCTTTTGGTATTTCTGTTATGTTTTTTTTTAAATAAAATAAATAAACGATATTGGTGTATTTATTTTAAATTCAATTAAATTTGTATGTTTGTAGAATCAATTTTAATTGTAAATGTTAAACTGTCGTTTGTTGATTGTTTTTTAATAAACGTATTATTTCTGTGCTTAATATTAAAATGGATTCCATTATCTATTTCATAGATGTAAGTAGTTATGTAAGTCTCAACGAATTCTAAGAGATGTTTCTTTGGAAGGAAAATAAAATTTAGTTAAGATGATCTTCAGTTGTTTTATTTTGTACCTTTGTGTACTTCATTAGAGTAATTCCAGTTCAACTTGCAGTCAATTTTAAACACAGTGAATATTTCTTGGTGAAATTGGATAAAATTATTCGTCACCTCATTTTTGTCGTCTGTGTATGTATAAGTAATATGTATATTACTTACGTTCAGTATCTCCTAAACAGTGTATAGCAATACCAAACAGTGGCCCATCGTCTTCGCTCCCACTCACTTTGTTAGCCATTGTGTATATATGCCGTCTATTAAAACGAAACACACAATACGACAGGAGACACAAAACAAAGAATATTGACGCGAACATCATGAAACATAAAATGACACAAGACTGAAACTCAATAAGACATGTCTTTTATGTGCATTTTTTGCGATGCCTTCTATAATTTTTTACGTTACGAAAATACTTTGTCATTAAAACCAAGTATTTAAATATATGTTTTAAATAAAACAACGGTTTGGAGCGCGAAATATATTAGTGAAACTTATTTGGAAAATATTTTAACTATGGCTGGTTGCTTTGCAGCAGCATTGGTTACGGGCTGACTAAAGATTGAGGGTGTCAATATAATTTTAACTGATATCAAATAAGTTTACCTAATATATTTTGCCTTTTAAACCGTTATAATGTAATTTAAATGTGTACTACTTGGATAAACTATAGATAGAATTAAAATATATCTGTTTGTTTTTATTGGTAAATGAATAGGTAAATGTTTTGTGAGTAACAACAAAATTTTTTTAAAAACCTCTTTTAATTTATACTCTCTCTTCTAAAGCAACTTCAAAGCCATCCACAGCCTTCATCATGATCTCCAACTTAACCCGAATGTTAGGAATAGGTCCATTTTCGGGTTCACCAACAACACGGTAGCGACGTAATACAGAGGACAGCAAAGTCTTCATCGACATTAACGCGTATTGATAACCTGCACAAAGACATAAATGGGGCTTATTTCAAAATAAAACAATTTAACGGTTTAAAACGCGATATACTATATAAGTTAAACTTAATTTAGAATTCATTTTATCTACGACCCGACGTTTCAGATGCTTTGCAGCACCCGTGGTCATCGTGGTGACCACGTAAAAGTGTCTTATTTAAATGTGCACTACTCGCGTAAACTACAGACAGGATCGAATCCCAATTATACAAAGATAGAATAGAATCCTTCTGTAAAACAGGCGCAGAAATATGTCTGCCCTAAACAATGAATGTCGTGTGATTATTTGATTCACTTAAAACCAACCTAGACATCCTCGAGGTCCATGACTAAACGGAATGTATGCACAAGGGTGGCGATCTTGGGATCTCTCTGGAAGGAACCTATCTGGATCGAAGCAGTGAGGATCTGGACCCCAATATTTAGGGTTTCTGTGCACACCATATAGGCTTATTATCAGACCCGATCCTTTAGGAATTGTGATGCCATCTGAAACACATGATATATAAATATCGATTATTTTTTAAACAGTTTTTGTAACTGCGTATAAATGAAGAGGAATATTTTGGAGGTTATGTTTGAGTTAAAAATGGTTTTTATAAAGTCGTTTTTATCCTTTGACTTATATAAGGTACAGTTGTCGTTAAGAAGTATTATTCATAAATATTTTGAGAGGGAATTAAATCATTTTGCAAAGGGAATCAAAATGTCTTTATAATATCATAATTCGTTGTAAAATGATAAATGTTCGAAATTAAATGAGTACAAATTCATATAATTTAAAAGTCGACAATTGAGCTACTGAGTCCCACGTTGTAGGACTCGGTAGCTCAATTGGTGGCAACAGCACGGAACGCTGACGATGCCGGTTCAAGTCCTGCCCGAGCTCGAAATTTTTTTTTGGATTTTTAAATTATGTAGTGCCTTGATGTGCAATAACATGTAAAAATTAATAAAGTTCTCAATACAAATTCTTATGTTGATTTATATAATTTACATGGTTAAATATTATTTGAAATGACATCGCTTTAATTTAAATTTACTACTAGGTCACAAACCAATAGTGTAAAACGTGTAGCAAAGATAGAAGCATTCGCAATAGTTATATTTTATAATTCTTATTAGTTAATAGTTTTATTTTATAATTGTCAATAATGACAATTTAATGATTTATCTTTCCTTAGTCCGTATCACTACAGACAGTAAACGCAAATCTTTAAATTTTAACCTATTAATTATTAACGTTTTTATTATCCAGTGATTTCCTTTACCTTTCGTCACCAGTTTAATTTGGATATACAATAGTGAAACTTACCAATTACCGTATTTTCAGAAGCTTCTCGAATGATTAATGGAGTAGGAGGGAATAGTCTCAATGCCTCCTTTATAACTCTTTCCAGACATTGAAGCTTAGGCAAATCTTCTCTCGTCACCAACCGGTCTGAATCACCAAATACTACATCCAGCCTACAAACATTTAACTTGCTTTTATGTACGGCTCCGCTCTTGTAAAGTTAAGAATTTAAATATTGTGCCATTAAGACAAAATCTTATTTTCGTGAATCACCCTCGGAGAATAAGATGTTAGCAGTCGCTATATTGTAGTGCTAGTGTTCGTATTACTAAATTTTTTGTAAATGTTTAAAATACCGCCACATCCGCCCTGCAACTACCTAATTATATACCAAAATCAAACAGGGAGGAAAATGGATAAAAAAGCTCACTTTACATTTATTATGTTAGAATAAAGTATAAATTACGTAACAAATTTTTGGAGAAGCTTTGAATATTAGAGTTTTAATAACTCTATTTTGTAATCCTTGTATTTTGAACGTTTACAACAAGTCTATCGATATGATTTTCTATTTCTTATTAACACCCCAAAAATTATAGCAATGAGTTTAAAAAAAAAAAAAAAAAAAAATTGGCTTTTCGGGATTTCAACGTGTTCGGCCGTCGGAATTGAAAAATTTATTGTCGACTTTTCGTCGTCACAAATGGATAATGTCCTGCATATTGAGCATTATTTTCTCTAAGTGACGACTGACGATGATGATAATCACAACTGTCGAGTGCGCAAACCCCAATAAGCTTTAAGCATCACGTACTCGTCAAAGACTTTTTGTTGCACCGCGGGATATTTGCCCAGTAGTTTCAGAGTGTATCCCATTGTAACTGCAGATGTGTCCATTGCTGCCACGAGGAAGGTCAAAACCTCTTCGCGTAATTCTTTGACACTGTAACCCCTTTCACCTCCAGATTGCCTTATTAGTATATCCAGAAAAGTAGTTGTCTCACTGATATCTAAAAAAATACGGAGTGTCGGTGATATGAACGGTATAGTCATCAAAATTAAAAAAATATATATTGGTTTGAAACAAAAACATAAAATTATTTTTTATCTTATCTGTGCATACTATACAACGAAAGACAACTATTAGTATTTGACAGTTGGGACATTCGAATACCGAGAAAACGATATTACTTTTCTGTAGGGCAAGAGCATAGAAATCTGATCAACCACAAATTTAAAAAACCCCACCTTCGCCATCCATCCGGAGTTTGTCTTGTTCTGTAATAAGCGCCTTTTTCTTTTCTATAATCTAAATAAATAAATAAATATTTAATTAATTACTAAATAATATAAAGTAAAAAACAATTAAGTTAAAGTTAGAACATATAAGCAGTGCCTTAAAATTAATATAAAATAATAAATAATTGTTATTTTTTAATGAAGATTTAGAATTTTAATCCGTATTTACCCTCTACCTTCGTAATTACTTATCTGTTTTCTAACTTTCTTTCTAACTATTTTAAGTCTTTTTTTACAATAGGGATGTAGGTAGGAGTTTCATCTGTAGGACGTAGGAGATGGCATATACACTTCTGACCCTCTTTTTCACAAAAATTGATTATTTAAATATATAAGTCTCCCCGTGAACACGGCTGCTGCAAAGCATCCGAAACGTCGGACCGAAGTTAAAAATCATTTTTAAATCAGTTTAACTAATATATCGCGTTTTAAACCGTTAAAGTGTTTTATTTAAATGTGTACTACTCGCTTAAACTATAGACAGTATTTAAAATCGATGATCTAGTTCCGTCGTTGTCTCAAATAATGAATTTGTGTTCTCTAGGGATTTTTGCCTAATTCCGGTTGGTTAGAGCCTCTGATGACATCTTCAATGCCCTTATAATCTTATTAAAATATGATTCAAATTTTCTACAGTTTAATACATAAAAGCTACTTAAAAAATCTTAAGAACTCATATAAAAATGTCTAACTATTTCCAATGATTCAATATAAAACACTTTCAACGCTCTATACATTAAACTAAACCGTCAACAATGTTTATTTGATTTGTAGTTCACATAAACTACAGACAATACTTAATTTGACTTTATTACCTCATCTGTGAATTTGTGTAATATCTTCGTATAATGCTCTAGTTTTGCACGTTGAGGGAACCACCTGTACACCCAGTCAGGATGCATCCACACTCGAAAAATCCTTGCGCAGATGTAATATAAGACACTATTAGTTGCTGACAAAATTGGGCTTTTTCCGGGGTTATCTTGGGCATTTATTTTAACACCCATTGCAGTCTCTAAAAAAAAACAAATGAGTTGCAGTATTTACAACACCACTAAAGATATATATAAAATTTAATACTACACACATATAGATGAAAATATAACATAACTTTAATATTTTAGGTATTTAGAACAGTAAGCTTTATTTACAGAAATCCTTACAGCTAAAAGTAATTTTTTTCTCATAATTGGGCAATCAATTACGCCAATTAAAAGGATTTACAAATAATAAATTAATGAGATTACCCAAGTGACAAGGTTCTATATTATAGGTGCATAAAACAAGAACTGAATTGACGTATCCAGGGATGGGGGTGTGTTTTTTGTATGTGAATGTGAGTATGTTATTTATGCTAATTAGGTCTTTTTTAAAGACGGGGCGTGAATGATTAAAAATGTGTATGGATGACAATTATATTTTATTGTAAATATCGGGCGATAAAGAGGGGAATGTTTTAAGTAAGAAGTGGAGGTGTACGGAACGTAAAAAAGATTTGTATGTCTAGTGCGAAGGCTTGGCACTTGAAAGAAAATATTACGGAATATGTTCGGGCACTCAAGTTTATTATGGAGAATGTCGTAAAAAATCATCATGTCTGTTAGATCTCTTCTGTCTTTTAGAGTGTTAATATTATGATGTGCACAAGCTTCGTTATAATTATTAGGTTTGTATTGAGTTAAAAAAATTAGCTTCTTTATAAATAGTTTTTGAACTTTTTCCAACCTGCTTTTGTCACAAAGGTCTCGGTTTCGGAAAGTTTCGGAGGCCAAGACTTACTTTGGGTCGCTGCGCCAGCGGAGTAAGTAAGTAAGCAAGTGAGTAAAAAGTGTTTAAAAGAACTAAACGCATATTTCTTACCCATAACTGCATCCAGGCTGTATGCGTTGATGTATGACCAAATTTTAAATTGGCCTTTGCCAGCAAATGGCTTCAATTTTCCTACTAATTTTTCGCTTTGTATCGAAAAAATGTCAACGAAGCCGGATAATATTTTTGGAGTGAATGCTGACATAACGATTTTGCGACGCGGTCTCCATATATGCACTGGAATGAAATTATGGGTTTACTGGTAGGTAAATCGGAATTCCCTCCGAGTCACAAACCACCGTCCACAGATGAAAAAGCTGTAAATTGTAACCGCGTTTCGGTTTCAGTCTGTGTTCCTATTCAAGGCTATAGGATGACAGCACATATTATTGAGGTGTTATAAGGCTTGGGTATTTCAGCTTCCATCAAGTAAACCCCAAGCTAGTCTGTACTCCTTATTGATAAAAAAAAATTTACTTAACGGCTCGTGATCTTTTAAAAAAATCTTGTTCTAATTTTTGTTATTCTAGATGTTTCACGAATTTCAGTGTTGGTATTATTGAAAAATGGTACGGACATTTCCCCTTCTATTTATTGTGAAGGCTTGTCTACCATGTATCATACATTTTAATTTGAAAATATTTGATTCTTAACAGATAACACAAAACGTTAGAACATCCAACTGATTTTAGTGTACATACCTGGTGCAAAAATTGATGCATTACCAACAACGTATCGTAGGAATCTCACTATCTTATCTTTTTCCAAATGATTTTTTAGTATAACCTCTATTTTGCGAGCGTCAGTTACCACTGAAAATAAGCAATGACTTCACACATTTTTTTCTTATTTTTGTAAGCTTTTTTGTATCATAAAAGAAGTCTACACAAATAATAAGTATTAAAAACTAAAAAGTTTGAACACTTACTGTAATAGAGAAATGGACCTAGCCACGCCTTACTAAAACCCCCTAAGCCTGTTGTAGTACAAGAGTGGTCTTGCAGTTTTTTCATTATGGCTGGATGATAAAGTAAAGCATTAGACATATTAGTAAATGGTTGATCGACCGTTTAGTTAAAATAAAACACTTTTAACTGTTTAAAATTCGATAGGTATTATATTTTTGACAAAGATGATTAGGATGGTTCGCAAAAGTAGTGGGAACCTGTGTGAGCACAAAGGAACCAAAACAAATTTGCTTCCCAACTTTTTTTTTTTTGGTCCCAAACGAATTGGATTTAATAGTCTAACCTCTGTGTATAAACAGTAAATATAATGTAAGTATGCTTAAATAATTTTGTAATTTCAATTCCGTCGTTCATTCTTAAACTTCGAATTTATTTGAGAAACTATTTAAGGAAACATCTATTCTTTATTTTTTACTTCCCATTCCCTACGATATGTTACTGATGTTTCCGTATTATTAAATACATATATATTTTTGCCTTACGTGATATAATTATTTAAATTTATGTGTCATAAAGTCTAAAAAGCAGTTTGCTTTATACTTACCCTCTGAAGTTCCTAATAAAGATAAAGACATTCCCAAGATTGGAACATCGTCCTCTGTCCGGCTTATTTTTTTGGCCATTGCGTATAAACCAAGCCTTTTCAAACGAAAAAGACTGTACAAAACGACGCACAAAATAATGATCGACCAGAGAATCATGTTTAAAATGAAATTAAAACGAACCACGAATAATAAGCAAACACTCTCCTACTCCCCGTTGTAAATATTTAAAACACAGCACTTCTTGGCTTATTAGCGAAAGCAAATAAACTAAAGTACATTATTGATTTACAATGATAATATACTGTATTTATATATTTTTAAACATTAATTAAAACATGAAAACGTCGGAGATTAATTCAATTAAAATATTCTCAGACAACAATGTATACTTTGAATTAATCGGTATATTTTTATAGCTACTTAGACTAAGCTTTGTAAAAAGTCGCTATCCCTACATCTTAAGAAGCAACCTTATCTTTTGTATGGTTAGTACAAAATTAGAAACATTTTATTATATATAGATTATGCAAAATACAAATATTTTAATTTATTTTTCTATGTGTCACGTAAATTACAATGATAATGAAGTATGTGACTTACATGACGCTAAAAAAATATTGCAAGATATCAAGAAAATATAAGGTAGGGAAGAGAAAAAATCAACATTTTGGAAATAACATGCTAGGGTAAGCTTTTTATTTTTGGGTTTTTAAGTAACGAATACATTGAGAGAGACCATCGTCTTTTTCATTCCATTACATACCTATTTTTTATGCTGCTACTTGGAAAGTTTTAGACGGGTAAATTAGGATAGATTAGCTGTCAGTACCCATTAGAGGTTTTCGCCTGATTTTGTAGCTAAACGTATAAAAGTTAGTAGTCTAGCCTTGTGTTAATCCAAGATTTTGAATCCCAATTGTAAATGCTGATAAAAAAAAATCCCCGGAAAAAAAAATAATCCATGTAAATAAAGTAAAAAATATTGAGTTCACGAACGGGGGTCCACTGACAAATATAATCAGTATAGTAATAGGGTTCTGTAAACCTATGAAAATAATACTAATTCTAATAAAAATACTTCCACGATAAAGCAGCACGTATGGTCGTCGTGGGTTCGAATTGTTTCCATAACTGAATGCAGAATTTTCCACTAAAATTTCACAATATATCAACTGTACTGTAACCACTTTAGATTTAGTCCCTATTAACTATTTCTCAGAATAAACGAATTCGATTAATAGACACAAATATGTGTCTGCCCCATCTCCCTTTGGAGATACTGGAAAAACTTTTAATTCGAGTGAGGACCACCACGTCGTTACTTACGCGCGCATTTTGTTCCTCAAGCGGCGTTGTCACGAATCCTGGCATGCCACGCTATAAATTATTTTCCTCAGTTTTGATGTAAGGAATAGTGCCCCTAGAGCTACCGAGGGGTGAAGTCGCACACCGCTCCCTCCGTATTCGAAATACGAAAAAGTTTTCGCATTGAACTAATCGACATTTCGGTTATATCTTTTTCTTGATATGTGAGTAACACTGATTATTTCGTATTTAGAATATTTATAGTTACTTATTTTGTAAATATATAATAAACACGGCAAATCTTTATAATTTTTACATGCTACACATGATAGCTTTCGATACATTTAAAATATTTTAGCCCACGGGAACCCACAACCACAGCAAGACGTGCCGCTTCAACACATTTTTTTATTAGAATTATTTTCATTACCATTCGTAGGTGAACCCTCGCGATTATATCTGTTAGTAGATCTCCGTTTGTGGAATATCTTTTTCAAACTAAAATTGTATAGCCTTAAATACGTTAAGTGTAATTCGGTGGGTGATTGAGGCCATCATAGATAACCTCCATCATCTTCAGAACAAAAATTACTCTTATTAGATTATTTCATTAATGATTATTTATTATCTGCGATTATTTATAGGTAGAGACTATGGCAAAACAAATGGATAGCGACGAGCCTTTTATTTATAGACTTAATGATAATGGAACGGGGCCTAGTTTGCTGGTGAAGGTAATGCAATGCAGTAATTTTAATGTTGGGTTCATTTTATGATATGTATAATGTGTAATGTGGTAGTACATATGGTTTCTTCGTGTTCGTTCTCTAGATGTCTGTTTTTTTCATAAAATTGTGCCAATTTAGAATTAAAAAATGTACTTAAGTCATATATATTTAATTTTAAACACAAAAATAAGCATCTTCTATTTTTAAATCTATATAAACTGTACTTATGATTAAATAAGTTGCAGTTTTTGCTTAATTACGATAATAAGATTAGGTTTAAGTTAAATTTAAATACTGTTTTTTTTTTAACATTTAGTGTTGATTTCGTTTTTTACTTACACTCAAAGGTCTGCGCTGAACGCGGCTGGCGTATATATCAAAGCCATACTTCTGGCGATGAGAAATGGAACTTGTGGTGGCGTAGCAGTGCCTTTCCAGCAACCTGCTATAAGGCTCTGGATGACTGGCAGGTAAAAAGTTGTTTCAAAAAGTTACGACTGCAAAATTGGCGAGCAACAAAATTAGGGTGCATTTGTACTTTTTATAAAAACAACAATGTTGTTTTAATTGCTTCGTTTATTTGATTTGAAGATGGATAATCGTAAAGTAATGATTATTTATTTATTTCATTTACAAAAACATTAAATAGAACAAAACTGTATGGTGTTTTGAACGTTAACTCGACAAACAAACGAACAAAACAAGCAGAAAATACTTTATTGTTACCACAATAATTACAAATAAAAGACATTTTAAAAAATAAAGCGAGAAACAGCGGCCTTATTTAAGCGATTTCTTCCAGGCGACCTTGAAGATGGAGAATTACAATAGTACTTGATAATAATGGTAACAATAGAGCTATAATAAGTTTATACAATGCTAAGAATGTTCTTAAAGTTGTTTTTGTGGCTATATTTGTAAACCATGCATATAAGTAACTATTGCCATTCAAGCGTAGCGTAGCAGCATGCATCTCAGAGAAGATTCTGAGACTTAAAAAGAAGAATATGTCACTAAATAATTTAATTAATCCAGAAGGAAAAGGTTTTTTAATTTGTTAAGTACAAATGCTCGTCATAATGTCAGATAATTTTGCGAAGGTAATAAACACGATGTAATTTAAATAAAAGGCAAAAATAAAAGTAACGGTGATGACGATAAAGGGAAAAATGTTTACAGAGCAAAAATGTAGGTGATAAAGTAAAAGTAAGCGAACGCAATAAAACGTTTTTATACGATGGTTCATTGAAGGCTCTCGATGGAATTTTCTCGTGCTCCGGCCTAATCCAAAGTTATGACGATGCGCTGTGAACATCTATAGTTTTATGATCGTAGCTCGTGTTTGGCAATATTTTTTATTCATGTTTACGACGAGCCTTCTCAATAGGTTCCGTTCCGTCGATTTTGATCTATGAATGCACAATTTACCATTTTGCATGTCTATTTCCATTTGATGAGTAAAAAATGTTTTGTATTGACAGTTCGTTTTGTGTCTCCCGTCTGGAATATCAATTTTAAATATCGATCTTCATTTCATCTGTTTAAATTTAAAACATTTCTTGTAATGGTAGCAATGTATGGCTAATAATCAATAGGTCGTGGGTTCGGTCCCCACCGGTTCCATCATTTTTCTAATAGATTGATGTTCTCATCTCGATATCAAAAGGGGTGGTACAAATATCAAAATTTCGCCCGGGTCACGAACCAACGTCGACAGATGAAAAAGCTGTCTGTGCATTTAGAGAATATCGAAAGCATATCGAAAAATTCACCTACCATCAATTGAAGCTATGTTTCTCTGTCCTCCTTAATCAAAAAAATCATGCAATCTATTTTGAGGGTACAGTTAATTTACAATACACAATTATGTATCTACTTTCATAAAAACTTAGTGAACTATGTGTTGTAATATTTATATTGTTTTAATTGACTATGTAATAATACAATTTGTTATCATTATATTCACAGGATACTTTTGATTTTAGCTATAATGTACTGACAATCTTCCCAAAAATTTCAGTTTATGAATCACATACCGAAAGGAGGATCTATTTGTCGCAAAGACAGCCTGTCAAGGTTGTTGAGATGTATGCGTAGAATATACGGCCCTATTTACGATTTTAGGTAAGTTCAACAATATTACAATAGCAACAAACAATGTGAATATACCTGTGATTCCTCAAGGAGGAAGGACATTGTGTCTGGATGCACAAAATTGACATTTTTATGCGTTTGAATAACACTTTTCTGTGTCCAACCTAACGGAAATTAGTTTACGTTTTTACGTGATTCAAACTCAAGCCTCTCTTGAAGTTGACGCGGTGGGAATTGACGCGTTAAAATTATCTCTGAGAACATAAGGTTTGCAATTTGATTTTCATTTATGTAAAATAATAGTAATGGAAATTCTTCTGTATGCAGTAGAAGTTTTAACAACCGTCAAAAAACTTTAAAAGTAACAACTGACTTTTACGGCATTAGTGAAAAAAAATAGTGTCGAAATAGCTTATGTTACTTGGAAGATACTTTCAATAACACTGTGTTTATTTACGCTGCTTCTGATATTAGTTCGTTTAGAATACATAATTCTTAACTAACCTTTCTTATTAAAATGAATAAATATATGATTTTAAATTTAAGACTTTATTGAGATATATTCACAAATGGAAATTTGTTTTAATAAAATTAAGATTCAATAATACACATTTAACGGTTAAAAATGAAAACAGTAAAAAAATTGAAATAAATATTAAAATATATTGTGCGATTCCTATATAACCGTTAACCTATTGTATGTGCATCACACTAATGTAAAGATTAACTAATAATTCTCTTTTATATTTTTTATATTATTTCACAACTTTTTCCTTTGGCTACTTATATCGGCTAGTACATAAATCTTAGGTAGAAAAAAGCTCTTGAATAATTTTGTCTATTAACTAAGTATGTACTTATTCATTTATTGTAAAGAAAGCATCAGCTGACGTGAATTTGTTTCGTGACTCCAAATTCATGGCTCGCGGAAGAAGTTAACGTTTAAGATTTAATTAGCTTTAATTTATATTTTACGACAATGACATCAAAAATTACGATAACCAGATGTTCTTAATATCGGAATTGAATCAGAATTAGACGCAACCTGAATGAAACCGATAAATAAAATTCGCCTCTGTTAATTTAAAGTCGTAAAAAAACGGCACGCGATCCCATGAATGTACAATAAGGCTGTAAAATGATTTAATACTGAAATAACGGATGTTATGAGCAGAGAAATTAGGGACGACTGTTACGGTAAACAGTAATCAAGGAAAGAAAGACAGGATATTTTGATTACTGGCACGATACTAAATAATACATTCAGAAGATTTAATGCTTTTGTGGCACCTCGAGAATCAGACTCAGCTGAATGCTGACGAATACACGTACAGCGCTGTTTTTCTGTCTACTCCCTCTAGCCGAAAGGTTTAACAAATAACGCGAATTTAAAATATTGAAACGAACTAGTAGATCGAAATAAAGTAAATAGATCGTGCATTTTTTTTTACGCCGGCGATAAAAATTCATCAAGTTCTTTCGTTATCAATTTACCAGTCTACCAGTCTATCAATGGTTCGATTCTAGGTTCGAATACCTCTTTATCAATGTTGTAATTAAATGCCTACGTTATTTGTGTATGAAATTATAGTATATAGTCATCCAGCTTTATGTTTATACATGATCCATTTATTCTTTGGGATCCAATCATATTATTGCTTAGTCAGATTTAAAAATATAATTACGTCTTGAGTTTTATAAAAGTAAAATTCTTTGGGAAATGGGGTGATATTATGATCAGTTTAATTCATAGTTAAAATTAAAGCACACTACTGTGCCCAGCCCGACCGAAATAATTTATTCTAATCCCATATCAACGAAGTAACTAAAGTAACGAAAACTAACTTTTTTCCGCTCTACTAAAGTTCAAAGTTGTTAAATATACATAAGGGTAAGTGCACACGGATTAATGATGTCTAGGATCCAATTTTATGTCAAATTTCCTTCAAAAAGTATGCATCTAAAATGTGCTTTATACATCAGTATCTGTGTAACGCTGAAAAATAAGGCTGTGTTCCCAGGTGAATAGGACTTTCTATAACTTTATTTCCTTTATTGTTCATAATCTATCAACTTCGTCATATGGATTGTGTAAGTAGGTTATTCTCATACGAAACATTTGACAGGTAAATACAAAAAAGCACCTAGTAACTAAGGCGCGGGCGCAGTGTCTACGTACTAGCGCCATCTACTACGCTACCATCCGTATTCTGTTTACTTTTCCTCCAACGTGGACGCAGTCTAAGTAAAGAAATGTCAATCATATCGTCGTATTCCTCAGGGCACGAGTCAATTGCTCGACGTCATTGACGATTTGAATGAAATCACGCGTACGCTAGCGTGTCTCACGGCACTAAGAACATGGAAAAATACCGTAATTTCCAATCCTTGTACAATGTTATTTATTTGTGCCTAACATTATTATTATATAGGTCATGATAGTTGCACTGTATGCAATAATTACAGCGGCTCAAATGCCTGACGAAGCCGCTAAAAACCTTTTAAAACTAACACTTGCCGAATATCTGCGGTCTATTTTGGCCAATAGTGTCTTGCAAGGATTTGCATGGCTGGACAAACGTTCTGGCGGCTCAAACTATCCGTACTAATATATACAGATGTAAAGTTCATTTTAACGCGCTAATCTCAAGAACTACTGGTTCGAATTGAAAACATTATTTATTTGTTGGTTAGAGCGTTTATAGAGGAAGACTTAAGGATATAAAACATCACGCTGTAACCTAACGAAGAGACAGTGGGAAATGTGGAAGAAAATTATTTTAGGAGGAATTGGGAGTTATAAACAATCATAAGTTGTAATGTTTCTTGCTAGTAGTAATGCTTGGGGTAACTATAAACAACTGATGCATTATGACCGATGAAGAGGCAGGAAGCACCAGACAATAGAACTCTCCCCCTATAGGAACTAATACTGCAAAATGAAATTGGCCAAGTTTAAATTCGCTTTCAAAGGTCAATATAAGAACTCCTGCCGCGGGACGAAGGCGAAAGTTCGAGGCAATATTAAATTATAGTTGGGAATATTAATGAGCCGTGCTTTTATAGCAATTACCCCAAGTGGTACCGACATTCGCGTGATCCCAAGAAAAAGTCAATGTCACTCGCTATGTGCAATAGAATTAACGTGATTGTCTATAAATAATACTCTATGCACCAGATTGCATGCAAACTATACTTAGTGCAATGTAGGGTGATACGTTTGACATTTACACCTAACGTTTTCGGTTTATTACCGCTGTGCCCGCGACTTCGTTCGCGTGAAATAGTGACTTGGGGTAGAATTTTTAATTATTTAGGCTGTTTATTAATTTGTGTAATTGCGCATTTATCGCAGCCAATCTATGTTGTAAGCTCACATTACTCCTACTCTAACTACTACCTAACCTATTTACTCTAACCTATTCCCATAAAGCCAGAGAAGAAATTTTATTGTTCTAGCTTCAAAAACCACGAATTTTCATACAAACTTTCACCCCCCTTTTAACCCCTTACAACCCCCTTTTCGCAATAAAAAGCCTATGTTCTTTTTCAGGGTCTAAACCATCTGTGTACCAAATTTCATTCAAACTCGTTCAGTAGTTTCGGCCTGAAAGAGTAACAGACAGACAGACACTCTGTCTGTCTGTCTGTTACTCTTTTATAATATTAGTAAGGATGATGTTATGCAACTACTTTATAACTAAAAAATCCATATTAGTATTTATTATAATATAATAACAATAAGAACAAAGAGGGGAGGAGTTCTTGCTTTTTTTTCTCATCTAATTTCAGAATACATTTTTATTATTAGTATTTTTATATAGTCGTAGTTTAACAAATGCTTATAGTGTTTATTGTTTTTTTTATGTATAATCGAATCTATCACATTACAAACTATTATATTCTATTCCATCCCTATTATAAATTCGTAGCCTTATCACCCTACATTAGACAAAGTATTGTGCTCGTTTAGGAATAAACAGTTTTAAGTAAAGCAAATAAAAACATTTTAGACAGTGATGTAGTTTACTTTTAGTTTACGATTTTGTCGCTTTACACTTCATGGCTTTTCATGAGAAGGGTGAACACGAAAGGAAAAATATTGCACCAATTTTAATAATGTACAGCAGACGATGCTAATTCTAGGATTATTGATGTAGTCAGCGTTCGTTTTTTGTAATTAAAGTAAAACGTATAAGACCCTGTATTATATTAATTAATTACTGCAACATTGCAATTATCACCGATTTACTATTATCATAAAAAAATCCCATAAAGATAATATTTTTTTTAAATACTGTTGTTATTAGGTTTATCCGATGTACAAAAAAATGCATTCTTTCACATGTATAGGTAATACGCTGTTAACTATTTCAGCCCGCCTTGCTTCCATCTCCCGTTAGAATATGCCAAGCTGGTGTCAGAGTGCTCCAGACTGAGACGCAGTGATGAAGGCGCCAATGTCGTTTGGATACATAAGCCAGTCGCGCAAAGTCAGGGCCGGGGGATATTCTTGTTCAGAGTAAGTAAAGATAGAAGAAGTCTCAAAACATACAAATTTTATGTAGTTTTCGACGTGGTCATTGGTCTAATGGTAACAGCTAATAACCAAGTATTCCGAATATCCAAAGCCAAAATAGGCTGACGAGGTTGGTATCTAGGTTAGATGCTGTATGGTACATACCATGGTGTGGCATGGGGTATAGGGTAAATCTAAATAAAACAGACTTGAATACTGTCTATAGTTTACGCGAGTAGTACACATTTAAATAAAACACTTTAACGGTTTAAAACGCGATATATATTTTCAAATAAGTTTAACCAATATATCGCGTTTTAAACCGTTAAAGTGTTTTATTTAAAAACAGACTTGTCTATGACTAAGAACTGTGTGTTTTATCCCGGTGAGAGGTTGGTAGGACATATTTCTGTGTCTATCCGCGACCGAGGGACATGTGTCCTGATTAGACTACTATGCTTTGCGAAATCGAAACTTGAACTAAGACCTTTTATTAAGACATAAATGCGGTGGAAAATCCGATGGCATTAACTGGTATTCTGATTATTATTAATTTGGATAATATTAGCAATATGTGGAAATTTACTTTCGTTTGAGGTGTTATTAACAGTAGGTGGAATAGATCTATTTTTATCAGCTCGTTTTGGCATGCGCTACGAGGCTAATACCCGAATAATTTTGATAACTAAATCTCGTTCCACATCGTACGTCATTTATGGGTTTAGTAAGTTACAGTTGTTTAAGCTAAGTATTCGTAATCACGCGATTGAGGCAGGTCATAATATATCCACGTTAACGAATAGAGAATCATTCAAATAGATTGATCGTTTTATAAATACAAAAGTCAGATCTATGGAAAATAATAGAATGTACGTAGCCTAATTATAATATGTTTTTAATTACTATTAGGAAACATTTGGGCTACTTCCTTACAGGGAAATTTAAGTTCTGGATAGACAGGTCTCGAATTAAAATATCACCAGTTTATACTCTAATCGAGGTACGTAATAATATAATAATAGTAATGAAATAAATAATTATAGTTACTAAGGTACGTAAAACAAACATTGACACTCGGAAATGAACTGTGTATTTCTCAGTATGTAACGCGTATCGATTTTATTTTTAGGTAATCGAATTTCTGTGACAACTATTGACCACATTGTTATATGGTTCTGAGATTCGTACTAAGAGTCTCTTGTGAAAGGTTTAAACTTAATCGCGGAAGTAGTAATAGTAGGTTTTTTTTAATAGAAGAAGACAGACATGCATGCGGTTCACTGGATGAAAGTGAAATACCTTACCATATACCACCTCCACAAGATGCTCTGGCGACCAGTTTTGGCTTTAGCTATCCGGAGGTCCATATTATGTAAACTCCACACTTCTCCCTTTTCATACAGAAAAAGCTTTCATACACAAAACTTTAGGGACAAGCGTTTCTTTTCGTTTCACCTTGATAGAACAACTTGCAAAACCAGATTCAAAACTCGTTAATTGCATATTCCTATACTGGACAATTAAATTTTTGTTCTTTTACTAGCCAATAATGGACGTCGTATTTTAGATTGTTAAAATCAAAAATTATTTATTCTAGTAATCTAACTTTACATTTACTACCAGTTCTCAGAACGAGAAGAACTGGCAATCATTTTACATTCTTTAAGTACTTTTAGTGCACTACATATTTTTCCTTGTAGGAGCGGGTTCCTCCACACTCCAAGCATTTTCACCATTTAAATATTGATTAACGTCATGATAACTCTAGCAGTTTTTGTTTTACGTACGATTTGAACTTATTTATTTAGAGTGCCAGCACTTCACGTGCTTTAACTATTTATGAATTAATAGTTTGATCTTTTGATTTTTAGAGCATATGCGAACTTCGATGTGGTACACCAGCTGTAGTGCAGCGTTATATAGAGCGGCCACTTCTCATTGCGGGTTACAAGTTTGATCTTAGATTGTATGTCTGTGTTCCCGGTTACAGGCCGCTGACAGCCTATATGTACGCTGAGGGTTTAGCTAGATTTGGTAAGTAGCGTCTAATATGACAGAGGAGACACAAGAGAAATTGGTCAATCCTATAATCTGTCTAATTAACGCTGCATCTAAAAAGAGCTGGCGACCCGTTAGCTGTGGATGTTAGAAAGTCTATAAAACGCAACTAAAATGTGAAATTATCTTTCACGGCGTTTCAATATTCCTACCACTCATTTACTGTCTAGTTCAATTATATACTTAGTGAAAATGTATGTAAAAAATCAGAGATATATATAACATAATCAAAAAATCTGAATTCAATTGTTTTCAGTCATACAATGCTACTAATGAACCGTCGAGCAAAAATAGTGGTTTCATAGCAGAGAGCCTCTCTCTCTCTTTCTATTTTTATATAAATAAGTGATTTCATTATTTCTTTAGGTACCGACAAGTATACACTGTCAGATATACACAACCCGTACAGACATTTAACGAATTCGTCTTTAAATAAGACTGGACCAAGATACGCTGAATGCAAGGATCGAATTGGAAGCGGTAAGTTTATAATATTCCTTTTTTTTTTAATTCATGGTGTGAATGCCTAATGCACAGGCACGTCGGGCAATAGTTTATATTTTTCCTAGAATGTTCCTAACATTACATTTATACTACTGTTATAAAGCTGAAGAGTTTGAAAGCGCTTATCTCAGGGGCTAGTTCGAATTGAAAATAATTTTGTGGTGATTCGAGCGTTTATCGAGAAACGCTTAAAGTAAAACATTAGGCTGCGTCTAATAAGACCAAAGGAATAAAGAGAAATGTTAAAAAACGGGGAAATTCTTTGAAATCTTTGAAAACTTAACTGAGAACCGTTTTTGTGGTAATCTAATTGTGGTCGAAATACTACATATTATGACAAAACAACGTTTGCCAGGTCACCTAGTTTATTATTAAATTTGATAGGTATTTATATACAACATAAAAGTGTTAAATGTTATGCTTTTTGTGAAAGCTATTCGTGTTATTTTAGTTTTGTACTGAAATTAAAAATGTATAGAAAGTTTTCATTTAGAGGAAACGATAATGAGTTATAACATTTCTTAAAATAACTTAATCCTGCAATTGAACTAAAGAATATGATAATTTGTTTATATTTTGCTACCGTGTTAAGGGTTTAAGATAACGCCACCTAGTGTCGAACGAAACTATTAAAGAGCTTTATTTCAGGCTGTAAATGGACGTTGAAGCAAGTCCGTCGAGCTTTAATCGGCAGATGGGGTGCTGTCGAGTGGCTGGTGTGGCAAAAAATAAGAGCTCTCGTAACGTTAACCCTACTGGCGCAAGCTGCTGGCACGCCGCCGACTAGAAACTGCTTCGAATTCTACGGATTTGATGTTTTACTTGATGACTCTTTGAAGCCTTGGTTAATAGAGGCAAGTGTCTATTGTTGTCTCTATATAATGTTGTCAAATATTTGATTAAAACCGATATTAGATTAAAAAATATCTACGACACACGCGGGAATGAATCAGCATCCACACCGTTCTGAGCAACAGCACCACTTACACAAGTGATAAAATCGATTTTAAATTTATATAATGCCATCATGTGCGACATGTGAAAAATATTTAATTCTCAAATATATCCTTGTAATTATTTTTAACGAAGACTACATATAGTGCTTGTATGAATATTGAAATATTTAAAATAACATCGTATATCATATAACGGCTTAAACGGGCACAAAAAAATATCTGATTATAGGTACACCACGTACATGTGACACAACTTTTTTTATTTGCATCGCTGAGCAATTTAATAATTTAATAAACCTTCTTGATTCAAAACGCTATTAGATATGTATGTTTGCCATTATATATCCGAAACGGACCCCACACAAATCTAAACAATATAAGTTTTAAATAGTTTGTTTTATTCAACAGCCAAAAGTTTTGTTTTGAATTGAAGTTTGTTTTAGGTGAATCTATCGCCAGCTCTAGCAGCAGACTGCGAAGCTGATGTCACAGTAAAGCAGCCGATGCTGCACGAGTTGTTTGACTTGTTGGGTCTACCTATGCGGCACACTGGCTTGTCTTATCTGCAGAGACCGCTGACACCAAACATTATAAGGTATGTTCGTTTTAACGTATGTCTCACCAAATTGAATTAATTAATTAATTAATTATTATTATGAATTAATTTCATAAATGTTATACCTTCATAAGGATTTAAAGAGTAAAACCTGCGACCTGGTTGGGATTTGAACCCGACTGTTGTTCTGCGATTTTATAAAACAACAAACTTGGCAATGTTAAGAATAACTGCATAAAGTTATAAGTATTTTAATAATTCTATAATATTATTGACAAAGATGAGCGGGTCGGCATGACATAGATCTCTTGTAACGCTTTCACTAGCCTGTGTAAGTTTTATTCGAACTTATTATTTGTTTATTATACATGCGTCGAATGTCTAATACTTTCATGCGTTAAAAAATACGAGATTATATAAAAATACCTTTAACTTTTAAGTTGCAGTTCAGAAGATGAAAGCGGTACATCGACCGTGGGTAACCGTTCAATGTCGGGCCACAAACGCGGCGGGAAACATCAGCGACGTCGGAGGGCCATGCCTCTGCATTGCGTTACACTGCAACCACCTATGGCCGATAAATACAACGTATGTGAAATTTTCCCCTGTGTGTTATGAAGAAAAGAACATCTTTATGTCGATGTAACAGACCAATTTAATTAACAGGCAAGTCGTTGATCAAACTTCTCTGCCATGGATGAGCGAAACGATTTCATTTCCCCAGTATTTGAACCCAGGACCTCTCGTGCTTAACGTAGTGCTAGGCAACGCGCCTTTATCTTCAGCTACGTAGACGATAACTGCTGTACAACGTACTTCCATTTATAACTTTAGCAATACATGTACAAGTTTTAATATTCAAAAGAAAACGTTTTAAGGAAAAATGTAACACTCAAAAATATATGAATATTACAGGATGTTTCCGCCGTTTCTCTGAGTCAACTGCACACATACAAATCATCAACCGATATTGTTACTGATAGATTAGAAAGTCAGGTTAGTGCTATAATTATGACGTATGTAAAAAACTAAAAAGAGAAACTAAATGTTATTTTTATGTTTTAAGTCAGCAACAAGCTTAGCATCAGAACCAGTAGATGAAACATGGCGAGGTGGATATGCAACAGCTGCGTCCCGACGTCGCATGATGAACGCTTGTATGTGGGGCAACGGGGTCAGATGGGATAAAGGTGTGAACCGCGTGGGGCAGTGGGTCCGAATATATCCACACACTCTGCCCAATGACGATCAGGTATTTTTAGTTTTTTTTTTTCGGTGATTTTAGTTGTTAGAGAATTAAGAAATAACTTTGTGTCGTATGTAAAACAAAAATTAGTTGAAAGGTACCGTAATATGTAAACGATTGCTTGTATTTTAGATTACTCTAACAAAAAAACGTAGTTCACTTAATGTACGTGAGGACTTTGTAACTAAAACTTGGCGATAAAAGCAGTGGCGGCGAGTTTCATGCCAATTCTTCTCATTTATGTTGTCTCCTTGATTCAAGAACTGGTATTAAGTGTAAATTTAGAGTTTTAAATTGTATTAACGTACATAAGATCTTTCATTTTTCATGATAGAGAAGGACAGCTAAGCATGGTGTCCACTTGATGGAAGGTGAAACACCCCAGCCCCCCCCCCCCCCCATATATTATCGAAACTAGATGCGCCGTTGTCCTTTTCTGGGTTTGGAGATTCAGATAAATAAAGGTTCCGTATCCGTCCTTTTATGGACTACTTGCTTGCAATGATGGGAGTGCTAGAATAAGAAGTATGCTTTATTCCTCCTCAGTTACCATTCGAGGACGTGAGAGAGAGCGTCGCGCACGTGTCGAAGCTCATGCGTGCTGCACGAGAGGTGACTCGCGAGTGCGGTCGCGACGCACAGTCACGTGACGCAACGCGTGACGCACTTTTCGAGGCCACACTGCGTAAGAAGCTCGCGTATGGACCACACTTCGAAGTGTGGCTGCCGCCATTTTAATGTGTTCAATTCATTATAAGAATAAATTTGTTTTAAGTTATATGTTTTTTGTCTGCCTTTCTATAAAAACATAATTTAAATCAATGGTTGTACTTAGTTTGACGGGCTCGTTGATGTGTGACCAATGTGTGGCTAATAATCGATGGGTCGTAGGTTCGACACTTTTCTAATTTTTCTCAAACATGTCGGACGTCTTTTCGAAATCTGGATATTAAATGGAGTCGTAGGAATGTCGATTCCACTCGGATCACGAACCAATGACCGCACTTGAAAAAAGCCGTGAAGCTTAAACGCGTTTGGGTTTCTGGGAATTTCGTTTGAAAATCCTCAGACTAGAACTCGATATGTGGCTGAATTACTTCACTTGCCATCAAATAAACCGTATGATTCTCTGTCCTTCTCTATCTCAAAAAAGTTTGATGCCCCCTATGGTTATAAACGATCATGTTACTTCTTTCTCTTTTAATCACATGATTACCTAAAATGACTCAATTGCGTTATGCACGTGAGTCAAGGTACATTTCAGCCAATTTCCTGTAAATAAACCATCAGTCGAACACCCTCAATTGTGCTCGCTCCACCTCCCAGGTGAGTAAAGCGATTTCACTTAACTTAAGATAACGTTTAAAAACCGATGATTAAATTCGAGCACTCGAAATGGACAGTGCTATTTCTACTCTTCCATATGCGTCCGTACTCAATAGAAAAACACAATGGAGCTTGAACAATGGCTCCATTCTCTAGTCTTAAATGCCTTCAGCCGAATGGAAATTTTACAGCCTCACTACATATCACGGTAACTTCATTTTTACATGACCAAATGGATTCATTGTTGAAGAGCATCTGGACGGATATGGGTGTCATTTGTTCCTGCAGATTGTTGAGGATATTAAATCCATTAAATAAACACAATTAACGATTTAAAATGTGGATACTTTAGTATTTATACTGTCTATAGTTTACGCGAGTAGTACACATTTAAATAAAACACTTTAACGGTTTAAAACGCGATGTATTCGTTAAACTTCTTTGAAAATGATTTTTAACTTCGGCCCGTTCGGACGTTTTGGTTGCTTTGCAGCAGCCGGGGGACGTCACGGGTCGGGGAACGTCACGGGTCGGGGAACGTCACGGGGAAGTTTAACTAATATATCGCGGGTTTAAACCGTTAAAGTGTTTTATTTCAATCAATACTTAGTTGATATTACGAGTAATATAAGAATTTTATGAATTGTTATTAGATTATTAGGGGGATTTTATATTAGATTAAAATGTTTTTGTCAAGTAGAGATAAAATCTATAATTGCTTATTCTTCTGAGTAGTTTAAGTTACGTGCAGTTATAATAATGAAAAATTGTTAACACCCGTTTGTCTGTTCCGCAAATAATGTTTCAAGTAAACGCAGAACGTAATGCATAATATTTTAATAAGGAGTAAAGTAGAGCTCCGCGGCATGAAAAGCTTATATCTAATAACTGCAGCCTCAGTTTAATTATGAACGAGACGGTTAGTATTTTGTTTACACCCCTGCTTATTATACAGCAGGTACCTTAACTTAAGGCAGTGTACACTGCTTCGTTATGTAACGCGTTACTAATCACTTTTGCCAACGCCCCGATGTACATTTACTTATTGATACGTCTATTGATACACAAATAGTTATATAGTTAAAATTATGTTGCTTACGAAAAGTGGGACTTGAGCTATAACTAGCAGAACAGAGGCATAGAGAGAAAGTGGATGTTAGAATTTCTATCCCAGAGCTCAGTACGATTATTTTCTCTCATAGCTTAGTCCAAGAACTTAGGGCCACTATAGTGCTTCACAGCTGGTTGGATTTTAAACACCACTAAATAAGTGATGGTTAACGGAAAACCTAATATGATCTTTATGGCTGGAGGTAACAGGGAAGCAAATCTGTATTCCAAATCAAGGCTGGTACAAGTTTGGCTTTATATACCGTTCAAAGCGATGGTGATGGGGTAATAACTTTTTATTCCAAACAACTACTCATTTTGAGAGAAATTGTCCGGAAATGCCGTGTCAATTGGTTCAAAGCAAAGGGTGAATTTTAATTGGTTCTAGCAACAGCACGAAAGTCCTCCCCGTGTCGTAAAAATGTTTTCAATCTAAAATCGTTATTTTAATTAAGAAATTGACAAATAATATTTCTCCCTAAGCGAGATTCAAACTCTGTTCCTAGTGGTGCAGTCAAAGGTAATACCACTAGATCTAAAATCTGTACTATATTTGAACAAGAAAACAAATCCAATAGAAAAACATTATCTAAGCCATTACGCGTAGAGGATGCAGTAAATCTCGTATAGCCAGCGTGGGCTTAGGACGTTATTGAGTTGTACGTCTTGTCGACCGCTCGTTCTTGAGCGTATATCATAAGTTTTCAATTAATTTATACCTCCGTTCATATTCTGGAATGTTCTGAGACAAAATATATTAGCGTTCAACTAATCTGTATGGACAAGTACTTATAGGTTTATATAAATAAAAATTAATCGCCGAAAGCGTCTTTTTTTGTGAGTACAAAATTCGTGGTTAACGCATATAATTATTAGTTTTTTTTGTATAACTTGCGTCATCGTACGTAAAAAGTAGTTTTTTTATGAGATCAAAGCAACAGTGTACTAACTTGTTTGTCGTTTTCAAAATTAGAATTGTTAAATTAAAATTGCAGATTCTTAAAGATTTATCATTTGTAATGCCCAATCTTAAAATCTTACTTTATAATTAATACACGGTTGAAGAAAATTACTCTGTATTGTGTGTGGTATAAAACAGTGATTTTTATTTAGTTTAACTTATTAATAAGATTCAATATTGGCTGCAATTTACACGAGAAAAACAAATTTAAATGTTTAAAACGCGCCCATATAATATTCAATTAAAACAAATTAACTATAAACCGACTTTTCGGATTTTTAATTGATAGGACACGGTAGCTCAACTGGTAGACCGGTAGCATCGACCACTGTGTATGTTGGTTCGACTCCCGCCTGCCTTTTTAATTTAAATAGTTTTTTTAATATATCTATAACCATATGCAATACTAAACAACATGTGAAAATAAGAAAGTTTCCAAAATCAATACGTGCCAATATCAAATCGGCACACAATGACAGCACTAATTGTCCCAGCGAGACCGTCCCGGAAAAAGAAATCCAGCCAACCCGATAGAATCCCCAGGCATATTAGATCGTTCTGAAATTAATTTCGCATTCCGTAATAACCGAGCGACACATCGGCGACCGCGACAATTGAATGAGCCAGCGCGTTCGGCCGAGCAATCCATTATGTAGATTGGTGGGCCGATTGCGGCATTGTCGCCGGCTCGGTCTGCCTATTACGAGTCGAATGTACCGCCCCGTACGATTCATTTTATGGATATTGCATCGTTGGATTAACGATTGATTGATGACTTCGGCTGGACGCTTGTTTCGTGCGTTCAGGTGGCACTGCAAGGTTGAGCGTTGTTGGTTAGGTTAGGCTAAATAGGGCACAGTCTCGTAAAATAGATAATGTATTTTTTTAAGACAACATATAGCTTAATACAACCTTACACTTTTTGTATTTTTTACATGTTATAACGATACATCTTGCGCGAGAGGTGCATGTTTGTATGGGTTGGAAAAATACGACGACGACGGTTCAATTGAGCTACGGATACGGTAGCTCAATTCCTTAGAGTAGCAGCACGCAACGCTATAGAAGCTGGTTCAAGCGCCGCCCGTGTCTTAAATTGTTTTTAATCTAAATAGGTTTTTCATTTTTATAATATATCTAATATCGTACTATATTTCTACACTTATGTGAGTGGATTTGTATTTTTGTATGTGTGTACGTTTGTAAGGAATAAATTTAAAATGAGCCGATGTCAAAAATTCTTTACGGATTCTAGCTACGTTCGAGCTACGTTCACTCTGAGTCATAGAAGCCATATTTATTCTTAGAAAAGATTAGAATTAGATCCTTACTAGACTTTTTGTAACGTAACTCAAAGTGTAAAAAATAAAACATCTTTAGCCACATATACTGTGGAAACTTTGAATGGTACAAAAGTGGTTTATACAATATTAAAGAATGTATCAATAGCTACAAAATAAATACTTTTAGCTTCTAAATGGCTTCTGTCACAATCTTATGAAGAAACCGAAAGTGTCTTGAGGGTCTACCAATAAGTATTTAAATTAAATACTCACACACGCAAACACCCACTCACACTCACACTCATACACAGCTTATAAATGTTGATGAAAAATGTTAATAGTAATTAGATTCACTTATCACACGCAGGTCCAGCGCCCGGTTCCTGTGCTACAGCTTTACAGCTATTTCATGCGCCAACGAAAGACTCAATTTGTAAACAGGTATTAAGCTATTATACGAATTAATAATAAATATCGAAAGTGCGTCCGAGTCACACACCACCGTCCACAGATGAAAAAGCCGCGAAGTTTAATCATGTTTCGGTCAGTCTGTGGATTTCCGAATATCCAAAGCCAAAATATATCGAAATCGCATCTTGTTTATATGCTATAGACTTAGGTAATTCATCTCATCAGTAAGAATAAAAAATGTAAGCGGATAGAAAGCAAATCTGAGCTTTAGTAACCCTTTGCTCTCGTCATCCGGGACTCATGAATAAGTAATTATTTCTCGGCTATTAATATTTTTACCATCCCGTAGCGTTGATTGCCTCTTGAATTTATTATCTAACTCGACTATACAGCATTTTCGTATTTATTAAGACCACCTGCCACGCTGTGGAGGCATCTTAGTGAGTTATGGCGTAAAGGAGAATATTTACTTTTGCTTCGCTCATGCAATATTAAGTAGAGAATCTTCTGATTAGCGCTCTTCAAAGATCAAGGTCGTACTTCTCATGTCGCACCGTCTCGTCGACCTGATATTGGTAAGCCTGACCATCCTACAATGATTTTGTTCGTATTTCGCTAGAAACTGGCAAGTAAGTTAAAATCCAATTTATGTAAGATATATGATTGGGAAAACTTTAATATTTTTCACATGAAGGCACTATATAGGAATTTAAAAGTCGAAAATAAATTGTAAAAATTTTCGACTCGAGCAGGACATGAACCGGCATCGTCAGCGTTCCGTGCTATTGCTCTAATTCTGATAGGCTCATTGGTCTAATGTTACTCATATCAATGTATGGTAGTAGCTAGTAATTTTCAACGGGTGTGATCTCCACCCGGTTTCTGATTAATTGTTATTTTTTCTAAAAACATATTGGACTTCATCTGGACATCTGAATATTAAATGAGTAGGACGAATATAGACAATTCCGTCCGAGTACAATCTGTGCATTTCTGACTATCCAAAGCCAAAATTGGATACCGCATCTTACATGTTATATGGTGATCCCAAAGACAAACAGTCTTTAAAGAAAAATATTTTTTTGTGGCTTTCAAGTGCTGGGACCTTGACGATGCTGAGACCCGTTACCTTCACCATGAAGCTGTTCCATAAGGTCGAGACCCCGTACTCTTTTGGCCCTCACCTTTCCTAAAATAAGCAACTAATACATAAATTAAAACGATGAATATACAATGATGACGATATAAATATATGTCCCTCGAATTCTAATTAATTTAAATGTCGATTTCCGCAGTATATTGCTGTTTTCCTTCTATTTAGAAAAATACATTTTACGACTAAAATACAGATAATAATAAAAAAACGTCATACCAATCATGATGTTTAAAGCATACCAAACACGCAGTTTTTTCCATAAGTTATATCATTGAAATAATCCAATTCTATTGTATCTAATCTTTCCTTTACCTAAACCTATAATAAACAGTGAGATGCAAACTTGTTTTTGATAATCTTGTAATATTTGAAGCCGTATAATAAATTATTATTATTTTTTCAATTTAATTTCGATTTTTAAATTATATAGTGCCTTCGTGTGCAATAACATTTAAAAAATAATAAAGTTATCAAATGTTATAACTTTGTAATTTCATCTTCAATGATTTTGCAAGCTTTGCAGCTTTAGACGTTGAACCTTAATAAGCAAAAGGTTGAAATTACATTGCGCGAGAGGTGCATGTATCAATAAGTTGAAAAAATTCGACGATGAGGTGTAGGACTCAGTAGCTCAATTGGTAGAGCAACAGCACGGAACGCTGACCATGCCGGTTCAAGTCCTGCCCAAGTCGAAAATCTTTTCAATTTATTTTCGATTTTTAAAATATTCTTGTAATAATTTAACTACATATATATGAACGATGTGCAAACTCGTACAATAATGCAAAGTTTTTGTATATTCAATTTTACAAAAGACTAGTATGCTTAAATGTTGTCTCTAGTTTACGCGAGGAGTACGCATTTAAATAAAACACTTGGCCACGGGGGACGGCTGCAAAGCATCCGAAACGTCGGGCCATAGTTTAAATAATTAAGTTAAACTAATATATCGCGATTTAAAACGTTAAAGTTGTTTATTTAAATAGTATTTTTATGCAAGGAAACCACTAACGTATGCGGTATTTTATAGTAAATAAATAAAAAATATTTATCAATGCTAACGAAGACTTACAATACAATGCATACGAAAAGGACAAAGTCAGTGAAAGCCTTTAGCCAAAATATTTGCAATATCGGATAACGTCAACGATTAAATGAATTCGGCAATCCATTTGAGCACACAATGCATTGTACTAGAAATAATAATATTTACCTACATACCACGGGAACAAAGATGGCGCTCATTAGATATTTTCACTAGCTAAATGGCAAATAGATATTCATATGTTTAGTATTGGTTACAGTCTATTTGTAACAGATAGTTGCGATTAAACACCGCTGTGTCCTATTCAGAAATGGAGTCTATTTGTTTATTTAAATGAAACACTTACTTAATAAAACGTCATCTGAAAGTATTCCCTGGAGTTAAGACTCCTGGGAAAACTGAACTTGGGTGGTGTCACCATTGAACTACGGTTGAAAGCAGTCGAATAAACACTATCTTGAGTTTATAACATTAATAATATCTTGTTTCAAATTTATTATTAAATGAAATGAATAACCAAAACCTTTTACGGGTTTGAAACTCAAATTGGTGAATAATCTATACCTATATATAATCTATAAGTATGTACAACCCGCGGGTCTTGACGCCTAACAACAGCCGACGTCACGATGGGTGCGTCGCGTTTTATAACAATAAGTGTTTTTTTTTATATGTTCTACTAACACGTTATATGTATAACTTTTCTATAAAAATACAAAACCGATTTATTAATATTAATATTACATTCACATAGGTTGAGAAGCGCCACTGTACGCTGCCGTCGCAAATTTGAGTCCCGGTCATAATTATATTTCAATAAAAAAATATTCACGTTCTGAATGTTTTTCAAATTCCTACTAGAAACATTTTCCATGAAGTGTGATTAGCAGGTCTAAGCCCAAGGCCATTTTCATGCTTGAAGTGACTGTTGAATGTACGATTCCCGAAATATGTAGATTCCATCTCAAGGGTCAATCAACTGTATCCTTTAAGCTACCATATTGGACGGCTGTCGCATGAATATTCAAAGCTGGCCCACTGAAAGTTCTTCACTCTGTGGCGTAGGTACTGATTGCAAAATGTTTACAGTTATTAGATAAACACTGACGGTGAAACGCAAATGTTTGCGGGCAACCCTCGTTATGGAAATGGGGGGCCTAATATGTACAATGGGTAACATTCCGCGAAAATTGTTTGCAATCTCAAACACACATATTGATTTCACTGTTTTATTGAGTCGTATCGATACTCGAATGTCCTAATTAGTTGCGCGAACTATATTGAATTCGCCACGTTATTAGTTTTCGGTACTAATGTGCGTTTAGTTGTATTATTGACATAATCGATATTTGCCATAAGCGGTCGTATACTTTCTATGTCGAGTAATATATTATACAGAGATACAAAATTCAAAATGGACAAGGGCTATCTTAAAGTGGTCATACTATATTATATTATTGCAACTGTGGGTAGGTAGCAATAATATAAAATAGTATGGCCAATAATCAACTGTGTCCAAGATATTTCTAATCTATTTATAATTCTTCTTGAACATTTTAGACTTTGTCTGGACTGGATATTAAATGGATAGTGAAATATCAAAAATTTCGTTCGGGTCCGAATCACCGTCCACACAAGCCATAAAGTTTATTCGCGTTTCGGTTACAGTCTGTGGATTTCCGAATATCCAAAGCTAAAATAGGTCGTTGGTATTTTATATGGCTGAGATCTTTCACCTTCATCAAAGGCTTGTTTATACCTATGCTTCTCTGTCCTCCCCTATTATAAAAAAAACTTTCGAAATGATGGCGGAGGATAGGGAGCTCCTGGTGTTCAATAGGGAACCTGTTGGACACACCTCTAAATTGTAAATAATTTTGTGATTTAAAAAGTGTTGTAAATAAAGTTTTTATTTTATTTATTTTATAGAAATACAGTGTCTATTTGCTTTTGAGATAACTAGCAATTCAAAACTTAGCAGGATTAGATTTTGTCTTTTCAAATAGGTAGGAAATAAAAGAAGGCCCTCGTAAAAAACAATACTTAGGGCTTATTTCAAAGAATTGCGTATATTCTGACTTACTTAAATCATGGGCCAGTTATAATTTGCGCACATGTTTCACTGTGAAGTACCTTCAATTGTTTCGTGTTTAATTAGACGAGAACAAACACGTTCGCGCAGAACGAACGCCTGCAGCCGCGGTCCTACCTTTGTCCTTTGTGATGAAATCCACAACTTTCTTGTTTCCACCAACGAACTTTCAGTTTTAACTGCTAATGATCGTGTTAATTTTATTAATACTTCCTTAATTATAAGCTATGTAGGTATTAATTTAATACCAACTAACTTGCTGACTTCTCTCAGAACAGCCTCAGTAGTTGAAGAATTAGCTGACATTTTTTTTTATAAAACAGGAGTACAGAGTATCTTAGTTTTCATGTGGTGGTAAGTGAAATATCCTAGCCAGATAACATCTCAACAAGAGGCGCTATGACCTATTAAGGCTTCGGTTAATCTGAAATCCACAGACTGAAATCGAAACACGATTAGATTTCACAGTTTTTTCGTCCGTGGATATGTTCGTGACCAGGACGGAATTTCGATATTTCGATATATATACATAGCTATCATTAGACCACCGACTGTTAGAAAGGTCTAATAACTTTATAAGGCAGAATTAAAAGATATTCAACATTGGAAATATTCAAATAATAGAATATCCATAAGTGTTATTACTTATGGATATCCTATTATTTGAATATTACCTTACAACTAATTAATATTAGTATAAAAATGTAAGTCGTGGATGGGTAAAATAAAAAAAATCACCAGCCTTCATTCAATCCGTTCCTATAGCTGGGATTAGGCACTTAGGGTAAATAGGCCATAATCTACGAAGCGAGTCTAAGGCAAACATTTTTTTGTCATAGGGTTAAAACTACCTACTTCACGAATATTCGGGTATTCAATATGGAGCAACGTAGATCTCAAAATCCTTACTAATATTATAAATGCGAAAGTAACTCTGACTGTCTGTCTGTTACTCTTTCACGCGAAAACTACTGGAGGGATTGGAATGAAATTTGGTATACAGATGGTCTAGACTTTAGCTTTTTGGAAGTGGGAGTGGGAGTAGAAGCGATGTGAGATGAGAGTGTTGCGGCAAAGTAGCACTTACAACATAAATTGGCTGCGACAAATCCGCAATTACATAAATTAATAAACAGCCTCAATAATTGAAAATTCTACCCAATTTAAATAAAACACTTTAACGGTTTAAAACGCGATATATTAGTTAAACTTATTTGAAAATGATTTTTAACTTCGGCCCGACGTGACCACGGCTGCTGCAAAGCATCCGAAACGTCGGGCCGAAGTTAAAAATCATTTTCAAATAAGTTTAACTAATATATCGCGTTTTAAACCGTTAAAGTGTTTTATTTAAATGTGTACTACTCGCGTAAACTATAGACAGTATTTAATTCTACCCAAATTCACTATTTCACGCGGACGAAGTCGCGGGCACAGCTGGTTAAATATATATATACATGTTGAGTGTTTCTGTAAGCCATTGTCCAGACCTTCATTAATAGTCGTATTTATATTACATCAATTTGTAGTTTAGATTTCATTTCCATGACTGCTTATTTAGGTATCCCGTTTAACTGAGAGCTATATTAAATGGAAAATTTAATTAACACGTTCGGTTTTCATTTTGTAAGAAAGGATTTCTGTGAGGTATATTCTATTAAATAATTTAAACGAAATTGCATATTTATTACAGATTAGTCTCTCTAAAAACATTATATAGAAAAAGATATATATATATATATCTATTTATGTGTGAAAGAAAAAGTGGCGGTCACATTTTTGGATCCAATTCAAAGAATAGTAAGTTACAGGCAAGTGAAAATTCACTCAGAATTTATCATTGACACTTAACATCGATCTACATCGGTTTCTTGTCGTAAAATAATGCTAAAAAGAATAATTTCGTTCGGAGTAACAAACATTTAGAATTTGTTTTTTTTTTGTTTTTTGTTTTATTATTTAAAAGGTCTACAAAGGTTTTTGTGAACAGAAGAAGTAATTGTTCTTAGCATGTTCTCTTAAGGTCAAAGGCACTGTCTCTTGCTAAAGTAAGTTTTTTGAAACACAGACACAGACGGAGACAGAGAAGAATATGTGTGTTATGAAATTGAATAAATATAATATAACACAACAATGTATCGGCTACCCCGGAGAGAACGGTTCGTACGAGCCAAACCCCGCGGGCGATACACCTCTGAACGCTTTGTGAATTTAACTTACTACAAAAGCAAGTGCCTAATTGAAAGTTATATTTGAAATAACATGCTTAGCGTTGAACTTTCCCGCGCTTCTCGTGACTGAGTGAACTTCACTTGCAATAGTTTTGTTTTAACAAAAATTAGTTCATTCGCCGCGGGCTAATTTCCTCTATTGTTTTATGGAAAGTTTAATGTGTAGTTGAATTTTCTGCTTTCATTTCGAAATTCATAATTCCATGTGATTCGTCCGCGGGAATTGTTATTTTAAGCATCCAAATTCGTTTTTGCAAACCCCTTCAACTTTATAAACTTAAGCTGTTGCCGACGACGTCGGTCGCATTCCTTGCCGTCGTTCTTGCAAGTTTATCTTATAAGATAGGCTTATAGCGTCGCGGAGTTTTTTGGATCATTTAAAGGGGAATCATTCTTTCATGAGTATTTTTTGGGTATCATGAACCGTTTTTGCAGTGTACGCCGCGGAAACCCATAACGATGCTTAATTTTCCCAATTTTTTTCACATTTCTCGCTGTATCTTCGCTCCTATTAGTCACAGTTTTAGCCTACCTCGATAAATGCCAACACAGAAAGAATTTTTCAATTCGAACCCGTAGTTGCTGAGATTAGCGCGTTTAAACAAACGAAAGTATAGATATCAAATTTCAGTAATGCTGTATATAGTTTACGCGTGTAGTACACATTTAAATAAAACATAATAAGTTTAACTAATATAACCCGTTTTAAACCGTTAAAGTGTTTTATTTAAATTTAGTGATGCTTTCAGTGAACCTTCCTGAAAAAAAACCTATTCCAAGATTTTATATCTATTTCAAGAATCGATAGAACGAACGAAAGGATCGAATTATTTATTCAAAGTGTAACAAGACAGTTTTAACGCGGCGAAGTTGATCGATATCCATTATTAGATTAGCTGAGAAGCTCGTATGGACTATTAACAGTACATTAGCTTAATTTCGATGGAACATTGATGCACGAAATTGTTTAGTGCATCGTTCATTATGCTCTGTGTTCGACTGCAATTAGTGTACGCGACAGTACGTTTATGTCGATTAATTATAAATGCGTAACATATATAAATATTGTAATTACGAAAAGCCATTTAAATAAATAGAATTTAAAATAAATCCGACATTCAGGGAGCCAAACCTGCGACAGATGCTCGCAGAGGTCACAATTATTTTTGGTAATTTTTTGTTCTTTGGTTATATTTTTTTGACTTCCTATCACACTCACTAATATTCGATATTTCAAACTCAACAGTTTGAAATGTTAAAAAGATCTAAATAAAACACTTCTAACGGTTTAAAACCAAGGGCGAATCTGACTTTAGCGTCAGGAGGGGGTCACATAGTCCTAGTCAAGTCAAGACCTAAGTACATACGTAAATGTATTGTACTTTTAAATAATCAATAGTTTAATTAGTGGTCCAGCTAAGTCCTGGGACCAGCTCAGGATACACCGGTGTTTAAAACACGAATAACATTGACTTCTTTTCAATCTCGACGTTTCGAGACTGACTTAATCTACTGGTAGTACTTATCCTGCAAAGATATCATTTGAAAAATACATATATTTCAATGAACTTATTATACGACATAACGCCATTCGTTTTAACATAATAAGCAAATTTCAAATAAAAACGACGTCATCCCTCCTTAAATCCAGCGGCATATTAAAGTGGGCTTATGAATTCATAACTAATTCATATCAGCTAATGGCGAAATCTGTTCAGCTTATGGATTGTCGGCGGATGGAACCACAATCTGGCTTATTGTTGTTCACCATCAATTCTAGATTAATGAGTAAACACTGGCCACTTGGATTATTATATTGCTGTATTAATAATATATTTAAGCATTTCGATTCATTAACAGCTTAAGCACCAATGATTGTTAAATATTCTTCAAAGTATCTAAAATGAAGATGATAAATCTATCATTATATTTTTTATTTATTAAAATAAAATATTAACGTAAAGGTAATTTAAAAATCGAAAATATATAGCATGTGAAAAATATTAATGTTTTCAAACGTAAATATAATTAAATTTAATGTGACGGGCTCTTTGTTGCAATGATAACAATGGATAATAATGTCGTGGGTTTGATCCCCACCATGTCAACCACCAGGGTCAACATGTTTTTTAATTTTACAATTTATAATTTCTCTAAAATATGTTGAACTTCGCCTGGATATCTCGAATTTCGTTCGGTTAACAAACCAACGTCCACAGATGAAAAAGAGTAAAAGTTAAGTAAGTAAACTTTCAGTCTGTGGATTTCCGAATAACCAATACCAAAATAGGTCGGGGTGCTTCACCTTCCATCAACTGAACCCCCGTACTGTCCTGAACTGTCCCCCCCCCCTGAACTGTCGTCCTCTTTCATAAAAAAATACTAAAACGCACAGTCAGCATCCCAAAAAACCCATTGAAATATTTAGGGCTTTCATACCCAGACAGTAAACTAGATCCTACTATGTGATCTCGCTGTTTGTCTGTCTGTCCGTATTCCGACTCGGACTTGGCCGCTTTCATTTAAATTGATCCTCTTTGCAATTTAAATTTCAAAACAAACTTGAAACAAACGCCGCTGTGCGGTCATTAAGCTTTTTAAAATCGTTCATAGAGTTTAATAAATGCTAAGTTATTTTCCAACAAGGAGAAAAGTTTTGTCATTGCGGTAAATAAATAATATCATAGGGCGTTCCGACAAGCCTCTTATTTTATAAATATTAATAAATTTTAAATATGATTTCGTATGTTAATTAGAAATCTATCTATCTATACTAATATATAAAGCTTAAGAGTTTGTTTGTTTGAACGCTCTAATCTCAGAAACTACGGGTTTGCCCCGTGACTATTACAAGCGAAGATACAGCGAGAAACATTAAAAAAATGGGAAAATTATTCATCATTATGGGTTGCCGAGGCATACGCTGCAAAATCGGTTCACGATACCAAAAAAATATAGTATGTAATTCCTCTTTAAATGATCTAAAAAATCGTTTAAGATTAACTTGCAAGAACGACGGGAAGGGACGCGACGGACGTTGTGGGTAAAAGGTTAAGTTTATAAAGATGAAGGGGTTTGCAAAAACGAATTTGTATGCCCAAAATAACGATTCTCGCGGACGAAGCCGCTGACACAGCTAGTTAGAAATAATCTGAACTTTACCTACATTATTTAGTTTTAAAGAACAATAGAAACATCCTACTTGACGGCGACCAGATGTGTTATATATCAAAAAAATCAGTTCTTCTAAACTATGAAATAATAACGATAACTCATAATAATTCCGGAAACTTTTGCCTTTGTTCTTTATGCGTATTTCGTATATTAGTAGTCAATTGGCTACTAATTATATCTACAAGATGTATGTATTAGTTACACTAAAAATAATTTTCTAATAGAGCTATATTATGGAACCAGGATAATTTTCTCCGCGTCTCAGATATATTTCGTGTTCTTTAATGATCAACTTTTACTTTTTTTTAAACGTTATTTCTCGTAAAAGTGAATAAAGGCATAGGGCGAACACGTTTCTATGTCCGTTTCGCTGATCGACCGAATAACGCAATGTTAGGAAATCACTTTACATCAACATTAAGCTACAGTGATGGTTTTACATTATAATGTTGTAAGATAATTATACTGTATCAAATATACATAAGGTGGGTATTAATAGACACTGATTTTAGTCTATCATTACAGTTGGTGGTTAATTGATGTCAGGTTACAAATTGTATGTGGCTAATTGAGAAAGCCGACGCTTCCTCCCCACTGTGCTGGTGTAACGTTAGATTTTAATATCATAACACTCCGTTGTATGTTACTCTAGCTTAGAAAAATGTACGCATGATTAGCAAGACAATTTAGTAAATTAGTTTCCTTGTTTTGTTAAAAAAGTATTCTTAATCCATAATTTGCACTTGATAAGATTTTATTCATATAGTATATACATAGAGAATAAAATATAATTAAAAAAAAACACTTGCCGTGATCACGCCTGCAAAGCACCTGAAACGCCAGGCCGTAGTAGGTACATCATTTTCAAAGAAGTACAACTAACTACCGGCAATATTTATAAACACAGAACTGTTTTCACCGCTAAAATGTTAACAGTTTACAGAAACGGCCAGAGCCACGAAGACAGAACTAAAATGTAGATTATAAGGGGGCAGGGATATGACAATTGACAATATTTAGTGACAGACTTACGCAATATTAATGTGTTGTGTACACCAAATGTAATCTATGATAATTTTTTAATTAAATAACCGCGCCAAAGTAATTAAAACCCACGTCAAAATAATCCGGGGCAAATTAATTTTCCAACTGAAGTAGGTAATTTACGATTATGAATATTTTATGCCCATCTTAGCCGAACAGTGATTACTTAGTCAGATGTCGTTAGAGGCCTCATAAACACCTCATAAATTACCAACTTTGTTATTTAAAGGGCAAAAACTTGAAAGTGGCTGGTGCGATCCGTCAATGTCAAACAGCGCATTGTTATCCTCGGAAAATAAAGCAAGGTACGCCTCCGCTGGACTGGGGAAGTTTTATGAAATATTCCACCTCGCGCACCTTATACGGCGGGTTAGGGATGTTCGTGACAGTTCGTAAACATACGCCTTGATGCATCATTATGTTGTTTTACTTGATGATTGTGATAATTATGTTAGTCGCCACCGGTGGTTGCAAAAAACTCATTTACTTAATAATTAATTTAATAAAAAATATTACAATTACTTAATCCTACTTATCTCCCTGTTTAAGTATGAGGTTTTTGGTTCCAATATCATAGTTTCGGGTAGGTAGGTCACAAAAATCGGATGCCGATCAATCACTGTTGTATTGTTTTGTTTTGTATTGTTGATATCACTGTGTAAAAATTAAGAATGGTCTTATAATAAATTGTGTGATGAATACCAATTTAATTATTATTTTCATATGTGGTTTTTTCCTTCGTACACTTATATTTTTGTAGTTGTGTTAACTCTACACAAAATGTAAATTCTCAATATCAAGGGAATTACGTTAAAAATGAATGAATATCTAAATCCGCTTTACAAAAAAACTTTTAGAACAGCGCCACCTACAATTTAATTCAATAATTAATGTAAATTCGTTTAGCTCGGTTGGTTAGACTTGATGTTTCGTCTGCGGACTTCTGGCCTGACAGATGGCGTTAGAAGGCTTTCAAAAACAAGTTTTTTTGTAGATACTTGAGTTAACCTAAAATAATTACACTGCATATGAAAAAAGTACATACCAATCTATAAATAAAGTTGAGCAGTGTTTTGTTTTCATATCACTACGGCCCGATGTTCTGGATGCTCTACAGCAGCCGGGTATATGTTAAATACTGTCTGTAGTGTCTGCGAGCGTAAACTACAGACAGTATTTAACATTCATAATATTTATTTATTTCACACATAGGTACATAGATACCATATTTGATTTTAAAACTATAGAGTGTACCGGGCGAGCTTATCGCTATAAGCGATCTCTTCCAGGCTTAGGATTCAATACTGTATTCTCTATCAATATCATATTTTACTTGAAAAATACCTCAAGCAATTCAAACTAACCATTAGGAAGTTCTATTCATTTCGCTACAACTTCGTGCCTATTAAAAGTTTGCAAGCTTGAACAACAGTCTTAAACAATGAGCTTGTACCGGTAATCTAAGCGATTTATTATTTTAAATTGTTATACTAACAAACGCAACTGCCACGTAGATTACGAGGTCTAGGCTTCGAATCCTGAGTTAGGCGAAACGGAAGTCTAATAGCCGGGAGTTTGTTAGCAGGAGGTATTATTACTTACTACCCCGTGCTTTGGAGACCTGTATAGTTACTGATCTAAGACGTTAGTAGTTAAAAGAGGCCATGGTAGTGGTCGATCGGTCCGTAAAGGAAGTAAATATTAATATTGTAGTAAATATTGTAGTATTTAATTTAAATTTATATATACTTAGGGGCCGTTCAAGTATTACGTAAGCAGATTTATTACAATTATTTACCCCCCCATCCCCCTTGTCAGCAAAAGTAAGCAAAGCTTTTACCCCCTCCCCCGTGCTTACGTAAACATTTTTCAACTAAAAATGTATTTTCTATATTATAATTTTAAAAATAAGAAAGTTGATTCAGGTAGTAAATAAATATCGATGACGTAATCATCATCTGGACTCCCCTACCCCCCATGTCATCAAAAATAAGCAAAACAAAGACCCCCCCCCCCCCCCCTATCGTTCCACCGTTCAAGTATTACGTAAGCACTCGTAATACTTGAACGGTCCCTTACTTCTTTACATTTTTATTAGATTAAGTTTTAATTATAAATATTGTTTCTTAATAAACGTATTCTGTTCTAGTCTATTCTATTCTACTAATCTTCTATTCTATATGCCCAGTAGTAGTACGTTAAAACTTAAAACTATACTAAAAACGCTTCACTTCGAAATAAATCAAATATTATGGCACGACGTTGAAGGCGACCGCAATTAATAACAAAAATAGGTCCATTATAAGCGCAAGAGTGACTTACAAGTTTTCTATGTAGCCTCCGATAAAAGCACACACGCTTTTCCCCGACCTACAGCCCCGTCATTTGTCATCCTGCGAGCGGTTTTCTGACGGATTTCAATTACTCGATTATATAGCACAACGAGAATGTATGGTCTGCCGTGTTGTTATAAAAATTTGCTACTTTTAAAGAAAATTATCGATAGTATATTTATACATACCTTAATTTAACATGTTTCTACTTATATATTTCTCTTCCACTGTATACATATAAAAATATTAATCATATTTTTTAGTATATCCAGGTTAAAACAAGTACATTTATCACTACCGTTATTATGGAATATGTATATTTTTTTCTAAATCTTTATAAAACGAATCTATTTCATTAGGTACTGGGGTTCAGGACATCTCTTTATTTAACTTGCGATGGTGAAATATTTTATAAGTTTATTTTTATTGAAAGCTTAAATAGCGGCGGTGTATATTCTTTCGTGATGGTTGTAAAATGTAGAACGTACTCAGGACACAATAGCAGTTCGAAAATTCAACCTTTTATTTTATTGCCAGCTATCTTGAAGGCAATATAAATCGTCATGTTTGTGTACGATTTAGTAATCAAATTATATTTTATTACATAAAGTATAGTATTTTTATTCCTTAACCAACCAATTTTGACTTCTGCTAGAGTGCAACCCGTTTTTTTACGTTTAGTATTTTATTATAAAGGTGAAGACAGTACCTTTTACGCACCATATATTACTGTAGCATGTTTTCTTCGGGGTTGGGACGGGGTCCAGGAGCTTTCCTTATCTAACATTATATTATTTTGTATTTTGTGACGCTTAATAAGTGATTTGCAATGGTCATGCGATAATTTTCGAATGTATTTTTTAATTTGATATAGTGACATAGACCGATGTCACCCAATCTTTCGTTATAAACTAACTAATGATCTATGCGCTACTTGATATAAATACAATAATTATTTTAAGTATATACCTAGTACTCTCAAATTATTGGGCATCAAAATTGTTCGTTATGATTCGGACTTTGTATGACGAATTATAGTTTGTAGTACCTATTTAAAAGAGACATTTTAACGGTCTAAAACGCGATATTCATTATCCGTCGTCAAAGGCAGTCTTACCGTGATCACGGCTGCTGCAAAGCATCCGAAACGTCGGGCCGTAGTTAAAATAATTCTCAAATAAGTTTAACTAATATATGTCGCGTTTTAAATCGTAAGTGTTTTATTGAATTACTATCTTCCGTCCTTATTATTGCTTCACACCAGGCAAAGTTTTTTATTTTATTTTTGAAACCACATTAATTGATGTAAAGTCCAATACCCCAGCATATGTATCACGTCAAAACAGGATATGTTGTCGACCTATATTTTATTTTATTTTATACAGGTAATATTACATTACAAAGAAAAAGAAAAGTGACTAAAACTTAAAACACTCACAATTCTACTATGAATATGCCAGTAACAGTTTTATATCGTGAAATGTTTCTAGTATTAAGTGAAACACACGAACACTGTACTGTACCACAGCATAATACCGGCGACTTCGGTGTTTCAGTAACCCAAATAGTCTCTATGCAGCTGGAATAATTTGAAAATTACATTCACGTACATCATATCACATCGTTTACTAAACAAGCAGGGTGGATTGTGTTCAGCGTGTATCAAGCTGAAACTATGCAGAATATCGTCGCGTTGAAAGGAAGGATTAGTTACCAATTACACCTCTACGTACAGAGCTTTGCGACGCCCTGACTTTGTCAACTGCGACGTGTTTCAATTTCCCGGTTTTACTTTGTGTATTGAATATTTCGGCGCGGAGCACTTGTGAGACGGTTCGGAGCTTTTTGAATAGGCGGAACTTGATGAGTGCAAACTGCAGTAAGTTATCTTTAGATCCTGACGTAATATACGTAGTTTAAAATCAAAGTTGAATGGAAAAAAAATACGGCACGAGCGGAAATTGAAACGGCATCCACAGCGTTCCATTGCGTTAACTAATTGACCTACTGTTCGATCAAAATAAATCTATAATTTACTAGCTGGTGCCCGCGACTTCGTCTACGCAGGATTAGTACTTGGAGTAGCTTATATTAGCGTGGTGTAGAAAAGAACTAACATTTGACATAAATATGTGTAACTAACGTTTATGGCAGCGCACGCCAGAATAGCTCGCAGAAAGGTAGGTTTTTTCCTAGTTACTTGACACTTAATGTCGTATTTTGGACAGCTCACACAATATCTATATAAATTGTAGCCTATGTGTTATTCTGATGTATAATCTATATTATTGAAAAGTTTAACTGAAATCCATTCAGTAGTATTTGCGTGAAAGAGGAACTAACATCCATCCACACATACAAACTTTAACGTTTATAATATTAGTAGGATATAATTCCATCATGTGCATTGCAATTGTGCAACATTTGAAAAGATATTAATGTTTTGCGTGTTTACTTATATTATTTCTTCTATGCAATTTTATTGCAAGTAAATTACAGGACTGACTGAAACTATTTATTGCGTATTCCCGGGATTCAAACCCAGTATGCGTTTCGCGGTAAATCTTTGAGCCGCTGAAGCTATCTGTACAAACTACATGATATATAGTATATTTTAATAATATTAATTTTAAACTAAACGCAAATAAAAACTAAAATAATAATTGACTTGTAAATGGTCTTGAACTATGGCGCGTCGGCCCATTCAAGAAGCAGGCTACCCTAAGTGTTGCTGTAATTTACGCGATTAGTACATCTAGTATTTCGCGTTTTAAACCGTTAGAAGTGTTTTATTTAAACAGTATACCTATCAATCTCGATCAATCTGCTACGTGCATCGTGTAAAATTATAATACATATTAATGCGCTGTCTTAAGTATACTTATAAATTTCGAAGATTTTCAGTAGCAACGGTACTCTGATAACTTTGCTAGAGTATTTCGAATCTCTTGCGCAAATCAAATCACAGAACTTAAAGATCCAATATCCCGGGAAATGACCGGCCATTTCATCTGTCCAAATTCGAATGGTCCATGTCGAGGACCTTTCGAGCATTTGACGTAGTAATTTTGCGGAACAGTTAATTACCAACGGTTATTGAACACGACCAAGTATTTGGGCGTAAATGGGCACAGAGCATAAGTAACTATTTGAGAGTATAGCAAATAGCCTCGTTGGCTTTGATCCAGGGTACTTTGTAATGGTTGTAGAGTTTGTCTGGAAGTTTCATTTGCTATATGCATTTAACGTCTTGCATTTTGTTGGAGGGTTAATTAAATAAGGCTAGTGTGAAAACAAATTTGGTGGATTATCGAAGTTGTGCTTCTTCTTCTTATTTGTATTTATTTTCTTCTTCTTTTTTATTAATTTATATTCTAGCAATATATCTTTCTGCATTGTAAAGTGTCTTCTATTCTAATATAGAGACTTCTATTCTACAAAAGAGATTTATTTAAAGCGAATACTGCATGTAAGAACATGGTGTAAAAATTTAATAATGTCGCGTAGGACACGGTAGTCAATTGGTTAGAGCAACAGCGCGGAACGCACGATGCCGGTTCAAGTCCCGCCCATCTCGTAATATTTTTTAAATCTAAAATCAATTTTTAATAAAAAATATACCATTATTTGTTATTTATTGGTCATAGCTCAGTATTGCTAACGCCATTGCTTAGTGGGTAAACGAATAGACTAACATTGCATTATACGCAGATTTGAATTCCAGGATTAAATTATATTTTTTTGCTGACAGGCTGGACAGAGATATCCTGATCTATAGCCAGTGTAGTCGATCAGTGAAACAGACATAGATATGTCTGCTCCATGCTTTGAAGTCCTGAAAACGGAATCTCACACATTATTTCCTTCGATTGTATATGTATAAATGAATCGATTGTTTTATGTTAGAGGAGGACAGCAAAGCATGTCCATTTGATGGACTATGAAAAATCCTAGCCAGATAACATCTAAACAAGATATGCTGTCGACCTATTTCTACCGCCCAATTAATATTCAGGTCTCCAGACGAAGTCAAACCGTTTTATTCGGAAAAATTATATATAATGCTTAATAAAAAATTTAAATACTGTGGGTAGTTTACGCGAGTAGTACACGTTAAAATAAATCATTGTAACGGTTTAAAACGTGAAATGTATTAGTAAAACTTACAAATTGTTTTACAAAGCATCCGAAACGTCAGACCGTAGTCAAAATATTTTCTTAATAAGTCTAACTAATATATGCGATATTAATGTTTAAAACCGCTGCAGTGTTTTATTTAGATACTATTTTTAAAGTTCCTAAAGAAGAAATCTTAAATCCGTCACCGTGTAAAAGTTCCTAATTGATCTAGACCAAATCCGAACACACCGGTTAAAGTCGACCGACCCTTAACTATCCGTTATCAGTTAATTTGTATGGGACTGTTTATGCTTTCAAACAATGCCATTACTCGTCGGTAAAATTGGCCTTAATTAACAATTTAGACAACTCGTTCCATGAACTCTAGATCAGTGTTGTATGGATCCCTTGCAATTAGTTTCTGCTCAAAGCACGTCGGGCACAGACCCCGGTTATATGATCTGAGCTAAGCTAACGGGTAACCCAACTGTATAAGTAGCCTGACAAACTGGGCTCATTGAAATAAACAATTTCCTAAGCCGAAATGCAATTGCTAAGTTACATTTTTGGCTTACAATTATTTCTCTAACACATCAAGTAACTAATACATCAATGATTTTTTATTACTGAAATAAATATTTACATATAACATATTTAATTTTTTAGGTGTATGTTTTAACTTACTAAATATATGTTTAACTACGAATATTAATTATATAAGTTGAAACGACAAAAATAACTGTTGTTATTGTTTGTATAATTTCGTACCTCGGTATAGTTTTAACATATCATATATCTAATACAAAAAAATCGCTAGTACTATATATTAAAGTACATATAATATCTTCCACTTTCGATTTACGTAACGCACTTGTGAAAAACCACTCGCCAGTAACAATATGTCACAATTTCACAGATGTTAAAAATATAAACATTATTTTACGCAAATGGTTTCGTGAAGGAGCGACTCGTCTCCGGCTCCGAGTATTACAAGATAAAAATAACTGGCTTTCACTTCATTAACGTAATGAAATTTCGTAAATTTACCTTAAAATTAACAGGCTGATAGAGATTTCTTTAATGCACGGCCGTACAATTGGGATGGCTCGTTAGTATGGAAAGCGATTCTTTTAATTAAATTAGCTTCATAGCTTGAAGCATTACTACATTTTGTAAAAGGGACTTGTATCCACGACCACGTTTTTCTGCTGTTGAAACGAACTACCATGTCAGGGCAAGTGCACTTGCCCTGTGCGCTGAGATCGTGGATTCGACACCCAGTGTATATTCTTTTCGACCTAAAACGGAAATTATTTTTTTTATACTGTTGAATTAAAATTGAAGTATCCATATAGTTATATTAAACTCTTTTAACATTTTTTATTTCGACGTTACGTCGTAGTTGATATTAGAAGACCTGGCCGCGTTCTAACATCACTTAGGGTGTAATCTCGTAAATTTCGCATTTTAAACCCTTAAAAGCTTTTTATTTAAATTTTTACAACTCGCGTAAACTACAAACAATACTTAGAAAAGTATAAGAGTATTGTTTATTATAATTTCAATGTATTTGTGTGTCTGTTATTATGTGTGTTCGAATAAATTTTAATTGTTAATGCTGGTTTGTTATTTATTTTTTTCTAATATCATAAGACAATATATAATAGAACAAAAACGAGTGAAACAACGTGCATTAACTAGTATTACAAGATAAAAATAATTCCGCCTTCAAGTTCACACGTCCCGAAACGGCACAGTGGCCCAAAGACCGCCATTCACGAAAGATCTCCAGAGAAATCAGAGGTTACCGGCTCCCCCATTTGCTACCTGAATAGCTACATCGCATTGTACACCTCTGAGAGTTATTATGAACACGGAACAGCCTATTTGCCATCGATTTTTGACTTTATAGCCCTTGACAATCCTAACAAAACCTCGTTGGATTTTTCTTGAAAAGTGGTTAATTTTCCAGCACTAATTTAATAGGAATGGCGACTAAAATTAATAATAGTGTTTTATGTTATGTCACCATATAAAAAATGTTAAAACATTAAAACTTTTTACGTTAGAGATATTATAGGCTCTTTAGTCTAATTGTAGCAATGCATGGCTAATAATCATCAGGTCGTTGGTTCGACCCCCGTCGAATCTAATACGTTGGACATCATCTGGAAATCTGGATATGAAATGGGTGGTAGGAAATTTTCGTCTGGGTCACGAACGATCGTCCACAGATATAAAAGCCGTGAAGTTTAATCGCGTTTCGGTTTCAGTCTGTGCATTTTCGAATATCCAAAGGCCGACAACGCATCTTGTTGAGATGTTATAAGACTGGGGTATTACACCTTCCATCAAGTGAGCTGAATGTTGTGAACTTGTCTGTCCTCTATCGTAAAAAACTCTGAAAATGATTTAATTTTATTGAATCCAGATTAAACAGACGGATGGATTATTGATGATATGCGAGACTTGGTACCTCAAAAGGTAGACCAACAGAAATCCCAGCCATCCGTATTATCGATATAATAAAAACGATTCTTTAATTCAGGCGTTTTCATCTTAGTAAATTCACACTGCTATAGTGCGTATTTATTGTCAATACAATATTGTATTTGTAGAGAAATAAAGCAAGTAACATTCACAAGATCTCCCTCATATGAAAGAGGTTTTGCGGTAATAGATGAAAGGATTGAATGATTTGACGTTTACTTTTGCGATGCAAGGTGAATAAATTATAATGTTTCGAGTTAAAGCGAGTCTAGGAACTATGTTTCGAGACTATGGTTCGCTGAAAGTGTTTGTATTTGTAAAAAGACAAGTTTTTGTACAATAGATGTCTTTTTACCGTCTGCCCTGCTTTGTACACTTAATATCATGTTAAAGGCTAAGAGGTTCGATTTCCAGGTAAACAGTTGACCTCTTTTTGTGCCCGAAACCAAAACGTTAGTATCAGGCGTTACATTTAACCATTTAACTACGATAGCAGAATGAGACACTAATTCAGTATTGTCTGTAGTTTACACGACTAGTACAACATTTAATTATAACGGTTTAAAACGCGAAATCTATTAGATAAGATTGTAACTATATACAATTTACATTTATTTAAGCTACGGCTCGACGTTTCGCATGCTTTGTAGCAGTTGACGTCACGGGGGGGATATGTATTGTAAAAAAGTTAATTTTTCGTATTTTAAACCGTTAAAAGTGTTTTATTTGAAGGGATCAATTAATCATAACTTAGTGTATGTTCTATTTGTACAGTAAATTATTCGTTCCAACTAAAATCCACGTGAGAGTTAACGATTCTCTAAAATATCTTATTCAGAACGGGATAAGGCTAGTAATTTCCAATTGGCTCCCTAAGTATTCGAATAAATTACTGTAAGTAAGGTACGGCGAAATGATTACTTTCCTTTTGTCCAAGTTCCATGTGTCCGGGACCAATTGGATTTGTTGCATGAATATTTTATAGGGCTACATAATAAATATCACTGGGTTTTGTTTTATCAATAAGATTTCTTTGTAATAACGCCATCTATCTGTTCTATTTGTGAGTGAAAAAATATATCGAATTTCTTCTTACTACTGAAATATGGTGACACTTCTGTGACGGTTGTAATGAACGATTGTATTAACACGTAAGTTTATCAGACATTTGTGCTTTGTTTGACCGAATTTATGAATTGTGTCCCCGAATGCCTAACTCAATGCTGGCAAAATAACATTCCATCTATTGAAGTAAAGATAATGGAAATTATTGTAATAATTTACTATTCTCATACAATTGTAAAAACATCGTCTGCATGGTATATATGGTATGTATAAAACAATAGATGTTTTAACATCTATGTATAATCTTAAAAGCTGATGTTGAGAAGAAGGGTAAAAGCCTAAATTAAATTAAAACTTTACAACGATGCAGAGGTTTGCAAAAACAAATTTGCCCAAAATAACTATTCTATGCGAACGAAGTCGATAACACAGCTAGTATTTGAAAACTTTAATATTTTTCACATGTTATTGCACATGAAGGCACTATATAATTTAAAAATCGAAAATAAATTGAAAAAAAAATTCGACTCGGGCAGGACTTGAACCAGCATCGTCAGGGTTCTGTGCTGTTGTTCTACCAATTGAGCTGCCGAGTCCTACACCTCATCGTCGAATTTTAACTTATTGATACATGCACCTCTCGCGAAATGTAATTTCAACCTTAACTCTTGTGTATTAAGGTTCAACGTCTTATGCTTTGAAAAGCTTAAGAAACCATCGCAGATGAAATTACAAAGTTATAACGTTTGAAAACTTTAATCTTTTTCACATGCACATGAAGGCACTAAATAATTTAAAAATCGAAAATAAATTGAATTTTTTTTTAATTATACAGCTAGTATTAGTAAAAATATACAGATTTTGAAACCAAGACTTTAATCATTCACTCTATCCTATGATCCATAATATATATTTTTTATTTTATAGACCTAAGTCTAACTAAAAACAAGTCTTTACAAAAAATACAATCTACATAGACCTAAGACTATCTAGATTGTGTTTTTTATCAAACATACATTTACTAGCTCACCAAATCACTTAATACAAAATAGGATATAGAAAATCAAACGGAATTCCGCTGAAGTTTTGGGAGTTAACCAATCAGAGATGTGGTACGTAATTAGAAGTCGTTTATTCTCTCTTAATAATCTCTAGGAATGCCTAAAAGTGTTAATTGAAGCGGTAATGTGTTAAATAAAGTCTGTAGATCAGAATTTCGACAAACTACGAGACAACTAAGTAGGTATTGTGTAAGAATGCCATTTGACACTGTAGTAGATTGTAGATCCCCCGAGGCTGTACAGTCATTGTTGATAATGAATAAAACTTTGAATGTACAGATTACAAAAAAATAATACTTGTTATAAGAAAGTCGAATTCGAAAAAATTCACACGGGCAAAATCGAACCGGCATTTACAGAGATTCGTGCTGTTGCTCTACTCACAATCTAATCGTCTCAAATCATGTCCGTGTCGCAATTTAAAAAAAATCTAAAATCGATTTTTAAAATAACGATGCAATCATGTGAAAATATTAAACTTTTTATAAGAAAATCGACTTAATTTTCTATCTATCGCAATTTCAATTACATAGTTTCTGCGGTTACAATTTATTGTGATTGAGATACAATACACAGACAAACAACTAAATCCGTTTTTACCCTAGGATCTGTTATGCAAAAGAGCTGGGCGCTACTTAAATAAAATCACGTTGTGATAATATAAGTTTCTTATTCATTTTGTTCTTAATTTCTAATATTTTTACTCGTAAAACAAAAAATTTATAATTCTCCATCCATGACTTCTAAAAGCCTACTAACGTCAGGTAGTTAAAATTTAATAAACACACTTCGCGTTTGATTGTATTACTCTGTATATTTTCTATTTAGTGATTTATCCTTTGTTTTATTCTGAGGAAACACATTTATTACTTTATTTTAGTGTACAACGATTTACATACGCTTAACGGTTACGTCCTAACGGAGCCGCCTCAAGTTTATTACGCACAATTTACGCAGTTGAGTGTTTATTTATGTAGGTCTCAACGAGCTTACGAACTTGGCCGTAAACATCTGCTCTTTAAGAACTACAATTAACGTCTTGAATGTGGAGATTAATGGATATAGGACTCTACAATAGAACAAAGTTATTTAATGAAAGAAAAGTTGTGCTAATGTTTCGCTGGAATAACAAGACTTAATATTCTACTATTGTATTATACACTTGTTTTTCTACATCTGTGGAATAATTTAAGGGTGAGGCATGTAAGTTAAAACCATTCAGTGAAACAGGTAGAAATGTCTGTCTGTTCCACTTATTGATAGTTGTAGAGTTTTCAAAGTATTCATAATTTTATGTTGAAGGAGAGTCAAGCTTACAAACGATGTATGATTTGCATTTTTTGTAATAATGTTAGTTATGTATTTGTATATGAAAAAGGCACTTGAATTTAATAATGTAACTGCCTTTTTCATAGAATATAAATTAAACGGAATTATAATTTACTTTTAAATAAAACACTTTAACGGTTTATTAAAAATTATACTAGTTAACTACATCAAAGTATTACTAAAAATGATTTTTAATAATACTTTGAGGTCAGAGACATCCTCCATCTTAAGTCCCGCCGTGACCACGGCTGCTGCAAAGCATCCGAAACGTCGGGCCGAAGTTAAAAATCATTTTCAAATCAGTTTAACTAATATATCGCGTTTTAAACCGTTAAAGTGTTTTATTTAAATGTGTACTACTCGCGTGAACTATAGACAGTATTTATAATTTACTTATTAAAGATTTTATTTATAGACTAATATACTTTTAAACGGTGTCTTTCGATCTTTAAATTCACGTCCTGCTTTATTTAAATCTTTCTTTATTTATACTTGACAGAGATAAATAAATAAGTACCTTTGAGAAGGACCTTTTATCTTCGACTTCTCATAATATGCGGAACACGCAAAGTCTCTTAGCGAATGAGAAAATGTCCTCTAAGCAAATAAATATATGCGTATCAACCCACCACATTATTCAGTGATATTGCTCGTGAAATTGTCAACGTAAGTGCGTGTGCTACTTTATTGTGGACATTAATAAAAGTTGATCCAAAGATTCGATTACATGCGTAGAACCTTGCGTAGTGCCAGAGTAATAACGACATAAGATTGAGGCAGCAAAAAACAAAAACGAAACGCAATCTATTATCGGTTGTGATTAGTTGAGAGGTTGACATCTGACGTCACCCGCCCAACTCTAGACAGTAACACGCACGAAAGTATATGTTTCTCGTCTATAGTTTTTCGATAATTTCCTTTCAAATTCTTGGGTTCTCAGTAACAGGAAGTGACAAACGTTATCGTCTTTACAGCGACACAATCGTGCGTTTTTGAGACGATCGTCTAAGGTTTCTCAGTACGTCAAAGGTTTTTCAATGTACATCAGTTCTTGTCAAGCCTCAGTTGCACAGCGGTCACTGTTTAGGAGGCAAACAAAAGCATGAATCAAAACTGGGCCCGCTTTTCTGATCTTTCCCATGATTGAAGAAGACACACAAAAACTTGATGGTGAAATACTCCAGCCAGACAAGTCCACACGAAGTCCAACATATTTAAAATAACTTATAAATTATTTCGAAAAATGTTGGACCGATTGCGATCGAACTCATGGCCCTTTGATTGCTACCATTAGATCAACGGGTACGTTAATATTACTAATTACATATGTGTTGTTCATTGCTGTGTACGTCATCGCGACGATTTGAACCCAGGGCAATTTACAGATATTAATAAAAAAATTAAAATACAGATAATAAATTGTGTAAGGCTTTCACGGCCATCGTTCAGCATATGATTGCCTTTCGGGCTGTTCAGCCGATTCGATTGCTCGAAGAATTAGTTATAATTCTTCGAGCAATCGAGGAGTCAACATCTCCTGATGATGCCGTCCACACGTGTTGGCGAAACGTCGAGAACCTCTTCTCGCTCACATCGGCCGAACAGCCCGAAAGGCAATGATATGCTAAAATACAGATAATTCTCTTACTACGTGTTCAGTGCAATTTCTACTCCAATTGTTAGAATTTCCCTTTTAGGGTCATAGGGCATATGATGTTTCTACTATCTGTGTCGATTAGAGTTATCAAATTTATTTCATAGTCATGTAGCCAATTATCCTAGGATAAACCCATTATATTTCTTTAAATAAGGTAGTCTTCTAAAGATTGTTGCAAAAAAAAATCAAGTACAAACAAGCACGAAAGAGCAATGCACATTTCAATTAAAGTTATATGGAAGTCGCTTGTAGTCTTGAGACTAAACGCTCACAAATTGAATTATAAGCCCGTCTTACTTGCGGCTGCCAAAGGTAAACTTGCTGGTGCGATCGGATAGCTGCACTGAATATTTCACCGGGTGAAAAATTGTACATCACATCACATCATACATAACAAGTACATTCACAATCATTATAAACAATAACATAATTTAAACAAAGGCTCTAAATTAACACTTACGGTCAGATCTCAGATAAAACGTACCGTCAAACTTAATAACTGACAATGATTAATAACTGATAAATATGGGTATGAGGGTAGACAGAAAAAATGTTTTAAGATGTCGTCTGGTTTTGGCTAAAAACAGACAACATCTGAAAAAAAGGTGGCAACGTTACACCAGGATATAACAAACAAAGGAGAAAAAGCATTTCTTTTTTTATAAATTTCACCAGACAAAATCTTAGTGTAAGTGTGTAGCGTGAGTATACACATTTATTATACATAAATAATCGATTTATTTTTTTATTAACGTATAAAATAAATTATGCTAGTACATGTATCCGATTCACTATATCTGCTTTACAATACTTACGAGTTGCGGCTGCGTTCCAACTTGCATCCATTAATGCTTGCTAAGAAAATTATTTAATTTCATATGACAAAATTTCAAAACTTCTTTGCTGTATCGCTTAGAATATATGTAAAACCGGTTTTTATAATTCTATTTTCTGTATCATCTGTCGCCATACCATCATATCGTTTTCGTCATTAAGTTTTATTAAAAAAATATCTTTGTATAATAAATAAATAATTATACTTGTGAGGCAAAAGCACGCTATAACGCTTTATAGTTTCTTCTATTACTTTATAAATATTCTTTATGTAGGTTCACTAAAATATAATAAACGATAGCACGAAAGTATATCATTTAGTAAGTATAGAAATCATATTTTAAGTTGATAACGAGCAAACTTTTGTTGTCCATCTGTATTCACTTTCTGTTTATCAACAAACCATAAACATATTAAGAAACATCCCATACGCAATCTGAATTCGCATAAAACATTGAACAATAGAACACTCTCGGTTAATGGAAAAAATACTTTTATAATCCGGAGCGGACGCCAGTTGCACTGAGCTATATCGATTCAGCATCGGCATTCATTATTGAGCAAAGTTGATGCGGACTGTTCGTGTTCATCTTTGCTATGTGAATACGCTAGGCGTAGATAAAGCAGATGGAAGGCTATGAAAAGTTTTAATATAGACAATCTTCGCGTAGGCTCGAGGTATACTTAGAAATACTGGCTGGTTGTTACGACTTTAAAGAAACTTTTCGAGACGTTTACAGAATTTGAAAATTTAAAAAATATAAGCCCGTAACTACTACGATGTTTTATTTTGTTTAAGTAAAATTTTCTAGTAGTATATATTTTGAGAAGCACATAGTATTTAAATAAAACACTTTAACGTTTTAAAACGCGATATTTTAGTTAATCTTGTTTGAAAATTATTCTTAACTGCAACCCGACGTTTCGGATGTTTGCAGCAGCCGTGGTGACACAGTCTCCCAGTGACCACGGGGTCGGGCCGTAGTTAAAAATAATTTTCAAAGAAGTTTACCTAAAATATATCGCGTTTTAAACCGTTAAAGAGTTTTATTTAAATGTGCACCACTCGCGTAAACTAAAGACAGTATTAGGCACATAAGTCTTTTTTTTTAATTTGACTCTATAAATAAATCATTAAGTGAAATGGAAGCAGGTGTGTCTGTCTCTTGAACAATTTTGGAAGGGTGCTGACTTTTTATTTTTCCCCAAAATTAATGTTTAAATTTTATTTTAGATTTAACTTGACGTTATCACAGTACAGAGGTAGATAGGGTTCAATTAGAACGCTCGTCTTTTTTTTTACAAAGATAAATGGATACAACCATATGATCGCTTCGTGATTTATTTTGAGACAAACTCGCCAATCGACCGGTTATTGTAACATTTTAACTCCGAAATAGCAAGTTTCATTCGCATTGTGAAAATTCACTTTAATTAAATATCCCTTACATTTTCAACCTGTTTTAATACAGTTAGAGTTTTCAGCGGGAAAAATACACAGTTTCATTAATGTATTATTCATTTTCATTAGCTCGGGTAGGTACAACACCTCAAAACTTTCGACGTTGAATAATAGATCCGATCAATTAGCTACAGAATTGCGAGTGAGTTCAGCTGAAGTTTGTTTAATTGCAATACTCTTCGTTGCAATCGTTTGTCATTATGAATTCAAGTTAACTGTTGTTAGGCTGTTGTCTACTATAAACGTTTCGATCGCTGAATCAACGGACATAAATATAACGCCATTAAATAAACGCATATGGGCTCGAACGAAGTTACAGAAGAGGACATTAATGAACTACAGATGGAAAAAATAATAAGATTCTGCATGCAAACCAGAAGGTTTGAAGGGGACACGGGGACAGTTGGATGACCCAAAACCTCTGCAAGGAATAATGGGGAAATGGGTGAAGTGGTCAGCGGATAACGTGGACTGATCACCCGTCCTGCCAAGGGTGTCCCCGATAAAAAATAATAATAATAATAATGCCATTAAAATATGTGTGATGTAACTATCAAACTATATATGAGGCTACAATAGGCAAAGTGGCCTAATAACAAAAAACGTGATTTTTAATAAGGAAGTAAAATGTGCAAGGGACTTAGGCGAAAATTAATTTGTACTCTTATTTATGTAAGATATATGTTAACAGATTTCGGTCACTGTGCTCTTGTTGATATTCGTTTTAAGACTATGAAAATATCAATAACTCAAGTCATAACTTTGCATTTTGGCTACTCTGCCTATAGTGGCCTCATTCGAACATGTAGTATATCTCATGTAAAAATATGAAATAAAACCAACTTAAGAAAGCTTAATACGCGAATAATAATATTCAATAAAAGATTTCTATTAAATAGATGTTTTTTTATAGGGCTCGGTTTCTTATATAATGGTCTCTCGTCGTAGTTCTATCACCTACCTCCTTTGCACTCAGGCGCAGAACTTCAGGTCACTATTATAATACGTACTGTTGTTGTCTCTTCCAATCTTAGTCAGTATTTTTCTAAGAAACACTAAATAAAGGAAGATATAATATAAATGTCTTATTTTATATGTGCATATTATGTGAAATACATGATTTGAGTTTGACTTTTTTTTTATTTAAAAGTAAATAAATATTTGACGGCAAATTTATAACGAGACTTCTTTTTTGAAATGTAATAATGTCTCGGTTTATCCCTTTGGTTCTAATAGGAAGAATCTTGATGCGATGTAACGCGTTACAAAATAAAAAGGCTTCGCTATTCATGTGAGACTGCAGCCTAAACTGTTGTAAGTCAAATGAAGGACTGTACGATGAGCTATTTACGTGAATAGCGCGGATGAAACTGAATTACAGCTTTGATAAAGTCAGCTCATAAGCTTGCTAATGGTATACTAAATAATAAGATACGAGTTTTAGATTCAATGTGCTAATCTATCTTCGTTGCTAAAATGCTAGACGCCATGCCTTTGCGTTAAACGCAAGTAGTCCTGGCTTCCAATCCCGAGGAAACATAAAACTTTCCGTCGGGTAGAGAAGAGACTCTATATATTTAAGAGGCTCTTAAATACTGTCTGTAGCTTACGCGACTAGTACACATTTAAATAAAACACTTCAACGGTTTCAAACGCGAAATATATTAGTTATTCTTGTTTATAAATAACTTTTGTGTAGGGCCCGATGTTTCCGATGTTTCGGATGTTTCGAAGCAACCGTGGTCACGTGGCTTTATATTCTTAACGACACAGTAACTTGATTGCTAGAGCTACGGCACGGTATTGTCGTGGATTCGAATCTAGCATGTGTGATTTTTTTATCTTAAATTCAGAACATCTATTAATATAAACCAGAGTGGTACACACCTTTAACCGTTTAAAAGGGGGAGACTCTCCGTGACCACGACTTCTGCATAGCATCTGAAACGTCGGGCCGTAGTTAAAATAATTGAAATAAGTTTAACTAATATACATTGCGTTTTAAATCATTAAAGTGTTTGATTTAAAAGCGTAAATGATACAAAACATCTATCCCTTGAAGATGAATTGGTTTTGATTTTAAAGTTGTTTAATGTAAAGTATCAAATTTATACTACTTGATACTTTATAACATTTGGACAAATAAAATTCAAAAAGCACATAGACATAATTCGATGTTTAATACGTCACCCAGAAATAAGGGCAGCGAGCATTTTCCCTAAAATTTTGATTATTTCTGGCATTGTGATAAATATTCGTAACTACGTAGGCGGGCACAGTAAATGTGTCGGTATAAGCCGTTTCATTATTAAAACGTACGAACGCTCTCTAATTGCGTATTATATTTGGATTTTTGATGAAGTAACCTGCTTTGGGTCGGACTTAACCTACTTTAGTTTTTACTGACGTCAGTGTTTATTCTATCCTATCTTCCTATATGAGAATGCGTTCTTTAACCACGACCACCAAGACCATACAAGAGTGTAAATAACTATCTTGACTGTAAGTTTATAGTATGTATCTTTCTGGGACTCGAACCCACAACTCACACCATTTCGTGCTGTTGCTCTACGAATTCAGTTGCTGTATTCATTCGTAGACATAGCGTAACGGTGTTGCCCGGACAACTAGATTCCAACCTCTGACCTGGTGTGGTCACCACTGAACCAAGAAGTGTTTACAGTGGTTGTCCACAAAAACAGTAACGAAATGGAGTTATCGCTAGTATAAAAAAATGCACATAAGTATTGCCGTTAGTTTACGCGAATAGTACATATTTAAATAAAACATTATTAACTGTGTAAAACGCGAAATATCAGTTATTTTTAATTTGATTTAACTACAGCCTAACGACGTTTCGCGTGCTTTAAAGCGTATTCACGGGGGAAGGGAACTGTTTCAAAGCTACCAAAACGTTGGGACGTAATTAAGTTATATTAAAAATAAGTTAACCGTTGAAATAGGTAATTATTTCTGTTAGTTCTAAGAAGTACTAATCACTTCCTTGTCTTATCGCGTTATTCACTAAAATATATAAAAATACTAGCTGAGCCGGCAAACGTTGTTTTGCCATATAAATCATTTTACTAAAATGTCTATTAAAAAATAAGGGTTGATCGTAGAAGGGTGAAAATTGAGGACTGTATGTATTTTTGTATGTTGTATCATAAAAAAATAGAACCTAATTTTTTTTCTAAAAAATAGAAAAAAAAAATTTAAGGGTGAACAATAGATGTTGTTCTATTCTCAGACCTACTGAATACACATATCAAATTTGGTGAAAATCGGTCGAGCCGTTTCGAAGGAGTTCAAGTTCAAACACCGTGACACGAGATTTTTATATTTTAGATACATTTAATATATAAATACTTACATTTTACAGTTAACCGCTAAAATAATACTAAAATAAATACGTACTTGCAGGCACTAAATTAGACTATTCGGGAAAAAAGGTCAGAAAATATTTTATTCGCATTCATAGCAACGCAATAAACTTGTCTATCAATAAAAAATAGCACTACATTATACCGTAACGAAAATTATAAGGCCCGTGAGAATTTTCACCTCTCTCTCATGTCTTACAAATACCAATGTGTCTATAAGAAAAAGGAAATTTATTGTTTGTCGGGAGGGAACACATAAGACGTCATTTCGTTTACTTTTGGTCAAACAGTGCTACTGTTAGGCTAATATTGCGGTCTTGGGTTCGACCTCTACCGGGTACAACATGCTTAAATTAAATTTATAATTTTTCAGAAACATGTTGGAGTCCGTTTGGAAATTCTGGATATTATAGCCATGGTAATGGGTGCCGCATCCGATGCGTCGGGCCGTAGTTAAAAATATTTATTCAAATATGTTTAATTTATATATATTGCGTTTTAAACCGTTAAAGTGTTTTATTTAATTGATGGCATATTTCTGGGATTTCCACCTTCTACAAGTGAGCCCTGTACTTGTTTGTCCTCCACTATAAAAATACACACACACACACTTTTGTATTTTACTCCAAAAACAGAATTTACAAATTATACATGAAATATTTTTTTTTAATAATTATAGTTACGTTATATAGCATAGATTGATTCCATATCTTTAGTTAATTTGTACAATTAAGTAGTTATACTTAATGTTTCACTTAGTTTCAGAGGTAACTAAATAAAATGGTATTTAGTATTAACATTGATGTTACGAACGAGATTAATAAAACCAAATAAATATCACTTTTATTAGACAATAGTATCTACTATATATTGTGCAATTAAGTACACAGTTACCGATTATTAAATATATTAAATAGATAAAGACACAATTAGCTACAGAAAACAATTTATACCCGCACATTATCCAGACTAGAATACATTCACTCCATAAACCTAAGAGCATAAACGTTTTAAGAAATAACTTTTGCTCAGTGGCACTCCACAGAAACAGTGAAGGACTATGAATATTTCATGATCCTTGTAGTACGAGAGTCTGTCTGTCTATATCCATACAAATAGTAGCTTTGGTTAAAACATTACTTTTTATACGGCACTGTACTGCGCGTTTATGATAGACGTTGTCAAGAGTGAGTTGAACACAGATACATTGGGTTCCGAACGTACCCTGTTTTACATAAATACTTTTTTAATTAATTGCGATAAAATATTATTTATAATTTAAGTACCTATGCGAGCATTTATTTAAAAAGGGCCCAGTAGACGAAAGACGTAGAAAAGTTTTTCGATAAAATAAATACTAGATTCCTTTTAACAGTTCCTTTAACCATTGTTTTGTATTCACGTAACTAATGATTTTAAACTATTTTTTAACTATAAACTTTGTATTCTTATTTATTCTGGTATTATATTTTCTGTAGCTGAAAGTAAGCAATTTAACACCATATATCTTTGTCTGTTAAAATCTAGGAATATTTATTGCATTAATTGCTACATTTATATTTTCTTTAAAACTAAATAATAGAAAGTGATATGTGTATTTTTTTATAAAATGTGACTGGCGTTCAGCATATTATTGTTTTAGGGCTATTTGAGAACTAATTCTTCGAGCAATCGAAGAGCTAACATCTCCTGATGATGTCCACCGCTCGTGATAGCGAAACGTCAAGAAATATCTTCTCACTCACGTCGGCCGAACAGCCCGAAAAACAATGATATGCAAAAATGTGTAAGTAAGCATATGCATGCATTTTAAACAATGTATGTAAAAAAGGGTAGGTAAATATACTACAGTGAAGTCATTCAAGTTATATTTTAACGAAATTACTCGCTAATGTCGTTTCATGTAGACCCCACATACCCATTATGAAAGTTTGTCATGCGATACAGTTATTTATCAAAATAATTTGCAAATATAATTTCATTTCGCGCCTCGTGATTGTTGATATTTTTTACTACTTTTTGCTTTGAAACGACATTAGTAAATTAGGATGCTTTCGCAGTCGACTTTGAAAACTTAAGAAACCGACACGCGATTACACGGCTTTTAGACACATACGTGGACGAGATTTTGAAATTTCTAACACTCGGTTAGTATAAAGACTGTTTAAAAAAAAAAAATTAAATTAAAAAAATGCAAAGTGTTGGACTCGGTTATTCGGTACTTCACCGCGCATAGAAATACTAAAGAGTCTTCCACGTTACGTTTTCCAAAATTGAATACGTCACCATTTAAATAAAACACTTTAACGGTTTAAAACGCGATATATTATATTTGAACATTATTTTAACTACCCGACGTTTCAGATGCTTTGCAGCCTTTTCTCCAAGACCACGACTAAAATAATTCCCAAATAAGTTTAATATATATCGCGTTTTAAACCGTTAAAGTGTTTAATATATATGTGTACTACTCGCGTAAACTACAGACAGTACGAGTCATCATTTTATTGTAACGCGTTACGATTTCAAGTATCAATAACATTTCTCTTATTTACGCAGGCACTGGGCGTACAATATGTATTGTTTATAGAAATTCACAATACCCTCCAATGCATGAATACGTCCCACAGCCGCGTTCACATCACACCATCTTTGTTTTGAGTGTGTTGAATAATACATGACGGCCTATATGTATCTTCGGCTTTTATTGCAGCCGCCTGCCTTACCATGAACCGCCCCGTCCCCCACGATCGCCTAAAATTGTTGAATCCGCATACGAAATTCTATCGTTCGCTGAGGTCTTCGTTGATTGGAAAAATTCGAAGATGTGAGCATTTCGACAGGTGTTGAAGATGGATGAAGGTCTGTTACATTGGTGCGATGCTGATTTTAGCGAGATTATAAAAAATAATAATATCCTATTGTTGTTTTATTTCTTGAAACTTGTTTGTAATGTAGATAATATGGCAGGGTAACACGCGCTGTGTTTATAAAGAAATATAATTTCTTTTGTATAAAGAGTACCTCACACGACACATTTTTATTTATCTATATATCTTACAAAGTAGAATTGTAACGTCAATTGAATATAGAGTGGGTCTTGATTTTCTTCCAAATAAAGGCCTCCTCTAGCTTCCTTCATGTCTTACTGTCGACCATTGTGAACCCGCTCTTCATCGACATTTGTTTTAATAATTTTGCCCACCATCACGTTTATTTCCTTTTCATTTAATCTTGTCTTATTCGTGACATAGTTTTGTGTCCAACGGCAGTCGGTATGTCGTACGATATAGTCAATTTTAAATTTAATATCAATAAGGCCCGACGCATGCTTCGCAGCAACCGTAGTCACAGTGTGGACTGAAGGTGGAGGTGGTCCCTAATGTTAAAGTCAAATCTGCTAGTACCACTTTATAATTTAAAAATCGAAAATAAATAGATATCGTCAGCACGGAAATTTTTCAATTAATTTTCGATTTTTAAATTATATAGTGCCTTCATGTGCAATACAACATGTAAAAAAAAAAAGTTTTCAATAGTACCACCTTGTAAATAAGTTAATACATTTCACATCTTAAACCATTAAAAGTATTTCATGTATTTTGTCCCTATTCAAATTTATATTGCTTTGCGTTATAAGCCGCTGATTATAGTTTGTATTTTGTTACGTTTCTTGATACATGCGTGGTAAAATTAAATTTAAACTGTGCTAATATTAGTAGCACTTTAAAAGAAAAAGCTACGAGCTGGCTTTATAACTTAGAATGAGCTTAGCGTAAATTGAGCTTTTCCCTAGGGCAGTCACTTCTGTTCCAGTAACTAACAGTTTGCAAAGCCTACATCGAAGAGACAATAAAATAAACAAAGAGCGATTATAGCAGAACTGGGGAGCGATTAACTTTTTATGCGATAGATTTTTATTAATTAACTGTTAAAGTGAAGAAATCAAGGGATTTTACCATTAAAGAGATTGAACATACGTTGCATTCTATTCAGATGCTTAATTTAAAAAATATATAAATATTATTTTCTATTATACATAAATCAAACATTTAAATTATTGTTTTTGACAAGACTGTTGAATAGATAGATTTTTTTTTCTCATGGAATCTATATTACTTCCACATATGATTGCATAGTTGTTAAAATAATAAGGAGAAAGAGAGACACGGTAGTTTCATTGGTTAGAGCAGCCAGAAGGTCAAATAGGCTTTATTCTATTTTTTTCTTTCTTATTATTCTATTACTTCTAAATATATTAAAGGATTAGATACCCAAGATAATTAAAAGTGAAGTAGAAAAAAAACATTTTTTTTTACTTTGCCAACATAATTGCCTTTTAATAAAATAATTAATCTTTGTTTCAACATTCAAAAATCTACTTTAACGTATTATATTACTTAGACTTAAAAACAATGCTTTCAAATACAATTATTACTAAAAAGTAAAGTAATTACTGATATAAACATTTCAATAATCTAAATTATATATGCTTTCGTATAAGCGTGAAAAATTAATGCGAAGGCATCTATTTTATTTTTATGATTCCCTTGAGGTCATATTAGTCGACGCAATGATACTCAGTTCAAATTACATGTATAAAGTAGATTAACCGTGTTTTTTTAACATAACTTATTATATATTTGAAAATGGAATGTTAAAATAAATGGAATCGCGGTATAAAACTAAAAAGTCGCTTTGTCGCTTGAAAATGATTTTTAACTTCGGCCCGACGTTTCGGATGCTTTGCACCAGCCATGGTCACGGGGAGACTGAACGAAACGTCGGGCCGAAGTTAAAAATCATTTTCAAATAAGTTTGACTAATATATCACGTTTTAAACCGTTAAAGTGTTTTATTTAAATGTGTACTACTCGCGTAAACTATAGACAATATTTAAAAAGTCGCTTTATAAATGTATTATAGGTTAAATAAATGTATTTAAAAATATACATTGTCTTACGATAGCAATTGTAATAACATCTTTCGTAATTTACATTTAACTACTGAATTAAGTTATATTCATTCCCTATTTAAAATATAAGTAAATAGAGTTATGTAAAGTCTAAACTACAAAAACTGCAAGTAAAGTTAGGTAAAAGAACTTATAATGGCGAAATATGCTATATATCTTATGTCCCTGTTTTTGCTGTGTTGTGTACCTGTTCGCGTACCCAATAGAGACACTAGGAGAACTCCAAGTGTATAGAAGATGATAATTATTTTACATAAAGGGCGCATTAAGCTAGAAATCGCAACTATCTAATAAAATTAACACTTGACCGGTTTAAAACGCGATACATATAAGTTGAACTTATTTCAACAACGGCCAGACGTTTCAGATACTTTGCCGTTTTAAAATAATTTTAAAATACGTTTAACTAATATGTATCGCGTTTTAAACCGTTAAAGTGTTTTATTTAAATGTGTCCAATTACATAAACTACACACAGTATTAACTATAACTAATTTAGTTTTGCATAAATAATTACGTTGAACCTTATTTGAATGTACCCCAGCATCAAGAACTACTGAATAGCTCGATAGATGTCGCTGATGACTCCTGAAATGTGCAAATGTTTTCACGGCTATTCCGGATATAAGGAAACTGTGCAGATTTTCCTGCATCTGGTTGGGTATAGGTAGGATTGTGAGACCCGAGTCTCGCAACTTACGAGCTTAATTTCTGTGATATGGTGACGTGTCTGTGATAATAACGCAATTAATCTGTGATAAAAATCTACGGTTAAGTTGCTTTATGCTCGCTAAGAGACACCGAACCATCCAGCAGAGTAGTAAATTTTTGCATGTGGCTGCTAGTATGACTTTTTAGTACTAGTGGCGCATAAAAATAAAATTAAAATGTTTGAATAGTATGAAGAAACACGAGCCTAAATTCGCCGATAGTAGAGACTCAAAACTTCGAAGCCAGATCTATTCTTTGATGTAGGATTTCAAAAATTCTAGGACTAATGTGATGAAAAGGGAGAAATTGCATTTGTAAAACGCCAAAATATATCACGCTTAAAGTTCCGGGGCCCTATTAATACATAATATATATATAAATGGTAAGTTTAAATTTGTATAAAATAATTTTAATTAATTTATTAGTTTGTATAAATAAATAGCAATTTAAGATAAAGAAAACATAGGTATAGGAATACAGTGATTAATACTGTAACAACGTCAAAACCTTTTAAAATAAACACACACAAAACGGTTTAAAACGCGATATATATTCGTTAAACTTATTTGAAAATTATTTCATTTACTAGTCTCCCCGTGACCACTGCTGCCGCAAAGCATCCGAAACGCGGGCCGTAGTTAAAATAAATTTCAAATAAGTGTAACGAATATATATCGAGATTTAAACCGTTAAAGTGTTTTATTTAAATTTGTCCTACGCGCGTAAACTACAGCCGGTATTTTACGCCAACACCCATTCTACAAAAAGCTTTTACATATTAAAACACATTTTATATTTTTTATACATAAAAGGGCCCATGTTGATAGTGACACACGTTCTTTACCTGCTCTTTTTATGTTGTTTGTCTTGGGAGGCAAAGTAACACTTTTTTATGTATCACTGTACTGAGAAGATTTTTTCCTTTATACTAATTTAAATATTTGGACCACACAGGAGTTACAAAAGAAATGTAAAATTGAAATTTTTCTTTTTCTGTTCTTGAATTTTCTATAACGCTTATTTTTTAAATTGTAAATACATATCACGTGCATTAGTAATAAAAAATATCGTTAAATCTATTCCGACTCTACTTATTCTACTCATGCCCTCACGTCTGACTCATTTGTGTGTCTACATGTGACACCTACTAAACGAAATAGTCTGTATTTTTTACAATACACTTCAGATATCTAGAAAAAGAGTGTAGATTCGAAATTTCATGTTTACATTGTTTTTACAATTTTATTATTTATCCAGCGTCATTACACAAAAACAAACTATATATATAAATATAAAATGACTGGATCGTTTATGTAATGATAGCAATATATGTCTAATAATCAACGTATCCCAGGTTCGAACCTCACCGGGGCCAACATGTTTTTAAAATTCCAATTAATAATTTTTCTGAACTCTGACTCCGTCTGGAAATCTGGACATTAATTGGGTGGTAGGAATATCGAAATTCTGTCCGGGTCACGAACTACCGTTCACAGATGAAACTCCCATGAATTAATGACGTTTCAGTTTCAGTCTATGGATTTCCGAATATCCAAAGTCAAAATAGGTCGACAGCGCAACATGTTTAGATGCTATAGGCTGGTGTTTTTCATCTACCCTCAATTGTAACCCATGTTTGTCTGTCCTTGTATATAATAAAAAAAAATTCGTTACAGCATATACCTACACTTTTTCAACTCCATCAAAAGATGATTACAATTAATATTATAAGAAACAAATTTTTCAATTCATTTAAATAGAATTAAAGTCAAAACTTAAATATCGATAAAATGATGTGCCATACAAATGTTCCTCTAACATTATGCGATTAATGGAAGCGAAAAAAAAGTGGGAAATGTGGAAAAAAACGACGACATGATAAATACCTACGAGGACGAGGTTTGCAAAACACAACCTTTGTTGCCCAAAATAACTATTCTACACAGACGAAGTCGCGATCACAGCTATACATGAAACACGCAACTTAGTTTTAAAGCAATATATAATAGGCAATTCAATACATACTACATATCATTCTAAATACTTTTTTTTGTAAAACAACAATTCAAAATTGTCTGATGGATAATTCAATAATCGATTTTGACATTTCAAATCATTATTATGTTGTTCAATCCGTGAAATAGGATTACCACTCTACCCCAGATAGGTCGGCACGTGTTGTCTTAATTGAATATTTGCGTTTGCGTTTTGAAAACACGAATGGATTTTTTTTACGAAAACAACAAGTTTTATAAATATTAAACTTAAAATAATATTTATTAATTCTTAGCTGATTTAAATAAGCACTTATTGGATTAGTACAAACAAAAGATTAGCAAAAAATACGACCGACCGACGACGAATAGTTTTTTTTTTATTTTCGGTCAACATTAGGTAATTTGTTAAAACCTAATGAGAGAACTTGATGTTTTTTTAAGAGTGGGTTTCATATTAAATAAAACATTATTAACTGTTAAATAAGTATATATTTGTTAATTTATTTCATGAACAACAGATAATACTTTAAAATCTGAATATAATAAAAGCCGCAGTGTAACAATAACAATTACTATAATTGTGTTTATAAATTAAGAATGTATTAAATCTTTTAAATAAAACACTTAAACGGTTTAAAACGTGAAAAACGTCGTTAAATGTCTAATTTAAATGTGTACTACTCGCGTAAACTACAGACAGTGTGTTTTAAATCTTTAGCAGTAAAAGTTCCGGCAGCACGTTCGTTCGCTCCTAGATCTAGAACCGCAACACGAGATATAATTGCAGAATTCGTATTGATGTTGATCCTGAATGTATATCATTGTTTATAAACATCGCGTTTTTTTTTCTTTGAATGGAGTCTGGGCGCGGGTCGCAGAGCGCGGGGGTGAGGCCCGCGGGGCGGGGTCGTGCGGCCTCTCGCGTTTAGTACACCGCTCAGCAGGAGTGTCGGACGCTCGGCTTTCGAGACGCCGACTTTAGTATTCTTCGTTTATTTTCTTTTCTATTTGTTTAATTTGTCGCTCAGACCTCTAACCACCATAGACAAGTACGGATACATCCCCGACGAGTGTTTCGCGTGTTCCGTGTTCGCCGGCGTTTTATTTGACAGTGTCACGTGCGGGGGTTCAATTATATACCGGTTCCGAAGTTTTCAACTGTTTACACCGCGACCTTCACTTACGGCAGGTAGCCGGCTGGAGACGCAACAGTTTTGCTATTTTAATACTATTTGTGCGGAGATCCCGCGTGGGAAAGGCAACTTGTTGCGTATTGTTTTCCGCCGGTCACAAAGGACTTTCAAGTTACACACAGGGATTTCTACTTGAAACAAATAAGTTTTTCTACGTTAACTGGGAATAGAGGTGCAGTGCTGTCGAGAAGTGTTTTAAAACTTGTGAATATTATTTGAAAGTTGTGCGCGCTGTGCACATGCGCAGTGGGTTGTAAATTAATAATTAAGAGTTAACATTATTAACTATTGTTCAAGTAGTGCTAAGTGCAGTGAATGAGAGTGCACAAATTGTGAGTGATTCCCTGTGGATTAACGAGTTTTCTTTCGGATTCCGTATCAACAATATCGTTCACCTGTGGGATTGTTGTACCTTACCTGCGCGCGCAGTATTTTTTATAAGGTGAGTCGAGTATATTTGAATACCGAAGATATTGAGCAGGTATGAAAAAAGTTTGAGATGTAGTCATTTATAGCTGGCGTTGCATTCGAGACTATAGATTTTTTATTTTTTACTGATGAACAACCGGTATCAACGAAGGCTCAACAACTTGACGTCATATTGTATTGTATTCCATCTTTGTTATATTCTACATTCTTTTATATCGAGTTTCAAGAATGTCTTGTGATTATTGTTATTCTTCGTAACTAATTTATGAAACTTTTTCCTTAACTTAGCGATCGTTTCTTATACATATGAAGCGCCGTGCCGAATTGGTATAATGGTATGTCCACCCGACATACAATCAATGAAGTTGGGAGTTCAATTCCCGGTTGTGCACGAACGTTATAATCATTGTGTAGATTCCGACACTAGTATTCTACTGTGAGCGAATCTTTGTGTCCTGTCGTAGGCTCAAAATTTACATGTAGGTAGCGCTTGCGCATGTTAAACTCATCCTATGTTGCCTATACAAAGGTTGGCAAGTATGCAATGGTTTGTAATCAGCACAAAGTTAGTGGTAGCGTCCATATGATTCGCATTCAATTGTAGGTACGAGTATAGAGACGCGTCTCAAGATAAACGTAAAGTCAGAAAGAAGTAACTATTATTAATACAATGCCTTGATTGTTACAGACTCAATCAGTAAACATACCAATGAGTTCAAAGTAAAAGGAATATACTTATACGAAAACATATTTTGAAGATAATAATTAAAGTTCATAATGAAAAAATTTTGAGAACTTTAAGTAATATTTTTTACATGATTGCCTTCATGTGCAATATGTGTATTGTTTACATATATTGCACATGAAGGCACAATATAATTAAAAAATCGAAAATACATAGATTGAAAAAATTTTCGACTCGTTCCGTGTTGCTCTACCAGTTGATATTGTCAACTCGGACTCGGTAGCTCGATAATGGTAAAACTAATTACACTTATAGTTAACTTGTACCTAAAGTATGGTCAAAAACCAGGCTTATGGGGTTTCATTGAGAAATAGTTAATGAATGACCGCACTATAAACCATTCGGTAACTGCGCAGTACGCATGCGCAACCTACAAGGTTGAGTGCACATCAAAAAAAAGTTAAACCTTGCTTTATATGGAACTGATACACATGTATGTCTGCTTATGAGAAAACGAGAATTAAAAATTGATGACAGAGGCGGCAACGAACCCACGACCGGTGCGTGTTTCTAGCTGTTGCTCTACCGACTTAAACTCTCTTTCTTCATGTTGCGCAATATATTTTCAACCTTATTGCGTTGTTGTTAAAGTTCAATTAATCTCACTGTTATAGATTACTATCAATAGTAGTCCTTCCAAGATCTGGTCTTCAATTATGGACTTTATATTAAAAGTATAAGCTTATTATAAACGGTTTTAAACACCTATTAAATTACTTAAATTGTTTTTAATTATGCTGCGACGAGTCAGTAGCACTACAATAGCAGTGGTGATGCCTGGACGCTTATATTTTTATAAATTTTAATATAGAGGAAAAATATCACTTGTTTATTACTAGTCTACATTCTTTGAATCTCGGCGCATTAATATTTAATATTCCACGGTTTTCAATGTCTGTATTGTATCCGCTATTCCTATGAGTTCAACAGGATATCCTTATTTATCATATGCTAATAGCTTACTTAGCTACAACGGAATCTTAAACAATCACAGGTTATTAAAAATAATTTTCTCCACATGTGTGTCTTTTGGTCTACAAAGATATAGACCAAATATAATAATAGGTTAAATACAGACCAAACATTCTTTCTGTTTAAAACGGGATTTTTAAAAGTTAGTTAAAAATTTACTGGTCGTAGTAACATATAGTTGATTCATACTTTTAGGGTCGAATATCTCGCGTTTTAAAGTTTTATTTATACCTACCCACTTTTATTTTTAATCCCTGTAAACATAGAAAGCCAACTCAATCTAGACAGTAAATATATACATGAGTACGTATACTACTAATAGCGTAATACTTTTTGGCGGGAAAACGCAATTACTATGAAACAATAGAATTTTAGAAGTGGTCGACTAGCTCTCAATATAACCGTTTATTGTAGACTCATGGTTGGTGACAACACATAAGTCGTTCTGTTCGTTACAATAAAATACGATAAAATATAGCTGGAAGTGCATTTCTGCGGTAACGACGACCGAACGGAAACAATGGTTTTATGGGAGTATTTGTACTTTATATAGAGCAAGCGGAGTTCAAACTAGATTTAGTTGTGTTAAATGTGTGCATTCACATTTTTCACATGTTATTGGACGTGATGGCATTATCTAAATTATAAGTTTATTTAAAAAAATACGACACAGCGTTCCGTGCTGCTGCCAACATCACGGTAGCTCGATTGGTTATAGCAACAGCTCGGAACGCCATGGATGTCGGTGCAAGTCCTGTCCGTAACGTTTTAATCCATTTTTAATGTGTCTAGCTCTTAACACAGATTATAAACGTTGAAATATAACCCCCCCCCCTTAATTATGACTACGCTTCACTTTTGATGCGTTGATTTCGAAACGCTTAAAACTTTGCGCAAAATAAATTACCGACTAGACCGTGTGTAATCACGTAACATCAACACAATTGTTACGTTTGGCTAACGTTATGCTAATCACAGTATACTTTAAATGTGTACAAACAGAAAAATGACTAGCAGTCAAGGTGATGTTAATTCAAGGTTATTCAATTTGCCTTTTAGCGAGTTTGAGTCAATAATATTGGGTTGTGATTTGACGTTTTCAATTCTTTTCGTTTTTAAATATATGTTTATCAACTAACTTATTTAATATAGTGCCCATTGATAGATAGGTCTTCCTAATACAAAATATGGCATTAGTACTTTCCTTTAGTATAGATAGATAAAGTGGCATCAAATCGCCACCCTATAGTTTAATGATAAAGTAACTTATTATTTCATGATTTGAACCGTTAAAACAAGCTTTTAATTGGGCGAAAAAAAAATTTTCATCTACATTGAAGGAAATGTAAATTTTGCATCGCAATGTTTAGCAATCCACAAATTTGTAGCTCTTAGATAGATTCAGCTTTTCAATTTGTTGATTTGTGCCAAACCGAAGTTAGTTCAATTTTTTCAAGTAGCTTCATTCTGCAGCTACAAGATTTTGCACTCACTATTTTAACTTCCTTTTTACTTACGATGCGAACACACTACGAGTGTTTAAAACGCGTCTACCTTCATTAAGGGTGAAATTCCGTTTCTCCTAGGTGGGGCTTGCGCTACTTTAGAATAGACACATACACGTTAAAATTATGTTAATTTTTATTCCCATTTTAATTAAGAATTTAAGTTAGGTTAATTCATTCTATGCAATATGTAGAGTTGTTTGAAATATATGTATAGGAGTATGCCGAACTTAAGAAAAGAAAAATCTTTAAATTTTTACAATATTTAACAAAGCAAAGTCGGGTTTATGTGAACGGGAGAAAAATAACATATCTAAGCCGTTGCGAGTAGTAGAAAAACTAAAAAATAAAAGTACGAAAGTGTGTAAATATTTAATAATGGAACCCATATCAAGTTCGTATTTAATGAACTTATCGCGTTTTAAACCGTTTTATTGTAAGGTAGACTAAAAATCTTATTAACTTTGTCCTAGTAATTGACTAAACAATAAACGTTATATGTATTAAAAGTGCCTTCAGTGCCCGAGCCCATTAAACTAACTCTTCTAAGTGGTAAATAAAAACTGGTTCCCAGATTTAGACGGTTGACGTAACCAAACTTAAAATTCCAAGGTCAAAATACTTATTCCACTTGAAAGGTGATTGACCTCATCCCTTCAAGTTATTTCTGGTAAATTCTTAATGACAATTAATTTAGTCGCGAGGATCGCCTATTTCTTCTTAGTTAAATTTTTTTCGTTATAATTAATTTCTAGAAGTTTCTAAACAGTATAATATATAGGCTGGAATATATTGCTTGGCTATAAACAAAAACTTAATATAAAGACTGTCTGTAGTTTACGCGAGTAATACACATAGCAGCAGACGTGGTCACGGGGGAAACTGCAAGCATCCGAAACGTCGGGCTGTAAGTAGTTAAAATAATTTCATTTTAAGTTTTAAACTGTCAGTGTTCTATTTAAACATAAATATATATATAAAAGCTTAAACTAATTTAAATTAGAACTTTAAATTAAATTACTTTACAAATTAGAATATAAATATAGAGTTGTGTTCATGTAATCGCGTGATAAGATATGTAAATTTTGATATTTAACATACAATAAAAGTTTACAGCTTAGTATACAAGTGTAGAGCAGGTGTGAGATCTGTATAGAACATAACATATACCCGCAAATAAGATGCACTTTTGACCTTTCCTTCACGAATAGTTAAATAGTCTTTATTTGATTTTTTTCATAAATAATATTAAAGCAATACGCTTGATCGATTCACATTATACCAATCTAAGAATGCATATAATTATATAATGCCTTCATGTGCAATAACATGTAAATAATAATAAAGTATTCAAACTTAGCGCTATATATTTAATAACTTATAATGCAAAAACTTATTGGAATCTAACAGGAGGACGGCGTTGAGAAATTTTTGAAAACTTTGAATTGTAATAAGTTTGAAGTAAATTGAATTAGTGAAGCTATCTTTTTTACAATAGTACAATAAAGTTTCGTCGGATACTAGAAAGTGTTAACCTAATAAAAACTCTTCGTATATTGCGCAATATATTGAATTTGTAGACGGTTAAGGTTCGATTTCTACAGTAATTTTATTACTCAGTAATATACGCGGAGATGTTGTGGTCTCAAGACACGTTAAATAAATGTTGACTCCAGTAATTGCGTACGGAGCGAGTAAACATGTGGCAATGTTGGTAAGTAAATTGGGTTTTTATTGGAAATACCTGCTCATTCGTACTTAAGCCACAAGATGTTCTTTTATTGCTTATATCACATACAGAATAATATTTAGTGTTGTTTTATTCGAGAGCCGTGTTTGTTTAGTTGTTTAAGCATTCCATTTCGTTACGGCAGTTCGATCTTGGTTGTATACAAAGTCATTTAGCTGTCCTTTTGAACAATAAATAAAACATTTTAACGGTTTAAAACGCGATATATGTTAGTTAAACTTTCGGACACGAATGCTTTGCTGTGGTCACGGGGAGACGGCTGCTGCAAAGAACCGAAACGTCGGGTCGGAGTTTAAATAATTTTCAAATAAGTATAATTATTATATGTATATCGAGTTTTAAACCATTGAAGTATTTATTTATGTGTACTCGCGTAAACTAGAGGCGTTATTTATACCATTATTCTATCATTAGCGTCTTAACTAATCTACTACATATACAATTAGTACCAGGTTTTTAATAGACCATTTTTGGTTTATTGTAGCAGTCTGCACCTATGTCAGATATTTAAACAAACTTCGTTTTTTAATTAGTAAATTGCATTAGCACATTACAAAGAAAAGCTGAGCAAAATTTAAAGTTACGTTAAGTTATTTGTCCAAAAATAAAGATTTTGTTAGTCCGCACATATGCCTAACTAAAAGTGTAGTATACGCACGTTCCAAAGTTCGAGATCTGCGCTTAGCAACATATTTTGTGTTTCTTTTATTTATGTATTGTGAACCGGCCTGTGTTATTTAGCAAAACTTAAGGTGAGCATTTCTAAAAACTTTGCACATGAAGGCACTAAGTATATAATTTAAAAATCGAAAATAAATTGAAAAAAAATTTTCGACTCGGGCAGGACTTGAACCGGCATCGTCAGCGTTCCGTGTTGCTCTACCAATTGAGCTGACTCGGTAGTTTTTTTTTTTTCAATTTATTTTCGATTTTTAAATTAGGTTGGTAGTTATTAGATGAATTAAAAACTTTGTCTTGAAACTCCGAAGACTCCGAAGTTATGAGCGATACATCAAGCTCACTTTTAAATCCATTTCCATCCAGGCCACAATTAATGAGCTTGGCTTGACCTCTCATACCCGCTTCCACGCGAGATCCACTTACCTAAAACGAGCAGTGAATATTTATGAGACTCAGATGCGGGCAAAGCCGGAGGAGAGGCTAGTGCATTAACATTATTTGCCCGCTTGTTTGATTTGACTGATTGAAATGGTTGAAAATAACCGTTATTTGAGTTGCTACGATACGATGGTCTGCGGTCATTTAATAAAGTATTTTGTTAAAGTTAAAAGACAAGTGTTTTTGGGTAAAAAAATGCCTTTTTTATTATTCAGAATAAGTGTTTCTAGCTAAAGGAAGAGCAAAATTGCTTGACTGACATATAGTTCAATATAATACCTTACTTGCTGAAGATGTAATGGTTTAACAAATATAGGTACATACAACCGAAGATTACAGTTTGATAGAATAGGGTATTGGAAAGATAATATTAGGCTTAGTCAATACCGAGCTGACCTAATGAGTATTTATAGAGATACTCCATCATACAGCATCCATTCTCTCAGCGAGGTCAGAAGTCAGGGATATCGTTAATTGGCGTAGTACGAAATAATAAATGTTTTAATGTAGTCGTGATTTTTATTGCTAAATGCGGTTGAGGATTGTGGTTTATTTAATGTTTGATTAAAGGAAAAATGTGCAAACGTGAAGATATGATACAAATAGATTAAGACATTTTGTAAAACTTTTATAGTAGTTCTAAAGTTAAAAGTGAAAACTTTTAATGGGTTGTCTGATATATAATATATAGACTATCCTATTTTATTAGTAGTAAGTGTTCCATGTGTGAATGAATAAATAAATATATAATAAGGAAGTTAGATTATCGACACATATTTTAACATATATATATATATATATATATATATATATACAGTTTTTTATAATTACCTCGTTTATATGAAACTATTAAATAAGTTAACATTTTATTTTCTCGTGCTTGTATAAATTAAATACAAATGCACAATGATTTTATTTTTCAGAACATAGTACTTACATAATATTATATTACGTACAACACAATACTAATACTCATTCAAATCGTTTAGTGATTTTAGTGATTATTGAATTATCTAAACATTTTTATTAAAAAACACTTGGATAGCGATATTTATATCCCGTAATATACTAAAATATCTCTCATAATTTGATCAAATATAAAAGTTTCAACATCAACAGCATCCCACCGAATAATGATTAAAAATAGCTCTAAAACCAACACCAAGAGCAATAAAAATAGTAATTTCGGAGCTTAACCGGATCCGGGCGCGTCCCGTATGAATACAGACAGACAGATTTATCTTGATGTCATCGATTGAAGTGGACTATGTTATTTGACAAAGAACTGTGTATTCGGATGGTGTAATACTTATTTAAATTTTATTGGGTTTTTATTTGATTCATGGTCCTGTCATGCAACATACCAATGTTTAACCTTTGAACCGAAATTCCGAAATTAACTTTCGTAGTTCTAAAGATTTTATTTTAAATAAAACACTTTAACGGTTTAAAACGCGATATATTAGTTAAACTTATTTGAAAATGATTTTTAACTTCGGCCCGACGTTTCGGATGCTTTGCAGCAGCCGTGGTCACGGGAAGACGTCGGGCCGAAGTTAAAAATCATTTTCAAATAAGTTTAACTAATATATCGTGTTTTAAACCGTTAAAGTGTTTTATTTAAATGTGTACTACTCGCGTAAACTATAGACAGTATTTAAGATTTTGTTTTTCTGTATATCTTCTAGCTGTGCCTGCGCCTTCGTCTTCGTTTCGTTATTCTTGCGAGGTAATGTTAAAAGGTAGATGAATACTGTAGCGGATTTTTTTTAGATCGTTTAATCAGCCTTCATACAGATTTTTTGGCTTCTATGATGAATATTTCCCTCTGTTATTCGATCCTATTGGTCGCCTGATGTTTTATAGCCTCTCTCAATAAATGGTCCAACCAACACAAATATATTTTTTATTTCAAAATAGTTCCTGAGATTAGCGCAGTCACATAAACAGACTCTACAGCTCTATATCAATATAGATACTATAACGTATGAGATGTTGTGCTATCAAATGATTGAAATGGCTTCTAATGAAATCAAAGACAAAACAACATTTGAGAATAGCTAATTTTTATTTCTGAAATATTTAGCATTTTTCGGAGATAGTTTAACAGCATAATCAAGTACGAATTAGCGGCCGTATATTAGTTTTATTAATTTAAGTGAAAGTACAATATAAATAAAACATTAAAAGATGGATCTCAAATCTATTTAAGCCGTCCATCCGAAGTTCGAAACAAAAGTAAAATAATATTTGAGCTAACCAAATAAATTAAAAAAACTTCAGAAATAGACGGTATTAAAAAGGTATATAACAATACATTAGTTATGTACATATTATCGGTCTGAACAAGCCAAACTGAAAGGGATAGCAAAAACTATATTCGTGTGTTCGCATTAAGATGCAGTTTGCTTATGTGCAGTTTACGTGATTAGTACATATTGAAATCTTAGAACGGTTAAAAACGCGAAATATATTTTAACTTTTTAAGGGTTTTATTTATACAGGTTGCTTATTTCTCGTGCAAAAGTAATACGTGTTTGACATTTCGATTCGAATCGAAATTTAATCTTTGTACAATCGACCCGGTCTAATATCAAAACAGATATCGAAGCTTTTTAATCGAGCTGTGAGGGGCACAGTAATTAATTAACACTGTCAGTGACAACCCTATACAGGTTATCTTTAATAACCGAGAGTGGACGAACCCTAAATTGTCAAAAACGTAAGAGGTAATATTGCCACAGATGAGATGGAGCTTTTAAAGTTAATTGCGCCTGAGTTAACATCTGGCACGAAATCAAGGGAGCCGTTCCGATATAGCGAGATGTACAATACGACATTCTTTAGTCGCTCTTTGGTTGATTGCCTAGCATTCGTCAAGTGTGGATTCGAAGCACGTGGAAACGCAATAATTTATTTCGATCGTGCAGGGCACAGTCAACAAGACACCAACACAGGAATTTGCTAAATGTCCCACGATGTTTCATTCGAATCGGTCTTTGTTCTTGTGTACTAACATTAATTTAACATTCTCTTGGTTATTTGTGAAGGACAACACCTCAAGGTGTTAGATGTCTCTGCGAATCACCAATCCAATGGAACCTCCTCGGTCCATTCTACAACTGAAATGAAGTGCTACTTGATATCAAGCCGTAGGTATTAAAATTTAGTAGAGTCTAGTCTTAAAGTTGTATTTAGTTAGAATACTGACCACATAAAGGTCAGAGGAGGTCCACATGATTTAACATCTTAAAGGTCATTCGCATTTACAAGCACTTAAGTATTGGTTGTGTTTTACGCAATTAGTACACATTGGCTCTCGTTTAAAACTCGATATATTACGTAAATAACATATTTTAAATACAACCCGTCATTAAACTCACCCGTGCCCTTGCCTACTGCAAAATATCGAAAACGTCGGGTCGTAGTTAAACGAGTTAACTAATATTTTTTGCGTCTTACGTGTTTTAATTTAAAGATCGTTAATTGTGTTTTTCAGGTTTTTAACCGTTACAAAGTGTGTCACTTACATTAATAATAGTTTTACAAACGTTTCTGACCTAAAAGCTAGTCCGTCCGTCCGTCCATTCGTCGTCAGTCATACAATCTAAAAGCACTCGATTCAAATTACCCTTTTATTCAAGTGAAAGACATGAATAGCGATGACCTTTGACTTCTGTTGTTTCCGTGGGATTGCAAAAGATAATATTCATATTGTCTTCCATTTTGTATTTTATCATATTGTTTTGATGCAAGTGGTGATCTAAACTCGAATGCCAGAAGTGCCTACGATGCATATTTATTGTATTAGATTAGGTATAAATATGGTTAGAACCTTAAGTGGGAAATTTCACATGTCTGTCAATTTTGTTTCTATTGTGTGTGACTTGCGAAAACGACTTCTCTACTAACTGTATACAAATGTATCTTATTTTCATCAATACCAAACCGAATGCATGTAATTTTTATCCAAAATTAGCTGTGCCCGCGACTTCGTCCGCGTGGAATAGTGACTTGGCTAGAATTTTTAATTATTTAGGCTGTTTATTAATTTATGTAAGGGCGTATTTAAGGCAGCCAATCTATGCTGTAAGTACTACTTTGCCGCAACACTCTCACTCTCACTCCCAACTCCCACTCCTATTCCCAAAAAGCCAAAGAAGAAAGTTTCATTGTTCTAGCTTCAAAAACCATGAGTTTCCATACAACCTTTCAATCCCTATCAACCCTTATTTGGCATTAAAAAGTATATATAATAGTCTATGTCCTTTCTCAGACACTAAAATATCTGTGTAACAAATTTCATTTAAATCAGTTCAGTCGTTTTGGAGTTAAAGCAGGACAGACAGACAGGTAGATTTACTTTCGCATTTATAATTTTTATATAAAATTACTTATTTATACAAACGTGTCTATTAGAGGGCTAATGACAATTAAATACCTCAAAATATTGTTCGAAGTTTGAAAAGCAAGCGCTGGCGCAACGTCTCGCGTATTTGCAAAAGTCGGAGTAACTCGGCAGTTTAAAGATTATTTAAATGATATAACTCCGAAGTTTTGTAATACAATATAGTTGAAGCGTGGATGGAGTTGCAAAAGTGTGCATCTGAATAGCGGAGTACTGGAGATGCCTCCAGCGAGACGGGCGTAATGCGTTCGATAATATATTCCGATCGCATTTATTTCTAAAGCTAGGCAACGAAACAAGGTTTTGTTAGCCTATCCCCGTGGGTACTTGCATGTCTAACTTTATAGAAAGCGCAGTCCTTTGAAATCCACACGTAAAGATCTTTTTTTACTTTCTTAAAATGCCTTTGCGCAGTGAGTCGGGCTCGGACCATTCTGTACTTTTGTTGATTTACTACTTACATGAATTTAAAGTCAATTATGAATTAAAAAATACGACGGGCAGGACTTGAATCGGCAATTGAGCTACGGAGTCCTACACGTCATCGTCGAATTTATTCAACTTATTGATACAAGCAACTCTTGCGCATTTTATTTTCAACCCTAATAATTGCTTATTAAGGTTCTATATTTACTTTTTTGATTTTTTTATTTAAAAGGTCTACAAAATTAAGATTTAATATATAGATATGGTATAAATAAGCTCTATACAAATAAAGTATCTATTAATTTAAGACTGATTTGAACTGATGCTTTATGCTACCACTAATACAAGCTCAATCGGTTGCCTAGACAACCAACAAGAAATAAACCTTATTCCATATTTGAAAATTTCCTGCTAAGACCTTTTATTAAAATAAGTTATCCACGTGTTTTCATAACTTAGGTCATTATCAATGCTAGTCATTCGTTTATTTGGCGTTTATCGAATTATATATCTGTTTCTCATTCTTCTAATCTGTTTATCTGTCACACTATACGTACAACCTTCAATTTAATGTTACTTTTCAGCGTAAACGTACACTTTTTATTTATGTATAGCTACATATGAAATAACACGGAACAACAATAATGTTTCTAACGCTGTACCCAGTTTAAGTCCCGCTCGTGTCATCGATTTTATTCTATATAAAAATATTTTTATACAATTCAGAAGTTTGTAATTAGGCAGATTTTATTAAAACACTCAAATTACCTCATAATTATAATATTTCATAACGTTGATGTTTAAAAGGCTTTCAATGTGATTATGAAAGACGTTTCAATAACAATACAATATGCCCGCAGCAAGTTATATAAAAAATGTACAAACCTAAACATTATCTAATAATAGTAGAATTAATTATATACTATAAAAAAAACTTATATTATAAAGCCGAAGAGATTTTCCTGTTTGTTTAAATGCGCTTACCTCAGGAACTACTTGTTTAAAGTAAACATGTATTATTATGTATTGGTTTGATTAATAAAAGAAGGTTTTATAACTAGAAAACAGGGGGTCATGTGAAAAAAAAGGGGGGAAGAGAGATTCCGTGGTGTGCTTTGTGAAAACGGTTCAAGAAAGTGAAAAAATAAGTATAGGAGAATTATTGTTCTTTATTATTAAGATTAACTCAAAAGATTTATGGTAATTTTTATTTAGTTGAAATACTTCATATGACAAAAGAATGTTGCCAGGTCAGCTTGTAATAGAATAAAAGAATGATAAAGTTTCACATGCAAAAGTCTCATATCGTTCGCCGCAATTTTTTTCACCGCTCAACTTGACTTGAAATTACTTAGCTAAGAACTTTAAAGTAGTACTCGCCCTATATTCGGAATGTAATATGTACAAAGTGGCTCAGAAGTTTTATTGAAAATTTAAAATTCTAAGCGTAAGTCTTCGCCTCGATAGATATAAAAGTCAACAAGTGTTACCGGCTGAAAATAATCCGAGTCTTGTATCGGATCTGCGATAGATTGCATCTGGAGTAAACGATGCCGCATTCTTGAAGAATTTCGTTGCAATAATAAACCCGTGTTGGCTTTTCCACGCGGTTCGGATAACGATAATTTTAATGCTGAGGTAGGTTTTATAATTGCACTATTTTTTTCATAAACTCTGCAACGATAAGGCGATGTAATCAATAACGTAGAATTTGAACATAATTCGGAAGGTAATTTTTTGTATACTATTTATTTATATTTAGGTATTAGGTAAATATACTGTACCTACTACATATACGTAAATAGCAATAACTAAATAAATATCTTTTTTACAATATTGTAAATGAACTGTCTGTAATTTACGCAAATATTACACATTCGAATAAAACGCTTTAACGGTTTAAAACGCGATATATACGCCCGAGGTTCCGTTGCCGTATCTAAACTCACCCAATTACATTAATTTCTCGCTTAAAGAAAGCTCAGCTGTACGTGTCAATTTACTTGGTGAATTATAAGCGTCTCAAGTTTGGGTTTGTTTAAATAGGACTAGGGTTGTTAAGGAGGTTAACTCTATAATTAGAAGGCTCTCGTTCATAATCCGCTGTTTGCTATTATAAGGCATATCTGAATTCTATTGATAATTCTATGCTGAGTTTAAAATGTATTCGCTTAGTTATGTAATACGCGATTTTCCACCTGCCATATATAACACGTGTAATATTTTCGTTCGAATTTCAAACTATTCTAGCTTTTAAAATAACAATTCCTTTGCTAATATTGGTAATCTTAGAGATAAAAACACAAGATGAACACAAATAAGAATGGTGTTGATTGGCTTTTAAACGGTTTAAAACGCGAAATATATTAGGTAAATACTTATTTTTAACACGCCACGACATTTTTAACGGTTTAACCATAAACCGTTAAAAATGAGATTAATCCACTTTAAGATTGTAAGCTTTACTCAAAATTCGTCCAAAAATATGTTCGTAAAGTAAACATTCGTAAGTCCATAGCACTTACTTGTTTTATACCATAGGTATTCCTGAAACATTTTACCTCTCAATCAACTGAAAAACCATCTTATAGAATTATATGTAATTTACGTGAGTACACATTTAAATATTACGCCTTTAACGGTTTAAAACGCGAAATGTATTATTTAACTTATTTACAACTTATTTTAACTACGGCCCGACATTTCGAATATTTCGCCGCAGCTGTGGTCACCGGGGGGGAACTCTACTTACAGTGTTAGCCAACTGAAAAAAAATCATATGTGTCATTATTACATATATTTCTAACATCTTGACTTCAATACATACCTATATAAAAGTTCGTTATAAACAGACAAGGTGACATCTATAACGACCACAATCAACAAAAATGACTCTGACTAGACATCGAGGTTCTTGGAAGTGTGGATAAGAGGTGTCGAGTCTCAAGTGTCATTCTTTCAAAGCAAGCGTTACCTTGGTGACTTACTCAAGAATATAATGACACCTCTTTAAGCTGTGTGGGTAATTTTATTCAGAGGATAGATTAAAAAAATATCGGTCTTTCGGAAGCTTTGCTTTAGAAGACGCTTCACTAAAGTATAAAAGTAAAAATGTATCCTTTATTTACACATAAATAAATACTCTCTAAATACGATGGTAATTATTTGTGAATGGGTGTTTATAAGACAAACGAATTGCTTAAATAATGATTACACCAAATAAGTAATCACTATGAGGTTTGAAAACATTAATATTGTTTACATGTTATTGCACATGAAGGCACTATATATATAATTAAAAAAAAAAAAAAAAAAAAATTCGACTCGGGCAGGACTTGAACCGGCATCGTCAGCGTTCCGTTGCTCGAAACGCTGACGATGCCGATATAAGATCAAGTTTATTTTTGTATTATTGTATATATAAGTTTCAAATAATACGTTTTAGTACAGTTTCTGCTGTCACGCATACCTCTTTTATTACTGCGTTTTCTTTCCACCACGGTTGCTTGGTAGAGATAGCTATTTAGCTATAAAGACGCTGTCGGTCCCTAGTTTAATCAATTTTGTTTTGTGTTTTGTTCTGTTTCTTATTTCGTGACAATAAAGAATATTTGTATATGTATATTTCACGTTTTAAACCATAAAGAAAATCAAATAACAGTCCCAATAAATATTAGAACACGATTTTTTATTTCTAGAAATTTCTTCGCAGACCACGTGTTCGAATATAAATAACAGTATATTTCTTTCGCCGATAATCAAACGCCCCACCTCACGAGAGCAACATATCAGTAGCACGGCTCCCGTCTCGTCAATCACGAAAGTTATAATTGGATGAATGAGTCGCGATTATAGGTTCACGGCGGTAACACACAGCGTGTAGCGCTAAATGAGTTAACTATCCGAAACTTCCCACGTCTACTTAAATGTTTCTTAATAGACTCCTCTATACGTTACACAAATCGCCACCCTCAATTAACTTTGGAATTTAAGCCGTTCAAAAAAGATTTTTTACTCCAACTTTAATGTTAAATTTACACATGCAATAAATTTCACTTAGGCGTAACACAATATTACAATGTATAAATATATGCAAATATAAGATGCCTCCCCCCACTCCTTTTCGGGGGTTCGGGGTGAACACAATTTAGTATCCGTTTCACTAATCGGGTTTTTACACGCAAGTAGTTGATCAGACTTTTGTGCCCGACTGAAACAGTCTATTGTTTCTCCGGGATTCGACCTCAGGACCTCTCGCGCTTAACGCGATGCTGCAACACGTTTAAGAATTTAGCTAAACGAAAGTTTAGGATGCCGGTTCAGGGCGTGAACCGGCATCGTCAGCCTTCCCTGCTATTGCTCTACCAATTGAGCTACCGAGTATTTACCTAAATACGGTTACAGTTAAATTGTAACTCGACGTTGACTAAAGTAAAAGGATATTAGCATACAATCCATTGTTTCATTATTATTTAGAGTTTCGACACCAAAAAGTGTTCATGTTCATCTACCTGCCTTTGTTACAATTTATTTGGTTTCAATGTTGCATAACTCTCAGTCTATTTAATTAAAATAGTGTGTAGTATAACTCTTATAAGTAATTAATTATAACCTACGTACGCATTAGTTGCAATATGTTACCATAAGTGAATGTTTATTCCTCTGGTAATAAATTCTTTTAACCTAAAAACCTAAAAAAAGGAAAAACGGGAACCTATTCAAATTTCTTAAGTATTTTTCTCGATGTAAATAAATGGTTAACAGCCTATGCTTGAGATATACAAAAAAGGCTTACATTAAATGCGGCTAATGTTGTTTATTGATACTAGTGTAGGCTAGATGGAGATTGAGTAGTAGTATTTATACTTAACTAGCTGAGTTAGCGACTTCGTACGCGTTGAATATTTATTTTGGGTATCAATTTATGTTTTTGAAAACCTGTTCAACTCTATAGATTTATGCTGTTACCGTGCGCCGTCGTCGCGGCGTTCTTGCGAATTAATCTTACAAGATAGACATATATTTTTTTAGATCATTACATGTTCTAACCAACAGAAAAATATTTTTTTAAATACGAGCCAGTAGTTCCTGATTAGCGCGCTCAAACAAACAAAGAAACTCTTCAGCTTATTATATATTAGTTGAGATTATAGTATAACCAAGTTTTTCTCTAAACAACTTGAACAAAACAAAAGTTCAAGATGACTTCAGATTGTTTGATTGCCGTTTCCTATTTCAATTCTATTTTCAAAACTTCAGTGTAAAAGTTGTGTTAAGAGCGCTTGTAATATTAAAAATATTTAGTTTAGCAGTATTTTCTAAAGTCTGAATATTTTACGAAACTTATTTCTGAAAGAGGCCTGAATTCTTAGCAAATAAGCAGTTTTACAGAACCCGGTGTATTTTGGTAAAAAGTGATATAGCCGGAACGTGTTTTGACTCAAGGAAGGAACGTTGTCGAAATTATTTATTTTTTCCCTGTATTTTCGCGAATACTGGAATCTCACAAAACAAAATCTAGCGGTGCTCAAGAAATATAGAGTACATATTTAGGGATTCGTTATGGAGTATTATATAAGTAAAAGTAATACATTTAAATTACACATTACAGGGTTATGTACGTAAAAATGTTGAATATGAATTAGTCTAATTTAAATTGTACATTAAACAGCCAAAAAACTGTCACACAATATGAAAGGAAAATTACTGTGGTTTTGTTACTCATTTATAATGTTAGGTACATATTTTACTTTGAAAAATAACGTTAAACGTAAAAACGTAAAAAGAAATATAATAACGCGTTTGTATGTAATAACGAATAGGCCATCGAAAATAAAGCATTTTCCCGGTTTTTGTCACATTTCGTCACACAGTCGAAAAGCGATGTTTGATGACAACCAAATAATTTCTAAATTCGACCCAGTAGTTCCTGCGATAACCACATTCAAACAAACAAACAAATTAACAAAATTTTCAGCTGTACTTATTCGTATAGATTTTCTTATACCATACTTACATTTAAAAAAATCGTTGGTTTGAATAAGGTTTATGTCCTAAAACACTATAGTTGTAGACGGATAGGCTGATCGAAGTGACGTGTCAATCTTGGATTAGAGATAGATAGTCCGTAAGGCGTCGATATAAACTTGATCGTTGAACAGCGTTGTCAGATCTTAAAATTAGATTTAATCTGTTTCAGGGGATCGAATTACTTTTAGTTATTGTGCCAGCCACGAGAAAACGGTTGTTGGATAGACGCCAGTAATTGATTACATTTAGACAGAATTAAAAAAAATCGTATATTTATCGTTTCTTAGAATTAAATCGAATTACATAGTTTTTAAATCGTGATAATTGCGTTGATATTTAAATAATTAATTAAATGAGGCCTGTATTTAAAATGATATTATAGTAGGTATATTTAACGCCATGTTGTATTGTAAAGCTTCTTGATTTTCCGGTAATTCTGCCGCCGTAATTCAGAATTGATTCTCGTCGTTTCGTCGGTGGATGACGTCATCAGATTATTCTCAATCTCCAGAAATTCTCAAGAACGACGGCCGAACTGCTGGAAAATCTAATTCTAGACGAGTCATATCGTTTGATTATACTAGTAGAGTGCTCACCGTTTGCTTGGTGCTAAAAAGTCCCGTTTCCCCCAATGGGGATGGGGCATGGGACGAACACATTTTTGTGTCCGATTCCCTGATCAGTTCTGATACAGGTATATAGATGATCATACTTTTGTGCCCCGCCTTACGGAAACAATCTATTATTTTCCTAAGATTCGGACCTCTCACGCTTAACTCAATGCTATGTAACACGTTTAACCATTTGGCTACAGAGGTCTTGGTGATGAGGGAATATTTTTCATTTAGTTCGCCAATAACCCCAATTAAAGTTTTAAATTCCTTATCAAAATCGTTTCTTCTCATGTTATCAACGCCATGTATCATTTCGTGGAACACCTGTCAAGGTGTCAATCGATAAGATCTGTCGACTCTATCTTTCACAAGCACTCGATGCGTCAATACTGAATAGTATCAGTATTACACCTATAGGCATTTAAATGATACGGGTTGGGAGGGCAATTCTAAAAACTGTGATATAAAATTTAAATCGACTTTTATCTCTAGTGTCATACTAATCCGTCATAAAGGTTGTCGCAGTTAAAACTATGTAAAGAAATTGAGCACATACTTTGACTGACATTCTTACTAATGCCGAAGTGAAAATAATAAAAAGGAAATGCTTTGAAAAGGTTTACTAATAACGTGATCCGTTTGTAGTGCTTTCTTTCTGGATATTTATTGTATATTATACTACTAATTTTTAGGGCTAAAGGTTTCTTCAAGATAAGAAGAAGATATTAAAATTAAACATGACTTGTATGGATTAGATTAGACAAAAAATATTTAAATATAATGCCATCACCATCTGGAAAACAATCAGGCCCCGAAATAAGTTAAAGTTTTCGTAAATAGAAATGTATTAGTTTGTATATTTATAACAAAGCTTAATCACATATAAACGTGCTCTTTCATAACAATTTCAAGTATTAACTAATGCCCATATCACTAAGTAGGTACATTTACTGGTTGTTTAAGCGCATGCGCATCCAGTAAACACTTATGATTACTTAGTACTTTCTCGTAGGCCAACAAGAATATGTGTGAACTTTCTAAAATGAAAAGCTTTTCTTTGCTTATTCAACAGAATATGAATAATGCAAATATTGCACAAGACATATGCGATTTAAAAACAATAATATGCAGACATATTAAGTCATACTACATACAGTAGTAGTTCTAGACCACGTATGCTGAAAAGCAACTGAAACGTCGGGTCTTATAATTAAACTAGCTGTGTCAGCGACTTCGCGAGTTAATCTTAAAAGAAAAATATATAGCGTTGTTTTTTTAGTTCATTTAAGAGAATTCATATTTTTGGGTATTTTGAAGCGTTATTGCAGCGTAAGCCCAATGTACGGAAACCCATAATGAAGAATTTTCCACGTGTTTTGACATTAACGCGATGACAACACAAATAAAATCTTCAATTCGAACCAGTAGTTCTTGAGATTTGAGAGTGCATCTTGCTCGGAAGGAAGAAGAATGATGGCATGATACTTGTCTGTGCTTCATAGTCGTTAAGACAAAATAGTTAGCGCGTTAACTATACACAATACTAAATAACGTTACAACTATGATTTGCGGGTGTGAATTATCGTCAATATATGAGAGCCATATTTTGAGTTGAGACTGTGAAAATCTCTTATAATTTCTGTTGATCTGTCAAATCTGAGACTTTTCATTAAATTTGGAATAAAAAAATTAATCTGAAAATAATCGACGATATAGTCGGAACTACCAACCCTCTTTCAACGGCTTCTGTTCGTCTTTTTAGAAGTTACAATACGCGGGTCGTGGGTTAGACCGTGCAAAAACTTTATAAATTAATGCCTTCGTTACTTCATTAGCTCTTGGATAAGAGAATAGTATTATACTGATGATATCACAATGACAGCCGTATCCTTGTTAATGAACGGAGTCATGCTGCGAGCGAGGTCATTCGTCTGGCACGAACCCTTGGAATTTGTTGGAAATAGTTTCATTATGTTTATTATCCTACGGCAACCGGTTTCACGGTAGCTGATACGTCCAGAAGGTCAAACGTTTTTGGAGTTTTTCGTTCTTAGTTTGTAAAATCTATGTGATTTATTCTGATACTTTTTAATTTAACTAACGTTAGCAAAACTAATAAAAAATTTGAACGGTTAAAATTATTGTTAATTTATTAATGTTACATATTAAATTCTTTACTCGAAATGCCATGCTGATCGCAATAGATCTGAAATTATTCATATATAATATACAGAGATAACACGTATATCTTTCTCGCAAGCAATTGGAAACAAATGTTATGTTCATAGCTTATGAGATCTATGTAATTAAATCTAATGTTTTTCCATTTTCACTTCTTAAATATAATAGGTCGGCAAAAGTAATTAAATAATTTTAAACGGTTTAAATATTTGTTAATTCGTCTATGCAATACCTTCTTTATTTTACATTCGTCATCTTATTGCATTTCTTTCTCTTTCAAGACGAAAATATATATCAACAGTGAAAACACGTGCCTCGGTCAATCTCTCTTCAGAAACTAACGCACAATTAGATGAATGTGTGTAGTTTATTTCTGTGTCTTTCATAATAAGACAATTAAACTCAATATTCTTTGAACTGTGATGCCTGTAATGATGTAACTCTTGGCGGCCCATTCTCAACTAAGCGCACCACTAATGGGGGGCAATTTTTTATTACATTTAGATAGAGGTATAATCTTACGTTAAATCATATAAATTTGACCATGTCAACAAAAATGAATCCGACATAAGAGCCAATTAGAATTGCTATAAATAACTCATGAATACAATTGATGGAGTATTATTAAAAAGACCATTAAACATGAGTTTAAGCAATTATCGAGACTTCCTATTCGCTGTTGAGATTCGCAATGACATCATCACTACTAACGACATCATTCAGGGTCAAGGCTATTGCGTGAAACATGCAATGGAGGATTTATAGGCTCTGATTCTTAAATTGCTAATTCGACTGGATTAAAGGGAAATTAGGAATAAAAAAGAAATAATAGCAAAGGGCATGAAAAAGATGATGAGGTCATTGATGTGGTTAGTGGTAATTTTATAAAACTCGACAGTTTGAACACGCTTATCACAGGAACCAGATAAAATCTTTATGTGTTAGTTGGACCACTCATCGAGGAAGGCTTTAAACTATAAAAGATCAGACTGCGACGAATAGGAGAAAAGTAACAGAGGGAATTGTTTAAATAAAACACTTTAACGGTTTAAAACGCGATATATTAGTTAAACTTATTTAAAAATGATTTTTAACTTCGGCCCGACGTTTCGGATGCTTTCGGAGTCTCCCCGTGACCACGGCTGCTGCAAAGCATCCGAAACGTCGGGCCGAAGTTAAAAATAATTTCCAAATAAGTTTAACTAATATATCGCGTTTTAAACCGTTAAAGTGTTTTATTTAAATGTGTACTACTCGCGTAAACTATAGACAGAGGGAAATGTGCTTGTACTTATGAGGTTTCCATTACTTGCGCTGCGAAAACGGTTCAAGAAACTAAAAACTATATATGAAAGAATGGTTCGACAGTATATGTCTATCTTTTGGGATCAACTGTCAAGAATGACGGGATGCGGACATACACTTAACAGCTATGATTTATAACGCTGAGGAGGTTATTTATTAAATACGTAATATGATGCCCTATCCCATGCCGACCAAACCGAGGGCTCACCTAGTCAGGTATAAAAAAAAATTGTAATACTGAAAAAGATGACGTCGTTAAATTGAAAATATGTTTGGGAAATTCTGAAAATACAAGACCAACGCCACACTCCCGAACTGAGACGTTAACTCCTTGTTAAGGACTTCCATTAAGCTTCGACCCGCATTGTTAATAGACACGAATTGCCGGATTAAATTGGTCTGCTTTTTTTCTACTAGAAGTAGTTTAAACCCAAAAACAATATTAAACAATTATTTCTATTTCTTACTCGCAACTATTTTTTTCGTATATTCAATCGTGCTTATATAAAAAACATTATGTAAGACAAAATATTTCAAAATATTCGAGTATTTCGAAATAAATGCGGACCCTTGTCGGTATAAGCAGATCGATGTTCGTTTTTCTTTTTTTATGATAAAGGAGGACAGAATATAAGATAAGCGTGGAGTTGACTTGGATAAAAGGTGCAATATAACAACACGACATGCTCCATCGACCTAATTTGGCTATCCGACGGAAATTCGATATTCCTATCCAAACCAACTCAAAGTCCAACACGTTTCAGAAATTTAAAGATCGAAAATAAATTGTAAAAATTTTCGACTCGGGCAGGACTTGAACCGGCATCGTCAGCGTTCCGTGCTGTTGCTATACCAATTGAGCTACCGAGTCCTACACCTCATCGTCGAATTTTTGCAACTTATTGACACATGCACCTCTCGCGCAATGCAATTTCAACCTTAACAATTGCGTATTAAGGTTCAATGTCTTGCAGCTTAAGAAATCATTGAAGATGAAATTACAAAGTTATAACGTTTGAAAACATTCATATTTTTCACATGTTATCATTGAATTTTTTTTTTTGTTTTCGATCTTTAAATTATATAGTGCCTTCATGTGCAATAACATGTGATAACAAGTATTAATGTTTTCAAACGTTTCAGAAAAATCATAAATTGATTAGAAACAACTTGGACCCGGTGGGGATCGTATCCGCGACCCGTTGTTTTATTAGCATAAGACCAACCCGACTTTGATGCTGAAGCGACCATATTATATTAAATATAGTAATTATATTAAATAACTGACAACTAGGATAGGCATTTTTACCACTTTTATCTCAATCGAAAAAGGAAAATATATATTTGGCAAATTTAACCAGCGACGAAAATGTAAAACATTGTCGATCGCTTCATTAGAGATCTCTGTATGGAGATCCTTACTAACGGTTAACTAAATCAATGTCTTTATTTCTTGGTGCATTTGGGCGCCTACATACTACATACAGTGGCACGGTAACAGAGGAAGTATATGTATACCTTTTCGTTACGGACACGATAAATAAAAGACAGTGATGTCATATACCCTAGATAAAGAATGTTGTAAATGGAAATCTTAGGTCATAATGTAGTTAGAATTATTGAATTATAGCGTCATTATACCATAATATAGTGGTGTAATCAGTCGTAAAGGTTAGTCTATTAGTTAACAATTCGCATTTGTAACATTATTTTATTAGAAGCTTAGTTTTGCAGTGTTACGTTTTATCATATAAGTACTCATAATAAGAATACTTATACTTCTATTATAAAAATGTATTTATGAAAAATCGTTATGTAAGTACCTATATAAAATGATAAAGTTAGATAGCGCCCGAGCGCTAGCGACGGACCAACAATGCGTATAGTAAAGCCAATCTTTAAAACTCACAATTAAAACAATACGCTAAGATCAATCTACTACTTGATACTGCTAAAATAAATCCATGCTAATAGTATTTTTTGAATAACGCGTGTACAGACAGACGTACATAGGCCGTTTTTTTTTAATTATCTACATTTTTAAATAAAACACTTTATCGGTTTAAACGCGATATATTAGTTAAACTTATTTGAAACGTCGGGCCGAAGTTAAAAATCATTTTTATATGTAGCGTTTTAAACCGTTGTAGTATTTTATTTAAATGTGTACTACTCACGTAAACTATAGACAGTATCTATATATATTGTATTGTATATCGTTTTCTAACTGTCACAATGTACATATAAATTACAATAAAAATAAAAACAGTACAATAATCTAGTGTCTTCTCAGTGTAGTACATATTCTAGTTTCACCAAAAACACAAAATATTTTATGCGTTGTTACATAGAATTAGTGACACAAAGTAGAATGAGGTCATGGTGGGAAGCTCACGTAATCTGCTGAAACATAATCTTCTCTCTAATTCAATTAAGGTCATTAACAGTAGAACATTCGTTGGGAACGAAAATGTTTTGTAATTAAATTAACGAACCTCAAAAATACATATTTATGTTACGCACTAGGTATATCATACTAACACGATTCACGTGGGTATTTTGGCTTCACTGATTTTATCTCACTGTTAACAAGAACACAGGTGGGGTTTAAAAATGCGTTTCTACTACACAAAATACTAAACTTCTTCACAGACAAGTATTGCCGAATATCAAAGACAAAATAGTCCGACAACCCATCATGATTAGATGTTATATGGTTAGATAAAAAATAAATTTGACCAGATTCCGGATCTGCAAGATTGATTTTGTTTTCCCGGTATTCGAACTGAGGACTTCATTTGCTTATGTTATCCGTAGGCAACGTGTTTAACTATTTAACTTGATAAGAACTTTCAAATGATAGACCTACATAGAAATTTGAGAGTCGTACTTAAAAGTAAAGGTGTGTAAATTAAAATTGTAGAAATATAACTCGTATATATACACTGTAAAGATAAGATTTATATCAAATAAATATATATTTGATATAAATATATACAATGTACAAATTGTATAAGGCTCTTGCGGCCATTTTGCAAATCCAATTATAACGGTTGAAAAGTTAGAACAAATCATTTATTCATATAGGTAGCTTAGGACACGTATAAACGTCAAAACAGTTTAAAACTCTGAATTGACTGTTACTACCAATTGTCAAGTTAAGGGCGAGAAGAACTGCCAAGAAACTCGCCGCCACTCCTCTTATTGGCAAGTTTTTGTTACAATTCTTACGCCTTTAATGTGTACGTCTTCTTCCTTGTTAGAGCGAGTTCTTCCACACCCCAAGCATTATTGTCATTAAAATAATAATGTATGTTATAGTAACCCTCTAACATGTAGGTATATCTTTATTTAATTAGTGCTTTTGACAATCCTAATTTCATATTTATAGATCGGTAACGCTATCACGTATCCAATCCTACAGTAATCCTATTAGAGCAGTAATTATTCCATTATGTCTGTTAATTAAGCAGTCGCATGTTTGAGTGACATCTTCAATGGGGCTGTAGTGGGTGTAGAGACGTTGAGATAAGCTTTGGCTATCACAAATCAATGCATTCATTGAATTAAGTCGACAGTGTATAAAGAGTCATTATTTTCAAATTTATCAATAACACACGTTGTTAGCTAGTAAAAAAAAATATATAAGCCACTACTGTATTCTTTTATTTCTATATTCTTTTTTATTTGTTTTTTATGTATCTTTGATCTGTAAACTGCCAACAGTACATTATCATGTTTCATAGTATCTTAGCTATCGTAAGACATCATTGAAGATTTATTATTATTTTAAGTAGGTAAAAGCGAGTTAAATAAAATACTTTTAATTACGACGTTTGGGATACTTTGCATTAGACGTGGACACCGTTGTGGTATTAAAATAAGTTAAATCTGATATATTTCGATTTAAATTAGTTAAGAGACCCGTGTCCGGCTGCTGCAAAGTATCCGAAACGTTGGGCCGTAGTTAAAATAATTTTCAAATAAGTTTTCAGTTGTGTTTTATTTGAATGTGTAGTACTCGCGTTAACTACAGACAGTATATATAATATTTTTCTAATTTTAAACCGTTAAAAGTGTTTTTATGTAATATTATCCTATCACATAATAAATTTATTTGTCAGATAATACATTTATATTGTTAGTAGCGTGAATCTATAATCTATTTTATTTTATAATGTGTTTATACTTTTAATTTTATGGACAAAGTACTAAATTATCCATAGTTTATGCGAGTGGTAAAATAAAGTTAATTAAACTAATAAAAAATTAATAGGGTATAGGTAACGTTATTGTTTATATATTATCACTCATAATAGCGTTAAATTATAAATCTATTTAGATAAAAAACAATAATGACACGAGTGGAATCCGCGACCACCTCATCATCGTGCTGTTGCTCTTTCCATCATAACGATGAGAGTTTGTGTAAGAGCCCCTTAGTTAAGTATGAATTAGTATATAGGGAATATACTGCGTGCAATATGCACTTTCGCCCCGTGACCACGTCTGCTCTAAAGTATCAGAAACGTCGGGCTTATAATGGAACTTTGTTTCGAAAAGAAAAATCAATTCCTAATAAAATTCATTGCGGTACCACGCAACGCGCCAAAGGCTGTGAAAAACAAAACTTCGGGGAAGGCAATAATCCTATTTGACCACTTATTCTTATAAGATTTATTTCCAAGTTCTAAAGCCAGTTAATAGAATAATACGGAATAGGAATTATCCGTTACTGTTTTGAATACCGTTCTCAATACTGTAAAGCTGCATTCTATTATGATGCTAAATGATTTTGCTATAGACTGTACACGTAGCGTCTGGACTCTCTGGCAAAGGTCCATAGACCATAAGTAACTTGGCTTGAGGCGTTTCGCGTCAGCTTGTATCAATATCTAAACATTTTGCACAATATCTATCTCAATATTCACGATCAGAAACGGAGATCTTAGATATTATTATCAACTTTGGCGATAAAGTTATCTCTCACTCAGATAGTACATCGTGGGAATTCTATGTATAATAATATTATGTTGTAGCGTTGCCTCTTGCTTTATATTTGTCATTTTTTAATTATAAGCCTAGTAATTTTTGACTGGCTTTTTGGTCTAATGGTAGCCAACAATCTATTCGAATCCCACTTGGTCTATTATGATTCCAGGAATCAAATTGATTTTTTTCTAAAACATGTTAGAGTTTATCGACGTTTCGCCATAACGTGTGCTGGCATCATCAGGAGGTGTTATTTCTTGGTTGCTCGAAGAATTCTTCGTCGAGAACCTCTTCTCGCTCACATCGGCCGCACAGCCAGAAAGACAATGATATGCTGAACGATGGTCGTGAAGGCCTTACACAATTTATGTTAGAGTTTGCCTGGAAATCGGGATATTTTAGATTTCTCATAAGTCAAAATCCAAAGTAAGTTAACAGCGCATCATGATTGTCTCTTATATGTGCTATAAACTCGTTCTATCAAGTAATTCACATACTTGTCTGTTCTTTACTATTATACTTAAATCTATATATAACATACATAAGGAGTTCTGTCAACAAAGGTTCTCCATGCGCAGATTCTTAATATCGATATTTATCTTGGATTAGCTTAAAATTAATTAATGATAAAGTTCAAAAATATTGAGCGTTGTCAAGGATTCTACTTCCGTGACACCTGGTGAGCTATTTATAGTCGCGAAGGGATCTATAATCTGATAACAAAACATATTTCTTTTTTATTTTGGGCCGTTTAAATCCTTGGGTTGTCCTAGTTGCTACGGAAACTGAACATTTTTGGTGTAAGTATTGATTCGAGTTCTCGGAATATAACGGTTTAAAACGCGATATATTAGTTAAACTTATTTGGAAATGATTTTTAACTTCGGCCCGACGTTTCGGATGCTTTGCGGCAGCCGTGGTCACGGGGAGTCAGTTAAGTTTAACTAATATATCGCGTTTTAAACAGTTAAAGTGTTTTATTTAAATGTGTACTACTCGCGTAAACTATAGACAGTATTTAATATAAAGGGTCATTGATTTAGAAGCTGATAAAGGATTAGAAAACATTTACATCAAGATTTTGATTTCGTACAGCAAAAAACTGTTACTGCTGGAAATCATTTCCGCACAGCAATCCTAACTAACATAGTTAGAATTTGCTGCCATAAAAAAGATGTAATTGTAAGATGTCTTATGTGTATTTGGCTCGGGTCATTGTAGAACTTGGGGATCCTTTTTAACCGACGCTGCAGGTATTTTTATAATAAAAATTAGGTCAATTTAAAGATTTCCATCTCATTATATTTTAATAGCGCATACAAGCGATAACGATGATTGGATTCAGGGGAGCAGAAACCATAAAATTGAAATCAATTTTGCTGTAATGGTTATAGGTTAATAAAACACGTTGGTCGCCGAAAGAGTTTCTTTATCTTTATTGAGGGAAGTTTTAAGTTCTTCTTTGTTTGTTTGATTTTCTTTTTGTTTTACATATTACTTAACGTTGTTTCGGAGGTGGGCAGACGTTTGCTTTTAGCTATTTGAAATTTGTATTCGATTAGATTTATATTTTTAACCGTCGTATTAGATCGTCTGCTTGAGAAATACTAAAACGTTTGGAAAAAAAGTCAAGGCATAAAATCTATAAAAGAATTAACCATGCACCAACCACAATGAGAGATTTTGATAATTAAGTGTGTGTAATTAATGTTGTTTTCTGGGCTACGAACGAACGGAGACCCCTAAATATATATAGTTTATTTAAAATAATAATAATTGTGAGAGAGTAAAATAAATGTAATAGTTTTTTTTTTATTATTAAACCTATTAAACGTCAGATTCTGTAAGTTTTTTTCAGTTTACCTTAATAAATAAACAGTGTTCATTAATTACTAATATCATAATGCGAGATTAAATTTCGATTATCAATACACCCGTATCGACCCCTGGGTACTATGATTCGATATTCGTAAAACTATTATTACATGGGAACTGTTTTAGCCCTCATGTCTTTGGTGTAGGATTCAAAATAGACTGGGGTGCGAGAAATTTCCACGTTCATTCCTACGTCTTTTGTGTTACGCTATTATCCACCTTATGTGTTGACAAGTTGAGTTGTGTATCGTTCGGTTGGATGTAATATATTCAGTTCACAAAATGAATTGCGAGTGTATAGTAACTTGGAGCGAGCCTGTGAACATATTCTTAGGGATTTGTTGTGTCGTTCTCGTCCTTTATTGGTAACCCGGTTCTGCGATATAGGTTCTTATACGTAATTTAAGATTCAATTTGGTTTGTTTTCCATTACGCGGATTTTCCTGGGAGCGGTTTTAAATTGTTTTATATGTCGTATGCGTTGTTGATGACCGTAACAATGAGGTGGATTAAATTGTTTTGTCCGGATTTCTTTCTTTGTAACTTTGTTTTCAAAGTTTGGGTACGAAGTGTGTCGCATTTTTACTTTAACTCAATTTCGAGATTAATCTTTTTTATTACTCGTTTAGCTGCTATTTAAATAATTGTATTTGCTGAAAAGATATAATCTGTGATTCCCAAAGTCCCATGATGGCACATAGTCTGCGCTAAACATTGAGTTTTACGTAAATACGAAATATCAAAGAAAATTGTCGAGAGCCATTTGAGGTTTAAAACTTACATCTATGCTATCAGAGGAAGTTAGCCTCTATGTAACAGTAATAAGGGTATTTTTTAAATCCATATATCACAGAGCCAAGCCAGTGTAGCAATTAACGCTTTTCAAGATGGACGCCCAAGGCATTGTGTCGTTTACTTGTGGGTAAAGCTGGGTGCCACCTCAAAAGGCGTCTTAAAGTGTTTGATATTCTACTGAAAGAAGATTTGTTGTCATGTAAATATGACTTTAGTATAATAAGTATTCGGTGACATTTATCAGAATCAATCTTTAAGTCTGAAAGGAGAATATAGTTTTTTTTGAAAATAACGATGAATTATGTACTATATATTTTAAAATATCTACTGATTACAAGCAGTCATAATTATTAAAATCTCAACAACAATTTATGTTTACCTCCATATGATTATTGCTTGGCTTTGTCTCAATTTGTTATTTTTTTTACTTTTACTGAAATATGTTTCCTAACGCCATTCAAAATTAGCTAATATTGCTGATGTATTTGTAGTATATAAAAAAGTTAATTAAATTCCCAAAACCATAAAAAAGTGTGATTATAGCGTTTAAAGTTTGAAACTCTAGTTGTAAGATAATTGGAAAGCCTTAAAGAATGAAATATATTTTGATGCCCACGAAGAAGCCGTCCAAATGTAAAATTTAGGTCGACAGACCTCTTACTTCAATGCCATCCCTAATGCTTCCCTCTTGACTTCTAACAAAAATATAAATAGTACTTTCTGAAATAAAAACCGCACCCAAAGCCACTGTATATCCATTTAGAGATGCACCGTATTACAGTATTTTAAATTATTCCTTAGGTAGCCCTGGAAGATATTGGTGTCTTGAGAATGTAAGAACTATTGCTGGAATTGTTGTTACTATATTTAAATATATCTTAATGTCATAAGAGATGGTCCCTGTAGGCCTGTCAAACGCGTTGCCTAAAATTGCATAAGATAAAATATCTGACGTTTACAAAATCGTTAAAGATTATTTTTGATTAAGATACTGTAATAATTATTAAGGGTTCATTTCGTGTTATAATTTTTTTAATCATTAAAATTACAATGTCATGACAGGTGGAAGACTTATTTAATTATTTGGTTTCCACCTGTATGCGGTTTGTATAGTTTGTCTCTCATATGAAATATTAATTTACTCTTGATCTATGCGGTCGTAGCTAGCTATATTTGGTCTGGTGAAGCAAACTTAAAAATACATGGCACTGTTAGATTTCGGATGAGACCTCTAAAGCAGTCAGTGTATTTTTCCAATCTTGTGCCGCAACTTTGTAAGGCAATTGAACGCTCGAGAACCTTCCGAATTCGTTCCGTATTTGTGCGTCGAGCGTGTGGAAAATTTAATTATCGTTCTGGGTACTGGACATCCATCATTGTTATTCAAGCCGCGTTACTCCAGCGATCTGTGACGTAAGGACTGTATACATCGCTGAGGTCTGATGACCTCGGGTTGGCTTGTCTAGACTATATTGGAATATTTGTATCATAATTGTTTTTTCATTCAAGACTTCATTCATTTTTCGACTAGAAACCGCGATATTTCTTTACTAATGGACGTTCGTCTCAAATATAATTTTAAGTCTATATATTAAAATAGTTATAATTAAAGGAAATTATAGAAAAATATTGACATAGGATATGTGCTGTTCTAAATTCGAACTTTTTCATATATCAATTATTACTTTGTACGGATGTTTTCAATGCCGAGTGTATATGGCCTTTTCTATACGTGTGTTAGTAGTCATTGTTTGTCCAAAATCGGGATTTGTGGGGTATAGTGGAAAGCTCAAGTGGAAACATGCAGATGTCGTCCATTTGTTATTCAAATTTGTTCAGACGTCGCATCTCAGACGCACTTTGACATCGCAATGAATATGTAAAACGGTGATGAAATACATTTTGTGAAAATTCTCACTCTTAAAACGGCTTTGCATAAGCTTGGCTTATATTTGATGATGCTTATTTACGTACGCTGTTTGTAAAATTTGAATTAATTGAAGCCGTAATTAATGGTAATCGAGTAGCGATCGAAAAAGAGGGAAGGGGCTTCGATTCTGATCTTAACTGAAATTATAATAACATAGAAGTTTTACTAGAAAACAAAAAAAATATATTGAAAAGGCAGATGTTTCCTCTGTCGTAACAGGTCCAATTCCTAGCTAACTAGCGACCCGCCCTGGCTTCGCTCGATTGCAATGCTGATTCTAAATATACGGAAAAACTGTTAACGTTGTATACAAAAACCTGCCTCTAGCATCACTCTTTCACTAAAAAACCTGCATCAAAATCCGCTGCGTAGTTTAAAGTAATTAAGCGTGTATAGGGACAGAAAAAACGACTTTGTGTTAATCTATGTCTAGTGAAGACTAATTATATAATAAAGACTTAAATATTACTCCACTAGAAATATATGATATGCTTTTCAGGCCAAATTAATTAGGCTGAACTCGCTGCATTAACTAAACCTATGACACGTGAAAATTTCGTGTTTCACAAATTTCCACAAAGCGCTTTACAAAAGGCTAAGAATTTAATATTCAATGTTTGGCTAAACTGAATTAACGTGGAAATCTGTACACTGTTTTCGTTTAATTTACTTTTAATTAAAGCAATGCGACATTTCTTTGCTCTTTTTTCCCTCGGTAGCTCGCCTACAGAGGACTCATTTTATTTATCTTCTCCGTTAGCGAAATAAATGGATTGACGAAGATTTTGCTCGTTTTTATTTAGAAAATATGAATGCCTTAGCGGTTTTGAGCGTCATTTTCCTATTTGTACTCTGTGAATACTTATTGCTTGTTACAAATAAGGTAATGTAATCTTGTTTACAATTTCAAAATTATATCTTTGTACAAAGATGACTGGTACGCAAAGAGTAACAACAAAGAAGGGCAGCTGTCGTGGTTAAGGTTTTTGTGTCGAAATATTGTCTAGTAAGACGTTGAGCATTTGAAAAAAGGTACAGAATTGAAATCCCGGCTTCAAAAGCATCGCAGGACACATAATATTTGGTTTACTACTTGCATGTGAATCAAATGGTCCCTCCCAGACCTAGCCCACTTGATGAATATGCCGTATGCCCCGCAAACGTAGTATGGTATTTGTTTTTAATATTCTAAATTCATTTTTAACTTCAAGGTTAATAATTATTATTATATTGTAATTATAGTTCAAGTATATTATTTTCTTATGTAAGCAGATCTTGTGTTATTTTACTAAATTTATAAATGTTATGAAATAAGTTATTATAGAAATAACTTAAAACTACACTGTGATTTTTCTAAGAATACAAATCAAAATTGACTATGACATCCAAATCAAAAGCTCAATCCACCGACTTCAGTATTGTATAAAAGTAAAAGTGAATCGCGTTCTCCCAACTGGTATCTGGTGGAGCATGTTAATGGAAAACAATCGTGTTTTATTGCACTCGTAAGCCTTGATGGCGTATAAAAGTGCTCACCTCGAAAAGGGTCTGCAACTCTTCAGTCCATGAGTCTCATCCTTATCGTAAGAGTACTTCGTCAAATTGCCTACAATCACATAGAACAATGAATGTAGGTTATTTATCTAAGACTTTTTGTATGCGCAAGATTAAGTGCATAATTTATAAAAAAAGATAAATGTTAGTCGCTTAGTTTATTTTCTGAGAGTCGAACTGGACTACTCTTGCAAGACAAACACGATGTATGAATATAATCCACAAGGAGGTATAAATCTTACTTTCCATAGTGACTTTCGATTTCGTTTGAATTTGGAACCTCTTAAAAATTGTCTACGGATTCTTCTTTTTTTTAATTTCGGGAAGTTGATGACAATTGATTATATGAATTCAGATATAATAAATAAATCTAGAATATCTTAAATACTACAGAGAACATGTGAAGACTCAAATAAGCCTATACAGGTTTCTGTGTAAGGTTGGAAGTTCTAGACCGGTTTTATAGTTTAAGAAAGTCGTGGGTCGTAGACCTTCCATCCTAAAACATTCCGATAAGTTAAACGACACTAATATACATAAATACAATTTCAATGCATTTTGTTCGGGCCAAACATTTGTTTATTTCGATGCATTTAGGAGGAAATACTCGAGACTATAAACCCGATGTCTTTAGTTATTTACTTAATTTTACAATATTATGAATTCTTATGTTTAATAAAAAAAAAACTTTATGATAAATTGTAAATTAATTGTTTTTAGAAATATAATCAGTCTATATCTATCCGTTTGTCAGTTCCATCCGTATAGTTTATAAATTTATATTACGAAACTCTTAATACTAGTACAATTTCCTTCTAGAAAAGACTAGAATTAAAATCTCATGCGAAGTAGTTCAAAAGATCTGATGACTTCATCGCGGACATAATTAGTTCACTTTCTTACACGTTTTTTGGGTATCTTGAACCGTTTACGCATCGTACGCTTCAAAAAACCACAAAGATGAATAATTTTTCCCGGTTTTTTTACAGATTTCCATCTGTTTCTTCGCTCCTATTAACGACAGCGCGACGTTTACCCTATAGCCTTCCTCACTAAATATTCTATCCCACACAAAACCGAAGTAGTTCCTGAGATTAGCACGTTCAAACAAACAAACAAACAACCATACTCTTCAGCTTTATATAGTATACGCATATCTCTTCAATGTGATGTACGTATAGCTGTCACAGATATCGAAAGTCACTAATGCTTTGAAACGATATGCCCTTACGACGAAATAAATTCTAAAGAATGGAAACCCGAGCCAGTGCAAGCCATATTCAACTTGGTGAATGGATGCCCCGAGTCAACAACTCTTGCTTGGAGAGCCAGTTATTTTCACCAAATCCGAGGAAACTGATTTTTTTCAACAATGCAATGCATATGGAACCAGTCGCAGTATAAATAATAATAATTAGGAAAGTATTTTTTACGACGTTTTTGACTATTGTAGTAATGTATTCAAATATTTTACTTATAACAACAGTTTAATAAGAGTACACTAATACACTTGTAACTTAAACAATATATTTTTATGGAACGAAAAAAGCACATAAGTCGGGTTAGACAGACAAATCAAAAATGGGACAAATAATATCACAATCACTAATTACCAGCTTAATATCATTATTAAAGATAAATTGTTTTAAATGCTTTGTAAAATGCTTGCTAATCTTTCGTTAGACCGAAATGGTTTTAAGAAGTTATAATGTTATAGGAATATATTTACATATCCATCATTAATTGCTTGTACTTTACGCGAGTGGAACACAAAAAAAAAACACTTATAACGTCGGGCCGTAGTTGAAATAACTTAAAAACAAGGTAACTAAAATACTCGCCGTTTTAAACCGTTAAATGTTCTATTTAAAATTTAGACATCATTTTCCACTGACAACATCATCCCTTCTCTAAATTATTGCTGTCAAGTCGAGAATCAACCCTAATCCAATAAAACCTTTTTTCCAAAGATTCCATCCTGTTTTGCAAAATTCAGTCCCTCTCTCGGCTGTGCCTAACTTTTAAAATAAATCTTTAGAGTGACAAGGGACTGGTCCGAGCCAATACGTTTTTTTAACTTTACTCTTACAATGGCCGGTTTAGTTTCAAGTGTGAATTTTAATTAAGTTTCGTTATCAATAGTTCCTATTGATAGGACTTAGGCCTATATATAGGAGTAACGGTTATTTTTAACCCACACTAGATAGAAGATCAACTTACAAATTTTTGGTATATACCTACTTAATAACCTATCGCTTTCCTATCATTTTTGAACGTGACTGTACGCAAGTAAACTCATTATATTAGATTCTATGATCTATCATCGCTAGAAAACCGCTTTTAATAAAATTATTTACTGTCTGTAGTTAACGCGAGTATAGATTTAAATAAAACACTTTAACGGTTTAAAACCCTAGTAATTAAACGTTTCGGACGCTTTGCAGCGTGACCGCGGCTGCTGCAAAGCATCAAACGTCGGGCCGTAGTTAAAAATAATTTTTAAAAAAGTTTAACTCATTTATATAGCGTTTTAAACCGTTACAGTTTTTCATTTAGATTAAATAATGTCCAACCTCATACAAGATATTAGCAATTATCAAAATTTCATGAAGTTATTTCCAATCTTGCTTTGTAAACTTGAATTGAACTCCCGACCTCACGATCGGTGCACCAAACAGAGCATGGTTCTCATTCAATTTAGTTTACAATGTTTGCCGAAAATTTGCTTCGCCGCAGGTCACAAGCTGTGTTAAAGCAAAATTGTTAATACGTTGATGGGAATATCTATACTAATATATAAAGCTGAAGGGTTTGTTTGTATGTTTGAACGCGCTAATCTCAGGAACTATTGGTTTGAATTTAAAAAAATATTTGTGTGTTGGTGAGAGTATTTATCGAGGAAGGCGATAGGCTATAACACATCATGATAATACCACATCGCATGTAGGAGAAATGTGGAAAAAACTAAGAAAATTATTTATCTTAGAGGGTTTCCAATCCGTACGCTGCGAAAACGGTTCAAGGTACCTAAAAAATATGTACGAAAGAATTATTCCTCTTTAAATAACCTAAAAAAAAGTCCGCGACTCTATATGTCTATCTTTTAAAATTAACTTGTAAGAGTCGTTCTTGCAAGGGGCGCGTCGTAAGTAACAGCTTATAGTCATAAAGATAAGGAGGAGGCTTGCAAAAACAAATTTGAATGTCCGAAATAACTATTCTACGCGGACGAAGTCGCTTACACAGCTAGTCCTATGTATGTTTGGGTTTCTAAACAGCGTGTATACAGCCCTGTCGGTGTTCTGCCGGGTTGACACGACGGTCATTACGCCTCGGAAATAGGCACTTTTCCCCTCGTTAGTAACTCGTTCGCTATTCTAACCGGGGCACTATCAAACTATATTGTATATAGAACAAGCAGCGTTCGCAGTTAGATTAAAAAATGGTAAGCAATATGTAACGTAGTTAATGTTAATCGTGAGAGGTTCTCAGTTTGGTTCCCGGTAAATGAAAAGTGTCGCGCAGGGTAGGTAGACGGATCAGGTATTACAGACATGTCTGTAAATGAAAAGCGATGTGTAAAAACGGACGTAGTCTGTGTCTGTATCATTTGTTTATAATGCATCTTGTACAATGAAATTCTATTTACAACAAACAGTTACATTTTTAAATTTATTTAAATATAAAGAAAATGAGCACGGAACTTTGTGTGGTTAACACGTAAACTTAATTTTATTTTTAATCCCATTAGATATATTAAAGAAAACTTCTTAACTCGTTACATCGTTATTTTTACCTAATGATATTAATTTTAAAATATCAAGATTATTACAATATCCATGTTACAATAATATATTTATCAACTGTAGACAAAATAGAACAAAATCAATTTTCCTGACGGGTTAATATCGAGTTAATTATGTTTTGGCTCGGCAAGACTAGACCTCTCGAATTTATGTTACGATTTTTATTTTATTGTGTGTACAATTATTTCAACGGTTTAAAACTATATATGTTAGTTAAACATATTTGAAAATTCTTTAACTACAGCAAAGTTTTGGATGCTTTCAGCAGCCGTGGTCACGGGGAGACAAATACGTTTAATATAATTTTTAAGTAATGTATATCGCATTTTAAACAGTTACAGTGTTTTATTTTAACAATAATTATCATTAGACTGAAATGTTGACACTGAAAAGTAATAATTAAATCAAGTAACCATTAAAAATTGAAGCAGTGTTTCAATTCGTAAAGCTCGCAACATTAGTTGCCACGGCCGGCAAACTTAAAATTCAAGATGGCCGCTGGCTGGAATTCAGGTACACTGTGCGTTCCTTACTGACTGGTTCGCGTTTGCTTTCGGTTAATGCCGTCTGAGTGACCTTCACCTCGATCAAAACGCAGGTGTGCAGGCGCTTTGAGAAACCATTTTAAGCACACGTCGCTTTTAAATAAATTACATTCGCTTTATACGCGATTGTAAATGAAGATCATAGTTTACGTTTGGCGTATATACTGATGTATTTGAACTCTTTGTTAGCCGTTATATAGCTTGTCACTTTAGCTAAATGTTTAATTTAAAAAAGCCTTTGTTTACAACCTCTTGAGTTGTACAAACAACAATATGTATTATTTTTAATTTTAATCTATTCATTGTATCAGAATTTAATTTTAAAGTGTTTAGGTGTATATGATAGATCGGTCATGTATTGTCTTGGGACTTTTTTGATACTTGTATGTGTAATTCCAAGTTAAGAAATACCTACAAAACAAATCTTCTATATAAAAATGATCACAAACTTTTGTAATAAAAAAGTTTTTCTATTACGCTAAATTATAAATTTGTTACTCAATAGATTATATTCTCCAAAATATTTTTGTCTTAACCATAGAAAACTAAAATTACGCTACAATTAGGGTCGTTATACAAGGACGTGTAAACACATTTTTGAACTCTGTGTAGCAATCGTTCCCGTCTTCCGTGTGTAGCGAGCCTAAAGTTACATAAATATATGAAGTCTCAACTCACTCAATACGCCGAACTGTTGACAGCTAACGTGTTGATTGAGAGCAAAATGTTCTATGCGATGACAAGTTGTCATTCAACCATGACAAATGCATAAGTGTGACAAAGCTTTAATGTTCCATTGTAAATACTTTGTTATCGTATTTTACAGTTAAAATATATTATTATTGTTATTCTAAAACAAATGCATTTTATGTTTTATTTTGATATAAGATAAATATTTAATATTTATGTTACTAAAATAATATGGATGATCTTAAAAAAATACTTTTAAACGGTTTAAAACGCAAAATTAATTAGTTAACTCCTTTAAAATGTTTTACAACGGTCCGACGTTTGGTAGATAACAAAACATTGTTATAATTAATTTTTATGGTAACGAATATATTTCGCGTTTTAAACCGTTAAAAGTGTTTTATTCAAATGTTTATTACTCGCGTAAACTACAGATAATACTTATTTAATGCGGATGGTGTTAAAACTTTAACCTTTATATATCGATATAAACACGCATCGGCGTATATATAACTATTTATGACCCCAAGACATAAGCTAAACAAAGTTTATTTTTAATGCTGTAATATAGTCTTATAACAACTAAATAAACTTTGCAACTTAAATAATTTTATATATTCGCCATTGCCCAAAACCACGCCGAAATATCTTAGCATTTTTAATTAAATAACTAAAAATTGTTGTGCTTAAAAATACACATTTTTGTTCTTTGAAACATCTCTTTAAACTAATCGACTCTCTTTGACTACAGACAAAATAAATTAAATTGTGAGTTGATAAAACGAATTCTCAATTGAAACGTTTAGTTAATAAGTTATTATCACAAAATAAACCATTTTAATTCAAAGAACTAGAAAAAGTCAACATAAATAGTCCAATTAAACGTTTTAATATAGAAGTGTGTTCTTTCTAAAGCACTCCAATGGTATTCAAATTAAAATATCTCCTCGCTGAACAAGTATACGGGGTAACAAAAAAAAACACAAATAAAACCTCTTTTGTATAACACGTTGAATACTCTTTTAAACGAAACAGGTAAGTCATTATTCGTATAAAAACTTTATACTATGATCACAGTTAGGTTATGATAATTTTTACTAGGTGGGGCATCGAACGGACATATTTCAGTGTCTACCGATATTATTTATAATTAAAATAGTTAAATATATCTGGACAGAGGCTACTAAATTTTAAGCAGTACGTTGCTTATATAGATTAAAAAAAAGAGAAAAAACGAAAAAAAACTATATTTATGTGGGATATAATACCACCAAATACTGTCAACATTGCGTTGTATCTAAAATAATAGTGAAAATAACAAAAAAGTCTTAGTTTCAACTAAGTGAGATCAACATAATAACTATAATACACTAAAACATAAATGGATTGTGACAAAAAACACAATTGTCATTGAAGGAAAATGTCAAGCTTCGTTAAAATTAAGTTCATCCATCTATTTTGTCATTAAAACCGTTTAAAATGTTTTAATACTGCAGTATAATAGAAATGTGAATTGTTGCCTTTGTTATTAAGCTTATGCGCTACCTCTTTAATTTTAAAAGTAAAAATATTAAATATTAAAATTCTAATTAGCCGTTCACATTTAGCCTCGGTGCCAAGTGGCTGCTAAGTGTGACTGTTAATAGCTTGTAGTTAGTGGTATTCTCAAATTAGTCTTGCTGCAGCGACCAAGTGTGTATTATATCTGCGGTCTCGGAACAGTTGCTTAATATGTCTGTCCCACTGATACATATATAGCTTTGGTCTATAGCATATATGTACATACAAGCAATCATTATCGTCTTACAGCATATCCTTCACAGCTTTTCGAAACATTTGACGTGATGTGTTTGTCTTACTATTGTTTTTGATGACTTGAATGTTTCTCATGCAAAAATCACAATTTTTTTAAGCCCATTGCCCCCTTATGAGACTGAATTTTGTCCCATAGATATTATTTATATTGGAATTATTTCTTAAGTTATAATAAAACTAATTGTAGTTCGTACAATCGTAGTATAATTGTTATCACATCACCAACGTTACAAAAATGCATGAGATACAATATATAGGTCGATAGCACATCTTGTTGAGATGTTGTGGCTCCCATTAATTGAATCCCACTTTGGTTGTCCTTCTTTATTATAAACAAAAATATAAGTATTTAGCGTGGTCGAAACATTGAGAAGAATGACAGCAACAACTCGAGCTATTGAAGACTAATCGATGTTCCTATGTCAAAAACCTAGCTCGTAATGGATGGACGTTTATATGTGACGAAACGAATTACCCATTCATTATTACTATCAGATCAGATGCTTTCATCTTTCAACAAATAACAATGAAATATTGGTACTTAAAACAATAAAAAATCACTAACTTAAAACTGTATGTAAATTTTAATGAGAGAAATCTGATCGATTAAAAAGTTATACGTTGTGTTCACGACATTTAAATTTAGATATTAATATTCGATCTATACGAATACGAGTATGTAAACTTAGACAAAATAATTGATAAATAGCAAAGTATAGGAAAAGTCTACGTTGAGTGTTTTCTTAGTACACATAAAACGTATAAAAACTCAACCTTATTTCAAAATAAGTGTTACCCAGGTCGTTTCACCGCACATTTGCCGGGACTACATCGAAATATCATTAGCGTCATACATTATTTTATTATAGGTCAACCCTTCGTTGGTTCACTTATTGAATTTTATATTCCAACTCTCACGTTCCGTACAGTCTTTAAGGGCTGGAAATAGTCCCGGCGAGGTCAGCTGTTTTTGCTGTTCGTTAAGAACCAATTTAGACGTCAGGATCTAGGGGTGAATGTAAATAAGGTTTTAATTTTAAACCACTGTAATAGCGCGTTGGAACATGTTATTTTTAAAACTCTTTTGCAAACAAGACAAATTATACATGGCTGTGTAAGGGACGAAATATAATATAAGTTAATGTATTATAATTCACATTTTAAACCGTTTAAACTAATCGCACGTAATCATTTCATATCCATACCAATACATGAAGCTAAAGAGTTTGTTTGTATGGTTGAACACGCTAATCTCAGGAACTACGGGTTCGAATTGAAAAATTATTTTTGTGTTGCTTAGAGCATTTATTGAGAAAGGCTATATGGCATATAAAACATCATCCTGTGACTAATGTATAGCGAGAAATGTGAAAAAATTTAAAATGTGTTTGCAAAAACCAAAAAATTAAAATGTTACGCGAAACCGAACGACAATATTGTATGTTATTATATCCCAGTAATTTCAGTCTTTAGATTTATTTTTGGTTTAGTAATAGAGCTTTTTGAAGACTACTGTTAAATTATGTCACTCAGGTAAACTTTCGCACAGCGAAAATACTTCATGCATTTATAACGAAAACTCGAAACAATATGAGAATAAAGATTGGTATTATTCATGCGATAGTTTAGAGAAAATATTTTCCTTATTGCTTTATGAATAATATTTAATAACATCAAAGCGTGACTATCAAATATCACATTTTCAATATGTTAACTATGAAGTACGCTGTCGAGCCGTGTCTGATAGAAAAATATAGTGCAGTTGATTTCACGGATTCTAACCATACAGTTTAATATCCTGTTTATTAAATGTTAGTTTAGAAGTATGTAATAATGTACCGCTTATAACCAACGAGTAGTGGGTACGATTTCCGTTGAATCCAGCATGTTTAAAAATCAATGTTTTTTTAAATCATGGTAATTAAAAAAGCTGGACATTCAATGGATGTAAAAGCGTTTTGACTTTGTAGTACGAATGTGTGACAAATAATTAAAGCCAAAATAGATCGTCAGTATTACCTACCATCAACTTAACCCCGGGATTGTCCGTCGTCTTCTGTGAATAAAATTAATAATAATATAAGCACAATACAAGATTTTATTTGATTCAGTAGCATAGAAGAGGCGGTGTATTACTTATTTTTTCTCTTCGTAATCCCTTATTTTTAAGCCATTTCTTTGACTATGTCTCGAATATGATCCGCTATTTCTTTTAATCTTTGGGTAGATCTCAGAAAAAGTATTATATTATATTGTTATGTATTACATTGTAAGTATTATATTATTATATTTTACAAAACTAGCGAACTCATTTTTGTACAAAATATTTTATAAGTTTTTGTTACGATAGAGAAGGACAAAGGTAAGGTTTCTCTTGATTGAAGGTGAAATATTTTCATCTATAATGTCGATCAATGTTGGCTTTGGACATTCGAAAATTGACAGACGGAAACCAAAACGCGATTACACTTCACTCACTGTCCATCTGTGGACGATGATTCGTCACTATGACGGAACTTCGATATTCTACCAACATTTATGGTTTAGTATTTTAGACTGTACGATAGCCCTAACATCAATATAACATGTGTGAAATCCTGTGCCCCCACGTGGATCATTGGGCGAATACATTTTTGTGTCCGTTTCACAGATCCGAAATTTTCTCAGGCAAGTAGTTGAACAGACTTCTGTGCCCTCGCCGACCGAAACAATTTTTGGTTTCCCTGGGATTCGATCCCAGGACCTCTTGCGCATAGTGGTTGGCAATTCGTTTAACCATTTGGCTACAGAGGCGGGTCAATATAACATAATAAATGTAAATTGAATAAGACACATGTTGTACTTGTTTGGAGTCAAACCCACGACCCGATGGCCATTAGCAATACAGACAATAGAGATGTATTTTTAACTTTCTAGTTTTCTCAGCGATAAATTCCAGCTTCTGACGTCATAATGGAACGAAATGACAAATTCATAAAGATTTACTCATAAAATGTTTACTAGCAATAAAGTTAAAATAACTAGAAATATATGTATGTTGATATCTCAGTTTTTATATTAAACGCTAGGGGGAAATAGCGTTATGCAGCGACCTAATAAAATACATATTTTATGAGACATAGAAAACTTCGATTTTATTTCGAAAGCGCATTGCATTTTTAAACATTTCATTATCTGTTATATTTCACATTTTATGCATTTGAAAACTTTAATATTATTCACATTGAAAATGATGGCATTGTGTAAATTAAAAATCGATTTTCCATTGAAAAAAAATTTGTTACCAACAGTGTCCGAACACAGTAGCTAGAGGTTAAGAGAAACAGCATGGAACGCTGTGAGTGCCGATTTAAGTCAGGACTTTAATCTAAAATAGATTTTTAAATTAAATTTTATACAAAAGTCTACTGAAACATTATTTTTTATGTAGCTCGTATAAATAAGTTATTTGAAAACATTAATATTTTTCACATGTTATTGCACATGAAGGCACTATATAATTTAAAAATCGAAAATAAATTGAAAAAATTTTCGACTCGGGCAGGACTTGAACCGGCATCGTCAGCTTTCCGTGCTGTTGCTCTACCAATTGAGCTACCGAGTCCTACACCTCATCGTCGAATTTTGCGCGAGAGGTGCATGTATCAATAAGTTGAAAAAAATTCGACGATGAGGTGTAGGACTCGGTAGCTCAATTGGTAGAGCAACAGCACGGAAAGCTGACGATGCCGGTTCAAGTCCTGCCCGAGTCGAAAATTTTTTCAATTTATTTTCGATTTTTAAATTAAATAAGTTATTATTTTGTCAAAAACGACTCTCAGGGAAAAACTCTGTGGATTTCCAAATATCCAAAGCCAAATTAGGTAACTAGCGCATTCTATTTAAATATTATATGGCTGGGTATTTCATCTACCATCAAGTGGACTCCATGCTTATCACCCCTTCGCTTGGCAGAGCACAGACGTCTGGTCAACACTTGCCTGTAAATACATTTTAGAAAAGGATACACAATTGATTATACCCCATATATTTCACACACTTAAGTAATGCGTTAACTACGGTTCAAAATAATCCCGTAAACTCAAGTACAAATTGCCGTATATTCCCGTAACCATATGCGTTTGTTATTGTTTACGTCACTACAGTGGTTTGTACATTTGTCAGGGCAGTCCCAAGTGTGCCATCAGGGCAGGGTGAATGTAACGATTAAATTTTCAAAGACCGCCGTGTGCCTGTACAGACCGAAATAGTCATCCCTCTCGGAGTGACGCTTTTATTACGAAATTACGTTGCGATCATCACAATGGATGCCAAATTATACTCTATGTTTATAGATTTAGAGTTCACACGTTCTCGACTTCTGCAAAATTAGTGTTGTAAATAAGCCGTGTGTTGCCGAGCAGGAAGCAAGGGGAGATATGCCGGTTGTCGCGAGTCCCTTCGTGTATTGAGATTTGTATTTGTTACTCAATAGATGTTGTATGCAATGCGATGTTTAGAAATTGGCTTAAGCTCAGGTATGAATACGCGCGCTTATAATTCCATTTCCTTTAGCTATATGATTAGCATACTTTTTGGTAGCTTGCAATTGGGGTAAGCTTTCCGAAATGTCAGGACAGGTAGTGCAAAATTAATGAAGAGAGTTCGCGTTTTATATCGTTATCAGTGTTTTATTTGTTTGTATGTACATGTTTGTAACGCTTCTGTTTTAAAGAATAGAATAAAGCCATTTAACAAAAATAATTGATTCTGTGTACAGTTATTAAACAACGGAATTGGAAATTAAATTGACATAGTTTTCTGCCCTCACATTAATCCACTAGTTCCAAAACACTGTACTAGGGATCGTGACTTCGAATCTTGGGGAAGACAATAAATTATTTCTGTCTACTCGTGTTAAAGAGTTTAAAGTGTTTTATTAAAATGTGTATTACTGGCATAAACTACAGATAATATTTAATCTATTCTAGATTGAAAAAAATCGACGACACTGGCGGGAATTGAACCGGCATCTACAGCGATGCGTGCTTCTTAACTATTCAATCTAAAATGATTTTTAATCTAATATGCATTATAAACAGCAAAAAAATTTTTACAAGAGTGAAAATGTCTTTTTTAATTTTACTAACAACACTTTTAAACTGTAACATATACGAATCTACGACACAGCAACACAAGCAATGCTTATCAGCCGTTGCGAATTCCTGTCAGCGCGTATATGTTCCAGCGCCATTTATCGCCTCGATCTAATTTCTCGATCGACATTCCGGGACAACCTTCGCATGATATCGGCGTAATCTCCGCTATTCCAGGCGTAGAGACTGCTTCACGCTATTACTACGACTATTATCCACCTAAATCAAGTTATGGGGCAATCGGTTCTATAAATGCTGTTGGAAATTAAAAACCGTTTTTATATGCTGCAAATGAAAGAAATTTAAGGTTCTATAAAGTATTTTGTTCCGTTGTTTTGTTTAGAATGGTGTTGAATATTGTCTACAATATGCGATGAGTACCTATTTAAATAAAACATTTTTAACGGTTTAAAACGTGTTAAAAATTTAAAGTGTAAGTATACTTACGTAAACTACAGACAATGAAATCCGTAGTTTACGCGAGTAGAACAGATTTAAATAAAACACTTTAACGGTTTGAAACGCGATATACATCAGGTAAACTTATTTGAAAATTAATATTAATATTTTTTTTAACTTCGGATAATGCTTAAAACAGAACATATATTTATATTTTAGTACTGCTTACATATTTCAGAATTTAAGTTTAAATGCAGTTATTAAGCAAGTAGTGTGTGAAGTCCTGGGTTTCAATCCTGGGGTGAAAGATTTCACGTTAAGATTTGAAGTTCATAATGCACTTTATTTTAAAAGTATCTAAGGACTTCATTAATATTATACTCTTACTTTCTTATATTCTATTAATTTGTATGGCTTCAAACGTCCAGTTGATTTAGTAATGATAAAAATTCGACGGTTTTAATCGCGAAATGTTCAAATAAAAAGCAAAATATCGGTTAAAGTACTACTGGCAATAACAGATTGTTAGTATGCTTTTAAAAACAGTTTTTTACCACATGCCAAACACAACAATCCCCGCCGTTCCAAAAGCGCCATAAAAAGGACATTTGTTACACATTTTCATCTACGTGACAGGTTTTCACTGTTCCGCTGAACCATTTTCACTAACGCTTGTCGAATGTATTGTATAGTAAAAAATATATGAACCGATGTCCCAGTTTTCAGCTTCAGCACAATGCATATTGCCTAGTTATATCCCGCATCATTCGCCGGACATCCGCGCTAGCGTCGCCAACTGTCGCGAACCAGACAATGGATGTCGGAGTTTTGTTTTATTTAATTGAAAATTTTCGTCATATCGCACGCTATTGTTGGAATGAATAAACGTCCATCAACGTCTTATCTGCAGCGCTTTGAAATTCAGCTGACGAGGTTTGTTACGCTGTAACTGTTCGCAAATTTAAATAAACATCAGCGCCTAAATGTTGGTCTCTAGTTAATTGTTATTTGTTATCTGTGGTGTGTAGAGAGAATATATATATCTATCTCTGCCTTGTGAAGGTATTTTAAAATTGGTGAGAAAGAGATGAACGAGGATAGAGTAAAAACGTTACTTTTTTATCTCATTATTTAATTTTTTATATTTATTGATTGGAGATTTTAAAAACCGTGATTATTTATGACAGTTCAGTATTAAAGTTAAGTCTAATCTGCGAATGAAGCTTAAAACAAAACCAAAATCTTTAGCTCCTTCTTCTTCCTTATGTTATGTCTTTCCGACTTGGAATTTAATTAGCAAAAATATCTTTGATAAAATATTTATCGCTACAGCCTTTCACTTGCACCACACAGCTTAGCCAACGGACGTTATCAACCGGCGACACGCGGTCCCAGGATTTGACGCCAAGATGCACATTGCATATCCATTCTATTGCCTATTGTGAACATATAATTCTATATACCATACGGTGCCCAGAGGAGGTTCTTATTTTATGTGACGTCATGATAACTATAGTAAATAATATATGAGCCTAATTTCTACAAAGGTTATGAACTTGACTTCTAAATTTCTGACATCACACCTTATTTCGGTATAGACAGAGGTCTAGGCTTCTTCCACATTCTACCAAACGTGACTGTTGTCGTCTTGTCTTTATGAAAATTTTAAAAATCCCCAAACTTTTCTCCGTTATTTAGAAATCTTTTTTTTTCATTTAAATTAATTTTCAAGTTTCAAGCTAACAGTGATAATTGACCACGAAGTTGGAATATTTTAGTAAGAGTTCTAGGATTACCTAGATCGAATTGAATAGTAATTTTCTTCCTTAAAAGTATTCTATATTTTCGAAAAATTAGAATACTTCTACGCTATATTATAACATATATATAAAAGTGAATAGAATCGTTCAGAATAACGTTGTTGTTTCTGTCAGTCTATATCTTTTACTAAATTTTAACAGTGTGTGTGTGTGTGTAGAATACTGTCTTTAGTTTATGCGAGTAGTTTTATATATAAGTGTGTGTGTGTTTTTTACGTTACCTATGAATCGACAAAATCTCATGCGAATTTTAACAAACAGCATAGCACCTGTTCCGTCGCAGCCAAATACCAATATTTGGCCGCGACGGAAACGTTTTTAAATTATCCGAAACGTCGGGCCGTTGTTAAAATAATTTTCAAATAAGTTTAACTAATATATATTGCGTTTTAACCGTTAAAGTGCTTTATTTAAATAGGACAAACTTATTAGGCTACTAAACTTTAAAAGCTCCCAAAACAAAAATTCTACTTATACCATCCTTAGTAGCATAAATAGTATAGAAATTGACTATAACCAGTAATAACTAACTAACTATAACTTATCATAGTACATTATCTTCATGGGTAGATAGTTAAATAATTATTTTCCAAGCATTCGGTCCCCTCCGGTTAACGCACAGGAAGTACCCGTAATAAATTAGGATGCACGTGCTGATGACGTCATGTTTATGCCATGTCTTTTATGAGAGCCACGTTTTAATGTCTTATATCATAGCAACAGACATCTTTTTAAACATTTTATACAGACGAAATGTGTAAAATGTTTAAACAAATTCATCACTTTACAATTTAGGAAAATGGGCAGCACATATCATCTACCTCCACGCAGTTGGCCAAAATGTTGAATGAAAGGCATGTGTCCATGTAGTCCCAGCTGTAATTATTATTATAAAGTTGATGATAATTTGTTATCTATATTATAAAGTTGAAGAGTTTAGTTGTATGTTCGTTTGAACGCTCTAATCTCAGGAACTATTGGTTCGAATACTTCTTCTATTAGTTGTTTAGACTTTAGGCTGTGAAACTACAATAAGAGCGAAGAAAGAGAAGGCTATATGAAAGAAATGGTTCAAATTATTTATCGGTTCAACGATTCAACATACCCAAAAACATGTATCTTCTTCATTAAAATATCAAAAAAATGTCTATCATTTTTGTGGGAATTAAATTTCGTTTATAATATGGCTAAAAACGTTTGCCTGGTCAGCTAATTAATTAAATTTCAGCAACTTTTTTCCATAATACATGTGTTTAGTTTAAACTATCATTTAAGAATTGTGTACAGACATTAAAACACTTCTGTTGTTGCTTTTAAGAGCCTTCCAGTCTTATCCTTTGTCTTGTTTAAAAGTAGCATAATAGGCTAAACACAGCGTAAAAGCTATTCTTTGATACGTGGTAAAAGACCCTTAAAACCCCCCTTTCATGAATTACACACATATAAAAGAAATATCATTCACACATAATGTTGAACGTCGATTATAAAATAACTATTAACTACTAATTGGTTTGATATTCTGAATCAATACGTTATTAATCCCAACTGGAAATTTCCTTTTTGGTGCCAATACGCAGTCGAAATCAATTCGTAATTAAACAAATTGAACTTTTAATTTTATGCTATCGATTCTCATTCATACCAAATATCACGTCCCGGTAATTACTTTTTGAATGGAATAAAAGTTATTTATTAAAACGTAACTTGCATTAAGTTATTTATGACGAACGGAAAAAGGCAATTTGTAATTCGACGTACTTGTATTTAAATCACCTCTTGATGTTTACACTAAGTAATTTTACATTCCCTTAGTGAGTCTATATGTATATGACAGAGATACAAAATGTAGAGACCGCCACAGATTCATTACGAGTTAATTTACTTGCTGTCAGTACAGTCGCGTACAGAAGGCGTTTAACCACAGTTTGCTGTATGTTTTTGTTTTCTTTAACTGTTGAAAATAACCTATAAGTAATTAATTAATTGGGGCTGTAATAAATACAATTAAATTTTACAGCTTAAAACTACATCGGTCTCTTTGATGTAATTATAGTGCAAAAAATAGGCTAACATAAAAACTGCGTCCGGGTCACGAATCATCATCCACAGATGAAAAAGCTGTGAAGTTTAATCGCGTTTCGGTCTGCGGATTTTCGGGTGTCCAAAGCCAAAATAAGACGGCATATATTGTTTAGATGTTATGTAATTGGAGTATTTTACCTTCCATAAAATTAGCCCCTGCTTGTCTTTTCCTCCACTATCATAAAAATAAGCCTTAATAAAGCTTTCAAGTGTTGGCACTCTGAAAAAGGCAATTAAAACGTATAATAATATTAAAATTGTAACGCGAAGGCACGACAAGATCGCTGAAAGTTATATAAGTTGAGCGCAAGTAGGGCGAAATAAATCTAATAAACGCTAATAGGCTATCACTTTATAAAACTTATTTCCACCTTGTAGATCACTATCAAAGCTTAGCTGACGAACTTTAATCAGCGCTTTAAGAGGTTTTCTTTGAAGCAACTATTTCTGCCTTTGTTGAGTTATGTAAGTGTAAGTCTTAACTTAATCTCTTTATGGATTGAGTTGAAATTAACTTCTAATAAGCTACGGGATATATTGCAATATTCTAACAATTTCCGCACAGTATTTCCGTACAGTACACACTTTTATTATGTTCATACAGTTTTTTAAAGTACTTGAATAAATAAGTTCATTATTAAAGTAATCTTAACAAGACAAGTATGGTATTTACTAAATTGGATCAACTTTTTTGTTTAAATAAAACACTTTAACGGTTTAAAACGAGATATATTAGTTAAACTTATTTGGAAATGATTTTTAACTTCGGCCCGACATTTCGGATGCTTTGCACCGCACGTTTTATTTAAATGTGTACTTCTCGCGTAAACTATAGAATACTGTCTATAGTAACTTTTTACTTATAATCGATAATATCTCTAATTTAAACTAATTTTACGGGTTCATTGGTATAATGGTAGCAATGTATGGCTAATAATAATAACGGGTCGTGGGTCTAATCCCAACCAGGTCCAACGTGTTGGACTTCGTCTAGAAATCGGGCGTTTAAATGGGTGGTTGGAACATCGAACCAGCATCTTAAAATGAAAAGGCCGTGAAGTTTTGTGTTTTGGTTTTAGTCTGTCTATATATCCAATGGCAAAATAGATTGATAGCGCATCTTGTTTAGATGTTATATATACCTACAAACAGTTGTTTCTTATCTGTCTTCAATAAAAACAATAAAATAATCGCAACCAAAGTTATTAGGTATTGTTTTGGTGAGGCAAAAGAGTTTGGTTTTCCTTTTTGAACGGATTCTGAAATGTGACATCTGCCCCCACGTAATGAGATCGGGGTTATTCGTAGTGTAAATCTCAATAAAGTATTATTTTAATAAGGTCCCAATGGCGTGGCATTATGTTTAATTTTATTGCAGTAAAGGAACGCCCCGGGGATGTCATAAACACGGTTTCACGAAAACGTCGCGTGTCTCAATTCCGTGACACAACCGGACAGCTTGTTTGTGTTTTAGCTAGTTTTCAAACTCACAAATTCCCAGTGGCAGTTTTCAACCCCTTGTTTAAATTATGGTGGAAGAGCCCATGACAAAATTTTACGAGTTTGGTCGAGCACGGCTGATTTTACGTCACATACAGTAATCCGGTAGTCTAAGATCTTGATAACTATTTGAATAAAACACTATAACGGTTTAAAGTGAAAATTATTTTAACTGCGGTATGACGTTTCGGATGCTTCGCAGCTGCTATGGTCACGGTGGAACTGAAGTAATTTTCAGACAAGTCTAACTAATATATATCGCTTTTAAAACCATTACAGTGGTTTATTTTAATGTGCACTACTCGCGTATGCCAGTATTTAGATATTGGTTTGGCTGGGAAAACAAAAAAAATCGTTATTTGCGAACCATTTTTTAAATTTAATATTTTTCTACGTGAAGGCATTAGATACATTAAAAATCTATAAGCTTTAAGGTTGAAATTACATTAGGCGAGAGGTGCATGTATCAATAGGTTAAAAAAAAATCCATAATGAAGTGTAGGATACGGTAGCTCAATTGGTTAAAGCGGCAGCACGGAACGCTGTGGATACCGGATATAGCTCCACGCGCGTTGTAATTTTTTTTCAATCTAAATAGATTTTCAATTTATACAATTAGGATTTTATAGAACACAATCCTCCCTTTAAGCTTTTTAGCGAATTTAAGTATTATGATCTACCCTATGCAATACGTTCCCTCAACGCCCGAGCAACTACAAATTGAGTAAGCTCCGATACTATTATGAACTAACTTTTACAAGATTGAAAACTTTCGACAATAGTGACGTTTCGCAGCCAGGTAACAAGCCAGTTTTTCCGTTTCCGCCGAGAGAATACTGTATAGTTTTTAATTTGGCTGAGTGTTTCACAAAAGTAGAATTTAAGTTCACTAACAATGTTTAAGCTTGTAGAAGTTTGGGCACACCCTCCGTTTCGGTGGATCTCGTCTGACGTTTATATTTCGCTTTGAATGGCAATGATTTTCTGGAAATGAACAAAATTTACTTAGTTAATTAACTGTTTAAAACGCGAAATATATAAATCAACTCATTTAATATTTCTTTTAATGGCCCCTATGATGCCTTGCACCATTGCCTCTGTGGCCACCGGTGCTGCTGCGACTAAAGCATTAAGTGTTATGTTTAAATATGTTGTTTTATCAGTAATGTATTTATTGAATTTGTATTTCAAATTTAAAAATTTAACAACGTAGGTACACAACTAACGGATACAAAAAATAGTGAATGTGCCTCCGCATAGCGAAATTTCAGTTAATTGTAAAAAAAAAAAAAAACAAAATGCTTCAACAAAGAGGAATATATTTGTCCAAGCCACACCTGTGAACGAAAGTACACCATGAGTGAAACCTGTAAGTTTCTCCAAATACCAACTACGACGAAACAGATGGCGCTAGCTAGCATAGTAGCAGTTACATATTAAAATTAGGGACACACTTCAACTTCCGTCCCTCCGTGACCACGGCTGATGCATTAAATCATTTAACGAGGAATCATTCCTTCATACGTATTTTTTTGAGTATTTTGAACCATTTTTCGGAAACCCATGATAATTAGTAATTTTTCCAATTTTGTGATATTTCTAGCTGTATCTTCACTTTTTTTGCATCACAGGGCAATGTTTTATAGCCTTCCTCGGTAAATGCTCTAACCAACACAAAAATTATTTTTCAATTTGAACCCGTACTCCCAGAGATTAGCGCGTTCTAACAAACAAACAAACTCATTCGCATTATACATAAATAAGAATATGTTTCTCTTATTATTATAAAATAAGGGTTTTACATCACCTTTTTTGCGTCTGTGACTAATTATACTTTTATTGGTTTCAGGTAAATAAATGTCTGACGCCATCTTGTGAGTATTCAAATATTAGCTCATTGTATTGTTTTATTGCTGCTGTCTTAGCAAAATTATTGACTGATTCTCACTCCCGTGCAGATCCATTATTCATTGGGCACCTGATATGGACCTCAATCTATTATCTAAGCGATTTCGCTCTGAATGAATATTCATTTAAGAGTAATACAATTGTGAATTGGATTAGGGGAAAAGTAGTCATTTAGCCGATCCTTGAAAAGTTTAAATGTTAGATTTTCTCGAAATGTAGACGCGGTACTATTATAAGTTTATTATATATATATGTCTTATATAGAGTTCATTTCCAGATAATGAAATTTTAACATCGTAAACTAAGGTAATTCATTCATAAGTTTCTATTAACTTAATAATTGAAAGTCAGCACAGTAAAACACGAAAAATATCATCATGAAGTAAGATAACTCTTTACCATTATAAGCCCAAAAGAGCTAATAATTATCCCAAAATTTTCACATTTATCGTTGTATCTTCGCTTGTACTAGTCAGAGGGCGATGTTTTATAGCTTAAAGCCTTCCTCGATAAACGCTCTAACCAAAACAAAACAAAAAAAAAATACTAACCCGTATTTCCTGAGATAAGCGCGTTCAAACAAACAAACTCTTCAGCTTTATATATTAGTATAAATTATAGATTTATTAAACAACAAACACACAATTACAATGAACCAAAAAATAATATCTATAGACTGTGATAAGCAACGGGCAGTCTTATCGCAATTTAGCTATCTCTTCCAGGCAACCCTTCTTAGGAAAATATTTTTTTTGGGATTCGAACTGAAGACTTTATTAGAAGATTTTGATAATACTACATGATTTTTTAATTTAATTATTAATATTTTCTTTACTTCACATAAAGCCGTAACTTAAAGTGCGTAGGTGTGTAAGTATTTGTGTTAATTAAAGATTTAAATAGATAAATAATGTTTCAGTCATTAGGCACCCACTGTGGTTCATTTGTTATGTGTTTTCTGGAGAAAATGAAGATGATTCATGTGTAACCGTGTTCAAACCGCAGCTGGTTCGCGCACGTCGCCTCAGCAAGACGAATGGTCGAACATCGCAAAAAGGTCCACTTGGTGTCATTAGCGTTGAGGATTTTAAAGAAACGTCCGCGGACACCGAGCAAAATGAATATCACTATTATACTTTTTAATATTCAACCTAAAAAACTTCAAATCATATTTTTAACTTTAGTTACACATTCTACATTGTAGTAGTGATATTGCGCGAGATGTGTATCTATTCCAATGGGTAAAGAAAAAAATTAAGCACGGCAGCGTTAGAAAGACATAATTATTGTAATTATATTTATGTTTTATTTATTTTGTAGATTTAATAATTTATCTTTTATTTTACGAAGGAAACGATACGTCATAATAATTGTATTTAGTTAAGAATCTGATTTTTTTTAAAGAAATTGTTCCACGGGTTTTTCTCGTTTTTTTTAATAGTGTTTGATATCTAAAAAAATATAAGGTATATATTTTTCAAATTCGTGATGTTACGGCCTTTGTATCAAAAACACTAACTATATATTATGTCGAATTTATAGGAATAATGCCAAATATCTTCAAAATAATTATATCGTTACATTCAATCTAATGAAATTGTTTCGAATCGTAAATCCGCTTACTAAATAGGTTATTCAGACGGTAATGCCTAACCTTGGACTTATTTTGCGTTAAATTATTTGCCTGCGGTTGGCTCGGCTTAAGAATTTCAATTTGTATCATCGTGTGTGTAAAATTTTGAGCAGATTTACATAACTTTGTTACTGAGAGACATTTACATTAAATAATAATTAAGGCGAAGGCGTATTTACGTTTGAATGAGGTAAATGCTTTTTCAAATCACTCTGTATAGTACATACAGAGTGGTTTTAAAAAAGGAAAATTACAATCTATGCCAACATTTTTTTTTCATAGATAAGTTTACTAGACGTGCTACTATATACTATTCTATTTACTATATACTATACTACGCTTATACATAAAAATAAATTATAAAAATATAATATATATCGCCTATGTAAGGCAAGGAATTACTTTGCTCCTAACTGGCGACCGAAGGTGCGAATGGCGAGCATCATGAACGCCCATGAGTCGCGTGATTAGTCACTTGATCCTTCATGACCGGTTAAGACCTCGCATAAACAAAGAGAGAGAGATCTTTGAAACTCTTAAAAGAGTGATTTGTCAGGCACTTTCTAATCGTTCCATGCCCGCTTATGATGTATGGGGCTGGCGACCTTTAGGCACGTCTGTCGCGGCTCGAGAATTATTTTCGAGGGTCGCCCTCACTTTACGCATCGTTTACGCCTCTTCAATTATGTGATTTTCTTAAAGTGGTCAGTCCTTTTTTCTCCTTGAGAGCATTTCGCGATCGTACGGAGAGATTTGAATCAGGTGATGCTGTTGGAATTTTTTCGCATAAATTCTTTTCCTTTTCTAAGAGCATTTTCTATATATGTATTTTAGCATTTTCTATACTTGGTGTGCGTTGTCAAAAAAGTCGAATACGATAATGTTCTTGGATAACTGCTGATAACAAAATTGAAGATATTTGGTGTTCAATTTCGATTTTTTTATAATAGAGGAGGGTAGACAAGTATCGAGTTCACTTAATTGTAGGTGAAATACTACAGCCAAAAACCACATAAAGAGATACCTTAAGCTATTTTTATTTATTTCATCTGCAGACGGTAGTTTGGAGAGAATTTCGTTGTTCCTACCATTTATTGAATATTCAGATTGATGTTTCAGAAAAATTACAAATTGATTAGAAACATGATGATCCGTGGGGATCGAACGACCCGTTGGTTATTCAAGTAAAAATATGATTATCTCTATAATAAGTCTTTTTGCTTTTTGTCTCCCCGTGACCACGGCTGCTGCAAAGCATCCGAAACGTCGAGCCATAGTTTAAAAATTTTCAAATAAGTTATAAAATATATCATTGTGTTTCGGGCTGTTGAGAAGTTAACATCTCCCTTAGCCTTACACAATTTATTAAGTTATAAAATATATATATCGCGTGTTAAACCGTTAGTGTTTTATTTAAATGTACTAGTCGCGTAAACTACGGACAGTATGTAAATAAGTAAAATACCCTAGTGATATCGTCTGGACGACTGGGTCTCTTTGAAGTCAGTAAATAAATTATTTAAAACTAAGAGACATGGTAGTGGAAAATAGGTCTTCACAATTGCTTCTACTAAGCATAACAAACGATATCTGAAGCACAGTCAATTGAGAGCAATGAATTCGACCTCTATACAACAGCGAGGGCGATAAAATACTGTTTCTCTCATTTTCTTAACACTTTGTTATATGACATCGTAGTATTGTCCAGTTACAATTTAACGCCCTATTTTAGGTAGATTACAATCTATTGATGTTAACTGTCAACATCAATCGCGCGCGCTGATTGGTTGATCATCATCTGGGCATAGGGCCGCCATTTTTATTTCTTGATTCTTTTGTTTTCGAAATGGCATAGCTCAAAGAGATAACGTTCTTTAAGAGAAGTAGACTAGAAGGATCTTTCAAATTACTATATAAATAGATGCGTGTTTTTTTACATTTTTTAGTTACAGGTATATTTTAAAAGTATTTAAATATAAATGTTTTAACTGCTTACAACGCGAAGTATTAGTCGATTTATCTTATAAAAATAAAAGTAGCAGAAAACTAGAAACTTTTAGTAATATTACTTTTTTCTATACAATACTTTTAAAGGTTTAAAACGCGCTATATATTTGTTAATTTATTTTAAATTAAATTCAACTAAGTTTTAGAGCAGCCGTATCCACAGGGGACCACAGCTAAGTTAAAAATGTTTTATATAAATTTGTCCTACTCGCGTGATCTACAGATACTAAATACTTAGAAAAAACATATTGTATATTAAAATTTACTGTCGCCGCTCAATTTAGTCAAGTTACCAAAATGAAACGGTTTGAACGGGTACAAGGAGGAACTCCTTTGTACTATTAATGCATACGTCCTTTTGAATAAACACACGGGCTAAATAAATCGCAGCGAATTGCCATCTTCGACCTCCATTTTGTCAGAATTGTAAGAGACGTCAAACTATTCTGATATCTGGTGTCGGGTGAAATCTTTTATAGTTATTTTACGACAAAGACCTTCTAATGTAATGTAAATATTTAAAAAGGGTTTAAAACACACTTTTAACAGTTTAACACGCAAAATATATTAGAAACATTGTTCCGTAATAAAAATAAGGTAACTAATACATTTCGTGTTTTATGTCATTGTAGTAGATTCAGCGGTTCGATGTCCACTGCTGGACGTAGGCCTCCCCCATAGACTAAGTATTAAGCCGTTCAAACGGTTTTATTTAAACTGTACTACACGGGCTAACTGCAGGCATACTAAAAGAGGTTTTAGTTCTTTAATACTTTTTACTATGTATATTCAACATGTCAACCATTATTTCTCATTGAAATTCTAGAAATCATGAAACATTACTACTGTTTACATAACTTTGTACTTTCAATTATTTACATTGTACTGGGTAAAAGAACGATTTTTTTTATATCTCCCTCTAAATCTCCGTAGGTCTGTACTTACAATTGGAATAAATCCATAGGGTGATATTATGATAATTAATACATATGCTACACCCAAAGAAGTCGAAGTCACGACCTGTTGGTTATTAGCAGTACATTCCAATTTCCAACTATTGAACCGTCGAGCTCAACTATTCGGAGAAATGCGTTTAAAAAAAAACGGGTGGAAATTGGAAGAACGCAGTAAATAAATCGTGTTTAATTGTCCAATCTCTGAATGCGGTGACCAAACAATGTTCAGTGCCAAGTGACCCCTCCTTAATTACAGATCATTGTGCCGACAGTTGATATCCAACGAATGTTTGCGACATTTTGATTTGTTCGATACTAACTTAATGTTGTGTTTCACTAAAAACGTTTACTAATACAACACGGACTGTGTAAATTCTACGGAGTTATATTAAATACTGTCTATAGTTTACGCGAGTAGTACACATTTAAATAAAACACTTTAACGGTTTAAAACGCGATATACTAGTTAAATTTATTTGAAAATGAGTTTTAACTTCGGCCCGACGTTTCTACGTCGCCCGGCGGCCGCCCGGCCGCCGCCCCCCCGGGGGCGCTTTTTAAGTTTACTACTCACGTTTAAATGTTCATATAGACAGTATTTAATTGTTGAATTTTCTTAAGGCGTATAAAGTTCATTAAATTAACACTTTATTTATATTTAAATGTGTAGCTTATGCCGATCATCTCTCATTCTCTCCAAATGGCCAGCCAGGGGAGTTTTTGGGATTTTGCTTTCCCCATTATGTTGGGTTCGTTTACAAGATTTTTTGGTATTATTTGGTGTGGAATTCTATTTTTTAAATTTATTTATATAATACTTGGTAATTTAAAAGAGTAAAGTAGAATAATCAATTGAAACGTGTATCCTAATAAGCTTAGGGTGAACCCGAAAAGTTTCAACTGTTACCCGGCTAACCACTTCAGACGACGCCCGAATGGAATCACAAGTAGCGCAGATTAGGTTACTATGTGTTTCAACGACGTGGTAAAAGACGTACACTATTTATTTAAATTGGATTTCGCGAGTGGGTCTTAAGACGTACGCTTATTTTTATTTCTATGATATTCTTTATCTCGTCTGTTACAGATGTTGTATGTTTTTTAAGTATTGTATTGTTAAAGTGATTACACGATTAAATGGAGCATTTTTGTATTTATCGGAGTTCAAAGATAAGTTTAATAATATATATTGCGTTTTAAACCATTAAAAGCTTTTCTATTTAAATATTATTATTTGTCTTTTTGCTATTTTATAATTTGAATAAACGTGGTGTTAATCATAGCTTTGGCTAAAATCGTCACCGAGTATCATTTTGATTCCATACATTGCCTTGTCTGTTATTCTATATAAATTTATACATTTTTTTTTCATTATGTCAGTGCTTAACAAATGAGCAATGTGGATTAATTTTGATGTGAATGTAGTTAAGACTTTTGTTTTCTAAATCATATCCCAGACGTAAATAATTTTAATTATTTTCAAAAACTAATTACTAAAATAAAGCTAAATTAACTAAGCTAACATTGACATTGATAGACAACAACAATGGGCACAGAAGTCAGATCGACTAAGCTCTTAAATGTATGTAATTAAAATTTTAAGAGCAATTTTTTGTCTCTTAAATAAATGAATTCTCTATTCAATCTCGACAATTTCTCGAACGCGGTACAATGGTAGCGTCGAAGTTGCATTTCAGAGAAAATACAGCTGAAATCGAACCAACCAATTCGAAACATACTTTCCGATAGCGTCTACTAAAAAGTTGCATTTATATTTTATGACAAGTACGTGGTTTGATTACTTATGTGAATCTAAGAACCGTGAGCTCGTGTAGCATTCAAGTCCACTCCGGCGTTATTGTATTGATTTCTTTTCATTTTTAGTGGACTGTGAGGCGTGGAATAAAAGTATTCAGATTTTTCTTTAAAAGATTCCTGTCTTGTTGATGGTAGTCGGCAGAGTGAATTTCCACTGTTCATTTTGACACTCGTTGGTCTAATGGTAGCAATATATGGTTAATACTCAACGGGTCCTGGGTTCGTTTCTCGCCGGGCCCATCATGTTTCTAATCTATTTATAACCAGCTGAATCAGTGACTTCGCCCGCGTGGGATAGTTAATTTGGGCATCCAAATTTGTTTCAGCAAACCTCTTCATCTCTATAAATTTTAGGCTTCCGACGTCAGTCGCGTCTTGTTGTTGCGAGTTATTCTTTAAAGATGCATATATAATGTTGTGGAGACTTTAGGTGAAGAGGAATTATTCTTTTACAAATATTTTTTTGGGTATCTTGAAATGTTTTCGCAGCGTCGCGTCGGAAGCCCACAAAGATAAATAATTTTCAGCGATTTTTCCACATTTCCCACTCTTTCTTACCTCTTATTAGTCACAGCATGTTTATTACTTATTATACCTTCCTCGATAAATGCTCTGACCAACACAAAAAAATTTTGTCTGTATATCAAGATATATGACTGTTTGGAAACCCCGTCCGGGTAACGAACCATCGTCCACAGATGAAAACGCGGTGAGATCGCGTTTCGGATATCCAAAGCGTACATAAGTCGACAGCGCATCTGGGATATTTCACTAATTTAATTAACCCTACGCTTTTGTCCTGCACTATCGTAAAAAATCATTGGGGCCGTTCAAGTATTACGTAAGCAGATTATTAACAATTATTTACCCCCCCCCCCTTAAGGGGGATCCCTTGCCAGCAAAAGTAAGCAAAGCTTTTACCCCCTCCCCCGTGCTTACGTTAACATTTTTCAATTAAAAATGTATTTTTTATATTATAATTTTAATTTTAAAAATAAGAAAGTTGATTCAAAAACTAAATAAATATCGATGACGTAATCATCATCTGGACTCCCCTACCCCCCATGTCATCAAAAATAAGCAAAACAAAGACCCCCCACCCCCCTATAGTGCTTACGTAATACTTGAACGGTCCCATTATGCCTAAAAAATCGGTTGCAATTATGTGCGAATGTTAATTAAAAGGAAAATGCTAATATAAAGTAATTATTATTCCCAAATATAATGTCTTTTAACCGTTTCAAAATTAATTTGGGACTCTTGAAAATTTATATTCAATTCACTTTCATTTTAGACAACTTAATCATCCGTTCAGTTTTCGTTCATCAATCCAAAGATCAAACTTTTGCAAAATATGTTTAAAACTTAGCGCGTTCGGACGTTTCATTAATTAAAAACATTTAGGTAATTAAAAGAGGTTTTGAATTCTTTATAAACCCTTTTGCGATAAAAAATGCTTGACTTTTTAAAGCCAGTGCTTGTAAAAGTTAAACTATATTAAAAAGACCATAGGTTTTTTGAAAGGGGCAGTTCTGTATTATGAAAAGTTTGAGACGTTCTGGACTCGAGTCCCGGCACATAAAATGAATAGCTTCGTTATGTAATGTTTAGAAGACCGCCTTTAACATTAATCATTGAAAGAAACATTAAAATATGTCCGTTTCATGATTCTTGGTAAAAATTTCTGTACTTTTACTTCTATTAAATGTGTTATCGCTAAACTCAAAAGTATTTGACTATTGAGTTGGTTCAAAAATTGATCAAGTTGGAGGCGATACAAATATAAAAGCAACTGCATGGACGTATATAATTTGCTCTGCTTAAACGTGCATTTTCCGTAATAGAAGCCGGAAAAGGAATTCCGAATATTTATTATCGTAAACTTAGACGAGCAAATGTGTCACCGGATCCATGAAATATCGGCTCATATTTCTAAATCGAAGGAACAATCCGCGGCGTCAGAAATACTGGTAACAATACAAAATTCCGTGTGAACCAGCGAAATGTTGTCTTTGTACAGCGGCGAGATCGTGAACTTTGACTGTTTACTATTGTTTGCTCAATCGTTACCTTGATCCGTTTGATTACGTACAAATCGTCGAATTACAATGTCAATATGCTTTCTCAGTGTTAAGGTGATCGCACATTCGTCGCTGGATACACCTCTTTTCGTGATATCCTTACACATTCGGTCCGCACAAATATTGCGTTCGGGGCGTTCATTGCTAACAAATATGCAATCCTTTAAATTAATAAATGTTTAGTTTCAACTTAACTTGTTTCCCCGTGTAAAACTAACAGATACCGCCTTGACTAATGAAACTACTAGAGATGCGCCGAGTAACACTTTTGTCGAGTAACGAGTACCGAGTATTACTCAGTTCAAGTTTTTCAACTGAGTACTCGGCCGAGTAACTCGGTCTAAACAAATTCTTACTTCGCGCGTGTAAACAAGTACAAACACGTTCGCGCCGTTTAAGACGTCAGCTCGCACTCATCTTCTCGTAACGTTTGTCTCTTTACTATTCATTCGTTAGCATAGTTTTGATTTAGTTAAACACTGTTGTTTTAAGTATATCACCCTAAATATATTGCTTTTCTTAAACAAAGTATGCTTGTTATCAAATGACTAAGTATAACCGAGTTATTTGGCCGAGTACGAGTATCAACACCCGCCGAGTACGCCGAGTACCAAGTATCAATCGAGTACTCGGCCCATCTCTAGAAACTACCAACAAAAATTTAAAAATTATGTTAGATCGGGATCCGAAGTCACGAGCAACGGCGATATTATATTATTTAACGTCACCTGTCATTTTAATTCAGTCTTATTTGTACTATTGCAATGTTACTTATACAGGGAAAAATAATGTTGTTTGTTAAGTTTCACAAAAATACTTGCACACTTTTTAATAATAATATTTTATTCAAACGTGCAAATTTGAAAGACAGCATCATTAACTTTAAAACCGTACACTTGATCTATTTCTTATTCAGCCATACAGTAATAAAATTATGATTGACAGCACATCTTTGAAGGTGCTCTTTCAGCACTAATTAAGACTTAGGTTATAAGACTCCTTATATCTTTTTATTTGAAGCTGTGACCGTGTACTGCTATGTGTGATGTTTCGTGCAAGATAAATGGATGTATGACAAAACGACTGTCACGTTGCGCGCAAACATGTTATAAATAATGAAGTGCTTATAGCTCTTATTACAGCACGAACATATTTCAACAACATAGATTTATGTACTAGGAATCAGTAATGTTTTATTATGATTTTAGCTATTACAACTTACCTAGGACCGGATTTAGGAAGACCAACCGGGGTACCTCCGCCCACAATAGAGATTTCAATTTTTTTTTCGAAATCTCCCAGCAAACCACCAGTTAACAACATTTTCTTTAAATACTGTCTGTAGTTAACGCGAGTTGTACACATTTAAATAAAACACTTTAACGGTTTAAAACGCGCTATGTTTTAGTTAAACGTCGGGCCCTAGCCGTTAATAAAACATAGCGCGATTAAAATAAATTTAAAACAAATTTAGCTAATTAACATAAGGCTTTAAAACATAGCGCTGTGACTAAAAGGAGAGCAGAAATAGCGGGAAAATGACAAAAAAAAACATAAATAAATATTCATCCTTGTGGGTATCCATGGCGTATGCTGTGAAAACGGTTCTAGATACCTAAAAAATATGTATGAAAGAATGTCGATCTTTTAAGATTAACATGCAAGAACGACGGGAAGGGACGGGAATAACAGCTCAAGTTTATAGTTGAACAAATTTACAAATTGAAAATTTTACAGTTTTTGTTTTTGCTAACCCCTTGTTAGCAAAAACAAAAATACCAAAATAATTATTCTACACGTATGAAGTTGCGTGACACAGCTAGTATGCTAATACAGTTGGTACATAAAACTTAAATAATATTAATAGTTTAGGAGTACATAAAATGAATTAAACGTAATATTAGTATCGTAAATTTTATTACCCTGTCTAGCCTCTGTAAAACATTTAAGAGAACCTTTGCAACTGCTATTAAATGCAATATTTCATTTATTTTATAGTTATAGATATACGCTATAGTTTGCGTGGTAGAATCTAATTAAACTGAAAAAAAATAACGTCAACAACTGTCATCTATTTGTTCTATGTAAGTAAATTTGAGTTTATAAAAATACCGTGTTACAAATACTATTAGCGTAGGCGCATATCTAGTTATCGCGATACTTGGGATCAATTTTGTAAGCTACGCTGGACCCAAAAATATTTTTGTGGATCCAGCAGTCAACCCGTCAGATGCCAAACTATCACAAAGAAGATAGTTTGACATTTTCTCAATTACGTTTATATACCATTCATTAATGTACTCATTAATATACATATAATATAATAAACAATAGCTTCCCAAAATATTTATTTATTATGTCTTTATTGCAGCACACACAAAGTATTTATTATATATTACACATACATTTTTTCTTACTAATAAAACTACTTTTACGTACATATAAATTATTCTTACAAGTTATGGGCGGCCTTATTGCATAAAAGGCATCTCTTCCAGGCAATTTGCTTAAATTTATGTAATTGATTTTTCTGTCCACGTTAGTTCGCGGGGTTCAGCGTATGATCATAGAATGCTACAAGGACGGTATAGATTTTCGCATTAGTGTCGGAACTGTAAATAGCGACTGCTAAGCAACTGGCGTTCTGGGTGCGTCTGCGTCAGAACCAATAAACCAATTGAGTTCCATCCCGCCTCAATAAGCTTGACGTCTCTCCGGCCCCCTGCGGAGTTGAGTGCTATTTATCAATAATTTACTGGTCTCTGCGATCAATTTCGAATAGACAGAGCATGTAGACGATGTTGTGTTGATTGAATCAATATTGAGGATATTTGTAGAACAATTATTGGTAGGATGGTTTCAATTCAGCTATTTGAAGACGTCGATTAAAGGTCCTTGTTAATATCAAAATAACTCAGTCATTATTAAAATACCTTTATTTGATTCAAAAGGGCTTACCAACTAAATACACAATAAAAGTTTAATCTAAAAACAACTTAATATAATTGATGTGACGATTATGTATTTAAATTATAGGTATGCACAATATTGCTATACTTAAGATAAGATATAAAATATATGGAAGTAAACTTAAATGCGTAATTTAATAACAATATTATGAAAGGACAAAGTCATTTGAAAAACCCTTTTTTGTATGGTATTTTGAAAACGTATACTTAAAAATTAAAATCCGACGTAATATGATATTAAACAAAACCATTTTAATGGTACCATTTTTGTACCCAAGGTTTTGGGCCCCCGAACCCCGTTTCTAATTTTGAAAATTCGTAACTACTACTTATATTATCTGTAAATTTAAATTCTCGACGTAAATTATTTGATGATATTAAACTAAAACAATAATTTAACCTAAGTCTGTAAGCTATATACAATAAATTGGAAAAAGACTCCAATATACATTATAAACTTATAAATAATTAAATTTTAACTCCACATTAATCAAACAAAACTAATGTCTTCCTAAATATCTTGATCAACAGTTTATACAGCGTGTAGCTTAACAGCTTGAAACGAAAATAGCATCTAATGATCAACGGTTCCATTTAAGCTGTTACCAATTAGTATCGCTTCTAGTCCATGTGTCCACTGAAATCATTAGCTCTAAACAAACCGAGTTCTGTATTGGTCTCATGAATAATTTATCCATCACATTGTTTACCGCAACATATATGTTAGGCCCTGGTTCTAGATCGTGTGTCAATTCTTCGCTTTTTTATATGTCGAGTTCAGACAAGCATAGGGTTTACTTGATGGAAGATGAAGTCCCACCCAGCAATTTAATAACATGCGCTGTCGGCCTATTTTTTAGTTTGGATATTCGGTTATATCCTTCTTTACTCATGGTGTGTACAAAAGTATAAACTTACATGGCATTGTGTTGATAAATGAAAATTTTTGAAATAAAACACATTAACGGTTTAAAACGCGATATATTAGTTAAACTTATTTGAAGTGTCCAGTCTCCCCGTGACCACGGCTGCTGCAAAGCATCCGAAACGTCGGGCCGAAGTTAAAAATCATTTTCAAATAAGTTTAACTATTTAAATGGACATTTTGAAAATAATTACTAGCTAGCACGACTTACAATTACATAAAAGATAAAGAAAAAGATTAGAAATCCAGTTTAATTTAGATGTTTTCGTGAAGTGATTTCAAAAAATAATTTTGAAGACTCGCTCAACACATCAGTTTGGGCTGGATTAAGTAACAAATATATACATATACATATTTTAATACACGATTATGGGGTAACGCGGGCGGAATTATCTTTACGAACTACAATACCAAATAAGAGATAATTGTATGTAGACAGACTATACATATTTCGTTTTTTTTATAGATACATTAGTTAACTCTAATCTAAACAACGCGTTGTCATCTATTTTGGCGTCGGATCTTCGGAAATCCACAGACTGCAACTGATTTTTCATCTGTGGTGGTTCGGGACCCGACGGGATTATTTACCTACCACCAGACCAGACGAACTTCAAAATTGAATAGAAACATTGGGCCCTGTGGGGTTCGAACCTTCGACCCCTTGATAGAGCTATTGCTAATATTAGACCAACCTACGAGCATGTTATTACTATTAACAACACATTCCTACAAACGTTCGCCTGGCACGAGTGAAAACAGTTAACTCAATTTTACCTAGTAAAATAATTAATTATATTCAATAAATCGGGATTAAACACATCGCAAATTACATGGATAATACGATATTAGTTATTAATTAGTTTATGTCTAGTAAATTAATAGTTTAATTGCGTTCGACATGTAATTTGGAGCTCTAAAAGTGATGTATTTGTAAATATTAGATTTGATTATTCGAGATAGTGCAACCGCGGAGCGATCATTGTTAGGATTTGGTTTTCTATAAACGTAAAAACATCGCATCCTATGGTACATTTTTTTTATGACAGACAAGCACTTAATGTTCAACCCCAGTCAGATATACCATCTAAACATGATTCGCTGTCGACCTTTTCACCCAATGGAAACCCACAAAGATGAATCAATTCTTCAGTTTTTCCACATGTTTCTTTGCTCCTTGTGATATCAGCGCAAAGTTTTAGAGCTTAAAAGCCTTCCGTAATCAATGCTTTAACCAACAAAAAAACTCCATTCGAGTAGTTCCTGAGATTGAAGTGTTCAAACAAACACACTCTTCACCTTTCTAGTATTAACAAGCTGTGCCAGTAACTTTGTCCGCGTAAAATATTATATATTTCTCTCTCTCATCTTTATTAATTATTCCACGACTATTGTTAGATCATTCAAAGAAGAATAGCTTTAAAGAATAATAACTTTTATACATATATTAGGGTATCGCTTTATTGTTATGCGTTTATAGCAGACCGCAGCCTTAAATAGTCATCGCGATGAATATATTGAAACGGTTTGTCGTCGGGCTGTGATTGATCGCGGTTGTAATTAATTTCTCCTCTGATAAGTTGACAGTTGCGAGCTGGCCTGTATATCTGCATAATGTACTACGTGCTAAAGCCTGGGATTATATCCCCATTTTAATATTAATGCACGAGATATGTTTTTAAACCACAGACTAAAAATTACACCATTTTCGACAGATAGTTATGGAATTATGATACGAACGGATATAATCTCTAAAGAAATATATATATATCATATATAAACCCCTCCGGACCGTGTCGTGTTTTTTCCAATTTAAAATCCATTTTCAATTTATACATAAGTATAGGCTTTAAGTATTATTCAACACCACTAAACTCTCATCAATTTACCCACACACGTAATTATTAATAATTTGATTAAAATCATTTTTATGGTAAGCATTTTTTTTTAATTCAACGTAATAATAATTAATCGAAGTGTTTTTTTGTATTGACGCCACGGACGGGATTTAAACCGGCACCCACATCAATCTAGCTACCGTGTCAAAGGTTGTTGTTCAAAGATTTTATACGTATACAATGCTTTTATGTGCAATAAGATGTGAAAAATAATCACTGTCTTTCTTATTGAACTTTTACTCTTGTACATTTAAATAAAACACTTAGCGGTTTAAAACGCGATATATATTAGATTTGAAAAGTATTTTTAACTTCGGTCCGACGTTTCACTAGTTAATATCGCGTTGTAAACCGTTTAAGTTTAAATAAAACACTTTAACGGTTTAAAACGCGATATATTAGTTAACTTATTTGAAAATGATTTTTAACTTCGGCCCAACGTTTCTCGAGTCTCCCCGTGACCACAGCTGCTGCAAAGCACCCGAAACGTTGGGCCGAAGTTAAAAATCATTTTCAAATAAGTTTAACTAATATATCGCGTTTTAAACCGCTAAAGTGTTTTATTTAAATGTGTACTACTCGCGTAAACTATAGACAGTATTTAACCGTTTAAGTGTTTCATTTAAATGTGTAGTACTACTCGCGTAAACGACAGACAGTACAGTTCTACTAAATAATTTTAATTACCATAAAACAATATATATAAAATAAAGAATCAGTTACGTCACCGATTTATCAATCGAAATAATTTACTAATTTCGGAATTGTCGCGAGATATTTCCGAGAAACGTTCATATCGCGTTACGCTTTAATTGGGAAAATTAGGATTATTGAATTGAAACGCCAAGACAGATCCGCTTTGGGCCATTCGTTTTAAATTAAATTTCTTGGCTGGCCTTTGTTTATCGGATGCGATAGAATCAATGGCTATAATTAAATTCCCTTTTGATGCTTTGATTGTTCATTTTCTTTACAAAACACAATATTTAATCTATTGGGACAAGTGTTTTTATTGATTTATTGTTTTGTTAATTTGTTTGTTCGGAATTCGGGTAATGTTTCTGTGTGAAAAGTTAAAACGCGAAATATATTAGTTAAACCTCGAACCAACAAATAATAATAGTAAAATTGTTAATTGCACAAAAATAGGCACTTATTTCAAATACATTATATATACAAAATAAAACATGCAAAGGCGGCCTTATCGCCTATGGCGGTTTCTACCTTTGCATGTAGAAATAAAAAAAAAGAAAATTACAATAAAGAAGTAAATGTCGGGAAGGTGTCAATGTAGGGAAGCATTAGAAGGTCTTAAATGTGATTCACTATAAAGCCAGTGAGGACAAGGCTAAACAGAATTACCTTTAACAATTACAAATTTTAAACCGTTAAAAGTTTTTGAACGTGGACATCGTGCAAAGTACACACAATAATGACAATACCTACAGATAAAACTTAAAAAATCAATTCAAATATTTTCGCAGTCATATGTCAAAGCTGTGGACCTTAGCCTCTGGGTTGCAGGTTTGAGTTTCGCCATAGTTATAAATATTTTCAGTCATTCAAATATAAAAAATAAGCCAACTATGTTTGTAGCTCAATGATTTGTTGGCTAGCTTTGGGAGTAGCAAGAAAAATCCTGAGTTCGAATTTCCTAGGAATACTTCCCTGTTAAAAATTAGAAGTAGTATAACGGATACAGAAATATGTCTGCCCCTTTTCCCACAAGGAGAAAACAGTGTGTCATTTACACTTTATATCACGTAAATAAGCATAAATATATAGCGTACTTGCTCCTTTAATAACAGATTTTAAAGTTTCCCATTTTATAATGTTAAAACGGTATAAAACCATCTCAGATTATCTAAAATACATAGTCCCGTGGCCGTACTAATGGACTTATCTGTTTTCATTCAAATATTCATAATAGGCACAGCTCCGAAGTCAGGTCCCCTAATTGAATAGGTACTCATAATGGGGTGAATTATTTACAAGGCTACATGCATTCTATTTTAGACCGTATGTGATTCAATTAGAGTAGAAATTGCCGTGTGTAGTTGCGAAGCACTCATGACGAAAAACAGGTCGTGCGTCGAGGGACTCTTTAAATGACATTGACACCAAACTTTCGAGACATACCGACGAAATAACTTTGAAAGTTTCGATACGAAATTCTGGAGTGTATTAGCCTTTGTGGCGGACATATTTCTGCGCCTGTTTCCCCAAACAGAAAGGAGTGGCGGCGTTCTAGACCCTTGATTAGAGAACTGGCACTAAATATAAATTTAGACGTGAATAAATAGTTTTTTTATTTTAATACTGTCTGTAGTTTATACGAGTAGTACACATTTAAATAAATAACTTTAACGGTTTAAAACGCGATAGACTGATAGGATAGGAGAGTCTCCCCGTGACCACGGCTGCTGCAAAGTATCCGAAACGTCGGGCCGTAGTTAAAAATAATTCTCAAACAAGTTTAACTAAAATATATCGCGTTTTAAACCGTTAAAATGATTTACTCAATGATTTTTTACTTTGACTTTAAAACTATCAATGTCTAATAAACAAACGATTTCTTATGGGAATCCTTTTTATAAATTCACAAACCTGAATAGAATATTTAAGCTGTAAGAAACCAATCTCCGAAAAGTATCTCTAGACATTGTTTTCAAATATTTTTTATTTCGCAAAAGTATAAAAGCGCGGATTCTTCTATAGCGAAGACTACTATATAACTTATCAATAAGTCCTCTCTGCGATTCGTGGTCATTTATGTCTCTATATTTAACTAGCTGTGCCTGCGAATTCGTCTGCGTATGTATTTTTTCAAATAACCTCCTGTGCTTTGTAAATTAAAGCTGTTAATCTTAAAAAAAGACATATACTACATCAAAAAAATGTAACGATATATGTTTATCTTTTAAGATTAACACCTATATTCATAAAGCTGAAGAGGTTGCATGCAATGCACACAGTAACTATGTGACGCGAACGAAGTCGCGGGCACTGCCAGTTTAATAATTAAAATCTAGACTTTCCAGGTGAAGTCTAACTATTTAGAAATGCATAATTATTAAGAAACATGTTACATCGGGTTTGAAATATCCACGAACCTCTTATTAGCCGTACATTGCTATTATTGGACGGACGAGTGCGACAATTAAATCCCAAATACGCTTATCCTAAAAAAACTATGTAGCTTACGCGAGTAGTACACATTTAAATAAAACACTTTAACGGTTTAAAATGCGATATATTTTAGTTGAACTTGTTTAAAATTATTTTTAACTACGGTCCAACGTTTCGCAAATAAATCTCCCCATGGCTGCTGCAAAGCATCCGAAACATCGGGCCGTAGTTAAAAATAAGTTTAACTCAAATACATATATCGCGTTTTAAACCGTTAAAGTGTTTTATTTAAACTTCTAGAAACCCGATCGATTCGCTACCGAAAACTGAAGCTCTATTAGTTAGTCTATAATTAGTTAGATAAACAATCCCCGAATGAATCATGGCGAGCGAAATTCAATTATACAAATATCCGCGTATTGGAGTAGTCTTGGTTTTGGGTTTCGTCCAGCAATAGAACATTGCCAAGCGTAAGTCGTCGAACCATTAAATTCACGGTCAGAAAATGCAACACGTTGCAAAAAGAGCGCGCTAGTATTTCTCAATGGGGCATAACTAAGATTCTGCGCGTCTCTCAAGTGCCTCCACGCATGCTGAATATATGCCAGCGGAATGTTCTGCTGGCGGCATAAATCTCTATTCAAAATATATATATTATCACCACTATATGCATATATATTAATATAAAACCTTTAAATTTACTATTAAACCACGAAGGAAATACGTTTTATCTATTTTTTATATCCGTATATATATAGTTAGGCCAACTCAAAATTTACACATATTATTATTAAGCTAATCAAACTCCTTCAATTGAAACCTATTTAAATAAAACACTAACATCTTTAGTCTCCCCGTGACCACGGCTGCTGCAAAGCATCCGAAACGTCGGGCCGAAGTTAAAAATCACTTTCAAATAAGTTTAACTAATATATCGCGTTTTAAACCGTTAAAGTGTTTTATTTAAATGTGTACTACTCGCGTAAACTATAGACAGTATTTAGTGAAACCTATAGTTTGTCCGTTCTTATTTATCATAAAATACATAAAGTTTACGCATAAGAAAATGTTCCTTCAAATGTCCGTTTGTTTAAATGCTCAACGGCTCAATTAATATCGATAGTATACTCATTGGTGTTAAGATATAAAAACTAAAGCAGAAATCTGAGCTTAAGGCCTTAAAACCAAATTTAAACAAATGCAAGTAACACTGCAACGTGTTATTTCAGAATGTAATTTAGTTTTAGAGGATTTTAGACTTAAATACTAGTGCCAAGTGACACATTTTTGTATATTCGCGTAAACCCAGCGTTTAACACACCTCACGTAACAAACTTTTCTAAAGCTGGGGTAAGTGATATCAGTTCCTTACTTTGAAAATATAACTTTATGATATCAGTCTGGGAACTTCATATGGTTGGAGCTCAGTGAACACTTTTTTGCCCTTCGCCGTTTTAATAGCAAAGTTTAAAAAAAAAGAAACACGAATGAATGGTTCCGAACCTTTATTTTAAAACGGTTATATATAGGTTGTTTTGATAAATTGTACCGCTGGTTTCCAAAATCAAAAATGTATCAAAACTAAGTACTGTCTGTAGTTGACGAGGTATTATTTATTAATTTTAACTAAAATATACCAGGAAAAAAAAAAAAAAAAAAAAAAACTCTTCCCCCCCCCCCCCCCCCCCCCCCCCCCCCCCCCCCCCCCCCCCCCCCCCCCCCCCCCCCCCCCCCCCTTCCCCCCCCCCCCGGGAAAGGGGGGGGAAAGGGGGAAAAAAACCCCCCCCCCCCCCCCCCCCCCCCCCCCCCCCCCCCCCCCCCCCCCCCCCCCCCCCCCCCCCCCCCACCCCCCCAAAAACCCCCCCCCCCCCCCCCCCCCCCCCCCCCCCCCCCCCGGGGGGGGGGCCCCCAAAAAACAAACCCCCCCCCCCCCCCCCCCCCCCCCCCCCCCCCCCCCCCCCCCCCCCCCCCCCCCCCCCCCCCCCCCCCCCCCCCCCCCCAACCCCCCCCACCCCCCCAAAAAAAAAAAAAGGGGGGGGGGGGGAAAAAAAAAAAAAAAACCCCCCCCCCCCCCCCCCCCCAAGGGGAAGGGGAAAAAAAAAAAAAAAAAAAAAAAAAACAACCCCCCCCCCCCCCCCCCCCCCCCCCCCCCCCCCCCCCAAACCAAGGGGGGGGGGGGGGGGGGGGGGGGGGGGGGCCCCCCCCCCCCCCCCCCCCCCCCCCCCCCCCCCCCCCCCCCCCCCACCCAAAAAAAAAAAAAAAAAAAAAAAAAAAAAAAAAAAAAATGAGATAACTAATATATTACGAGTTTCAAACCGTCTATAAGTGTCTTTTTAAACGTTAGTAAGTAATGTGATTAGGTAAAGAATAGTTTTTAAAATTTTGTTCCTACGTTTAATAACGCGAACTATATATGCTGATATTTCGATTGATTGAATGCGGAGCCGTGGTCCACTAGTGAAAAATTGAAGTGTTATACTCCATGTGAATTTGCGTAAACTACAAACACAATGAACTCGTTTGTTTAAATCTGTACTGCATATAAATGTACGTTTTGTCAACGTCACGAAAGTTCAAACTTATATTTCGAGTTTTAATAAAGCACCGTTTCTTTGACCTACTAGAAGTTGAGAACGAAAATACTTATGTAACGTTTTCTTCAATAAACCGTCGACAAAGGAGTGTCTCATTTTTTTCACTTTGTAATAAATTCTGTATTAAAACGACAACAACGGTCCGATGGTTACCGAAGTTTCAAAGAACCCCCGAGACGTCTTTGCATCTGACACCAACTATTCCTTCTGTTTTTACATTCCGTTTTCGTCTTCCATGTTTCATTTCGAAACTGCATTGTACGTTTTAGACGTTTCCGCGAAATTACATTTCTATAGACATAATCTATGTCTGTATTTAAATAAAACTAATATATATCGCGTTTTAAACCGTTAAAGTGTTTTACTTAAATTTGTACTACTCGCGTAAACTACTACATTGTGCCAATACGAGTATACATCATAGTGTATGTGTTGCGATATGAAGAGAAGACAACGTAGTACTTAGTAGAATCCTACTTATAAGCAGACGGTAGTCTTAAAAAAAACCATTGTTAGCCATTGTCTTTTATCAAAAAACTATTTTAATACGATACGAAAATTGATATTATAATATCAAATTTCCTTTCTTATCAAAGAGTACATTTCTTTATGTTCTTAAAAAACTTAAATAATTATGAAAACTTTAATATTTCTCCACGTGTTATTGCACATGATCGCATTATAATATAAAGTCCGGACGTGTAATCAAATTTGTTCAATCAAAAATCGATTTTTTATTAAATATTAAATAATTTATTTTTAGATGTGCTGCAGGAAATACCAAAATAATAAGAGCTAAACAAACATACACCACTTTTCAAAATAAAATTCGTTATTTTAATTAGATTACTCCGAATGTCTATAACGAAAGCCTTGCCGTTTCGTTCGACGTGAACTATTGAAAAAAGGTTTCTGCTAAAACTGTTTATAAACTCCACTCGATAAGTAGTTACAGCGAAATGCGAAAACTGCGGATTGTTTGACATTCATTAGTTTGTTTTTCCTCCAGCACTCGTTTCTACAATGGTTTGTTTTTAGCGAAGTGCCAACGAACTATGAATAATTAACTAGCTAAAGTAAGTAATGGAAAACATGACGCCCGGTTCAAGAGTTCCAGCGTATTATGCATTATTTATTTTCAAATTACCTTTTTAAATGGTAAAACTATTTGCCGAAATATTAGTATTTACGTATACTTTATTACACGCTATAGTTAGTCTCATTTTAAGTCATCCATGGTATACGCGAGCGATATCGATACCTATATTACAAAGCTAAGAAGTGTGTATGTTTGAACGCGCTAAACTCAGGAACTACTGGTTCGAATTGAATTTTTTTTCTGTTATAGACCATTTATAGAGGAATACCTTAGGCTTTCTAACATCACGCGGCCAACAATATGAGCTAAGTAATTCTGAAATAAACCGGGAAAATTTTTAATATTATTATTCCTGCTTAATTGATCCAAAAAATATTTGAGTAATATTCAAATGTCTATATTTTAAGCGAGTAGGAAATATTTGAATAAAACACTTTTTACGATTTTAAACACGAAAAGTCATAGTTAAACTAAATACCAAATACGACAGAACAGTTGGCACTATCGTAGAAGTTTTAATTTTGACATTAGGGACATCCCTCCATCGGCTGCTGCAAAGCATCCGAAACGTCGGGCCGTAGGTAAAATAATTTATAAATAACTTTATCTACTATATTTCGCGTTCTAAACCGTTATAGTGTTTTATTAAAATTTGCGTAAATTGTATTAATAATATAATGCTGGAAATTATCAAAGTTTGAAATAGTGTTCTAGCAGAATTCGTATTATTGTTATAATAAATGTGTAAAACATTACAAATGAGTTTGTAAGATTATATAGCCAGCAGTTTGAACCCACTAAGCGTTGATATTATCGCGCTAAGCGGAACGAACGATAAGAAAAACTCGATTCCTTTGTGATTTCTCGTGTGTAAGTTTTGTGGGACTTGGTAATTTGCTACGGAGTCAATTAATGATTTAATCGTGTTAAACCTCCATTGTAAGTATGGCGGAATGTTTCACAAGTTTTTACTATACACGTATTGCGGTGCATCAAATGCAATGAGAAATAAATCTGTTAGCGGCGGGTTTTATTATAGAATATTTAGAAATCTCAATAGAAGATGCCAAGAGCGGGAGTCGAAGCCACAAACAGTAGCGTACCATGCCGTGGCTGTAACACATATTCGGTGCCAAAACAATAATCTGCCTTCAATGTAAACTAATAAACAGGATTTCCGCTCATTTAATCAAAATTGGCTTAGCTTATTGAGTGACAAAAACATTTTTAAGAATGTATTGTCTGTTATATACGCGAGTAGTACATATTTAAATAAATTTCTTTTAACGGTTTAAAACGCGACATATTAATTTATTTTTTACTTATTAACCTTCTTATACAGTTTTACTTAGTAATCCATATTCACATTTATAAAAGTAAGATAATAGTCAACAAAAAATTCATTCAAATAAGTCAAGTCATTCGGGCGTAAAATGAAAACAGCTTACGTATTTATACTGTAAGAATAATTCATAGTTTTAAAGCGTTAACAGATAATAGAATCTTCCTTATTAGTATGTAAATAAGGCAAAAGCGGAGTTTCACACAGCTTAGTCAATATTGTTATGTATTCGCGCGCTGAGTTAAATGCAAAACAAACGTTAAGTAGCTAGGAACCTACATTGCTTGCCATTCTATAGTACTTCAAAATGCACAGCAATAAAATTGCTGCGCTGATAAGCTGAGAAATATCACAGACTATAAACGTACGGGCATAGTAATTATATCTTACGTATATAAAACTGGTATTTTTACATGTTATTGCACATTTCAACAATTTTGCACATAATTTAAAAATCGAAAATAAATTGAAACAGATTTCTACTCGGGCAGGACTTAAACCGGCATCGTCAGCGTTCCGTGTTGTTGCTCTCGGAAGGAACGCTGACGGTGCCGGTTCAAGTCCTGCCCAAGCTGAAATTTTTTTTTAATTTATTTTAGATTTTTAAATTATATAGTATCTTAATGTGGAATAATATGTAAAAAATAATAAAGTTTTAAAATTTTCTGTCACATATGGACCTGGCTCCCCACATGAATTAATTTGATTTGATTCGTTTCTGCAAAGCATCCGAAACATCGGGTCGAAGTTAAAAATAATTTTCAAATGAGTTTAACTAATATATATCGCGTTTTAAACCGTTAAAGTGTTTTATTTAAATGTGTACTACTCGCGTAAATCAGCAGATTTTGTTGTAGATCTATTTAAATTGAAAAAAGACGACAAGAGTGGGACTTGAACTGGCATTCAAAGCGGTTCGTGCTGATAAAATTAGTTGAGCTACCATGTCATTTTGTACTGTGTATTGTTTTATTAGATTTTTAATTAATAGATAAAATCATAGGTTTTTAGTTTTAAGGAAATACACGTATAATATTAACTATTCCTACATAAAATTTGTCACCTTTAATTGACTGAGCTTTACGAGTACTTGACTGACGTACCGTTAAGATCCACTCTTAAAATAAAGCACAACCCTCCCTTAAAGACAAAATTGAAACCGTACATTTATGTAATGGTACGTGGCCCCTTAAATTTTCAAATAATAATTTTAGCTATAAAAATAAGCTTATTCAATGCTCAGTGAATTTGTCAATAAAGACTTTTATACGCACACTATCCCAGTTTTAATTTCATCTATAATCGTTTCTTCAGTACAAAAAGAACTAAATTCTCGAAATTACTTTTGTGTTCCCATTTAAAACAAAATTTTCCCGCAGTACCAAATGTGGACGTCATCCACTTTCACATCAAAGGTTTTCATCTACGCTGCATCTGGTAATGATGTACGTCATCTCTGACGTCACCGTAATGATATCTTTTTTCAAATGCATAAAATTTCAGAAAAGTCAGCTGTTAGTCTGGACCCACATGATAAAAATTACATGTATTGGAAATATTGTTGCCGTATATTAACATATCGTCACGATTTTATTGTCACAAATTCTTTACGATATGTTCAATAAAATATTACATTTATGTATTGTGATTATATCGGAGACAATTTTACAGTATTTTTTTGTACTACTATTATACTACTACTTTATTAACAGGCGTGGACAATAGATTGAAAGTAGTATTTTGTGATACTTATATTGGTATCTACGCAATGGTTCAGTAAAATTTGCATCGGTACAGTTTGATTTTATTCAAAACAGCTCTTAAGTTATGTCTTTGATGATATATATTTATATATTTACGTTTAGACACAGACATGTAAAATATAATGCAATATTTTTACGGTTTAATTAAATAGGAAATTGCGTAAAGTAACTAAGAAATGTTGGGTAATAAAAACGTAAATATTCCGGGTACATTAGAGACGCAAGAATAGTGAATAACAGTTCATAAACAAAGGCATTTGAAGGTGAGGGCAGGGTGTTAGCATTTTATCACGTCGTTTATGAGCTGGTGGAGAGTGCTCGATGCCTACGCGATTTTTACACCCTTCGGGGGCACAGCACTGAAGTTATCGCTGTGTCTTTCGTGAATGTTTAACAAGGGAAAGACTCTAAAATTATTTATACCTATTTAAATTATTTTAGACCTAATAAAACTCTCAAGAAGTGTCGCATTAAAAGGGGTGAGTTTATGCCCAAATATGAGTTATAAAGAAGGCAGATATAAAACGTACAAATACAAATATTCCTTCTTGTCACAACACAAAACAACAAAAAAAGAAATAAAAATAAAAAATAAAACGTACGCCTGCGTTCAGGATTGTCTTATCTTGTTAAATTGACTATTTCAAATGAAATGCAGTCTGTAGTTCACGCAAGTAGTACACGTTAAAAAAACACTTCAACGGTTTAAAACGTGATATATATTAGTTAATCTAATTTTGAAAATATTTTCCTTTGCAGCAACCGTGATCAGGCGACCTGACGTCGGGCTGTATTTAAAATAATTTCCAAATAAGTTCTGATTGAAATCGCGTTTTAAACCGTTAAAATGTTTTTTTTTTTATAAATATTGCAATCTATATACGTTAAATCTTAATATTACATAAAAAATAATATTCTAAACATATAAGAAATATCTTATGAAAAACATAAAAACCTGCCACATCGGTTATCAGTCGCAAGCAGACCGCCATTAATCAAATCACTGCGTTGCGGCTTATGGCAGACTAATTACAGTGCGTATCACCTCCACACACCGCCCGCCCTAATTACTGCATAACTAAAATGTGGAAAACGCCTAACTCTTAGGCTATGGCCTTCTATAAACGGCGCGCGATAAATGTCACATCAAGGTACTTGCTGTTTTATTTAGATTTAGTTATATAGTACGCGAACGACAGCGTCTCGTGCACTGTAGTGGACACAATGCATGTGTCAAAATTTACATTTTCAAAAAAAGGAAGTTTGCTGACTTGGACGTCTCCAAGATGAGTCCAGCTTTTTTAATTTGGCTATAATTTAATTAACAATTTACATTACATAATAATAATATTAGAATATATATAAAATATAATAATAATAATACAAGCATACGTGTTATAACCGTGGCTCTATGTGCTATCTTTTTATTTGTTAAGACACTGCCGAGATGATATAACTTAATTCTAAATAGGTAAAAAAACAAAATTGAGTAAAAGACAGACACAAAATGTAGAGTTCTACAAAGAGAGAGATAGACTAAATTAAAAAAAAAAAATCTATTTAAAATTCTGGTATGTATGTATACTTAGTGGCTGTGTAATTTTGCTCTCTCCGGTAAAACATTATAGAAAAGCATATAAACAGAGATAGGTCTAGTGTTAGATTAAATTTCACATGGCTATTCTGTTTGATAGAGTTATAGTTACGGCTTTGATATTGAATGCTCTTTGACGAAACGTCAGCGAGCGAAATAGACAACAAAAGTACATTTTTGAGCTAGCAGCGTACGCGCTACATATGGCGTTTTTAGGAGACGAGGGCCTAACACATCTGGCGATTATATGACGTGTCAAGTGACCGATTGAATGATTCTATTGTGATGTGTGGTCGTGTAATGCCCTATTGGGTGGCATTTAGTGTGTATACAGCGGACAAACAATGCTCAATACGTGAAAGGATTTATACAAATATAAATAACAATCAGCGAAATTGCTTCTGTATTTTTTGTGCTCATGTGATCATTAACTAGAAAATTACATATCTGCCGCTGATCAGTTTTGTTTTTGGGAAAAAAATGAACTAGGGATCAAAGGCTTTATACGAAATTTAAACCTCCGAAGTCATTAAGCCCGGTATCTAAGAAATCGTTATGTAGCAATACTTTGTATCTGTAGTTACGGAAGTAATTAAATATAACGTTCTGAACGGTTTAAAACGCGAAATATAGGAACTAATTACTTACGAAGACAGTTTTTACAGCGAGCTGCATTATATTCTATGTGTATTAGAAAGTCAATGTCATAATTAATAAATATAATTCGCGTTTCAATTCGGTAATAGTGATTTTTATATCTTTTTTAGTAATATGCAATGGATTTGCTAAAACCGTTGAACGGAACATGCCGGCATAATATTGACACAGCGAACTCGGTTACTTGAGCAAGCTTGGCTTCGTCTGTTTGCCATCAAATAAGCCAACAGCCGAATTGCTTGATATCTATTGAATTGTTTATTGAGCTGTCGCCGGCAAAATTAAATGGATCGCACATTTTTCTCTGATCACTTTTTATCAGACAACTTCAAATATAAGCGCATTAACTGGTGTCAATGATGAAATATTTAAATAAACACTTTAACGGTTTAAAACGCGATTTATATTAGTTAAACGTATTTAAAATTTATTTTAACTACGGCCCGACGTTTTGGGTGCTTTGCAGCGTCTGTGGTCACGGGAAGACTAATTGCCTCGCCTTAATAAATGTTTTTTTTTGGATTTTTTTTAATATATCGCGTTTTAAACCGTTAAAGTATTTTATTTAAATGTGTACTACTTGCGTAACTACAGACAGTATTGAAAGCTGCCATACAGTATTTTTTTATTTCGCTCCCTTCTATTGTTTGGTTCGTTTCATATTATTGTAATGTACTAAATTATATCAATCTTTTTGTTGCAGGTAATTCCGTTTGATCAGCAGCATAACTCTAGTCGGTAAATATTAAATACTCTAGCGAAATTAATAAAAAATATTAGTACAGCAAACATTCTAGTTGATGGTTAAAAAAATTGCACACTTGCTCGATGTTTTAACACTCAAATCAAACAGTATGTGGCGCAGTGCTATATCTATTAATATTTGTTGATTCGTAATTCCGATGTAGCGAGCGTGTTGATTTTGTTCTAAAATAAAAACAGATGATTCTCTACTCTTTAGGTACATATATATAAGAATACAAATACAAATATTGCTTTTTATTTATTATCATAAAACAAAACGACAAAAAAATAAAATTAGACTTTATAGCTATCTCACAAGCAACCGTGGTAAAAATGAAAATTCAGTAATAAAAAAGGAATGCGTGACAACAGGAAAAAGAACTTAACCTACTTACAAAACCAATAATACAAAATGAGCTTAACCTAAAAATCATATCATAACTAAGTTACTTAATTAGGCAATAAATATTGGGACTTGACAAGATTCTGGAAGGAAGCGAGATTCTGGGCTTTTCTTATAGGCAAGTAGTTGATCAGACTTCTGTGCCCTGCCCGAACGAAACGTTATTCGCGCTTTACACAATGCTAGGCAAAACGTTTAACCATTTTGCTACAGCAGGCCGCTTAACACTGTAGGCTAATAAAAAAGCAAAGCACCTAACTTTTAAATGTTCGGTCGCCTGTTACCTCATAATATTGTTTGAGTAGCTGAGGTATATCGACGGTTAGGGGCGTTAGGCAGACTATACATGATCGTAATTTATTATTTCAAGTGTCTAAGCTCGTAGCTTAGACGACATTTTGTACATATCACTTTACAAGAAATACCTAAACTTCATGCATACTATTTAAGTTTTGTGTGTTCCCCCCGTCCCGTCTCGTCTCCTTTTGTGCACGGCTACTGCAAAGCTTCCAAAACGTCGGGCTGCATTTAAAATAAATTGTAAATAATTTTACTTTTGACGGTTTAATACATTTCACGTTTTAAACCGTTAAAAGTTTTATTTTACGCATACATTTTTTAAAGAAGTATATGTCAATGTACTAATCAAACTAATCACGGCGACTAACGAACCAAACAAGCATGAAACAAAATCAAAGCAAAAATAGGTCGAAAGCGTAGCGAGTATTTGACCTTCCATGAAGTGAACTGCATGTTTGTCTTTGTCTATCATAAAAAAATCACTAAGTCGAGCGAAGTATCGCTCCTAATCAATATTTTAGTCGAAACGTCGGGCCGTAGATAAAAATAATTCTCAAAAAGTTTAACTAAAATATATTTCGTTTTAAACCGTTAAAGTGTTTTATTTAAACATTGTTACCAATTTCAATGTTTTGTTGTTTGCGTTATTGTGTAATGAAAGCAAACCTTTTTAACAAAGATAGATACTTTATTCTCGTAACCGCTTGTAACGAGTAAAGCGCCTAAAATTAAAGTCGATTCTTCCTTTTTAGAGGCGCTTCGGGTACTTACGTTATTTTTATTTTGCCGAGGCGACACAAATTTCTTTTTTATCATAGGAATATTCCCGTTGCTTCCTTTAACAAACTTCCCAAGTGCCTTTATTGAATTTTCTCAAGTTTTGATAGGTTTTTCCTTCGATTCTTACTTCGTTGTATATAGTTAAAAACTTTTTAGTCCAGCAATTTTGTAAATAAACGACTTATAAAATATACTGAGTTATTAAGTAGATCTTGAAATTTCATGAATCTAGGAATCTCTAAACAGAATATAACATGTTGGTCTAAGTTTTCTTAAACAACAAGTGTTTTCTTTGTGCATTATTCAAGTTTCGAACGTATGTGCTTTGATATGATAAATTCACCTCTATTTTTCATACTCTCTTCTTTTTTACCCGACTTCAAAAAAGGAGGTTTTAAATACTAAACTTGTAAAACTGCTTTTATAAAAAGAGGCACAGAATCTAAAAGCATTTTTTATTCAAATAATCGATGACAAAAACAAGATTTGGGCCAATGACCAGTACACCACATGACATCGTTATTTTTCACGTATTGTAACGTTTATCTATATAGACCTCGTTCCCTTAATAGTTCACTAATGTAGGAGTGAAACTGTAGAATCTAATATTGTTTCGCGGAACAATAACATCGCTTATGAGCACAACTTATTGAACAATTGCAAGTTAAACGTAATGACACGCACACTTGCACATATTTGTAATACCCTGTAATAACTAGTGTTACGACCTAGGGTCGGTAATTGATCGAAGCCGAAGCCGAATATTGAACTAAGACATCTTGGTCGAATTTCGCTAAGTACTAATGTATTGAAAATAAAATTGCCTCAAAATAGACAGAACCTATGACTCCAATGGTACCAATGTATGGCAATAACCAACGGGTTTCATTTTTATCAAGTCCAATTTGTATTCAAAAAATCTACAATTTTTTTGTGAGAAAAATTGTTGATTAGTTTTAGAATCTTCGGCTTCGGCCTCGATTCTTGTTTAAACCATAGCCGACGTTTACATCAGCCTCTATTAGGAACTATTCCTACGCACTCGACCGTAAAACAATGTTATTTGCGTAAATAGATACTGTATCGTTGCTGTAGTGCTTTCTTCCGGATTATGTTTGTTAATATCTTCTACCCTAAATAATTACATAAACTGACGGACGAATTTGCCCTATTTGGGGTATAGGGCTGACGGAAGTCTGTGTCACAGATCAGGCTTGTATTTCAGACGAAAATTATAGTTTCTTGAACCGATGTAACGTTTATTTATATATAGAGGTGGGCTTGTTTTTAATTGTAAACAAATTTAAATGCAGGATAGGCGGGTCTCGCACATATGACCAACAGAATGCGGTTGCAATACTTTAATAGAATCTAATAAAAAAATAGATTCAAAGTATAAACGCGATTTATTTATAATGATTTATTTTAATTACTTGAAACTTTTTTAGAACCCACTATTGCAAAGATTTGAGGCGAAGCTGCCGCGGCTGTGTGCTCTGTGGATTAAAAGATTTATTTTCTTGTTCGAGGGAAATCTCGAAAACAAACACGCTCAGTAATTGTGAACGGATTCTTATAAGAAAGGTTCGAGAAGTCTACGATTTCTGCTGATCGGGGCTATTGTGATTTTCGTTCAAATTTCGTTTTACAGTCTTCCAAAATTCTATTGAGCTTGGTTTTTAACAAAATTAATTAAGAACATGCGTACAAGTACGAAATATATGATAATGAATTATCAGCAGTGTTTGAAAAATGGTAATAAATTGAAATTTTGAAATTTATTTTATATTATTAAAATTATATTAAATTAAATACATACCTTGATTACTTGTTTAGCTACTTAGCATGATTTTTTAACTACGATATTTCAATACTGTATGTAGTTTACGCAAGTAGTGCACATTTAAATAAAACACTTTAACGGTTTAAAAAGCGACATATTTTAGTTAAACTTTTTTGAAATGTATTTTTAACTATGACCCAACGCTTCGGATGCTTTGCAGCCGCCGTGGTCACGGGGAGACTAAAGATGGAGGATGTCTCTGACGTCAAAGAAAAAAACTGCTACGCTATATCCACCTGTTCCGTCGAAGTTGGTATTTGGCGAAACTGGCCAGTTCCTTGCAGAATTGACTCAAGGTGTCTCCAATTTTGCCGGTATCCTGTTTATTGAAATCCAGAGTTTTTATTATGGGTCCCAGGTGTTTTTTAATTTGAAGCCGTCCCTTGTGAAGTTCCAGTGTTGGTTAAATTCGATTCCTTTGCGAGAACTTTTGGCTGGCCAAAGCGAATGTAGTGATTGTGCCTTTCGGACAACACTCATCCGAAGACACATAAGATATCTCATAAAAAAACTCATATGTCTGACTTCACAACTTTGTAAGTGACTACAAGAGCTGGAATCTAACCAATAAACTAAAACAATCAGGTACCTATGTACATACAATGATTTCCCAGTCTCTACAAATTGAAAACGGAACTTCGCAGTTTAATACTTCTTCCGATTGACATTATACAGATTATAAATATAATTTGTTGTATTTTTAATATATTCGAACTGACAAACTTTTTTTGGGTAAATCGCTTTAATACGTAACGCATTACGTTGCCAGTTTGGTTAGCACCTTTCTACAATGCAAAATAAAGCGATGATGAGTTTTTATTTATTATTTTACTAAAATGAGTTTAAGTGATCATTTCTATCAGTCGTCGCGACAAGGGGATATAGATTTTTTAATCTAATTTCGGCAGGGTTTCAAACGCGACCACTTTTGTCGAGATTGTCAATTTAAATCGGACTTTCTCATTTAACTTTCGAATGGAAAAGTTTTTGAAATACACATTTCAACAGGAATTTATTTTGATTTCAATGTTTATCCTATATATATACATATATATATTGGTACTGCAACTCATCTTTGACATATTTATAGAATTCTATTTCTATCATTATATCATTTAAACATTATTCTTATAATCGAAACACTAACATACGTACAAAAGTGCGATACATTTGAGAAGGTAAACAATAATAACAGCCATGAGCAAAATCTAGTTAGAAAAATATAAAAGTTTTAAAAATTGAAAATATATTGAAAAACAATTTCGACTCGAGCAGGACTTGAACCGGCATCGTCAGCGTTCCGTGCTGTTGCTCTACCAATTGAGCTACCAAATCCAATATCTTCATGTGCAATAACATGTAAATGATAATAAAGTTCTCATTAATTTACTATATTTAAATAAAACACTAACGGTTTAAAACGCGGTATATATTAGTTAAACGACGTTTCTAATATATCGCGTTTTAAACCGTTAAAGTGTTTTATTCAAATTTGTACTACTCGCGTAAACTATAGACAGTAATTTATATGAAACATTACAGAGGTGTGTGAACTTGAAATAAACAACCGATAGAAAACCGTTCGAAAATTGAATAAAAGATTTACAGGAGAGAAATCAAGATTGCGAAATTGTCGGTTAAACAAAATGCTGCGTCTGAAGTAGCAGTAATTTGAAAAACTGTTTCAAGTCGGAAAGTTCCGGCGAAGCAGTTAGTGCGGTACTACGAGTTGATGCTCCGAGATTTGTTACTTGAAGTTGTCTGTTGCAGTAACTCCTAAAATGTTAGACTCGCCCTTTAAAATAAAGTTTCTTAATTAATCCAAATTCGGGATGGAGCGCTCTATATCAAATAATTAATTCGTTTGTTTGAACACGGCAATCTCAGGAACTACTAGTTCGAATTGAAACATTATTTTTGTGTTAGATAAACTATTTACGAATATAGGTTTACAGCTATAAAACATCATGCGAATAGATGTGAAAAAACACAAGGAAAGGTGGAAAAAACGGGGAATAATCAGCTTTCGCTGCGTAGCGAGTTGCTATAGCCTTAACCCTGTCTCGATAAAATCTCTAACTAATATGAAAAGAAAATTTTAATTCGAACCAGTCGTTCAAACAAACGAACTAACTCTTCAGCTTTATAATATTTTTATTGTATTAGTATATACTTGGTTATGACAGATTGGGTAATAAAACTAATAATAATTATCTGGTCAAGGCTTTTATCCCGTTCGCATATGAAAATGCCGTTAAGTGTAACTTCATGTTTTAGTTTATTCACGAATGTTTCAATCCAAAATAGGCCCACATCCAAACTTAATAGTGCTGACGAATTTGACGTTAGATCATTGATAAAATAGAACAAGAACAATACTTTTAAGTATAACACTTTAAACGTAACGTAATATTTTAGATAACCTCTTCACAATTTATCTTAAATACGACTCGACACGTCGAAAGCTTGGCAGAAGCTATTTGAAATTTATTTGAACTAAGGCCCGAAGATGCTTTGCAGCAGTCGTGGTCACGGGCCATCCGAAACGTCGGGCCGTAGTTATAATAATTTTCAAATAAGTTTAACTCGTACGTATTGCGTTTTAAACCGTAAAAGTGTTTTATTTAATAGTGTACTACTCGTGTAAACTATAGAGGGAAACCAAGTCATCAAAATAAATTACCTAATAAATTTAGCATTTTAAACCGTTAAAACTGGTTTCATTTAAATGTGAAAATGTCCTAACAAACGTTTATCTCACTGTGGCCAGAACTATTTATAATTATTGCTGCCATAACTTCTTAATTGTTCCTTATCCCTAATAGTTCTTGTTACAACACTAACTCCCGGTATTCCGTCAATAAATTATGTATTGTAATAGCCAAGATAGTTGTAGACGATATTAATAAGACAGGACAGGATATATTGCTGTTTTCACATACACGGTTAGGTACGTGCAGTGTTCGCTTCGGCTGGCAGTGGTGGATTGCAGACATGCACCTTGAAAATGTTAGCTCTACAAACATTTGTAAGGAGCAAGTATTTAAATAATTTCTACGCTGCACCGGTACCGTTTATTCAATGTTTACTAAGCGGAGTCGATGGATTTTTAAACATGCTACGAAATATATTTTACAGTATGGTGTGTTTTATGGCGAGTTGTGTCGTTACATAGATTCAGATCAGCATTGCGTTATAGGAAAAAAAAACTGAACAGATCTAACATAAGAGGTTTCGAATATGTTAGAACTTATTTAAGGAAGATAAATAATTTAAAAAAATGTTTTTTTTTTTAAATATAAAATACGATAATCATATGCAACAGATGGACATTAAAAAAATCTAATTACAAAGAACCAGTTGTAACTGAAGAAGTTCATGTTAAAATTAGGTGTATATATAAATAAAACACTTTTGACGGTTTAAAACGCGAAATATATTAATTCACTTATATTTCATTCTACTACGGCTGAACGTTTCCGACGCTTAGCAGCCACAGTTGAAAATGAAAGAAAAAGGAACTCATTTAAATTAAACACTTAGTTAAAAATGTAAAGAATAAGTTAAGTCACATATTTGGCAGTTTAAAATAAAATAAATAATTTATTTATTTTATGTTCTGACAAGGCTAATATATTTTTAGAGTTTGTACTACAAAATATTTAATCCAGCTATACATTCTTGGGTACATTGTAACTCCTACAAATAAGTTTGCTATTATTGATGTCATAACTAAATCGGTAATGTGGTTATGAAAACATCGTGGCGGTAGTCGTAATTTTGTGTAATGTTACAGAATAGATTGTTTATGTGTTGGCAACATTCTGTTTCGTCACACATTGCCGGGTTGGAAGATTTTTGTCTTTACGATCTTCAATATTATCGCTGATAATAACGGAATATTGAACGACTAGCTGTTACCCACGACGTCGTCTGCGTCTCATCGTTCAAGTTAATCCTAAAGGATATATTGTCTTGGACATTTTTCACATGATGTAAAGATGAATTATTATCCTTTATACATATTTTCGCAGCAAAGCAATGGACACTCAAAGATGAATACTTTTCCCCGGGAATAAGCCTTCCTCGAATAATGTTCTAATCAACACAAAAAAAAATCTATTCCACAATACTACCTGGGTACCTATTAGTTTCAAATAAGTAAATTTATTTTTGTAGATGTTACTTATCATTTCGATTACAACAACAACACAACGTTTATAAAGCAAGGTTGATAGAATAGTAAATTTTCATTTATTTTACATTTTCGAACAAGAGAGATTCCATATTTCTCTCGACGAAAACGGCGTATATTTTTCCGGGGACAAACAAGTCTTAAATAAATCGTACAACTCAAATACCCCTCAATCATAAGCAGACAATATAATAGGCAATTTTTTACTGTCGCCATTAGTATCTCTTAGTCTACTTTGATTATAAGCTCTGGCAGGAATGGTCCGACATTCATTTCCTGCGCGCGAGATTGATTTGGAAATTAACCTCGACTCGAAACCGGCTCTAATTTTTCTACGCCGGTTCGGTGTTGCTGCTATTATGTTACAATGTTTTTGTAGAAAATTATTTGTACATTTGCGTCTACTGAATATTTTTGTAGCTCCAAAGTTAGAGCTTTGTGTTGAGCATGAGATGTTTGGTTGTAATTCCCAATGAAAAAACAATCGAACAGCCAAATATATCGACTGATCGACAAAATAGACACAGAAAAGTGTTTGCCCCGAATGAGAAGGTATAGGAAAAATAATTTCGAATCACTGTTGACTTTTATAGTTTTATTTTCTTTTATACTTATTTTGATCTCCTAGATTAATATTCTTTAAATACAACACTTTAACGGTTTAAAACGCGATATATATTAGTTGAACTAATTTCAAAATTATTTTAAGTATGGCCCGACGTTTCGGATGCTTTGCACTAGCCGTGGTCACGGGGAGACTATAGTAATAAACCGAAACGTCGGGCCGTTGTTAAAATAATTTTCAAACAAGTTTTACTAATATATATTGCGTTTTGAACCGTTGAAGTGTTTTATTTATATGTGTACTACTCGTGTAAACTCCAAGCAGTAGTTAATATTGTTTTTGACATTTCATAAATTGAATATATTTCACAATATACTATACGAATGTCTGAAATTCGAAATTTAAATTCATTATATAGTAAAGCAAATTCAATCTATTGTTTTATTTATAGGAGCGATTCGTCGCTATTGAGCCGTATGCCGAGAGATGTTTTTATTGCTCAATAGTTCGCGCAAATGATAACCGTATGTTGATAATTAAAGTACGGGATGTGTTCCTTGGCATTTGATCAAAGGGCTTGCGTTATTTGTTGTTAGAGCTTTTACAAAGGTTACAACTCTACTGTACGTACGGTTTGTATATATTATTTAACACATCGACTTTGAACCGGCAATATGTCCCATCTTGTACTTGGTATAGATAAAAACCTAATAATTTCTAATACTTAAATAAATTAATATATTGTGTAAAATAGATTTACATAGTTATATTCGAGATGATTTGAAAACAATAGCCTTTGTATATGTCGGGTCAAGCTTTCAAGGCCATTGTGCAAATGTTCTTGGAATTTAGTGCTGTCGGGCCGTCGTAATTGAGAAATTATTTTCGACGTTTCGCTTTCAATTAATCGAGAAACGCGCAATATCTCCTGATGATCTCATCCAGTAGAACAATTTCTCAATAACGACGGCCGTACAGCCAACTCCCAAGAATCTTTACAAAATTTCCATTAAACCTTCATCCTACATACCTATACAAATGCTGTTGTTTTCAAATACACTAATAACATGAAATGATTCGATGGCCTCGTTGGTGTAGTAGCAATATTAACGGGTTGTGGGTTCGGTTCCCACCGTGTTCAATATATTTTTTAAATCGATTTATAATTTCTCTGAAACTTATTGGACTTTGAAAATCTGGATATCAAATGGGTGGTAGCAATATCGAACTACCGTCACAGAATAAAGCCGTCAAGTTTATTAGCGTTTCGGTCTCCCAATATTCAAAGGCATAATAGGTCCATAGCGCTTCTTCAAATGTTTATATGGCTGGGGTTTTTACCTACCACCAAAGGAACCCCATGCTATTCTGTCTTCCTCTAACATAAAAAACACAATTCCCAATATTTCATAGTACGTTGTCGCCGCATATGGGGCTTTATTTGCTTTTCACTGTACGGGTTTTATGCTATTCTTTTCATGCCTGTGACTTGTGACGACCGTAAGTACCCCATTTATCGTCAGCCGCACATTTGATTGGGGAACGGCACAGGAATAAAGTTATTCTGGTCAGAAACGACCCGATTTACTACCGCTCCTTTCTCTGGCGATTGGTGTAATTCATACTTTTGGTTTTACGCGTACCATTTTATTCCTTAGGGAAATACGTATTTGTATTTAGATGTGTTTTAATTACAGTTACAGGTCTCTACTAGATACTGTCTATAGTTTACGCCAGTAGTACACATTCAAATAAAACACTGACGGTTTAAAGCGCAAACGCACCAGCCGTGGTGGATTGCTGCAAAGAATCCGAAAGAAATAAATTTAACTAATATATATCGTGTTTTGAACCGTTAAAGTGTTTTAAGATCCAACTACATATGCCACCCAGTTTTACAGTAGGTATATATGCTATAAATAATAAATCATAACGAACATTTCTCGTTCATTTTGTAGTATTTTGTCTAGTTGAGAGTAAGCCATTTTTAAAGGTTTGAAACGCGAACTATCGAAGGGATACCCGCTGACTACGACAACCAAATAAAGCATAAAGTAATTAAACAATATAGGTTTTGTTTTTATAGTGTGTTTTTGTTGTAAGTTATAAGAAGGCTTACGGGAAAGTGGGAAGAAAATTATTTTTCATGGTTAATTACACATTTCTTACCTAGTATGTTTATCTGTGCCGAAACATATAGTAACGAAAAATGTATTATAAAAAGCGATTGTTCGTACCTTTGCTGTCACCGACATAATATGATGTAACAATCTCGAAGTATTCAATAATATGGTCGATCGATTCTTTAATTTTTCTTGAAATATAACTTACTTGAAAAATGAAAAAAATAAATAATCATTTTGTATTCGTGAAATTCCGCATTTTATCCCCCTGACCAAATTCGTCATTATAGAGGTATTCTTTACCTCAAATTATTTGGCGTAATAAATACGGGTTCTCTTCGAATAAAGAGTAAATGATTTTTCGAGTACTACAGCAAAATGACTACACGAAAATGTAGAGATAATAAAAATAAACGTTGAAAGCCGCCATTTGTTCACTCAATTCGTCATCATGTCTGAGTGATTCCGATGGATTTGGGGCACAGCTGTTTATAGTACGAAAAAAAATCCGTTTTTCCTCGTGGGGCATGGGGCGAATACATTTCTGTGTCCGATTCACTGTTCGATTTTTTTACAGGCTAGTTAATCATACTCTCATCATCATCATCATCATCAATGGCTGTACAACACTTTGTTGGTCCTACCTCCTCTAGTCGCTTACTGTTCGCGTGCTACTTGTTTCCAGTTTTGGGTGCCCAATATTTCCAGATCTTTAGCAACGTCATCTCACCAGCGGAGCCTCGGTTTCTCGAGTTTCCGTTCGCCACCTGGTTAAGAATTCAGCAAGGACATTGGTGTAGTTAATCATACTATGCCCGATCGAAACCATTTACTGTTTTTCCGGGATTCGAATCCAGAACCTCTTGCGCTTGACCTAATGAATATTTAATAATCTAGCTAGAGAGGTGGTCGCGCCATATTGGTTTATAGCAAGAAGCTTCTTTTTAATAACAATCTATTGTAGTTTATCTCGGTTCAACTTCTAATAAGAAAAAGTATTGAAGAATTACAAAGTCTCGCATTGTTTGTACTCTTATAGCTTGGAGCAGTATTATTTTCACACGTTGCTGTAAATTGTCACATGTAGTATAGAAATTAGTAATGAAGACATTTAAGTATCTTCATGTCATAATGTTTATTAAAGCCCAAATATCTTACATGATACAACTATTTGTATTTATGAGTTTGATGACACCATAATACTAACCTAAGTTTTGTTGTAAAGCAAAGTCCTTTCCGGTATCTCAATTTCGTTAGAATACACGAGGAAAAGAAAGAAATCAGAACATTTTTTGGAACCTATTTAAAAGGTGTAGAAAAAACATTTAACGGTATAAAACGTGTAATATATTATTTAATTTATTTTCCTCTTGAAGACGCTACAAAGCGAAACGTCTGTTTGTACTTCAAATAAACGAAAAATAATTTAACAAATATATTCTGTGTTTTGAACCGTTTAAAGAGTTTTGTTCTAAAGAAAATAGTGTTTTCTCGTAAACTGAAGACAAACCTTAGGTGTAGATTTTGTGTCATCTTTGTTCAACTTACAGATTATATCATTAGCTAATTTTTTCATTCACAAATGCTATATGCACTAAAATCGTTTATATTATATCTACAAGTTTTTATCAACTGGAGTCTTATGTTTCTCAAATATCATGGATCACAAAATACCTTCCATGCAAAGGATTACTTGACAACTCTTTAAGCAGGTATGAAAGATTTGTTTCTGTATACTAACAAGTTATACGTATATATATATAACTAACAAGTTATACTATATATTCTAACTAACTTGTTACATATACCTTAAAGTTGTTTTAGAAGAAACAGCCGCAATTACATTCCTGTTAACATAGTTCACTTGTGATTTAAATTATTTATAGATAATGTGTTTAACGAGAAGTAATTAACACTATTAGGCGGCTCGTAAAAGACGAGGGAGTTTACGACTCTGTCAATTTGAACCAACAAGCTAGACTTGTCCGCCATATTGATTTCTGACACTAGTCGTTATATTTAGATCACTGTTACTGTGATGTGATGTAGCTTAATCACTGTCTATAGTTGACGCGAGTAGAACACATTAAATTAAAAAGCTTTAACGGTTTAAAACGCGAAATTTATTAATTAGAATTCGTTAAACTGACTACGCGTCGAGACGGGAAAATTTTACTTCAATCATCTGAAACTGAAATCCCGTTTCTCGTATGAGGCGTGGAGCAAACACATTTTTGTGTCCGTTTCAGTTTTATTTATAAACAACGAGTTGATAAAACTTCATGCCGTGCCAGACCGAAAAAATCTATTATTAATAATATATTCTCTCTTGACAGTTGACAAATGTTGAAGTAACACAATGTTATTTCTTAATTATTATTAAGAAACTAAATCTAAAGGTTATTTTGTGGATTGTACAAAAGTTATTTCTCTTTTGACCTGCGTAAAAGAAGGTCAAACCGCAAGAAGTAAGGCTCAGTATGTTTCGAAGTAGTTTTATATACCCATTAGCTTACCTGGGAAGTGTTATTTTGCAATATGAAATATTTGACCAAAGTTTAATTATAATAAAAACGATTCTTATTTGTTAAACTTAAAAGATTTGCGTATATTGTCGCGCACATTTTTATTTTTCAGTCCTACATTTTTTTTGGGAATTGTAACCGTTTTCACAGCGTTCGCATCAGAAACCCACTAAGATGAATATTTTCCCCGTTTTTTCCACATTTCCCACTGTGTCTCTCCTATTACTCGCATCATCATATTTTATAGCCTGAAACCTTCCTTGATAGATGCTCCCACCATCACAAAATTTCAATTCAAACCTGAGATTGGGGCGTTCAAACAAACAAGCTTTATAATATAGTATAGATAAAATGAAGATTGTGCTATTTTTTTTTGTGAGTTGCCAGTGCGTGCTACATATAAAGAACCTGTCGTACATTTCCTATGACGTCATATTATAGGAAAAATGTACGTTTAAAAATATAAATTCTAAACGATGCGTACCAGGACGCAACGTAATTTATCTACGGAGTGCCGTGGGCGGCTGCTATTACTGCTTCATTCATTAGAACATTATACTAATATTCTATTTTTAACCACGACCTTTGGGGACAATATGTATAGGGTATCGTATTAATAGTAGGGATATGTCAATTAATTTCTTAATACATAGCATCTATTATAATATTATTTACTTTGACAGGCTTATTGGTGTAATGTGAGCAGCAGGGTCCAACATATATATAGGCTATAATTTTTCTGAAACATGCTGGACTGCGTCTTGAAATCTGGATATTAAATGGATGACAGGAATATCGAAAATTCATCCGGGTCACGAATCACCGTCCACAGAATATCGGAAACCCAAATAGGTCGACAGGGCATCTTGTTTACAGTTTATGTGGTGGCCTTTATCATAATTTTTGATAATAAAGTACAAAATAAAAAAAATATATTTTATTATTTTAAACACGTTTAACAATTTTAAACGCCGAGTATATAAATTTATTATTTTATGGGTCTCTCCGTGGGTACGGCGACTGTAAATCATTTCAATTTTTGAGTCCAATTTAAAAATAAATAATCAATACTCTTTGGCTTTTAATCTGTTAACATTTTATTTTCTTGTTATAATTTTTAAACAAGGAATATATACCTCTATTAAATACAAGCAGTATTTTAAATAACAAATATTATTCGCGTTTTAAACCGTTAAAGTTTACTTAATTAACTTCTAGAATTGTATTAAATTGCTTAAGTTTGAAATTAGACAGTTAGTATCTAAAGTATGCTAGAAGATGTGTTATTTAAAATGCCTTAAAGGTTTCCATCCTTAGAATAAAGGTGGAAGCAATCTCGTAGTTCAATGATGCGGACGGGGCGTACTCAGCCGTTTAATTGAGCGAAAATTACCTAAATGCCGTTAGTGCTACATTGTGACATTCGCAAATTTCCTTTTATTTCGTCCCTTCAATGCTAAAAAACGGTGCACTTAAGATTAAAACCATTAATTAAAATTCTTTGCCACTTCAAAGCGGCGTAACCGCAATCCGGTTCCATTCGCTTTTCAGCAATTTGGAATTTTGTTAACACGATGTGTCATACTAGTACTTATTACTGTAGTAAGTACAAAGTACTAGAGTGTGGCTACAAGCTACAACCTCCTCGAAGACAATAGTCGACCAGAACCAGTTACGGTGCTTTCGAATGAGCCCTGGGAACACGTTTGTAGACTCCAAACTACCCAGCACTAATGCCCATTTCAAAGAAAGCGAAATTTGGGTTGATCTTAGATGTTGCGCTGTCGACCTATTGCTGTGACCTATGGCTTTGATAATTCGAAAATCTATAGACTGAAATCGAAACACGATTAAACTGCACGCCTTTTTTCATCTTTTGGCGGACGGAATTTCCATTCATCAAAAATACACTGAAACTTCAGATCAGATATATTTCTGTATCTGTTTCACTGATTGACTTAAACAATGAGCTACGCCACGCCATGTTTACAGTGAATAGAAAAATATTTGGTATCTAATACCGTCCAAGTTTTGTAAATGCTTTTAACTCGAAACAATTTTCTCTCGTCGGTTGATAAAAATGTTAAGGTACAGAAAATACCTACAGTGACATCTGTCTTTTAAAATAGAACGAACTCTATAAAGGGATGGCAATACATTTATTTATTTTATTCGTTAGCTTAAATAAGTGAATTACACAACTAAATCCTCTTTAAATACTGTAAGTAGTTGATGCGAGTAGCGCACATTTTAAGTCCCCCCTATGACCACGGCTGCGTAAAGCATCAGGAACGTGTTTAAAATAAATTTTAAATATGTTAACTAATACGTTTTGTGTTTTATACCGTTGCAAGTTTATAAAAAATTTGGAATGTAAGTTAAAGTTGATTTTAAAGCGCTACTCGCCAAAAGAAATATTCTTCTCAACATTACCACCCGGAGCTATTTATTCGTGTCAGAAACGGAGAACACAACATGAGAAACGGCACAGCACAATCTATTTGTTATTATCACGAACGCTAACAAATAATACGCTCCTAAAACTATTAACACCGCGTTCATTTATCTTGCCTGTTACAGATGTCATCGTGTTTTTCAGATAGTCATAATGCTAATATTACGTTATTAATGCTTTCCTCTTTAAATGTGTCGGGCCTACTTAGATCAATTAGCCTAGTTGTCTACGAAAAGTATTTTCTTATTTCGAATTTAATATTGTTACTGGGTACTACGTTCGTAAAGCAGACGAAACGAAAAATCTATCGAAATCTGTGCAGTGCTATAACAGATAGAATTTTTTGGTGTATTCTTAAGAAGTGGTGTAAAATCAACGCTGACTGTTGTCACTAATTACATATTTATAATATTTACTTAAAAAAGATTATTTACTCAGATAATAACGCTAATTTGGATTGGAAAATTATTTTAAGTAAAAACTATTTGGGTCTGAATTCCTAGCTCTACCATCATTAAACGGTATCACTGTATTGTAACTGATGTACTGTGTGTGTGTGTGTCTTCTGTAACCTAATTGAGACTTGCCCACCAGTTTCATGAATACGGTACCATGTATGGCGCTGAAATAAATGTTAAATATATAATCTCCGATTCTATAAAAAGTTATCTGGCCCGTGAATAGAATTTAAAAAGAGCCAATGCGCAGAGTAAACGGTGGAAGCCTTTCCTGATTTTAATGAGATCGCCAATCAACTGGGAACGTCCACTTTTTCTATTTATATCGAGTTTGATTTACTTTAAATATTATAGAAAACTTACGCCTGTTATAGGCGTTCAAACAATAATACCTATATATATAATACTTACCTTATCTGCATTTTAGACTGTCTATTTTTATTATCTGGAACCAAAACGTCCACGCTTAATTTGTAGTGGTGTGTTTTTCCTACCGTATTTAATATCCATATTTTCCACACGAATTTCCTTATTAATTTTTACTTGTCGGCCCGTTGGTGTTATGGTAACAATGTATGCCCAATATCGTGGGTTCAATCCCCAACGTGTCTAACATGTTACTCAATTCATAATTTTTCTGAAACATGTTGAACTTTATTCGGATATCTTGATATCAAATAGGTGGTGGGAATATTGAAATTCTATCCGGGTCACGAACCCTCGTCCACAGATAAAAAGACGATAAGTTTAATTGCGTTTCGATTTCAGTCTGTGGAATATCAAAACTCAAAATAGATCGACAGCACAACTTGTTTCCATGTTATTTCACCTATGGTAGGTGTGTAATGTGAGTTCGATGGACGTCTGTCCTCTATCATAAAAATATTTTTTTTTTACAAATATGTAAAAATCAATCGAGGCGTCGATTAGTCGCTACACATTACTTCCATTGTATCAACGATTTCAAAATTCTCTCCTAATCACAACAGCTTGCAAAACAGAACCAGCCAACAAATATAATCGGACAATATCGAACGCTAGCAATCTAAACTCTACACAACACAGCTCGCAGCACAAAACCGAATGCCTTAATTTAATATAAGTCAATTTGGGCCAATTTAATTTCGCGTCCATGCAGCCGCGGTTGTCAGCCGCACGCCGAGGTTAAACAATAACCCAGTTATGCCATACTGGCATCTCCGCCGCGGTGATAACGCTGTCTTTTGTGTACAGATTTTTGTATTTATCGCAGCACTACGCCGACGGCTGCATACAATTGATGCAACATAGTTCTGTTTGCACTCTCGGCTTACCTCTTGTTTATGTTTGGAATTGAAGGCGTATAAGAGTTAATTAATTAGCTTCTATGCTTCGCTGAAATTATCTTTTATGTACATCATTATCTTGATAGAGTGGGATCGATGTTTTTTTATAATGATAGAGGGAACAGGCCTGCATGGTTAACTTGATGGGAGGAGAAATACACTAGCCATATAACATCTGAACGAGATGCCCTATCGTACCTATGGTTTGGATATTCGGAAACCCTCAAACTGAAATCGGAACGCGATTAACGTGACGGCTTTCACATGTAACCGGTGGTTCGAGACTCGGACGAAATTTAAACTACCACTTATTCATTTAAATAAAACACTATAACGGTTTAAAACGCGATATATTAGTTAAACTTATTTGAAAATGATTTTAAACGTCGGGCCGAAGTTAAAAATCATTTTTTTTTCAAATGAAATTGTTTAACCCCCCCCCTTTTTTCCTTCCCCCCTCCCCTTTTTCTTTCCCCCCCCTCCCTTTTTTTTTTTTTTCTTCTCTTTCTTTTTTTCCCCCTTTTCGGAAGTACATGGTTATGATACACGCGCCGGCGGCTTCTTTTGAAATCTAAAACAATCGTTGCCGCCACCCAAATCATAACATTTGGCACTATTTGATTGCCGCCATAGGGCGTAGGTATACTCATGCAAAATAATTTCGAATTTTTTTACACGCTTTATATTATTGTTTGATTTGCGGCGGCATCCTTATCATAGAGCCGGCACGTGGCGAGGCGGCCGCGGGCAGCGCCGGTAGAAAGCAGGAAACGTACTATAAACAAAGGAATTATTTTAATTCCAGTCATTTCCAATTGAGCTGTGCTTCGAGTCTAACTTTAATAATTGTTTTTACTAATATATCGTTGTTTTCTAAAACCGTATAACGTGTACAATTTAATATGAGTGACGAAAATTCAAATTATTCTAGTCCGAGTAACGAGAGTTTGAGTTTTAACAAATGTAAGCCTCAACATAAAGTCTATAAGAAACAGTTACTTCCATGGAAAACGACATATAGGGCAGTTGTTTTTTCGTTTTTCTCCCCCCCCCCCCTTTTTTTTTTTTTTTTTTTTTTTTTTTTTTTTGGGTTTTTTTTTTCCCCCCCCCCCTTTTCCTTTCTTTTTTTTTTTTTTTTTTTTTTTTTTTTTTTTTTTTTTTTTTTTTTTTTTTTTTTTTTTTTTTTTGGGGGGGGGGGGCCCCCGCCGCCCCCCCCCCCCCCCCCCCCCCGGGGGGGGGGGGGGCCCCCCCCCCCCCCCCCCCCGCGGGGGGGGGGGGGGGGCCCCCCCCCCCGCCCGGGGGCGCCCCCCCCCCCCCTTTTGCGCGCGCCCCCCCCCCCCCCCTTTTTTTTTTTTTTTTTTTTTTTTTTTTTTTTTTTTTACAGTATTTACCACCTATTCATTATCCAGATTTCCATTACCATTCCAGACATGCATGGGGATCACTTCTTGGATGGTGAAATATCCCAGCCTATATATCTACACAAGATGCGCTGTCGGCCTATTTTAATACTGTCTGTAGTGTTCGCGAGTAGTTCACATTTAAATATAACACTTTTACGGTTTAAACGTGAAAAATTAGTTAAACTTATTTGCTTTTTTTTTTCTGCGCCCTGATGTTTCGGATGCTTTGCTGCAAGTTAGTCAATCCACTTAACTCACGATAAAGAAGTGTGAATGTTAAATAGAATAGTTTATTCAGAGGCACAACATTCACAATTAAAACTTAATCTAACAAACCTCCTAAAAGGAAGTCGCTCAGCTACATTGGGACTGATGCCCCAACAGTGATATTCTGAGGCGCCTTCGGCCGAGCTATTAATATAGCTAACATATTTAGCGTTTAAAACCGATATAATGTTTTTTAACCGTGCAACTTACGAACACAGAGAATATTTGTCTAATATAGTTTGCGTTTTAAACCGTATTGTTTATTGAACTATGGATTAACATTAAACACAGGGCTGTCCTCTGGCTGTATTGTTAACATGATTAATTGACGCAACTTGCCCTAAGACAGTTAATAGCTTCCCTAATTTATTAGATATACCTAATTGTATAACGTTATTAAGAACATAAAGCGATTATATGTCAGTCTGTATTATAAGACAAAGGAGACGCTTGAATTAATATACTGACTAATAAACATGTGTTCGTAATATATTGTTAGGGGGATAATTGAAATATTGATTTGCTGTCTATACCTACTTGAAAAAAATGTATGTTGATGTATAGATAATATATTTAGTCCCTTCGTTTAAGTTAGTAAACATGTAACCTTTTTAGATCTGTATGTTTTTATTTTAAGTTCTGTGTTTTTATTTTGTTTATGATTATTTATTGTTTGTATTAATTTGTTTCGCCTACCTTGCACATCTCATTTTCTTAACATTTCATAACTTTAGGTTGCCAGGAAGAGATCGCTTGTTAGCGATAAGGCCGCCCATTGCTCTCCATTCTAGTATATAGGTTTAATTTGTAATATTTTTATTTTTTGTGCAATAAAGAATATATAAATAAATAAATAAATTAACATACATTTTTTGGATATGGGAGTTCCTATACTCATACAAAAGGTATAGGGCCTAACATCATAACGTGGACTGATCACCCGTCCTACATGAGGTGTCCCCGATAGAAAAAATAATATAATGTGAAACATTACAAAAACTATTTTACTTTTTTATAATTAAAAAGTACATTTCTGAATAAGTATAAAAACAATCCTATTACTCTTTAAATACTTTAACGGTTTAAAACGGTTTATTACATTGGGTTAACTTGTTTTCGGACCGTAGAAAAATATTTCAGTTTTGACTAATATTTTCGTGTTTTAAAGCGTTAAAATGGTTTTATTCAAATGTGTACTACACGCGTAAACTACAAACTGTATTAATAATTTCCAGATTTCCTCTTTATTTCTATAGTTAATGCCACTTAAATGTACTAGATAAATTATGTTACACCCTCCAACGAAGCAACTAATACATTGGTAGGTAGTCACGTCCCGGGGGATCTAGATTTATCTCTTCGTGTAAGGTTTCGCAGTCATATGAAACAGGAATTCCAAGTAAGTTTTTTTATATGGCTGTTTATTTATGTATTAAGAAGTATTTTCGGTTGAAAAACTGCTTAAGAGCCACCGTGTGTGTAAAAAATTGTATGTGGGTAGTTGTAACGGTTTTAAACGTGAAATTATAATATCTGTTTAAGTTCTGAAAAACATTTTTTACTCGATTTTTAGTATTTTACTAACAGGCAATATTTACCGCGTCTATTTTATCTATAAAAAAAATAGAAGTAAACTAAAAAAAATACTTCGCACAATATAATATGTATTTTGTTTTAGTCAATTAAGAATAAAGTAAAAGCTATTTCTGTAATTTTGAAGGTCAAGATTTCAGTTAAAAAACAACGGAATTACGGACAAACAAATATAAAAAAGTATAAACCTCCACGAATCGAAATGAGACTTAATTTTTAGTCTGGTCAAAATTACTCTGATTTAAAACATCGTCGGTTAAGTTTCGATTGCTGAAAAGTATCAAAACGTGGTCGTGATATAAAAAATAATTACGCGTCTATTATATTCGTAAAAAAAAGAACCTTTCTTTATATATGTTTTCTTAGTATCCCAGCAGTTATCCATCGTGCCAAAGTACACACAATAACAAGCAATAAATGCGTTTTGATCTAGTTCCGTTTTGGAGCGTATGTTGAATTATTTTTCATTGTCGGTCGCTGGATTGGCCCACTCCCAACTATGCTTTTACGATTATCCCAGTTTTATAGTTTCCTCAATATAAATGCTTGACGTTACGATTTTGAGAAACAGGAACGTAGATCAGCATTATATGCAGTGCTTTGAAACGGGTAGAGGCGTTCTGGATTGAGAAATATGTTTTTCCTTCATTAGCTCTAGAGAACGATAGAAGTTTTGGGTTCGAATACTGGAAAAATGTTTCCGTATTTTTCCAGTACAAGTAAAACATTAATATTTTTTACATGTTATTGTATAAATTAAAAAACAAAATAAATTTAAAAAATTTTCGACTCGGGCAGGACTTGAACCGGTATCATCAGCGTTCCGTGCTGTTGCTCTAACTGAGCTACCGAATCCCACATACACCTCTCGCGCAATGAAATTTCAATCTAGTTGTAATAAATAATTGTAGCACTTGCGTACACACACGTACGTTACACTTAAAGTTTCGGTCACCATATTGTCTATTATAAGGGAAACGGACTAAGAAATGTGTCCGCTATAAGGCATTGTCCGCTTGAATTGAAAATGTAATTTTTAACATTTAAACAAGTTGAAATTAACACATATTTGTTGCTGTCGCTGTAAGTTATACATATTAGATTAATATAGATGTCTATCAAACTATAATACGTACAAAATTGTTCAAGAAATTTAAAAGTCAATTTTCACCCAGGAATGAGAGATTTCCTTCGAGTTCATCCTTTCATTTCTTTGGCATTTGTAGTGATGCAGGTGCCTCGTTCACACTCTTTCAAATAAAAGGATAACTGTCCTTTTATTTTATAGACACTAACAATAATTTATATATTTTTTTATATATCAATGAAACCCTTTTTTGTCTATAGTTAAAGTTAAGGAAATTGATTGGATTGGAATGAAATGGAAATCTTAGATTTGAATCTCGCGAAATAAATAAGTTCATATTTTGCATAGAACAGATCAACAAAATTTATTTGTAAATGGAATTGATCACTGAATTGGTCAGTTGTGTTTGCCCCATGCTCCACTGAGGTGCTTCAGGCATATGTTAGAAATTTTTGGGGTCGCGTTAGTGTAAAACCAGATGATTTGCGTATGGAAGACAGGATTGCTATAGTAATTTTGGCTTAGATTTCTTAAAGGTGATGCCCATTTTAGAACCAGACAATGGAATGTAAACATACATCTTATAATCATCGTTTTAAGATTGAAAATTCGCTCTGACATGATAGCTCAATTGGTTTGAGCAATGCACGCAACGTTGTGGTAACTATTTCAAGACCCGCCTATGTCGCATCATGTGCAATTTTAAAAAGTATTAAAATATATTGTATGTCCATTTAAATTAAATAATTGCACCAATACTAAGAACAGTATAAGACATGTTATAAAACGTGAAACGTCTTTATTCTTTTTTATTCAACTTTGTTATTATTGACCTAATGTACCTAAGAAGCAACGTATTTAAGATCATTCTCTTAAACATTCAATTCAGTTGTTTCTATTAGTATACGTGCAATATTTTCGCAGCAGTAAAATTAACAACATGCGCCAGTAATAAAGTTGTGCAAAGGCGGCAAAACATTCCGTAGGTTTCCTGTCAGGTCCTAATGGCATCGCTTGGCGCGGCCCGCGTGCCAAATATCGACTCTTCATTCTTAGTTTGCGATACTTGTGTTGTAATCAGTTTACAAAATATACATTAGGGGTCATCCATAAAGTACGTCACACGAATTTTATGATTTTTGAGGCCCCCCATCCTTGTCACAGGTGGTCACATTTCTGAACCACCGTCAAGGTCGTGAAGTCTCATCGCGTTTCGGTGTTAGTGAAGACCGCCTCTATAGCTTAAAGGTTAAACGTGTTGCCCAGCATTGTCAAGCACGAACGGCACTGGATTTGAATAATTTGTTTTAAAAATCGAAAATTAATTGAAAAAAATTTCGTCTCGGGCGGACTTGAACGGGCATCGTCAGCGTTCCGTGTTGTTGCTCTACCAATTGAGCTACCGAGTCAATTTATTTTCAAGTTTTAAATTATATGTATAGTGCCTTCAAAAATAATAAAGTTTACATAATTTGTTTTGTTCGAACAGAGCACAGAAGTCCGATCTTCTTCGTCTTTCTGATACAAAAATAATCATTAATATCGGTAATATAAGTAACGACAAAGTTATCTACGAATAAACTACATTTTTAAGTTTGAATTGACAAAGATCCTTTTTTGAAGCTAAAAAGAAAATACACGGAAAACAATGTTGCGCGCTAAATGTTTAATTTTCCGTTAAGAGTATTTTGAAATAGGAAACCGTTGGGGATTAGAACGTGTATCCATTACCGTCGCCACGTGTGGCTGACTGAGGAATATTAAACTCAAAGCTGAGTTGAGCGAGGAGCGAGATCGTTGCATCGTCTTATAGTTTCCTTCTAAAATTAAAAATCTATTTATATAAAAAAACGACTTCAGTGGGACTTATCAATTGTGGACGACCCAATTGAGCTACTATGTCCACGCTGTGTCCACGTCCATAGTGTGACACGGTAGGTAGTGTGAAGTAACGTGATTCAAGTCACTGAGTAATGTTATCTAAATTTATTTTTAATTTATATAATTCCATACTTTGTATTAACGTAGTAATATTAAACTTTCCAAAAGTTTCCTTCCTATTTGATTATGTAAAAATAAATTGACGATTCGACTCGAACCTGTGACATTGCAGTACCTTTACCATTTTCATAGGGTGTAAACATTTAAACTTTTCACTTCTATTACTCGTAAGGGTGTGCAGACAAGCGTACCTTATATAGTGTAATCTAATCTAGTTTTTCAAATCAAAAGCATTTAAAACGATTAGAAATTATTAATTTTCGTTACACACGTTCTGTAAATTATTTGTATATTCTTTGCCGATTCAATCAATTCAAATTATACTTTACTTGTAATACACGGAATAAAAGGTGAGCTCAATATCTAATTTTTTTTTTAATTTTTCGCATTATTTTTCACTATTTTCCCATATCAATTTTAACAAACTACTTATAAAATTATATTGCTAGGAGAAAGCCGCTTATTTAGTTATATATTTCCAAGTAGTGTTGTTGATTCTATACATGTGGCAGTTTCGTACACGCATAAATTGTATTTATATGCTCCTGAAACACGTCTAAAGCACTTTTAGCCACCGAAAATAATCTACAAGCCAGTTGCAATCCTCGCTCCACCATTTGGCGGAATAGCCCATTCATCACACGTTTAATAGGACGTCAGGAACAAACTAAAACTTATAACACAACATTTTAAATGCGATCTCGTTTGCAAGCGGGATCTGTTGCTGACGTCATAATGCTGTATTATTTATTTGTTTGTAGGTATTTAGAGATTATTCTTAGACACAGTGATTGTAACTCGAAGTGAGCAATGACTACATGAGCATTATGGAAGCCCAATTTTAGCAAGAACATATGAAAATAATGTTAACGGACTGTTTAACTAATGTTATGTTAATTCAAGTTTGCATAATAACGAATATTTTTGTATAATCCTAATTCGCAATAAAAAAAATAAGCGTACATATTAGAAACTGTCCGAGTTGACTGTTTAGCTCTAACACTGCTGACTGGGTGCATATTGTGTACAATGCTGACACGCTAGCTTACTCAGCACTTCAGAACACACCAATACAATTCACCTACGGGAAACGTTAATCGATGTGCCTCTATACACACCTTAGTTGTTTTAGTGAATGGTAATTAAACAATTATGTACAAACACATTTAAATTTAAACAATGTCTTTTTTGTAACTGTTTGAGAATATCAACGAAATATAATATGTTTCAACAATATTTGACGTTTCCTTGACAATTACAAAACAAAGCGACAAAAGGAACAAAAGGGTATTATAATGCCGTTCTAATTCTTAGAATTCAGTTTTTAGTCTTCTTCACTCAGTAAATTAATATTGAAGTTGCCCTGACTGCCCTCTACTAAAAAATAAATAATTATCGAAACCGTAAATAAAACACTAGGTTAAACGCTATTAGTTAAACTATTTAAAAATGATTTTAAATTGGGCCCACGTTTCGGACTGCTTTGCAGCAGCCGTAATGCATAGAGACGTGCCCGTTTCATTTTCACAAATACGTTTACTAATATGTATCTGTATACTATAGACAGTATTTATCGAAACCGTACCAGGTTCAAATTACACTTTAAGAATTATTTTAAATGTCCATTCGAACCCACGTCAATATTGTTAAAAGTCACAAATGACCTTAAGCTAACGTATATTCTGTTATACGTAAACAACATGCGATATCGTCCTATTTAGGCTTGATTATCCGGAAAGTAATGGATTGCAATCGAGAAGTGATTTCAGTACATCTGTAGACAGTTATTGATACGGGCTGAATTTGTATATACCCACCGCTAATTTAATGTCCAGTTTCTCCAGCAAAGACCTACAAAGAATAAATCTTAATTTATAGAAACATAATGGGAACCGGTGGGAATCAAACCCAGAACCCGATGGTTATAACCCTACGTTGTTACCATTGAAGCAAGGATCAGTTCATAATTATAGAATGGCTTTAAAACACTCCCTAGTACGATGTGCCCTTCACGAGACAATATGTGAAAAATGTCTGCGTGAAGTAATTATATTTTAACGAAGGAGAAGCTTCTATTGGACGCTTAATAAAATAGTTGGGTGTGAATTGTAATCACTTAGATAGCGACGCGACGGACGCACGCTCGCAAGAATATTAATTATTTAGAGTCATTGAGCTTTCACTGTTCACATACACGGTAGAAATGGTCTACCTTCCATATGTATAACGATTATTATAGCTGTATGTTAGAAAGGATTTTGTAAATGTATTTACTATATTAATTCGTATAATTAACTTTTAACAGTTTTTAGGCACAGAATATTATCGTTAGTTCGGAATTTGATTTTATTGATAAAATTCTTGTGAATAATAATTACGTCATCCATATATGTTAAATAGTTGAAACGTTGTTAAGATTTAAATTACATTGCGCGAGAGTTGTATTAATAGGTTGAACAAATGTTTCGATGATGTATAGGACACGGTAGCTCAATTATTTAGAGCAACAGCACGGAACGCGGTGGATGTCGGTTCGATCGTGCCCGTGTCGTAAAAATTTGTCAATTTAAAATCGATTTTTAATGTAATCAAAGTTATTTATTTTTATCAATGTCGTTAGGTTATTACGTTTTTAGTTTAAGTATAAGTTCGTTTTAATGTACTAAGATCAGAAAATCATTTTATAGCACAAAATTAACATTCGTTTTGTTTAAATAATATTTATTTTTCAATATTCATAGCTTTATTTTTTGTTTCAGGTAAGCGTCTAACTTTTTAGTTCCTGAATTAACCACTGGCGCTGTTATCGCCATTGCGTTGCGATGCTCACGGTATCAGGACATGCTCCAATGGTTTGGTAGAGATGTCGCAACTGAAAATGATTGTAGTACGCACTGAAATTAATAGATGGCGTTGTTATCAATTAACGTATTTTTATACTTGGTCATAAGATTTAACAGTAATTTAGCGTACTACTGCGGTAGTGCATGATGTCATAATTTATTCATTATAAAAATACAAGTTTTTGTTATGTTAGGTTAGGTACAAAATATGTTTTTTTTTAGAAAATAAATGCTAAAAACACCAAAATAATGATATATTTTGAATTTTTGCTTGTATGCCATAATTATTGAAGAATTGAGTTTTGCATAGTTCAATAATTAAAGTAATATAAAAAATTCGTTACTATATTTATATAACTTTTCTGACACATTTATTGCTAACACTCGTTATCTTATAACTTTCATATATGCAAGCCAAACATCGCCATTAAGAGGAAGCTATTTAGTTCAATTTGCAATACATCAACACATTCATATTCCGAACCTAAACTTAGAATATTTAAACTATAAATTCGAGTTTCAAGCCGGGTTAGTTTTGCATCTTGATACGTAAGTCCGGATTAACGTTTAATTACTCGCGTGATCTTAAACTTTCCGTTTCAACCTAACTACCCTATACCTATAAATAACTACGCATATCTGTCGTTTAAATTTATGTTATTAAATATAACTTATTATTTAAAGTATACCTATTTTAAACATTTCGACTAAGCTCAATTGTAAAACCTCTCCGCCTCACTAGCCAAATATTTTAACGTATTGCCTTGCATTAGTGCGCAAGAGGTCCTGCGTTAGAATCCCAGGAAAACACAATTTTTCAGGAATAGTGAAATGGACACTGAAATGTGTTCGCCCCCATACCCCACGAGGGGGAAACGAGATTTCATACCTGTCACAATTGTTAAACCAATTGTGTAACACAAATACACAACTTATTATAAATGTGTCTGTGAAAAATAGATTTGTGACACAATCAAATATGTCTGCTATTACGCCCTACTTAATAAAATTGTATTCATATAAAGACTGACAATCACACTTATGGAAAATATATAAAGAAAATAATATATTAAAATAATTGAACTAAGTCTGCCTACTATTATTCATTACAAGTTTATTCTCTATATAATTTATTACCTACGTCCCGCTCTTGAGATGAAATAAAATGTTCAAATTATATTTGCTTATAAAAAGCACTTAAAGTAAATATGTTACCTACTTATTCGTGAATTTTTCTCATCCTTTTGACTTCTGAAATCTTCAACGTAATTGGGTTTACTTAAACGTTTCGCTAAACTTGAAAAATGTTCGTCTCATGGCTTTAAATTATGTTGGAGAGTATCAAGCAGTGACTATTTAGAACTCGAGTTTCTCGACAAAATAGCCGAGATTAAAAAGAACTTAACATTTTATCGTTAGGTTAATTAAGAAATAACTAAAATCCACGGGTTATAACCTAGCCTAACCTTATCGATATCCTTACGACGAGAACAGACAATCATAGGATTCATTTGATGGTATGTGAAGTACCCCTGCCTGCATTTGATTTTGATTTGACAAGATTCGCTATCGACCTATTTTGGCTTTGGATGTTCGAAAATCCACAGACTGAAACCGAAACGTGAATCAACACTAAAAGTAACCGTACATTGCTACCGTTACACCAACGAGAGTCAGCCCTGTGTTAATAGAAATCTTGAAATATGACTTAGTTCTCATTTGTAAAGTTTTAGGGTCCTTGATGGGAACTTATCACATTAATTTTAATGGGATGTGATGCTAGGACGGTTCCTAGGTATCTTTGAAGTAACAATAACATCTGATTATTGTTACAGATACTAGAGTGAATGACAATAATTTATAGCTGCGAAGTAAGTGTCATTATACTCGTATTCGCATATTAGTTTAAGAAAAATCTAAAATGTTATATTAATCCACATTTTCGCTTTTTATTCGTAATGAAAAAAATAACTTTATTATATGAAAACGAAATTATTTTTTGGTTTAAAAATCAGTTTTATCATGGGTAGTACAGTACAGGTAGTACTTACATTTATATTACAATGATGATGTTGTCAAACATAGTTTCTATCTATTGTTGTTTCTCATTTCTATTTTATTTATCAATTTACTAACACTACACAGTATTAAGTGTACAGGTGCTATTTAATCGTTATACGGTCATTACCTCCTCTCCACAGATAATAATCAATATGTCAAACAACAGAAATGCCCACTATGATTTACATCCGCATTTATTCTGTTGAAAGCCACAGCTTAATTTCATCCGTCCATTACAAAAGCTTATATGCATCTGTAATCCTGCCTCGGCAGCTCTTGTACAATTCAAAGCACCGTTTTGGAAATAAAAATACCAAATAAAACATGCTAATGCATGCTAAATAAAAACCACTCTGTATCGTTAATATATTTTATGCTTTATTATAATTTAACTAGTTTACTTCGCTGCTCCATTTAACTTCAAGTTGTTTTACATCAAAACGGCTTGAGCTATTATGAATTTTAAATCGTTCTGAATCTGTAATTACCGTTAGCTGCATCATTTATATATCTATTTTTAACTATCAAAAATATAATTTAAAAATCGATTTTAGATTGAAAAACAATTACAGCACGGGCAGCTGCTGCTCTAACCAATTGAGCTACTGTGTCTACCAATTAAGCCATGAGACACGGTAGCTCAGTTGGTTAGAGCAACATCACGCAACGCTGTGGATGCCGCTTCAATTCCTGCCTGTGTCGTATTTTTTTTATTTATTTTTTATTTATATAGTTCCATCATGTAAAACATATTATGGTTTACAACTATCAAAAATATTTATTTTTATGGCAACGTTTTTAAGCTTATTCCCGAATGTCATCCGAACATCTCAAATCTCTCCTTTGATGGCTCCAGATCGCCTTATTCCAATTATGTCAGTTAGATTAAGCCAATTATCCATACCCGTAGCCAAAATCGCCTTATCAAGCACAACTTCAATCCTTCCCCCAAACAAATTCAGATTTTCTTTTCGAACGATAGACAAATAACAATATTCCAGGCAAACAACTTATATATACCTAAACTAACAGTGTGAGGGCCCAGGGGTCTACTTTTCGGAGGTATGTTACAGTTCGTTACGTCGACGGTAGACCATCTGTTATTTTTGCCCCTTACATATTTTAATGTGCCCGAAGAGAATTTCCCACTAGTTTTACAAGTTTTCCAATTCATTGGTAATATTAAATATTAATGTTACTTTATCACTGTTGAGTTTCGGCCTTGTTATTGAATAGAATCTTTAGCCCATTGATAACATAAGGACGTTGAAAAGTGTAACCGATTTTAAGATGAAAACTTTAATATTTTTCATACGTTGTCAAAATTATGAAAAATTAATCACATATTCAACAATTAGATAAAACACTTTTTACTATGTTGGGATTGAGGCATAAACAAAACATATGACCTTGAAGGCTGTTGGAATTTAAAAAAATATTTACAACCTCTGTCAGCGACATCGTCCGCGTAAAACAGATATTTTGGGCATCAAATTTGTTTTTGAATAACTCCTGTTCCATTCTATAAATTTAGGATGTTAACCTCGACATCTTCCGTGACCCGTCGTTCTTGCAAGTTAATCTTAAAAGATATATATAGTCGCGAAAATTGTTGAGATCATTTAAAGAAGAATCTTTCTTTTAAATATTTTTCTCACATTACCCCGTTTTCTTAGCTCCTTCTTAGTCACATCACGATGCTTATAACCTCCCGCAATAAATACCCTAACCAACACAAAAATAATTTTTCAATTCGAACCCGTAGTTCCTGACATTAGCGCGTTCAAACAAACAAACTCTTCAGCTTTATATATTAGTATAGATTAAGTCAAACTTTTAGAACATTCTTAGCCTTGTATAAACTTATTATAGCTCTTGTGTTACCCGTATTATCAATTATTATTGTAAATCGCCACCTTCAAGGTTTTTTTTGTTTGTTTGCATGTTTAATTTACTATCAGTGCCTATACTTAACATTTTGGTTTAAGAAAATTGTTTTACGGTACAGCCTCTCCATTATATTTTCAGCTCCAAAAATTCAGCTTTAAAGTGGATAGGAAAATATTTACAATGGATGTTACAAATCACCGTACTGAATATTCCATTTAAATAGCTGTACATTTGTCTCAAAGCGTTCGTAGACGGAAATCATAAGAAATGCATAAGGACGTACGAGGTTGGATATGGGATAAGAGATCTTGGCTTAAAAGCAAACACGACAAAGGGGATTACAAACAGATACGCAATCTTTGTTATATATTTATATCGTTTGGTATAGATTTGTCCACGGGCATATCCCAGCTTGATTAGTTCCACACTGAGGAAGTAATGCAACTGCTCTGCTGAAATATATATGAACAAATGTTCTCTGTGTACATATTTTCAATTACTGAGGTTATTATAATTAAATCTAGAAAAGCATTTTTTTTATTACACAATCTTACACTAAGACTTTTTAGACGTACGTGCGTCTAAAAACTTATCCCATAAATTGAAATTTGCTTTGGCCTATTTTGTTAGTGTGATGAATTACTGATGACAATAAAATGATATGTGATTGTATACTGTCTATAGTTTACGCGAGTAGTACACATTTAAATAAAATACTTTAACGGTTTAAAACGCAGTATATTAGTTAAACTTATTTGAAAATGATTTTTAACTTCGGCCCAACGTTTCGGGTGCTTTGCAGCAGCCGTGGTCACGGGGGTAAAAATCATTTTCAAATAAGTTTAACTAATATATCGGGTTTTCAACCGTTAAAGTGTTTTGGTATATATGTGATTGTACTCGCTAGCGTTGTATAAGCTTATCCATCTATGACACGGTAGCTCTTGGTCTGAGTAGGAGTACGGAACAATGATTTTACTACTGAGATGTTTAATTTTCTATAAAATGTTTTTATTTTTTCTCAAGTTTGGCTCTAATAGCTGTGTCTAAACTGGTCTTGTATCCGCTACCAACAGCCTACCCAGCGTTGCTTATCAAGCGAGTTACTGTCTCACATCTGTAATCTTAAAATTGCTTAATGCTTTTTTATACCTACATGTAATTATTTTTTGTATTTAAAATGATTGAGCTCTCATGAACAATGCATAGTTAAATGATTCTATCTAAGAAATTATGTTTCATTAGAAAACATATTTTTTTATTCTTTATTTAGACAAATAAAGTAAGTATTATTAAGATAAAATAATCATTAAAATTGAAGACTTTCCACGGTTTAAAACGCGATAAATTCATTAGCATATTTACAATTTATTTTAACAGGGTATAATCTTTTAAAAGAGTTCTGTTTAAATGTGTTCCGGCGTAAATACAGTCAATGTTAAAATAATCATTCTTTATTACATAGCTCTCAATGTCTAAGTATTCGTATAAAAGCTTTGATTCAATTCGCTCCCCTCGCTTACCCTAAAATCAATCCAAGCTTTAGAGCAAGACATTAGCGGACTGTGACAGAGGCCAATCCGTCGGCAAGTTTATTGAATGATTGATATGTTTTAACTCACCGCCGTGTATCAACTATTTGATTTAGAATGCTTTTCTAAATCGCGATCCTAATTCCTGGCCCTTTCCCTCATCAAAATGATGTGACGTCGGGATCTAAATGTGCTCGTGTAGCCCGTGGAGACGTTGTGGGAATTAGGCTTGTGTGGGAGTGGGAAAACGATTTAGGGCCGCGATGATTGATTTTGTAATCCTTTTGTTTGACTTTTCGTCCCTTAACTTGGATTATCTTTATTCGTTGCTACTTTATCTTTACATACATACATGATTAAATGTCTCTAAGGTTTACTTCATAAATACGTTGCTTAGGATGTCTTAAGCGCGAGCTATGTTGTAGAAGTCTGATAAACTACTTCTCTGTAAATAACTTCGATTAAATAGTTTGTACGTTACCCGAGTAAAACTTAAAAAAAAAAACTTTTAACGGTTTTAAACGCGTAATATATTAGTTAACTTATGCTTCATTTGTTTTAACTACAGCCCAATATTTCCAATGCTTTGCAACAGCCGTCCTTACGAAGGGACCAATTAGTTAACTAATATATCTCGCGTTTTGCACCGTTGAAAGTGTTTTATTTTAATACCTACAAGTAAAACAGACACAAACTTTCCAAACCAAAAAGCTTAATAAACTCAAAGTTCGTATTCATAAAATCAAAACAAGGTTACATCACCGCAAACGTATTATTAACAAGTTATAAATACCCGCTTTTGGACTTGTTTAAATCATAAACAATTACAAACCTCGCGTAAACCATGTAATTGTTTAAAGAGACATTTAATTAATATTATGGGAAAATATAGTATTAACTGGGAAATCTGTCGTAATTGGCAATTAAATGCAATCCCGTTACACGAACCCCAGTAATCGGCTTAACTTTACATACTTATTGAACTATCTGAACATTAATTTCCTTTATTACATTAATATCATATTTAGTGATTATAAAGGTCTTATATTTGTAAGACGGACGTAGACATACTGTCTGTAGTTTACGCGAGGAGTACACATTTAAATAAAACACCTTAACGGTTTAAAACGCGATATATTTTAGTTAAACTTGGAAAATTATTTAACTATCGCCAGACATAGAGGCAATAGAGTTCAAGTTATGGAATATAGAAGTTAAATATCCCAGCCACATAACATCTTAAAAAGGTGTCCTGTCGACCTATTTGGCTAGGGATATTCGAATATCCACAGTCTGAAACCGAACCCTTATAAACCTCACGCTATTTTCAACCCTGGTAGTTCCTGCCCAGAACGGAATTGCTAAAATCCAAATTTTAAATTGATTTGAAACATGTAGGACCCAATGGGTAGCGGACCTAGGACCCGTTGATTATTAGCCCCACATTATCATTAGAAGGATGTCTCGTCAAAATGATAAATGAAAAAAAAGCGGAGTAACACACACACTAACTAATTCTTTGTCACACTATGAAGCTTTATGCACAAGGTAGGTAAGATATACAAATTCAAAACGATATCCAAAATGACTTAAGTAGCTTTAAAACACTTATTTGATTTCGATTAACGATGTCTGCAAGATTCGTTATACAGGCGGAAGTGATATACGAGAACGTCCATATAACCCACTTAGAGACAATTATTATTGTTGGTAGTCTGTGCGGGTGGTACTTTAATCAATAAAACATTTTTAACGGTATTAAATTGAAACTATACTGGTTAAATAATTTTAACTAAGTTCCGATATTACGTAGGCTGAAGAATAAATCTCGGAAATGTATATATATATGTACGTTAAGTAAGAGAACTAGAACATACAGTTTTTTCCAGTAACGAAGCTCAATTCCATAAATAAAGCACTTTTAACGGGTTAAATAGTGAAATCTATTAGTATAGTAACTTATAACTAAAATCTGACTTTACTCGGATGCCTTCGAACCCGTGGTCACGGATCCTTACAACACGATAAAAGAATGTTATTTAAATGTATACTCGCGTAACACGGGCCCCCCTTTCCTTTTTTTTTTTTTTTCCCCCCCCTAAACTATAGACAGTATTTAACACCAACACTTATTACCTTTTTTAGATGGAAGGGTGCTAGTATTAGATAGTAACAATTATATGCACTTTTCCTATTTAGATTTGTAATCAATAAATTCTATGACGCATAGTTAGTGGGCGGAACAGAGATAGTCAAACACCGCCTCTATATGCACCGCCCACATCTAAATCATAGTATTGTGTTACATTAATTAATATAACCTTTTCCCATTAACATCCAAAGCCAAAATTGGTGACCGTATCTTCTTTAGTGGTGATATGGCTTGGGTATTTCAGTATCAGTATCATAGAAAAACACATTAGAATAGAATAGAAGACGTTTATTCGGAAATAATATATCAATATATAATAATAAAAAACATAATATAAAAAAAGTTGCCTTCGAGAAGGAGTCGACTCAGCTACGATGGAACTAATGTCCCAACACTGATATTTTATGACTCCTTCAGAGGCCGAGCTAACAAGCGAGATAACTACACATTCTGTAAAACTTGTGTTGTAGATAAACATAACAACAACCAAATTACATTATAAAAAATTGCTTAAGATAGATTACTTACAATTCGTTCACTTACTTTTCTTTATTTGTTTAACATTATATTTACAATTCTATGATTTAAATACTGTCTGCAGTTTACGCGGGTAGTACACATTTAAAACACTTTACCGGTTTAAAACACGATATGTATTTGTTAAAGTGATTTGAAAATTAGTTTCGCCAAATACCAACTTGAACGGAGCAGATGGCGGTAGCGTAGCAGCTTTTTACTTTGACGTCAGAGACACCCTCGATCTTTAGGCTCTCTTAACTTAATTTCAAATCCTTGTAACAAAGTTTTTATTTCCATTTCTTGATTTTTCATAAAGTTCAATAATACTGAATACTACTTGCTTAGCTCCGTTTTCAAAAACCGTTTTTTTTCACATTTGTTTCGGAGGTTTTTATTGTGGGGTTTTAGTCGGTTTAAGTCCGACATAACCCATTTGCTCCTCTGTCGTGGGTATCCGAAAGGATTTCCCCCCCTAAAAAGCTCCGTTTTACTATCTTAAGATTAAAATCATTATTATGGTTTTAATTAAAGTAGTAAGGCGATGAAAAAAGTAAAGCTGGACTGTCCATTATGTTATATGTTTCGCCACTTATTTGGGAAATTGTTAATGGAATTGCAGTTTCCATTTTATCATCATTCATATATGACGGTTTTATGGAGTTTTAAAAATGATTGCGTATTCGTTTTTTAGTTAAATCATTTCGAAAATATTAATGGCTTGTCGTATTATTATTTTTATACCATTAAGCACTAAAATTGCCCGCGACGTTATCTACGTGGTGTTAAAGCCTACATAAGATTTTTTAACAAAAGACACTGTCTGGAAAATATCGACATCCCGTCCACCATCATCAACAAATGGAAATCAGTGAAGTAATAGGTCTACAACATATTTTGTTTAGATAAAGAATATTTAGAAAAACACTGCATGATGAAGTCTGCTGTAAAACATCCGTTGAGTTATGGGTAAAGTAAATAAACATTATAATCAAATACTTCGTGTTATAAATCGTTAAAAATATAAAATAGAGATATTTTAAGCTAAGAGAAAATCATTTTCTTTCAAAGATATAGGAGTTAATTATGACTGTAGTTATTCAGAAGAAAGAAGTACATAAGATACAGTGCACCTGCTCCCAAGTTATTCATTTGTCAAGCTTGGATATAACTTAAAAAGGATTGCTAATATCTTAGATGGGCTTTGTCAGTTCTCTGCGTAATGTTTATGTTATGCGGGCAGATTTGTGAGACTTTTAAGACTTGGCAGAAATTGAGAAGTGTTACTAAGCAACTTTAAGTTATATGAAACATAAACATGTAATGCTACGCGATATTGAGGATTTGCCTAATAATAATAGTTCTAAATCTTTATATTATTTCACAGATCATTCATCCGAAATTTATCAACACGTGCCAACGCACACTTGACCGTGAAGTAAGCTATTTCTTAAGGAATGCAAAAGATGCTTAAATGCTGACGAGTATAGTAGTAGTAAGTAGTAACCTTAAGTAGTCCTTAAAAAAAGCCGAAAAAAACTTGGTTTGTTTAAATAAAACACTTTAACCGTTTAAAACGCGATATATTTTAGTTAAACTTGTTTAAAATTTACTTTTTTACTACGGCCAGAAGCCGTGGCCATGGCTAGTTTTTAAACAAGTAATAACTAAAATATATCGCGTTTTAAACCGTTAAAGTGTTTTACTAAGATGCGTAAACTACAGACAGTATTTAATCTTGGTTTGTAGAACGACTTCTTACTTAGAAGTCGGTGCTAATTATATAATAACAAAATATTAATATTAGTTATTGTTTGATTTTGTTTTGTTTATGGTTTAAATTTGCGTTTCAATCCGTTAAATGGGGTTTTCTTTATATGTGTACTACAGACAATACTTCTATAACATATAATATTTTTAGGCAAGCCCAATTTTATACAGGTAATTCAGTTATGAAAATAATATTAATTTTTCGCGTAATCTTTTACATCATATATGTTAACAATAAACATTAGTTGATTTTATCTTTTAAAGGTTTTCAAAGTTATTTGGTACATAATTAGCCTAGGGTTATTAGAATTATTTCTCATACTTAGAAAATGTAAAATTCAAGACTATTGTTGAGAACGTATTTCGTAGCTGTTAAGCGATTGATTGCTCCCTCTACGATTCCTAACAAGGTTCCTGAATAGCAGATCAGGGCTTTCTTTGTAGCCAGTGAATGAGGGGGAACGCTATTGATAGCTATAAATGATCAAAACAACAATGCGCCTTATTCATTGTTGGGAATTAAAAGTGTATTCCTATTAGGGTTTTGATTTGCGTACATTTTTTCATTGGATCGTTGGAATTGGCGAAATTAAAGAACGAACGATGGGAAATGAGGAAATGTTTGCAATTTATTTTTTAGAAAATCTATACTAATAATATAAAGATGGAGAGTTCGTTTGTTTGAATAAATAAATTCTATTTGTGTTTATTTGACCATTAATTGAGGAAGGCTTTAAAATCAGGCTGCGACTAGAAGTGGAAAAAGGGGAGAAAATATTCATCTTTGTAGTTGTCCGTTGCGTGTGCTGCGAAAACGTTTTATTTCATATATAAACTTACAAGAATTATTTTAATGGTAATCGAATTTAGTCAAAATTTTTCATTTAACAAAATAACGGTTGTCAGGTCAGCTTGTATTGTATAAATGTTATTGTTTTCTCAATAGCAGAACACAAGTTGTGCTCAAAGGGAGATTAAAGATGGCGTACCTAATGTTAAATTAAAAATTTGCTTTGCAAGTGCCGTCTGTCGTGTGTTTGTGTTGGTTATATGTTCAGATAACAACCGAGTCACGGTGTCTTGTATCTTATGCTGCTGTGCTTAGACGTTGTATAATTATAACCTTTTAAATTTCAGATGCTTTACTCTTGTTGTTTCCTTTTATACGTGTAAAGAAATTTGAAGATTGTTTTGTTCTAAACAACGCCGCCCTAGTTATATAGAAATAAGGTAAAAGCTCATAACCCAAGATATGTTCACACAAGACAGTATGTAAACAACGTAAGAAGTGGCCGTCCCGTAAATCGCCCGAGTTCTCATCGTGTCACGTTTCCTTGCAACAGGTCGCCAATCCATCCAACCGCTGACGAACACTTTCTTAGGCTGTGGTCTCCAAGAAACGCATAGGCACTTACAAGTATAATATAAAAGTACTGCCGCTGTCTCTTTCACACGCTGACGATTGTTGTCTTCTTCACACGCTGACCTTGGTCTTCGCATCGTTGTTTTTACGAATGTAAAGCGTTGTTTGTTGTCTGTGCTTGTGAACTAGACGTCGTCTTGAGCGTATAAGATGTACGAAGCGGCACTTGACGGCGTATATATAAGACCGCAGCATTAATGGAAAAAATGTGAATAGATGAATTATGAAGCTGTTGGAAGATGATCGCCCCACCATTTGCCGGGTCATTAATTTTATTCGGTTAACTTTCCGTGTCTCTTAGTGATTTTTTTAATGCTACCCTGGGGAAAGTGATTCGTAGATTTAGAAATGAAATATCGTAAGGTGAATTTTCTTTTGTGTGTCTGCGGTCGCGTCTCGTGTACTTAATGATTTATTATTATGATAGGCGAGTCGTGATGGGTGACAAAATGGCGGCCGGTTTCTTGCCATTTCTCGTTCTTCACACTTGATTTGAGAACTGGTAATTATTATAAATTTAAAATGTTTGTTCTTTCTTACAATACTAATGATTTTCGAAATTCTCGTAGTGGTAGTATTATTTGAATAAAGCCTTTTTAAACCGGGGTACTGACCACCCTCGTGATCGCGACTGTAAAGCATCCGAAGCGTAAGGCTGTGGTTAAAATAAATTTTAAATAAGTTAACAGTCCGTTTTATAAACCGTTAAAAGTGTTTTATCTAAATGTATACTGCTATAGTATCATTGTTAAAATGTAATACACACTCACACATACTTAGTTTCATATATAGTTTTCCGGTATTCGTCCAACAGTACATATACATTACATTGACTTGAATGACGATACTACATTATTTTGTACTAAATGTCATTTTAATGGTTTTTAAACACAAATATTATTATTACATGTTATTTTGCTGTTCGGTATCGTAAAGCTTTCCCTTCTCTTGTGCTTCATAATAATTCACGAAATTGTGTAAATGCTGTTATCTTCAGTAACTCTTCATAACAAGTAGTTAACTTGGGATTCGTGCTTTAGGAAAAATGAGGCCAATTTAGTCTTCACACTCGCTTTTCCAACTGGGCTCGTCACTGTCATCTGCAAATAATTAATTAGTTTGACGTTGTTTCAAATACAACATGAAAGGGCTTGCTCACTTATAACGATCCGTATAAAATAAGACACATTTTGTCATAAAAAAAATAATGCATGGTCGAATTGTGTATAACGTACCTAATTAAGAGAATGAGAAATTATTTCGCTTGTATTCGCTCGGCCTCTGATGGGGCTACAGAATATCAGGACTTTAGTCCCAACGTAGCTGAGTGGTCTCCGTTACGGAGGCAACTGTATATTTTATTATTTTAAATGTATACTTTAGTAAATTAATATTTTATAGTAATTCTTCTTATATTAGGTTTGTTAAATGTCTTGTATTGTTTCTGAATAAACGTATTCGATTCTATTCGGTTCTAGGCCGGCTAACGAATTAGGTTAGGTAGGTTTAGGTAGGTATGTACCCAAGAGTCAAACCTAGATTCGCCGAAACTTTATTTAAATAAAATACTTGTAATGGTTTAAAACCGGAAATATTATTATTATTATTAAAGCAATGGAAATTTTCGGCTGTATTAAAAAAATAGTAAATAAATTAACTACTTCGCTACTCTACTTAATTCAAATGCCATAGTCAAAACTTACCGACAGCTCATCATAAAAATCATAGGATTGAGGCATATCTATAACAAAAGAAGAATAAGAGAACGATCGTTAGATTTAAACAAAACAGTTTAAGGGTTTAAAACGCGATATGTAGTAGCTAAACTTATTTGAAAATTATTTTAACTACGGCCGGACGTTTCGGATGCTTCCCAGCAATCGTGGTCACGGGGAGATCGTTAAAGCGTTTTATTTAAATGTCGCGTAAACTACAGACAGTATTACAGTTATTAGATGTCAAAAAAGAGTCACTATTCAAACCGAGGCCATCGAATATGACATACACGTGTAAATTGTGCAGTAATTAATAATTCAATTCCTATAATTAGCAGGTGTGTCCTTACACCGCTAAGTTATTAACTAATCACTAACTCATTAAACACAAAAGCTGTATTAATCGGATTACATGTATATAACGGCTAACTATACATAGAATGGAAATTGTAATCAATTCGACACAATAGGGATTGCTGGTATACACTTCACTCTGACGGCATGGCTCCGGTCTCCATTACAGAATCAAAGCGGAGACATTATGTTTATGGTGCAATTGTTTCATGGACATCGCATGGATATGCACGTGCTGGAAACAGATATTGCTTAATCATTGAAACAGAATTGCAAACCCAATACTGGATTTACAGGTATTGACTACGCAAAAAAAAGGTTATACCAAAAACGATGTTATATAGAGTTAATTAGCATAATATTATAAATAAATAATCCGTTTATTATCACAAAGTACATAATTTACAAGAAAAAAAAAGATTTAAAAAAAGTACAATTTTAACTTTGTGCTAAAAGGCATCAAGACTCAGCATGTGCTCAGCAAGGCTTGCTAAGCGCTGATTTTCAGTCTGTCCCTATCAGATAACAAGTAGTACCAAAACATGTAAATATTGTGGAAAAATTGTAACGAAATTAAAAAATTATAATTATGACATGTATTAGTGGCAGCGCGAATGCAAAAGTATTGCGTAAGTGAAGCTGAAGCTGAACGCGCTCAGGAACTATTGGTTCAACTTATAGATTGACTTTTGTGTTGCTTAGAACATATTCGAGGAAGGCTTTAGGCTATAAAATATTTCGCTGTGACCAATAGGAGCGAAGAAATAGTGAGTAATGTGTTAAAAATAGGGAAAATTGATCAACTTTGGGGGATTTCCTTTCGTAAAAACCTATACAAGTGTTCGTTTAAACCACTAAAAACATTCTACCTGTGTAACATTCGGACTCACAGATACAACCTTAAATCGCGATGTAACGCCACATTATTGATGATAGCAAAGTTTTACACATTTCTATTCTTTTAGAGCTGTTAATATTACAAAAATCTGTGTTAGTTTGATTATGTAAGCATTTGTTCGATTGTGTATCGCGTAGCAACTTATTTGGTCTTAAAAACAAAATTTTTTTAAGTAACGGTAACACCGTTGATGTTTAGCTATAATAAATGTAATTATTCAAATACAGTAGAGATGAAACGCGAAGTTATTTAGACTTATTATTTACTCTTAACGTCTATAATCAACTAATTACTTATATTTACAGTACAATATAATTTAATGCTTATACAAACTAGCACATAAGTTATTTGTATCTGTTGCATTTCGGCTACTTGAATCCAGCTGTGAAAAACTACAGCCACATTGTAATGTCAAAGTAATATTGTAATTGTAGTTTAGTACTTGCACTCGGATTCAATCAAGTAATCATTAAATGGCTATATTGATTAGCCGGCTAATCTCTGGTCATCGCGGTAATACACAATTATTTCTCGTCGGACAAACGCAATTAGCAATCCTAATGTATAGACTATACGTAGCTGTATGACACGCAATTACCATGACAGAAATCCTAATATTAAAACGTAAATATATAATGAAACGTTGTTGTGTGTTTGACGTGGCAATGTTATTTCAAAATGGCCTATGGCGCCAACAAATGTTTAGTTCAAAGTTTTTTATGTTCATTGTTTTTAAACCTTATTTATTTATTATACAACAATTAAAATGGCAATAGCCAGTTATCAACATAGTAAACAATTACATTTAAAAATAGATTTTATACAATTTAACAAATACGCTGAAAAATAGTTTATTATAACTTTAATTACATTAATTATTTACTTGCCTGCACATAAAATTGAGCTGGTAAACGACCACAGAAAAACGTTTGCCTCATATACTGGCAAGAGATTTTCTTCTTCTTTCTTTACTATCGTCTTAGTCTAACTTTTGTACTGTCTATAGTTTACGCGAGTAGTACACATTTAAATAAAACACTTTAACGGTTTAAAACGCGATATAATAGTTAAACTTATTTGAAAATGATTTTTAACTTCGGCCCGACGTTTCGGATGCTTTGCAGCAGCAGCAGTCTCCCCGTGACCACGGCAAACGTTTTTCTGTGGTCGTTTACCAGCTCAATTTTATGTGCAGGCAAGTAAATAATTAATGTAATTAAAGTTATAATAAACTATTTTTCAGCGTATTTGTTAATTTGTATAAAATCTAACTGGCTAGTGCAGTTTTAATTGTTGTATAATAAATAAATAAGGTTTAAAAATAATAGCATATAAAAACAATTATAACTATACTAAGATTACACAGTTTATAAATATAGTATAAACGCTTAAATAAAAAAAGCATGTGTTCTTTGCTTCTTATCTATGTATACAAAATTTTAAGTAATAAGAGAAGATAAATTAGGTGTTATAACTATTATTGCGTTTATCTATAGACAGTGTTAGTATATATCGCATAACATTTATGTAAAAGTTCATACCAGTGTAGTGAGCCCATTTTTTATTGAAACAGTGGGGGAAAGTTTATTTCCCTTATCACAAAACTTTCGCTTATATAATTGACAATAGGCACTGCCTCAGATGACGGACACAATTTGACGTCGACCTGCGAGGTCATGAGCTCGATAAAAGCGGGGAGCGGACTAAAATGGCGGATCACATTTTTGCGGGTCAGTGTTCTTCAAGATATTTTTTCTTAATATCTTTCGAAGACACCAATGGAAGACCCAGTGACACGACTTGCCAACGATCTCGTTCAATTACCCATTCCCCCTTCATTCTCATTCATTCAAAACTTCAGGTTTCTTTGCAAAATATTTGGCAGTTTTTATATATAGCAGTTTCTGAATCTACAAGTAGAAGGATCAGCTTTCTGTGTGGTCTGAAATGTGGCATAGCACCAGTATCCGAACCTAAATTAATGTGTGACTTATCAGCAACTGTTTTCTAGATTAACAATACAAGAACTTTCCCAGATTTCGTTCTTCATTTGTTTATTTGTATAAAAAGGAATATTTTCACTCTAACCATATTTCGTTATAAGCCTTTGGTGATTCCCACACCTGGGAATTGGGCCCATGACACATGTAGTAAATTGTATGCTTTTGAGATCGTACTCTTCGACTTCTCGTCTTACGAACAGTATGTTATACTATCTATGGTTCTATCTTTCCCGTTAACGTTTATGCAAATCTAAAATTATTTAACGCGATCATTGAGTCCTTATCCTTATATCGGGAAAGTGTAGCCGAGTCCCCATAAAATAATTCATGGGACCTACCTGAAGCACGGCTATAAACAATGTTAGCAAAATTCAATCTCGCAAAATAGAAAATATTTTTACGGTCAATGAATATGAAAATGTGGATGTGACGATATATTAGGCGGGTATGAATGCGACTTTATGCTGTCATTATCATAAAGGTTATTGTTTCTACATACTATTGTCTATATCTATACTAATATAAAGCTGAAGGGTTTGTATGTTTGAACGCGCTAGTCTCAGGAACTAGTCGTTCGAATTGAAACTTTAGTTTTGTTAGAACATTTATCGAGAAAGGCTTTAGGCTATAACATCGTACTGTGACGAATAGGTGAAAAGAAACAGCGGGAAATGTGGAGAAAAACGGGGAAAATTATTCATCTTTTGTGATTTTCGACGCGGACGCTGCGAAAACGGTTCTAGGTACCAAAAAATATGTATGAAAGAATGACGTAAAAATATGTTAGTGACACAATATATCTATATTTTACGATTAATTTGCAAGAACGACGGAACGCGACCGACGTCAAGAGTAACAGCTTAAATTAATAAATTTAAAAATTGAATTAACAAATTAACTTTTCTACGCGAACGAAGTCGCTGACACAGCTAGTAAGTATATATATGTCATTTTAACATAATGTCTCAATCCCATTAATTTTAATAACAAGGCTTGACGATTTAATATGCTCTTGAAGGTACGAAGGTAACGGTTCAATTTCTGTTACTATAAACATTTGATTCAATTAAATTAATTACTGTACTTACTGTTTTTAAGACTCAGGACTCGTACCCGGGACCCCGTGATGTCTAGTCTTGCTTACTAACCACTAGCAACGAGACATTGTGAGTAGGCAGTGCATTATTACTAAATTAAAAATCGATATTAGATTGAACGAACTTTACACCGGCGAGGCTTGAACCCTTTTTTATGTTCAAATGTACACATATACATAATAATATTATTTACACAAATTGAAGTATTCAATCTCTAGACGTGCACGACGACAGTAAACAAACGTTATAATATAGGTAAACATATAGAACAAAGTAGAGAAATTAAGTATAGCACAATTTTACTTTAAAAAAAAAATAGCTAACATAATAAATAAAGTATTTTAAATCCAATGTTTTCTAATTCTGATTTATTTATGTAGGAGCATGTTCATAAGGGAAATATTTATAATAGAGCCAAATAATGTTTTGACTATAAACAGATAATCTTTTATTAATAAAAATAATAAACAATAACTGTTTTGTTGGGTAGGCAAGGCCTGTTATATGTTATCCTTTGTATTGGGGTTAATGAAAAATGTTTTAAAACGATTCTTTTATATTTTCAGGTACGTTTTTACCGAGGCCTAATGTTTCGCTGTTATGTGCAATTAAAAAGGTTGGTTAAGTATGCAATTTTAATTAAGAAAGTTAAGCCACGTTTTAATACATAAATAGATCTGCTCAGTATTAATAACAAATAAATAAATAATTACTGCTACTCGCTGATCACAATTACAAGTTACAATAGGTTTATAACTAATTGTTATAAGTTTAAATAAAACACCGTCACGTGTAGACCCCCGGGGGGGGGGGTCTACCCGTGACCACGGCTGCTGTAAAGCATCCGAAACGTCGGTCCGAAGTTAAGATTCATTTTCAAATAAGTTTAACTTATATATCGCGTTTTAAACCGTTAAAGTGTTTTATTTAAATGTGTACTACTCGCGTAAACTATAGACAGTATTTAATTGTTATAAGCTTACCTTAAACTATATTTCTTAGTATTTATGCTTAACTTGAATTGTTTTAGTTATTTGCAAACAACTTGTACTTCTTTCTGTAGTTTACACAAGTAGTTAAAGTTAAAACCGCGATATATATTATTTAAACTTATTTGAAAATTATTTTAACTACGGCCCGATGTTTCGGATGCTTTGCAATAGCCGTGGTAACGGGCCTAACTAATATTGCATATCAAACCGTTAAATTTTATTTTAATAGTCCTTAGACAACGGCCTCGTTTTAAAACTACCACGCTTGTCTGTGGGCCTCCCACTTTTTTGTGGTCTATCCTGGACTGATTGTTCCTCTATGTTACCATTTAATTATAATTCATATCTCATTCTGTCTTTCATCTCTTAACACAAGGCCGCCGGTACTATGAAAATCGTAAACTTTAATACTTTTCACATAATTGCACTTTATACATTAATATAAGGTAACTAACTTAATATATTAGGTAGCTCTTTATTTTTTTTATAGCACCCGGCGGTGCTTAAATAAATAAGTTGAAAAAATTCGACGATGACGTGTAGGCCTCGGTAGCTCAATCGGTTAGAGTACCAGCTCGGAATGTCGTGAATGCAGCTTCAAGTCCTGGTCGAGTCGTAATTTTTTTTAAAATTTTTAATTGGTTTGCATTAAAACTTCTATTTCAATTTAATAACATTTCCTTTATAATTTCTATATAATCGCAAAAATTGGCATTGTCCGCGTATAATAGAATAAAGAACACAAAGAATCTAAACCAGTTTTATCCAGCTGGATGCGCCGTAGGCTAGCGATCTAATTATACAGTGAATCCACGTGTATCTACACTATCCTTTGTTGCTGATTCCTGAAAGGAGATTTTTAAATCGATCTTCTCTTTAGAGAACCAATACGCTGTACAATAAGTTTACAATAGCCTCTTTTGAGGTGAACACGTTATATAAACTTAATAGCGCGCGTGAAGAGAACGAGTACAATACGTTTGACAGAGCCAGGATTATCTTTTGCCAATTTTCGTGTACTTGTCGCTAATGCCGAGTTAATAATGTGATTGAATTGTCTGTTTGCGAGTTATCACTAGATATGTGGAAGCAAGACGGGATTTTTCTGCAGGAGATTCCTAATCATTTCAAATAAACTCGTACCTAAATGTGTTCTACTCACGTGAACTGAACAGTTTTTATTAGTATTTTGTCAATATTTTAAGTTTTTATTATCTATGTAAAATAGCCCAAAAACGCATTTGTTTTACTTTTATGATAGAGGAGAACAGACAAGCCTGGAGTTTACTTGATTGTAGGTGTATACCTACCATCTAAATAAGGTGTGCTGTTGACTTTTGTTTCCTTGGAATCCACCCACTTGCCATCTAAATCCAGACGAAATCCAACATGTTTAGAAAAATGTTGTTACTCGTTTGGGACCAACAACCCATGTACCACTTACCATTACACCAACAAGCTCGTCAAAATGTGTAAGTTGTCTATTCGTCTTTGTTGTTATAATAGAGATATAAAATTGGTGAACATTTAAATAAAACACTTTAACGGTTTAAAACGCGATATATTAGTCAAACTTATTTGGAAATGATTAACTAAATATCGCGTTTTAAAGCGTTAAAGTGTTTTATTTAAATGTGTACTACTCGCGTAAACAATAGATAGTATTGGTGAACATTTCAACTGTCTAAGAATCGTACTTTTTGAAATACAGTCTGGCGATAATAAGACAAAAGCGAAGCCTAACTAACGTAGCCTCGCTGGGAAACGAAACCCCGAAAAAGATTCAATTTAAAAAGTGAAGCAATTAATAAAAGCCCTAATTAGCGTAATCTATTTATTTACCGACACGGTCGTTGGACTCTCGTCAAAAGATTTAACAAGGGTAAATATTTAAATGGATATAACAGAGTTTTCCTTACGGATCATTTCAGCACTCCCCAACCGGCATTGTAGTCTTAATGATATTACTGAGATCTACAGGAGTGGTTATTATTCAATATTACTTATCTTTGACGGGAGCCAAACGTTTCCAGTTAACAAAACGCTTTGTAGAATAACCCTTTCTTCTGTTGAAAAAAAGGAGGTTAATTTGATAGTAAAATAGAACAGCGCCGCTCCACTGCACTCTGGTTCCTCTTTAATTTTCTTAGGTCTTCACCGATTCGAATATCTTCTTATCAAGTTTATTTACCTCCCCTTCTATTGTTTTTTTTCTTATAAATCCTTTTTAAAATTGAATTTTGTTATATAGGTTTAAGATGTCGTTCGATTAGGTATATTTAATTATTTTTTATTTAATTCAAATTAAAAATCAAACTTATATCAGTAATTTACTTTTAACGACCCGACGGTGTCATTAGGAACGAGAACGTCGGGTCTCAGAACTCTATTTCATATTAAACCGTGTTTCATTAAACCGTATTCTTCGTATAGTAATTACATCATTGTTGTTGTTATGAACTTAAAACAAAGGACTATAATTTAAATAAAACACTTTAACCGTTTAAAACGCGATATATTTCAGTTAAACTTGTTTGAACAAATTTTTTTAACTACGGCCCGCAGTACACATTTAAATGTGTACTACTCGCGTATGACAGACAGTATTTAAAAGACTAATTTTACGTATGCTTTTTATATTAATTTATCGTACAGAAACAATGGCGAATACGTATTCCACAATAAATAAAACACATTAATCTCTGTAACAACCAACAAAGTCATACGAGAACATTGTAAAAGAATTACAGAATAGAAGGTCTGTATGTTCGTATTTAGCGGTAATAAGACCACACTCCCGCGACGGCTATAAAGTTGAACAAAAGACGAGCGCCGCAGTAAAATTTGCAAACGGTGAAAAGATACGCCTGCTTAACCTCGGTTCTGCTCACACGTTATATTACGGATATAGAATTTTCAGAGATTTACAACGAATTCACTGGTATAATTCAACGAGTCTAACCAAGTTTGCGCATCAATTTTTAATCTTAAGCTAGCTTTCTCGGCGACTTCGTCCGCGTTAAATAGATATTTTGGCATCAAAATCATCCTCTCCATATCTATAGATTTAAGGTCTGATCAAACGACTGCAAGGTTGACGAGTTAATCTTAAAAGATTGAAGCATTTTTTAGATCAGTTTAAGGATAAATAATTTTGTCATACGGATGGTCCCGCAGTTTCTTAACTCCTTTAGTCCATTGGTCCAGCGCGATGTTTTATAGACTTAATCGATAAATGCTCTTATCATCACAAAAAAAAATGTCAATTCTCACTAAGTAGTTCCTTGGGGAGATTACCGCTATCAAACTAACAAATAAATTCTGCAACTTTACATCAGGGTATTTAATATAGAATCGAAACTCGTTGGAAGTTTGGAAATCTACATATTAAATGAGTGGTAGAAGTATCGAAATTCAAATCCAAAGCAAAATATGTAGATATTTAATAATATAATAGTTATGAAGGATATAAATGTAACGAGTAAATATATGCATTTTGATCTCGAAACAAAATAAGGGTCGTAATTACGTAATGTTTTAGTCAAGGGACGGCAACATTTAAGCGTCATCTGACGACACTGTTTGGTGGCAAAATTAAAAACGCGACACAGCTGCCTCACTTTAATTACATTTTTTGAATTATACAGAGCAAAAAAACTTTACAAGGTGGCCCTACTTGAACGGGCCTGTTATCAGGAAATTGTAATATCCTCAAAAATTACAAAATACCTTTAATTATTTTATTACCTAAGAAATACTTATTTGGACTTTGCTTTGATCTTTAAAATGGCTTGATTTAACTTCTCTTGAAACCTTTAATATTTTTCACTTGTTATGCACATGATAGCATTATATCCAAAGCCAAAATAGATATCTTTGTAGATGATATGCGGGTTTTCACTTTCCATCTAGGAACCTTATGTGTGTCTGTCATCCTCTTCATTAAATTTAAAATTATAAATTAAAAATCTACACTAAAAAAAAGGTTGGTTAGAGCAATAGAACGGAACGCTGTGGATGTCGGTTTCCACCCGTGTCGGATTTTTTTTCTTTCTAAATAGAATCTTCTTAATCGCTTTCTCTTAGCATTATTTCGCAACAAACATTCTAATAAGGAAGTGTTAGTAATATAATGCATGACGTGCACAATAAATTTCAAAACCAGCAAAGATTGATTTCATGACTTTTCGTTTCCGAGTGCAGTTTCGAAGAATTAAATTGAATAATATGTTAAAGTGGCCACGGAATAGGAAAGAGTATTCGTTTATAGTTGAAAGTCAACAGGTGGCGTTGGCGGAAAGCCAAACCATGCAGCTAACAGCAGCGATTTAATGGCTCATACCGCACTGGCTGTAAAATCTAGACAAGCCAATATTCGTTTTCTATTAATCTATCGTCTATACTATGTAGATCTATGAAAGAGTGGTATTTATTTCTATCAGTAAGAATAGGTATTATGCTATGGTCACGGGGGAACTAAAGATGGATGGTGTCCTTAATGTCAAAGTGAAATATGATATGCTAGCGCCACCTAATGTCATCGACTTTTCGGCGTAGCAGATTTGACTTTGACATTAGCGACACCCTCCATCTTTAGTCCCCCGTGACCACAGCTCCTGCAAAACATTAAAACGTTGGGCCGCTGTTAAAACCATTGAAACTGTTTTATTTAAATCTGTTCTATCGCGTAAATATCGCTCTAGTGTGGGATAGAACGCTTAAAGGAATAACGCCACTTAAGAAATGACGATAATCAGAACCGACACTTAATGAAAAGAAAATCTTGCTCTACGCAACATGTACCAGAAATATTTTATAAAAATTCCATCGTCCAAAGTAAAACATTTCACAGGAACCAGGTTTCAGCATATTCGAATTTATTCCTATTAAGGTTCGCTTGAAATTAATAGGGAGCCTACTTTTATTTTTTATTCCTAATTAGAAACCCATCCCAACGTTAAGAAAAAACAATTTTTTGGATAGTCAGAGATCGATAGACGATAATCAGAAAATCGTTATAATATTTAAATTCTAAACTATATATTATTAGTTTAGGACTTAAAAATTATAACTCACAATACCTAGTGCTAATCGATTAGATCGAAGCATTATATGAACGAGCCTTTACGAAGCCATAATAATACATCAAGCGATTTTTAAGACTACTATATTTGAGATATTTAACTTGTTCCTGTCCTCTCCAGGTCTTTTAGTGATAGAAATATCCTATATCCGGGCCTCTTTAAGTTAATAGGCGATCTCCTTTACCGAGTAGTTTTATGAGACTTCCCTGTCATAAGCATAATTATTTTAATAAAATATTATATCTGCCTGTGACCGGTTAATAATGATGCTAAACTAAGCTATAAAACATTGTTTGTAGTTTACGCGTGTAATACACATTTAAATAAAACACTTATAACGGTTTAAAACAGAAAATGTTTTTGTTAAATTTATTTACGCAGCAGCTAATTTACTTTTGTATGTAAGTATTGAGGGTGTATGTTTAGAACGCAAAATGTATTAGTTAATTTTTTTTAAATTACTAAGATACGTAATATATTTTGCGTTTTAATGTGTTTTAGTGAGATTTAATCTAAAAACGTTGATAAAACTGTGCTGTTGTGTTATCTTTAAAAAACTCATCTTAAAAAACAATAAATAGCTATTAAAGTCGAAATGTAAAAAATTATGTATAACAAAAAAAATATATCCGTAAATACAAATACAGATTACCTGATAAAATATACTTCTTAGAAGAAGTATCATCAAAATTAATTATTCGACAATAAAACTATGTTATTTTAACATATATTGAAGCTAGTAAATTAAAAGCTATCATTAAAAAAAGTAATGCCGCTAGCCAAACATATTTAAATACATATTAAATAGTATTATAAATGTACAATAGGTGCAGTTTTACAGCGCAATGCATTTAAATGAAGCAGGGATAATATTTTAATTTCATGCCTCATCCGGGCGTAGTTGCGAACTGACTCTATCAGTCATACGAAACAAGAGTAATTAAAACTTCATAAATTTATTATTATATACCTACAGCGCAGACGGTACTCAGTTAAATGCACAATGCAACCGAAATCGGAGTCTGAATAAATAACTTTGGATTGATGTATTTTTCGTTGGATGCGGGTTGAGTGCTATTTTTTACGGAATGTAAACTTGTTGTACGTTTAAATCAGATCTCGCATTTCACTCGTTATAAGGGTGTTAATATGTGAAAAAGTTTTACTTCGATAGTAGATTTGGTCAAATACGCTACAGAAGATAAAACTATTTACAGAATTAATACACAGTGGGATTTAAGACGAGGAAAGCAAATCTTAAACTGTAGATATATTAATAATCCGTTATAAGTGTGAAATGTGTGGGGCACGGGGCAAACACATTTCTGTGTCCGTTTAACTAATTGGTTTTATTTACAGGTTAGTTGATCAGACCCCTGTGCCCTGCCCGACCGAAACAATCTAATCCCTGTGATTCTAAACCAGGACCTGTCTGGCTGAACTTAGTGCTAGCAATATATTTAGCCGTTTAACTATAGAGATGGTCATCCTCATAACTACTATGCAATTTATTTAACTAATAAGACGGTTAAAATTCAAAGATTGGTTATAAAATGAAAAAAAAAACGATCCGGGTAGGATAAGTACTTGAATCGGCATCCACAGCGTTGTTTTCATTTATAATAAAAATAGATAAAAAAACTTTTTAAGTAAAACGGTTTTATGTTGAACACACATTGCAATGTTTAAGATAAATGTGCTTAAAACCAAAAAATAATAAAATAGATACCGCCGTGGGAATTATAAACATATGCATAGACTAGACTAAAATAAAACCGTGGGGCACGTCAATTCCCTTTTATTTGATACCCATATTGTTGGGATTGATAAAAAATTGTTATAAGCCATTTGGTAGCGGCGGCCATCGAAGATTCCAACTTTTCATAGTAAATTGTATTCTACTTGTTGAGACTTTTCATTTGATACCCATATTGATGGGATTGATAAAACCTACGTTATCCGCCATTTTGTAGTGGCCGCCATCTTGGATTTATAATGATAATGAATAGATATAATTGTATTGTCACCAAAATCCAAAGTGTATACACAGTTTCAGATTAATCGGTTGACAGGAAGAGGGTGAAATTGGACCCAAGAATAAATAAAACAAACGGAGTGAGCTAAATAAAACCATTTAAAAACGGTACTACACGCTACAGAGACGCTTTATAAATTACGTAACTAAAAAAACGTGTTGTAAGAAAAAGGTGAAATTGTAAACTTTTTATTTGCAATAGTAAAATTAAAATAGTTAAGTAATAATCACTAATTTATTATTCTATAAAATACTATGCCTTAAAATAAAGGATCACGTACAAGATTCCACAACAAAAGAAACGTTGTTTGACCGTAGCCCCATCTACGGCGTAGCAGCTTTCAGTGAAAGGTTACGAAAAGTGACAAAACGTAGGCTCGCGGGGCGGAAAGGCCTTGGCGGCCTGCCAAGGTACCTGTTAACATGTCTAACACTTTTGCCAGACAACTGTTGCTTTCGTGAGAATGTTGTCACTGTTTCAACTTACTCCTACAGCTCGTGAGAGATACGGGCCACCTTTGTCTTGTGAGTTTAACAATTTTTTTAAGTAACTTTTGCAAGAAACGTAGACAATATTAAAAAAAACTTTAACAGTTTAAAACGCAAAATATATTAGACTTATTTACAAATTATTTTAACTTCTGCCCGACATCTCTCCCCGTGACCACGGCTGCTGCAAAGCATCCGAAACGTCGGGCCGAAGTTAAAAATCATTTTCAATTTTTTTTTTTAATAAGTTTAACTAATTCTTATATCGCGTTTTTAAACCGTTAAAAGTGTTTTATTTAATATGTGTATTTTTTTTTTTTTTTTTTTTTTTTTTTTTTTCCTACTCGCGTAAACTATAGACAGTATTCGACTGTGAATAATTCAATTCCACTAAGCTGTGCCTTACACTCGTGCGCTTCTGTATAATTTTTACGTTATACCTAACGCTCCCCATTACGGGTGTAATGCGATCGTTGAATGCGGAAGTAAATACACTCCCATGCTACATTGTCTAAACCAATGTTTAAAATTGTCTCTTGTATTAAATTAACTTTGCCGACGCTAACTGTTAGAAATCAGCTTAATAAAATGTATAGATTAAATACTTGTACGTAATGTACGCTAACGGTAATGTACTGGACGTAATGGAAACTCAAAATAATCTAAATTACAATAAAACAACCTTAAATCATTTATTTTTAAAATAAATAACCAAGTAACAATAAAATAATAAAGAAAAAATCTCAATGTATAGATGTATTTTATGCATGTTCTTTAGTTTACGCTAATTTATGCTACCTTGGTCACGGGAGGGCCGGCTGCTGCAAAGTATGCATGTCGAATTTTTGTAATATTAAAATTAATAAATAAATAAATTAAACCGTCAATAAATCGTCGTCAATAAATTAAAACTTTAAATATGAGAGATTGTCCTTAGTTTACGCGAGAAGTACACATTTAATTTAAACACCATCAAAGGTTTAAAACGTGAAATATATTAGTTAACTTATGAATTTTCAATATGTAAACTTAATGATAATATTTCTACTTTTAAGCTATTAAAAACGTTTTATTTTAATGTGACAGATCATTCCCTTTTACATATTGATAATGTAAAGATATATCAAATCATGAAAACACATTGTGTTTAAAAACAATATCATGCATCTATCAATGCAACATCCAGGAATCAGCCATCAGATATGCAGATGAAATGTATTCTTGCGTTAAAACATTTCGCGTCGTTTAAAACGGGCGCAGGCGTAAAGTAAAATAAATATTAAACTGTTGTTTCCATTTGATATTTAAATTTAAAATATTGACATAGCTCCCATTACGTGCATTCGATTACCGGTTTTCAATTCGTTTTAACACAGCTAAAGCTCGACCTGAGGGCATGCAGAAACATATAGCTCATAATTTACGAGATCCGAAGCGGAAACAATGTTCCGAACAAAATGGATAATGAAAGCAATACAATTCCACATCAGAGTTCAATCGATTAAGTTTGAGGCTTAAAATGACAACGGGCTTGGTCGATCGGTATTCTCTGAATGGAATTGATTCGTTTGCTGTTAGTCGGATTTAACTAATGCACGAGAGCCGTACTAGTGTACGCAGGCTTTTTGGAGGTCCGTTGTCCGATCCCTTTAAAAATATACATGTTCTTCAAGCAAACATTTGACCTAGCTGTAGTATTAGATAAAGGTTGACGACGAATGCATGACTTTTAAATAAATCACTTTTAACGGTTTAAAACATGTAATATATTAGTTGATTTATTTACAATGTTCCCGGTTGACCGTGGCTGCTGCAAAGCATCCAAAACGTCAGACCGTTGCTAAAATAAGTTGGAAATAATTTTACTAATATATTGCGTTTTAAATAGTTTAGCGTTTTATTTAAAAGAATATTTGTAGGTAATAAAATAAATTAAAAACTAATATATTTTGTCGTGTAAACCGTTAAAACTGTTTTAATTAAATGTGTATTACTCGCGTAAACTAGAGAGCATATCTTATCGCTAAACCCGATATTAGTTTGTCTAATCTAATTTGTTAAGCGCTTTATGAGCTATTGAATTTTTATCGACGTCCCAAAGTGGGTTGAGGCGGTTTAAAAGAGCTCGTATCTTGTTAATTAAATCTGCACAGAGGGCGCCTCTGAGCTTAATAACTAAGCATGTCTTTACAATGCCAATTTTAGGCAAAAACGAACTTTAATTTAAACTGAAGTTTAAGGGCGTGTATTCTTAACCGTGGTAGGGGAATTTTTATACTTCACTGGGGATGTCAAGTTTATTAAATGAAACGTAGGAATTTCTTGTTTCACCGGTGTAATATGCGATATTAATTATAAAATAGTACTGCCAAGTCGAGACCGTTGAGAGTATGTAATTTAATTGATTTTTAGACGGAGTATCTTAAAACTTTATTTAAAAAAACACGTGCCTTTTACATTGCATTATCGCACAAGTACGTAATGAGATACATTACGATATTGAAATTGGTGTAATTACAACCACTTTACGAGCAAATATGTTATAATATAATATAACTAGTATATTTCGCGGTTTAAACCGTTTTAAGTATTTTATTTAAATTAATATTTATACAGCATTGAAAAAAAAACCTTAAACTCTGGACCAACATAAATCAAAGATTTGTCTAATAATATAGGTAATAGCTGTCAATAGTAGTGTGTTTGTCATGAAAATATATGTAAAAGAGGATTTTTAAAAGTCTATATTATTGAATCATACGCGAAAATATATTTTATATTCGCAGAGTAAAGATTATTTTAGATATGTACTTATTATGGTACGAAAATCGTAATTACATCTTTCGAGCATGTAAGGGACTCTGTGAAATTGTATGGAGGGTCCACATCAAAGTAGAATAAAGAATAATAAAACAAAGAGCGTGCTAAGTGAATTAAAATCCTTCGTTTCGGTCAGCTAATGCAAACGCTTGATGGACTGAACGCTGAAACTCCAGGATTATGCTTTCACGCTGTATTGAGGAGACTTGCAAATGCTATTGTAGAAATTCTGGTTTTGAAACACATAACTTTTTTATGATTTCCATCGTATCTATACTAATATTATAAAGAGGAGTTCGTTTGTCTGAACGCGCTAATCTCAGGAACTGCTACTTCGAAGTGTCTAATTTTTTTTTTGTTTGAGCATTTACCGATGAAGGCTACCAAAGAAAGATTTATTCTATAAAACGTCAACTGCGACCAATACGAGAGACAAATAGAGGAAATTGTGGGCTTCTGTTGTGTAAGCTGCAAAACGTTTTCAGGTTCAGTTAAAAAATCAGCAACAGTATATGTCTATCGTGTAAGAGTTCTTGTTAGTTAACACAAGGATTGTTTTTATGATAAACATATTTTGAACACTATCTGTAGTTTACGCGAGTAGTACACATATATTAGTAAAACTTATTTGAAAATTATATATATAACTTCGGTCGAACGTTTCGGATGCTTTGCAGCAGATGTGGTCACGGGCAGACTAAAGATGGCGGTTGTCTCTGACGTCAAAGTAAAAATTGTTACGCTAGCGCCATCTGTTCCGTCGAAGTTGGTATTCCGGCCAGTTTGGCCAAAAATAAGTGTTATGTATATAAACATATTTTGACCGATATACTTCATATATACAAATATGACGATATATTTCGTTTGTCAGGTCAACTAGTAAATACTGTCTGTAGTTTACGCGAGTAGTACACATTTAAATAAAACGGTTTAACACGCGATATATTTTAGTTAAACGTGTTTTTACTTTGACGTCAGAGACATCCTACATCTTTAGCCTTCCCGTGACCACAGCTGCTGTAAAGCATCCGAAACGTCGGGCCGTAGTAAAAATATTTTTCAAATAAGGTTAACTAAAATATATCGTGTTTTAAACCGTTTAAATGTTTTATTTAAAAGGTCAACTAGTATTTCATAAATATCTTTAAAAATTCAAACGCGATAGCACCAAGTATCGCATATTACATTTGGATATTTTACACGAACGCAGCGAATAGGAATAATTCAAACGTCCGTATGTTAAACAGCTAAAATATTTCGCATATGTAATGACTTCCGTAACCTAATACGATTTCTAATATATCATTCGATTAAAATAATTATCTCGAATTATTATGATAAACTGGCAAATAATTTGTCGTATTACACGCACCGTGGGTTCAATTTGCAAATAATGTTTCAGCATATTCCGCGTGTCTGTTCAAACTATGAACTTTCGACCATATAAATGCTTTATTTTGGCCGGTTGATTAATTCGCTTCTGCTCGCCAATTATGGTGAATTATGAAATCGGAACACACCTGTTTTTGCTCCATGAATTACTGCTGTTACCTGAGTCTTGTACGTACTGTGTGCGGGTAAAATGTATTTAGTACAGTCGCACTTGAATGATGGATAGGACTATACAAATTGAAACAAGAAAGACATGAAGGGATAACATAAGCCTAAATACTGTATGTACTTTGAGTGAAACATTTTAACGGTTTAAAACGCGATTTATTTAAACAATTTCATCATCGTGAATACGGTTGCTGCAAAGCATCCGTAACTTCCGACCTTTGTTAAAAAATTCAAATAAGTTTACCTAATATACATCGCATTTAAACCGTTAAAGTCGTCTATTAAAATTACCTAAACTTACTTCGAAACTATTTATGTATTTCGGAATTTTAAAAAAGCTTGTCCCCTATAAAAAATATCTAATACAACATTACTTATGACTATAAAAATAATAGTGCTACAGAAATATTACTAAATCAAAATGTATGTACTCAGAGACACTTCGAATCTTTTTCATCTTTATGATAGAGTTGGATAGACAAGTAAGGGATTCCACCTTCCGTCACTTGACGAAATGTGAAATATATAGCACAAGCCATAGAACATTTAAACAAGAAACGCTGTCAATCTTTTTTGGCTTCCGATATTCGAAATTTTTCTAAGCTATGAAGTTTGGAATACCAAGTATATATAGAAAATTATTCTTTGATCTCTTTCAACATTATAAATTACGTATATAATACAAAAATGACATCGTAATAAACTTTCTTAAAATATGTTTCGGATTTAAAACACGAAGAACAAAGGGAAAAGAGTAGGTTTGTAGAATGTTCACTTTTCGCAGACCCGCATGGCCGCCGCCTAGGGCGCTCTACGCGTTGTGTTATACTTTACTTAATTAAATAAACATAAACTTAAATTATAACGCTACGGGCCTAATTAAGAACCGTCTAAGTTCACGAAGATTAACGTGTCACTATTAGTGATATAGAACGAAAGAAAGAAGGAATATTTATTGCCAGAACAATGATAAGCAAAAACAGTTGCTAAATTCATAAAACTGAATGGTGCGTGAAGTAAATAGAATCACGCCGATGTTCTGACTGTTCCTCAACATTATTTCGAACGAATTCAGTTGTAATAAGAATTAACTGTCTTTAATGGTTCAGAGGGCCCTTCTTACTTCTGCATATCTTTTATACTGGTTTACAGATATTGCACGCGTTATTATAAAATGCGTATCGATTGTAAAGCCTTACATATAACCTATTTGTCTCTTGATATATGTTTTAAAGTGATTTTTGCAAGTGCTACACATTCCAACAATTAACGGATTAACATTCTACATATATTATTCAAATGTAACATTTGAATAATATATGTAGAATGTTAATACGAAATAATTAAAACATATATATTATAACACGTTAATAGGCCTTAACTTAAGGTCTCGGATCCTTTGCAGTAGCTGTGGCCACGGGAGGATTGAAAATGAAGGTTGTCTGTTATGTAAGCTATTCGTAAGAAGTAAGTCAAAGACAAGTTTGCGTCTTTTACTTGACTAATAGACTTGTGTTTTAAACTGTTTTGTTTAAGCATTCCAAGAGTATACAATGGACTTAAGTCGAAATCAAACCTAGTGCAAAGTTCCTGCGACAACAATACCAGCAGAAAGTTAAGTTCTACATTAAACAATGTTACATTACTAAAATTAGAGCCTGGGAATAAACAATCGTCGAAAAGGCTTCCATTTTCCGAGGCTAAATGAAATGGACACATTACGTCTAGTGTGCCGCCACAGCGCCGCGGGCGCTCCATCTACAAAGGGCCGTTATTGAAAAAGGGGTTGATCAAAGCCAAGCGATACGTTTTAATATATTGTATTCCTTTTCCGTTTCTGTTTGTGCAGGTGTTTTTTGCGTTCCTATTTCGTGAGCAATGTAATGTTATTGTAAGTTGTTGCGTATTTTACGAAACAGGCTCGGGCATGTCTCTTGACGTATTTTTAACACGAAAGGTTATTTTGTTTAACGCGTTTCGAATGAGTTAAATGGGTTTTAACGAGAATTCGATGGTTCTTTTTATTTTCCTTCAATAATTCAAAAGCTTTTACATCAAAAGGCTTAAGAGTTTAAATTTTCCTATTTTTTGCGACACGAAATATGTGGAGATGTCATACAAGAACAAATCCTGGTTAAGGTAAAAGAGCAAAAAAAATAGTAACTCTTTTAAATAAAACACTTTAACGGTTTAAAACGCGATATATTAGTTAAACTTATTTGAAAATGATTTTTAACTTCGGCCCGACGTTTCGAATGCTTTGCAGCAGCCGTGGTCACGAGGAGACCGCCGAAGTTAAAAATCATTTTCAAATAAGTTTAACTAATATATCGCGTTTTAAACCGTTAAGGTGTTTTATTTAAATGTGTACTACTCGCGTAAACTATAGATAGTAACTCTCTTAAAAGACGTACGACCTTGGCTAGCATATTGTAGTTAGAACTCAAACCCTTTCAACATAGCATAGTGGGTCTTGGCATCTAAAACAAAAGAACCTGAATGTTTGATGGATTCTTTGGTGTTAAACGTAGCGATGTATGGCCACTAAACAACGGATCGTGGTTTCATCTTCATCTGGTCCCGTCTGTCTGGAAATCTGGATAATAAATGGTAGGAGTATCGAAATTATGTCTGGATACGCACCATCGTCCTCAAATGAAAAAGCCGTCAAATGTAATCGTGTTTTGGTTTCTGTTTGTAGAATCCCGAATATCTTAAGCCAAGATAGGTCAACAACGATAATAATAATGATCACATAAAATAATAAAGAAAATGTACTACTAAATATTATTGTATCGGCTGCAAATAGAATACTGTACAAACAAATCCTACGCATTTTATATTGTACGTTGAATTTTCATCTTCGTGCTTACGAGTAAAAACATTTTAAAACATGGAAATAGACCACTGCCTAATTGAATTTGTGTCTTAGTAGCGATTCATATAGGATATTGTTAAACATACTCTGTACATGAAAATGGAATAAAGATATTCCCCGAACACAATTAGATTCACGTGTATGTATAGAACGAAACAGAAGGTATGCAAATATTTAAAGAATATTTATATAGTGGAATATAGACGTGTGTAAGAAAATGCAGGTATTGTCTGTAGTTTACACTGGTAAAAACTTATTAACGGTTTAACACGAGAAATGTATTAGTTTACTTATTGACAATGTATTACCTACGGCCCGACATTTGCCCTGTGACCACATCTGCAAAGTAGGTGAAACATAGGGTCCTATTTACATTAAAAACAAGTAGACTAAGTCTCGCGCTTATCGATTTCATATGAAAGCAAGAAACTATTATTATATTTATCTACACTCTACAGTCTCTCAAAATGTAATCTCAAAAACTCACTATAAATTCTTATTTCCTCAGTCGGCCTAATTAAACAAAGCTTTCAATCGAACATGAGCCTAATAATGAAGATAAATCATAAATTTCCACTCCCGCACACTCAGACAACAATACGCCACCGAATAATGCCCAAAATGAATTTTCAATACCCCATCTATCATACAAGAAAATAAGATTGAAAAAACGCGGGCGAAGAATAAACTTCACCAAGTTCCCACTCAATAACGTTAAAAACGAGCTTCAAATAGCAACGAAATTGTTCCCCCGCCCAACAACAGCCCGATACATTGGCAAAATGAAAAGTTTCCCCATCACCAGCTGACACGTCGATTGGCGTTTACATCTTTGTTGAAGAAATTGCCGGTGATGATACAACGGAACTTAGACCCTAAGGCTGTGGTCTCCGATAAGCGCTGATCTGATACGATAAGCCGCGTCAAGGTAGTATTTTCACTGATGGTCTCCTTGGTGTAATGGTGGCAATGTATGGCTATAGGTGGCGAGGTTATTCTAATCAATGTATAAGTTTTCTGAAACATTTTGGACTTCATCATGAAATTCGGATAAATTTTAAATGTTATATGGCTGCGTTATTTCCCTTGTCTGACATCCTCTATAAAAAAAAATAGTCTAAGTAGAAATCATGGTCCAACAGCATTTGACTAGTTAAAAGAAACAGAGACGAGTATCTAAGATGCTTACGTTAGCGAGTGAAGGAGACAACTATACAATTGTACTATAGTTGTCTTTTTCACTCGCAATTGCAATTGTATTATTGTAAGCGGCGTAATATTACGTATAGGAGACCACAGCCTTACGTGCCGCGATACAGCCAATAGCGGGAGTGTTCTTGCTCACCAATCCATCATCCACAGCAGAGCGGAAGTAACAAAGATGTACGAGACAAGTGCATCTACATAACCGGTATTATGCTATCAAAGTGCAGAGATAAGTACATTGCTTAGTATCCATCTAAATGGGACCGCTTATTGATATTGATGCAGAGGAGTAATGGCCTATCTGGATGGCTATCTCATAGGTGTATAGTGCGAGTAATTGCTTTCATTGACATGCCGAACCTCGGAGCTGCGTGGAGAATGCTTCCATAATTAATCGAACATAAACGTAGATGCAAATCAGTTTGTGGATAATACCATATGGTATGCGCCATTACCATATTGTTGCACAAAGCACACATTAAAATAATCGGCTAAACTAAAAATTTTAACCTCGATGGCTCAAATTAAATTGTAAATAAAACCCTTTTAACGGTTAAAAAAGTCGGGCTAACTCACCATATAAAAAATGTAGCCTCGGTGGCATTTTTAACGGTTTAAAACGCGAAATGTTAGTTTAGCTTTATAAATTATTTTAACTACTACCCGACGTTATGAATGCTTTGCAGCAGCTGTGGTCAAGGGGGACCTAAAGATGAAAGGAATGGTAGGAATCCTGTCCATAATCAAATAAGCGTTTTGGGGTGAGTATTTGTATTTCCGAATATCCAAAGCCGAAATATGCAGCACGTCTTTTTACATGTTACACGACTGGTATCTCTTCCTTTGATCAAGTTAACCTCTGTCTTCATCTATCATAAAAAAAATATTTCTACTAACAAGTGAGAATTGTAAGTTCTCATTAATGACTTGTTTGCATTACCAACCGGGCTCCTATATCTCGTAAAAAGATTTACTATATAAATTTGTTAACAGCAAAATATATAGTCTGTGTGACTAGTCACAAATAAGTGTTGGAATGTCTAATTTCAATCCTTGACTCAAGTTCTAATAAACACGAAAGCTTCTGCTTCTGAAATTCTTCAAGCTAATTCAAAGCTGCTGAGTCTTTCATGAGCATCGAGTTTGGAACTTGGAGTAAATTAAGATGGTTATTGGTTAGCAGAGACGTCAGATTATTAGGACACTGTAAGAGAAACTAGCCTTCCTCTTTGGGAATATTAATTAAGATATACATCCATCTTTTGGAGGTAATTTGTTTGATAACTTTAATATTTTTCACATGTTATTGTATTATATAAAAAAGTAAATCGATTTAGTAATACGCAAGTATTAAGGTTGGAAATACATTGCACGAGTGGTATTAAATTCGACGATGACGTGTACGATACTGTAGCTCAGTTGGTTAGAGCTACAGCACGGAACGCTGTGGACGCCCAAGTCCTGCCCGTTTTATAAATTTTTCTAGAATCTGACATTTTTTATTTAGGTAATTTGTTATTTCATAAAGGAAGGCTTTTTTGTTATAAGAGAAACAAACGAAGCAAGATATAAAATATTTTAATGACTAAGAAACACTCATTAAAGGTGTCAGCACACATATGGGATCGGAAAGGGATCGTAACCGTAACGCCTCGAGCCGTTCAGAATGGTTTGTATTAAACTCCCTACTGCAACGCACACTAATCGGAATCGTAACGTAATCGCCTCGCCTCGGAACTTGCAATTCCCGCGCTTACGGCTCATCGTCCCCGCGCTTACGTCTCTCCGTCCCCGCGCTTGCGTCCTCCTTGCTTTATTCATATTGTGTACCCAATATCTTTCGGGCGACGAGGCGTAAGCGCGGTGTCGCCTAGCCGTAGCCGAGTTGACGTACAGGCGCTGCTGATACGCTTTCGTTACGTGCGTACGGCAGGTTGACGCCGGGTTGACAGCAAGGCGAAAGGCGTTACGGTTACGATCCCTTTCCGATCCCATATGTGTGCTGAGACCCTAATTGTGAACTTACAAAAGAAATTATGCATTCTTATTTTTGTTAATAATTGCAAGATGCGTGTAAACAGTATTTACTATGAAAGCAGAATATTGACATTAGGCTTCCCTTGATGGTATGAAATATAACACAGCCATATTACACGGAATTAGTTGAACCTGTGAGAAATTAATTGTCGAATAAAATGAATTATCGACAGGCTCTTTTGTCTCCTAATCAATTTATATTTTTTCCTAATACATGTTAGACTAATTTAAAAAACGTCGGGTCGTCGGGCCTAAAAATAATTTTCAATAAGTTTATTTAATATATATCGCATTTTAAATCGTTAAAGTGTTTAAATGCGTACTACTCGCGAAAACTACAAACAGTATTATATGTTAGAATTCATCCGGAAATTAATTGGTTGATAGGTATGTCAAAATTCTGTTCGGGTTACAAAATACTAGCGACAGATGAAAATGCCGTAAAGTTTTTTAATGCCAAAATGATCTATTTTTCACATTTTAACACCGTCTCTTGTTAAAATGTTACAACGCTGTGGTATTTCACTCTCTATCAAGCGTCTTATCAACCTTATGCCTGACTGTCGTCCTCTATCATAAAAATATATTTTAAATACTGTCTACAGTTTACGCAAGTAGTATACATTTAAATAAAACACTTTAATGGTTTAAAACGCGATATATTAGTTAAATTGATTTGAAAATGGTTTTTAACTTCGGCCCGACGTTTCGGACGCTTTGCAGCAGCCGTGGTCACGGGGCAAACGTTGGGCCGAAGTTAAAAACCATTTTCAAATTAGTTTAACTAATATATCGCGTTTTAAACCGTTAAAGTGGTTTATTTAAAAATATATTTTGTTATTTAAGATTCGTAGTTTATATTTATTTGTATTTAAACAAGAATATATATCGTTGCTAATTTCTATGTAGTCCGCCGGTGCTTGATGAACGGCGAGTTATAAAAAACGAAGGAGAAGTTATGACCGCGATATTGAGCGATGAATTTTTCGTCCAATTAGTCGAGGGTGGCGAAGTTTTACACGGAAGTTACACTGTAATAGTTTTATTAACCTTGTGCCTAATGAATTATGAAGTTTGCCCGAAGCGTTTTACCGTATTTTTGCATTTCGTTGCAATGTTAAGCTTGTCTTTCATGTCCTGAGTCTTTTGCTCTTTGTGACGCTATTACAGTGACATTGGAAAGCATTAAAAAAAGTTTTCAAACGCGAAATATTATAATATTTGTCAATTTATTTTAAACCGTTAAATGTTGACTTTAAATGTGTACTACTCGCGTCAACTACATTTTGATGAGATTTTTTTTATTAATTTAGACCCGATAAAAGTGGAAGACTCGAGATCGTTAAATGGTGTGTCAATGTCAATCTTTTCTTGCCATTAAATCTTTACTCTCGTGCCTAATACTCGTAATATAACAGACACGTCTAAATTTCAAAGTCTGTACCAGAATGCAAAGTTAACTAGATACCTACAGGATAACTTATATGATGTCTTGCTTGTATCACGTTTATGCCTTAAGCCATGTTGGTATGCACCGTGGGAAGTTGCAAGGTTATCTTGCACGGTGAAATGTATTCGATAGCTCTGTTAATTAATATTACGTTAAATAAATACATTAGTGTAAAGGCTGAAATTACATTTGAACATGCATCAATGGAAGTTCGATAGTAAGCGATAATAATTTAGACTTAGTTTAATTGTTTAAAATAGCAGCACGGTTCGCTGTAGATGCTAATTTAAATGCCGCTCGTGTCATCCCTATTTTTCAATCCAAATAGATTTTTATTAATATCACTTTGCGCGCTTCATTGGTTTAGTGGTTTTACATTATTGCAGATTACAAAGGTTTTAGTCCTAAGTGAAACAAGGTTTGGTGGTGTAGTCGTTAACACCCACGCACCCATGCTGGGACATCGAAGTGAATCTGCGATTTCAAGAGAGATGTTAGGTTGAGAATTAAACACTATGTTTTTCGTAATTATTTGTGTATGAAACTTTCTGTAATATAATTTGAATTGCATTATTCCTATAAATAAGAAGCGTTTTAATTTTATTTATAATAATAAATGAGTTGAGAACTCCTGGCTAAGTCAGGACAGTGTCAATCAGGAAAGTGAGAACCTAATTTCAAGAATATTTTATCAGTATGATTGTTGTGGACTCAATATAACTTTGTAAATTAATGGGGAAAAAACAAAGAGGAGGGCAAAATTATTAAGAAGTTTTTGGCAACAGATTATAACTAGAATGTATACGTTTTCAAACTGTATGTTGGTAAGGTACAGTTATTATATATATTTTTTATATGTGTTCCTTTTTGTAACTTATAGTATTTTGACTATTCCTTCCACTATGTCTCAATACTCAAACATTGTCTACGGAAGTCCTTTTTACGTAATTACAAAAGAGCCATCATTAAACCTAAATAATTATCTTGTGTTGTAACGATTCAGATAACTGTTAACCTATTTTCGGGAGACACAGCGGTACTAATCGTCTTGGTAAAATTCGATACAAAGTTCCTCGAACCGTCAAAATATCAAATAATAATTCGATTTGCGACGGGACAAAAGAATTTCTTAACACAATATTTTATTGTTCCGTTTTCTTCTTTCCCTTAGGTGACTCTGTGATAAACTTTTAATGTGTTTTTCATATAATTTTTGAGATACTTAATTTTGCTTGAAATTGTTACATTTTTAGGTATTTTCTGCGGCTTTATTTAATAATTGAAAAAAAAATGAGTTTTTCAAGTTTCGACATTCAACATTTCTATAGTTTACGCGAGTTGTACACTTTTGAATAAAAGCTCTTTAACGGTGTAAAACGCGAAATATACGCTTAGTTAAAATTCTTTCCTATAATAGTTAGAAGACCGCCTCTGTAGCTAAATACTTGAATGTGTTGCTTATTATTGCGCGAAAGGTCCTGGATTCGAATACTGGGGAAACAATAGAGACTTCCGGTCGAGCAGCGCCCAGGAGTCTAATCAACTAATTTAAATCAATCAGCAAAAAATTATGGTGGTTCAATGAACATAATACAAAGTTTAACACTCACAGACCGTTTGAAGTAATTGCTTGAAAGATGTTAAGACAACAAATCGTTCCCGAACTGACTTACAATGGAACTTACCATCCTGTTTACACTAAGTTGTCCATGCAACTACAGCTTGATCGCAACTTAATCGCTAACTTAGCGCTTAGAACAAGTTTCATTCTTAAGAACTTAAACAAACTCCGACCACACTTGAAGTATCTAAGATACATCGGTTTTCTTTTTAATTATTCCAATGCGTTATGAACGTCACGTATTACTTATTCTGTTAAGTATGTTTTAACTGTGATAGAAGATGTATTTTTGCTTTGCATATTCGGTAATGCTCTATTTCTCAGCGCTGTAGTTTGTCTTCTCTATGCATTTAAATGTAGGTGTTAGTCTATTTTTAACATTATAAAAAGTGTTCGTAAAGCCCTTAAATCATAATAAAAAAGGCACCTGTTCCCTACTGTACTGTAGAATAAACCCAAATGATATTCCAATATTTTTCCACGTCACTGGATTTTTTAATGAAAAAACTTTTCACGATCACTTGAGCGGCGAATAAATTTTAAGTCTAGGATGATTAATTAAATCAATAGTTAATTAATACGGACCCTTGGCTTACGAAAAGAAGGATGAAATAATTGAATCCATCAAATTATAGAAAGGCAATCGTTCTACAGATAATTAATTATTAAACGAGCCTGATTTATGTTCAAGGAACTAATTTACTGCTTGTGATTATTTAACCTTCCTTTAGAGTAAGGATAACGCGAAAACCGGGCACGTTTGCGTTTTTTTTTTGTGTTTTTGGTTATTTATATCACAAATTTACATTGCAGGAATATTTCCTTTGCGTGCACATTCTATAAGGATAAACAATATTATAATTACACTTCCATTCGGACCATTTCTTTCTGATTACAGAAGTTCATGATTCGTATTTTATGTTCGTCACTTTTCGTATTCCATTTCTGGGACTGGAACTTAGGACACACCAGTTATAACCACGGTCATAGAATGCATCATTATTCTATGACTTTTTATTTGTGCAAATTAATGTACAAGAATAAATCATACTTTTTATTAAAGTAAAAATGTTTGCAACCCCTGTAATTGTTATTAGTCGACATTGGTTTTAATTTCCGCGAATTATTTGAAAAAAAGTACTATACACTCATGGGCCGAGGCTAGACATTAATATGTGTGCCTCGGCCCATATTTTTCCCCGTTTGTCCATCAATGCCTCTCTTACCGGCTGCTTCAGTGTATTATCTTCTTTTATTGTATACTATAGTTTATTGTTACGTGTTTAAAGATAATATACATTTTACCTCGAGAAGGGTTAATCACCGATTTCCCCACAAGAATTGATCGCGTCATGATGTTCCCTAAGCGGGAACCCTTTCAACTATGCGTGAGTTGGGAAAGTTGTATTTCATTAACCTTACTCCATTATTACACTAATGAATTATAATCTATAGTGTCACTTAACTATTCTGTTGGTTATCTAATAAAAATCTGTGATGCTCAGCTATTTCTGTTATGTTATATATTATTTTATAACGCGACACCTAGTTACGTTATTAATAGTTATTTTGGCCATCCGAATTCCCTCCTTTTTTGTTAATAATTATAGCTTTAGCTCACGTTTTCGTCTGCGTACCGCAGTTAATATTGAAAGACATCATTCGGTTCCTTGAACCGTTTTTGCAATGCACGCAACGGCAGTCTCAAAAATTTATTAATTTTCCCGTCCACATTAATATTTTTCGCATGTTATTGCACATGAAGGCACTATATAATTTAAAAATTGAAAATAAATTGAAAAAATTTTCGACTCGGGCAGGACTTGAACCGGCATCGTCAGCGTTCCGTGCTGTTGCAACAGATGCCGGTATTTAAATTTTCCCGTTCTTTTCCACATTTTCTACTGTTTCTTTGCTCCTAGTAGTCGCAGCGTGATACTACATAGCCTAACGCCTTCCTCTGTAAATGGTCTATCTAACATCTTTTTAACGTTATAATATTAGTGTATAGATATAACTAAACTTATATACATTCAAAGAGGCTAAAAATCACGTGTCGTAGGGCGGTCATATATGTATGGAGAATATAACTTCAATTTATTTGTTGTTCTTTTTCATATCAGTTAGTAATTCTCAACTTGGCTAAGGATCCTAATACTAAAATGAATACACAATTTAATTCCTCCATATTACTCTCAAAATTATACATATTATATTGATTTTGAAGTAAATATGTAGGTTTTTTTTACACAGTTGCAGGTTTTTAAATAAAAGAGCATACGTACTGACTCGTTATAAAATGACAAAGTACTTATATTATATGCATTTAATTTGTGTAGTTAAAATATTTTGCCAAAATATGAATCGATCGTTGATTCAGGTACAACACAAACTAAAACAATATGTAACTAAGTACTTTATGTTCAACCCTCAATAATTTGTTTTGTTTCGTTTAATTAATGAGCTCCCATATCTATATTATTTTAATTAAATTATTTCGGCGAACACTCCCTGGGGTACGAACGGACCTGTTCGATTAATATTTTGTACAAATCTTTTTTCGCTTTGATTACAAAAACATATAAGCCCATAAAAAGAAGTAAGCGAAAGATAAAAGTATCATTATTATACGTTATTATCATATATTATTTATGATCAGAAAGTATTAGTAGTCATAAGTTTCGTACACACTCTTATTTAAATAAAACACTTTAAACGGTTTATAACATGAAATGTATTGGGAAACTTATTTTAAGTGTACCTTTTTAACTTATATTATCGAACTAATATTTCACATTTTAAACTGTTAAAGGTGATTTATTTAAATGCGAACTCGCGTAAACTACAAACAAAACACATTTTCATTAATAATTCGAGTCGTCGCTAGTTATACAAGTACGTACTCTTTACTAAATCGTGTAAGATGAAAAGACTACATTTAAGGTGGTCTTAGGTTTGAGTTCCCGGATATTTTGTTTTATTTTTTATGAACACTAGGCACATGCTTATGAATAAAATCATTTTTATGAAACTGGTCCTAAATGTATTAAGTCTATAATAAAACTATAAAATGATAGTTCGAACAAAATTGATGATTTTCTATGTACAAAAAATCCAATGTGGTATACTTAGAGATATATATATAGATACAATTTATATAGAGCTAAACGAATTACATTAAAACTAAAATACGCGAACAAAGCAATTCGCGTTATTTAAACAAAAAAACATGCCCTATGATATTTCAATTAAAATTCTCATTTAACTTAAACAAACGACGGAAACAATTCCCAAAACATTTAAAACATGGTTATTTTCGAAAACAATATCTGATATTGGTAATTTAATTCACATTTGCGGATGCATTGTTTGTAGTCGACATCTCTTTATCAAAATATCATTTTACGGGCTATTTTGTTACTGAAATAAAGCTCTGCGGCACACGATACTGGGACGAGAGCTACACAAGCATCTACCCAACGCTTACAATGAAATCATGTTTGGTAACGAGACACTCGCTTTGTTTATGAAATTGAATCAATGCGTTTAGTTTTCTATGGAATATAGCTACAAAGAGAACTTATATGCATTTTTATAGGTTTTTCTTAAAAATTCTTTGAACTTTGTGCATTTTAAAACCTTCTTCGAGATAAATCTACTTGCTGCACTCGTTTAGCAGCGACCGGCAATAGTTGAATGAAAATTCATGTTGTTTAGTGGCCAAATAAAGTCAATGTCTAAAAATGTAAATCATATCTGTCGTGCAATTTAAAAACGGATCGATCTTCCACTCCGCAACATGGCGACCGAAAGAGGTAACTTATCAAAGGTTTTATTTAAATTTCGAACTTGCTTAGACTTTTGACTTGAAAAAACAAATACTTTGGCGCGAAAACTATTGTTACGTTGTAGGCGTCAATTTTGACATGGGTTTCAATTTTCGCGCCTTTACCGCATTTGGGCATTGATGAACTTTCGTATGTGCGCATCGATGCCTCTCTTGTTGGCCGCTGCAGTTATGTACTAAATATGTGCTTGTAGAAACGGACAATAAATCTGTAAACACATATAAACAATGAAATCACTTATTTGCAAAGTGGAGATTATGAATGTGTTCTAACGTTACACGACTGTTTAAAAACAATGTGTTGGGTCATTTAGTAATAATACAAAAAAGTGGTAGCTAATATGATATTCTAATAGACATTAAAAAGAAAGATACAGTTGCTGAAGTCGTTAGTATAAACGGCTCGGTCTAATGGTATGTATGGCTAATAAATAACGGGTCGTGGATTCGATCCGCACCAGATCCTACTTGTTTATAAACAATTTATATTTTTCTTACACACGTATGCCTTCGTCTGTAAATCTGGATGGGTGGAAGAAATACCGAAATTCCGTCCGGATCACAAGCCACAGATCACAAATAAAAAAGGTTAATCTCGTTTAAATGAAATATGTCGGCAGAGCACCTTGATAAGATGTTATATAATGTTTTTGCCGCTTTTCACGATTCGAACGCGTGATATATTAGTTAATTTATAACATATATTAGTCTTGTTTAATAGTACTTCATAACGCTAATCATTTAATGTATATTCAACTATTAAACAGTATCGTAGCATGCTATTATGTTTCGATAAACGTATTTCGATTCGAGCTAAATTAATATGAAGTGCTGTTCAAAATTCGGTTCAATTGTGATTTCATTACGCTAATAGAAACTAAATCCCCGACTTCAACTATTTATAGAACAAATATTTATAGACAAGTTAATCCGCAGACACATTATGCGCGTAATGTACCTATGGGAAACGTCAAAAATAATTTTGTTGTACTTAAAATGTGCGATGATAATGCTAGCATAAACGGTTTTAGCATAGCTAAACTCTACCTGTATTTATAGTAAGTGGTTACATTTTAATATAAGCGATACTACAGTCAGCGCTATAGCCTTCTGAGTTACCAGTAGTCCTAGGTTCGAAGCCCTGATCACCACAATAAATAGTTTCATGGTAAACGTCTGATGAACTGAAGAGGGTACTTTGGTATTTTATTTAATATTTTAAATATATGCACTGACATAACAGATGGAATCCAATGCGACAGAGATCTTAAAAAACTAAACAATATATATATATATATATATATATATATATATATAATGTAAAAAATATCGCCTTTTCGTGATATACATTTAGGACCTCGACAATCCTCGTCCATTGCGCCTTTGCCATTAAGTTCGTTCTAGCAAAAGGCACCACGAGAAGAGGTGGCGCGTGTCTTTTGTAACTGTAACAGTAAGGCACGTTTATGTTTAACACGCCTAGGACGCCTATGTTGTATACTCTCCCTCTTAATATATATACGTAATTTTAAAATATAAATGTCTCACAAATTTATTTTGAATTTTTTCCAACATGGCACAGTATTTATCTTCGTTAGGTGCCCATATTGCAGCATTATGTTCCAAATGGCTTCTAACCAATGCATCATACAACATTCGGTTGCCATGCTAGGGAAATCCCTTGTCTGAGCACAAATCCCAGATTTCGGTACGCTGTTTTGCATACTTTATCAATATGCTCCCTAAATCTAAGATCTGAATTAAACAGAACACCAAGATCCTTTACTTGCATACATCGTTCCAAAGAAACCTCTCCCACCTTATAATTATATGTCTGGGGCGTCTTGGATCGAGTGAATTGAAGGACAGCTTGGTATTAGAGCTCAACTTATTCTCGATACTCCACTTCACAACATTTATAATTCCAGACAAGTGCTTGTGAATAACTTTGATCATTAAAACAAAAGCCGATGTGTGACGTCTTATGTCTTCATTTAGGAACGAACTTATTGACTAGTTTACAGTTTAGTAGTAGTAAAAAGTGTGTTATATTTATTCTACAATGAAATCAATATATAAACAACTTATTCGTGAAATATTTATCAAAAATTTAATTATTAAAAAATAACTTATTTACGCCTCTCATTAAAAAATAATTAAATATTATTATATATTTCTACTACTTAGATTTAAAACATTCGGTGACATGGACAGAACTCGATCCTGCGACACAACACTCTAAGTAAAAGCAACATCACGGAAAGCTGTGATCCTGGGTTCTTAATTCAAAATATATTTTTAAATCTGTAGAAAACTATCAAGTGAAGATTACGTGTAAAAAATATTTAATAGTCGAATTCGAACCATGACATAGGACGTACAACAACTACTGTGCGCTGTTAAAAATTCCTGTATTAGATAAAATACAGGAACGAGTTTGAAAAAGCCAGTTGAATTTGGATACAACTCTCATATTCCGTGTGGGACGTTCGCTACGTTGAAAATGTGATGAATTATATATACGCATAGGCTGGACCTGCCCGGGATCAGTCGGCATTATAAGTGGCGTCCCTGACAAATATGTGCATCCGACAAACGGACAGCGGCACAATAATCTTTTATATATGTGTTTAAGTGTGGTTTTCAACCTGTGTGAATATGATTCAATATGTACTGGGATAGTTTGGTTCTAATGTACGATTTAGCACTCACATAAATAAAAAAATGTATTTTAATTGAAAAAAATACGTCACGGGTGGGACTCGAACCGGTGACCGTCCGCTGTTGGTATAAGTTCCGCCTGTGTCGTCATATTTTTTTATTAATATTATTTTTAACTTATGGGCTTAAATAGGTTACTTTATATTTAGTAATCAGTTACATATAGTTACTGTAAGGCTAATGATAGTAAATAAAAGTTTCTTTCCGTCTTCCTACTTTCTATACAAGATACATTTCTCTTCCAGGTTGGAGCAGCTATGATGTCCTGTCCTCTACCCCTGCCGCTCCTGCCGGCCCTTCATCCACAACCTGCGTTGGCGTCTGATTTTCCTGTACATATTGGAATTAAGGTAAAGTGTTACTAACTAGCAATACTTCAAATAGAGTTATTTTTTCTACTCTTCAATAAATTATGAAAAACTAATGTAAAACTTATTTCAATTATATCTTAAAACCATCACAGGTTATTTATTTCTATAAAAAGACAGTACAAATGTTTCCACAAATAATAGATGGCAGTATAAACACATCTCTTCATTTTAAAAATCGAAAATAAATTGAAAAAATTTTCGACTCGGTCAGGACTTGAACCGGCATCGTCAGCGATCCGTGCTGTTACTCTACCAATTGAGCTACAGAGTCCTACAGTTTATCCCATTTAATTTTCGATTTTAAAATTATATAGTATCTTCATGTGCAAATAACATATAAAAAATAATAAAGTTTTCAAATATTTCATTCTTCTAGTTGCATGTTATTTTAGAACAAAATAGTCGATAAACGTTTTAGACGCACATTCTTAATGTCGTTTTAGAGTTTAGACAACTTTGTGTACAATTCATCTTGCACCGAATACTTTTCCAAATAATATTTTTAATCTAGGTCCTCTTTAAGAATCGAGCTTAAATAAAATATTATATAAACATAACTTTTCACTTCAGTCCTGTCTGTTCACCTTCCAAAGACGTTTACTTCGAAGAAAAGAAAAAAATAAATAATTTAATCCTGTCGCTTCTACGACGAGTTTCAGACAACTTAAATTGCAAATATATCAAAGCTAAATATTATAAAGCAAGCGAAGAATATAAGGTAACTTTGTGAGAAAACTTCGTTATAAGGGCCTGTGCATACTGCCTATAAGAGGAATCTGTTTTCATTACATTATTACAGTATAATACTTGTGTTATTGATGCTTAATACACAATATTTTCAATATATAAGTTCTTTAATTATAATATAGTAATTGTTTAAAATATCCTCTTTATAGTATTTAGCAAAACAAAAAAGTAGAATATCAAATATTGTCTGTAGTTTACGCGAGTAGTACACATTTAAATAAAACACTTTAACGGATTAAAACGCGATATATTTTAGTTAAGCTTGTTTAAAAATGAGTCTCCCCGTGCACACGGCTGCTAAGCCGAAGCATCCAAAACGTCGCGCCGTAGTTTAATAGTAGTAATTTGAAACAAGTTTCACTAAAAAAATCCGCGTTTTAAACCGTTGAAGTGTTTTATTAAAAATTACAATATCATCAAAATTTTACATGATAAAGTAATTAAATTGAAGTACGCGCGTATTTCAAATCATGCTATGATTATATTTATATAATGAAACAATTCTATGTGCTAGTATCGTACTTATAAATTGTAATATTCAGTTAGAACTATTAAATACTTATTTTTAATAAATTACAAAAACAATATACTGAAAACGCACTGTTTAACAACAAACTGGTTTTGAGTGAGTACCCATCCCGTACCAGTACAACATCTTAATTAATAAGTAGGTAGATTTCAATTCAAGAGTTTAATTAGTTTCAAGCTTCGAAACGTACGGATCATTTATTTTATTATTTGTAAAAGAGAATCCTCGACCTCCCTTTGTTTCCGATTCAAAATTATATGTTTACTGAAGGAACTGAGGTGGAGACTACAAATTACTCAGTGTTTTATTCATATATCAAAAAATGAAACATATTTGAACAGAGATTAGTCATGAATGTCATGTCGTAATTAAATCCCAATACCGTTTTCTGTTCTATTTCTTTCTGTTGTTTGTAGTTGATAAAGAATTCAGACAAGACAAGAAAGAAGTCTAATTATAATCTTTCTCATTCAATATGTTTAATTTACATCACGAAATAATGTATATATTCAAGTATAAATAGCATCTAATTAAAATTTTTAACATGTAATTTCCCACAACATTTTCATACGAGACTCAGAACTTCATAAGAGTACTCAAAAATGCCTGAAAACTTGAAAGACCTCTTTCTCGAAACTTTTCCTTTTTACTTCAGTAGATGTGATCCAGTTGCAGACTACTGCTGCGGCTTAGTTGTATGCGCGAATGTTCTAAATTTGAATCCCGAAATAAATTTTACATTTTGAGGGAATATAATATATATAATCTTTTTATGGAATAAAACGCCACACACCTTCATATAATTAAGTATATTTTGGATAGATCCTTTCAATAAATGAATTAATAAAGAAGACACAGTAATGTGCCTATTCTACGCTTCAAAAGATTTGACTTTACATGTAGGTTATTTTATGCTTTTCGTCCGTAAAGGACTAGTCACAAAAACAACTCGATCTGCTGTAGAGCTAATTCAGTAGTCAATTGGATTTTCGTCAACGTAGCCATATTTCAGTAGTCGTGGTCGAGATTTCAATTCATACATAATATTTGAATAAATAAATATGCATGAAAGCAATTTATAAAGGCCGTCTCGGGCGCTGGTCGGGTGCTACAATATCGTAGCCTCATTAGTAGCCGCTACGGCGATAGCTACGCTTACTACGTAGAGCTACGGCGTACTACGACGTAGCCATTGTTTTGTTGACATTTGAAAATATTGGCTGGTTCAGACAGATTTTAAACCGCTAATGGTTGTTCCGGTTTAACAGACTTGTTTATTTTGATTTCAACAATTGTAAAGTGAATTTCAATTGAATTAATAAGCTTGTTCAGATACAGGTTTTTTTTTAATTTTAATGGAATGTATTATGTTTTTCAACAAACTGTTGTGTCTCAGTAGGCACTTGTGTTAAAACTATTTGTATAATATTTATTGTAAGTTTAGCTAATTGACTAAAAGAATCAAATTCTGATTGCATTGTAAGAGGTAACAAACACTATTAATGAGTAACTAATATTGTAACAATATTGCTTTTTCTGCCCTATGTATAGTCCTGATAGATTGATTTAAGAGGAAGGTTTTTATTTGCAACGTTCATAGTTTTCCGAAGTGTATTTAGTGTCAGCATAGCACCCAAGCGAAGGCGGGACGGGTCGCTAGTTGCTTATAAAATACTTGGTTTTCCTTTCAAGAAGTCTAAGAGCTTTGTATTTAATTTACTTCTGCAGAAGTAAGAGACAATTATAAGAAAATTCCACTTGCATAGTTTACATTCACGTTTAGTTTTATTTAAATTAGCTGAGTTACAAATACGCATAAGGAGATATTTAAAGCTACAAAACTTGTATTTAGTAAAGTGTAAAGTTTGTAAACGCATACCTACGGTCTGTGACACCGAGCTTATGTGAATAAACCGTTTATTTATCATTAAAAAGTAATCATTTTTTGGGTCTTTTCATCAACCTTAACGAGAAGTGACGTCGTAACAAAGCTCCCCAAATATTAGTGTGCTACGCTAAATAACAGGCATTATCTCCGCTACAATATAAATGTCCCAACCTGCCGCGCAATAAGGGAGTTGCCTTTAATGGCGGCCGTCCTTCATCTCTACGAGCCTAGCTCACTACTAAACGTTTTTTTAATATTCTCCTTACGATATATCAGAAAAATAGGCTAAGAGAGAGAAAGCTGTTTCCAACATAAATACAATGTTTACTTAGGTTTTATATTATATGATAGAGGAGGACAGACAAGCATACAGTTCACTTGATGGTAGATGAAATACCCTTGCAATGTAACATCTAAACAAGATGCGATGTCGGCCTATTTTGGCTTTGGATATTCGGAAAGCGACAGACCGAAACGCGATTAAATTTGACGGCTATTTCATCTGTGGGTTGGTGGTTTGTAACTTAAATAATTTAATATCAAAATTTCCAGATGATGTACAACATTTTAGAACGATTATAAATTTATTAGAAACATTGTTGTACCCGGTGGAGATCGAACGCCCGACCCGTTGATTATTGGCCATACATTAAGTAATTAAGCATTACAAGGAACTAAATTGGTTTTAGTATGATTCGTTACGAATTCATTTGTACTTCTAATTTAAAATAGCAACAGCTTGAATTATACATAAAAATATCGTATTAGCTATGTTCAAAAAAAGAAGAACAAACTTCAAATTTTTTCTTATACTCAGCGATAATAAATAAGTAATTCTGTTGAAACTAAACTTTTGTTGCGTAGTAGTTTTTTTTCGAGTAAGACCAAATCAAATTATTTGCTTAAATTTTCCTACTAATACTAATAACCTCTGCAAGTAACTACAAAGCGGAGGCGGTTTTAAAGTCTTTCTAGTACTTTCTTTTGTAGCACCAGAACACTGGCGCGAGTAAAGATATTTTTAATAAGGTTTCTTAACCTGAGAGTTAATTTAATGCAGAAAGATTTACCCAAGCCATTTCTGCAGTCTTGTGAAGCCACCTCTAAAAGCACAGCGTGCCTTTTTTAAATTTGATATGACGTTAGCTGGAAAATTCCACAACGGAAAAATGGTAATTTAAAAGACATTTTGATTTTTTGTTATTAGATTTTTATCTTCCGAACAGATTGTGTATACCAATTTACTAGTATTTAAGCAAATAAAGAAAAGGATGTTGCTATGTATAATTTTGTAAAAAAACTTTATTTCTCATCATATATTCACATATCATTTCTGTTCTAATCGGTTTTATTTACACACAAGTATTTGATCAAATTACTGATCTTTGTCTGACGAGAACTTGGATTTGAATCCAGAACCGAAACGTATGTAACGCTATGCTAACATTACATGCATTATATATGTTTTAGTGGTTAGTAAAATAAAAAATATATATAATATAGATATAGAAATATAACTATAGATATGCTGGTATGATATATTTAATGCGTGCATTATGATTCTGAATCGTATCTTAGAAAGACGTAATAGTGAGGTACGGAAGGATCCAGTAATTTGTGTTTATTACACCGATTAGTAGCAGACACAGGTATAAAAAATAAAGATATATGTGTTCGTAATGTTTAAAAAAAACCTTTTAACGGTTTAAAACGCGGTATTTTTTTTAAATTTTTTTTAAAATTTTTTTTTTTTTCCCCCCCCCTTTTTTTCGATTGCAGCAGCCGGTCAGGCTCAATAAGTAACTAATATCGCGTTTTTAACCGTTTAAATTTTTTTTTTTAATTTTTTCCCCTCCAAAATAAAGATATATTTGTTCGTAATGAGTTTGTTTCTTTGTTTTGTTTGTAATCATTAAGATTTATAGTATTTCAGTCTGTATGTTTTAATTGTAAACGAAATAATAAAAACGTAACACGACTGAGAGAAACGAAAATCAATACCACGAAAACATTTACGGTGTGCCAACAAACTTTTATCTTAAATAAAGGAAAGCGCGATTAGAACTACTGTAACTTATTTGTACCACGTACGACAAGTTTATTTTTCCATACTCGCATCGCGGACGAAAGTTTTCTAATAAAGGGCCCTTCCAAAAGGTAACTTTTCTAGTTGTTTCTGCTTATTGCTTACAGGTGACAATTGATTGCGATAGGTGTTTTTAAATGACTTTCAACAAGTTTCGTGTTTTGCTGTTCTTTTGTGTTTAGGCCAAATACATTCGTTTATTTATTAATAATAATAATATCCAAAGTCGAAACAGGCGACAATCTACTTATTGAGAATGTTATATGGTAAGGTCCACCTTCCATCAAGGGAACCTCATGTTTGTCTGTCCTACTCTATCATAAAAAATATTAAAAACCCTAAATAGATCGAAAGCACATCGTTTTTAGATTATATAACAATGTAATTAGTTTTACTTTAAACAGGTTACGGTTTAAATTTGGACTACTCGCGTTAATTACAGACAATACCTAAATTTGGCTAATTTTCATATTTGCAAAATCCTAGATTTTCTTAAACGCAACCTTATCTATTTTTAGTGTATATTACTGTTATCATTCCAACTGTGTTTATTTATTTTTAAGTTTATCAACACTTATTAATTACATTATTCACACAGCAATTAATTAAATGTTAATTTAATTATAGATAAACATAACACGGTTGTTATACATTTTTGGTTATACTTTTAGTTTTTATTGTTATGTGTTTATTTGTATGACATTGACATTGACATTAAAACATGTATAATTAAACAAGAACATTGTTCTGTAAATATTTTTGAAATAATATAGTCTCGAGGCCACAAAACAGCATTCCCAAATCGCTTTATTTACAAACAACAGATATAGTCTTGCTGTTAATTTTTAACGCCATCCGCCTTTAATTGGATGTTCGCGTGTCTCTAATGTTCACGCAATATAATATACTTTCTTATTATTATCACGAAAAGACACAATGGAAAAGGGAACAAATAAGAAGCAAAAATAACATTAGCTTAAATCAACTGAGTTGACCAAATTATTATTGTATTTGACGGGCTCGGTGGTCTAATAGCAACAATGTGTGGGTAATAAACTACGGGTCGTGTCGTCGGGTCGATTCTAACGAGGCTTAAATGTTTCTAATCAATCCTTACTAATATTATAAATGCGAAAGTAACTCTAGTTCTGTCTGTCTGTTACTCTTTCACGCCTAAACCACTGAACGGATTTGAATGAAATTTGGTACACATATGGTCGACAAGAGAGGATAGACTTTTATTGCGAAAAAGGGACTGTAAGCGGTTAAAAGAGGGGGTGAACGTTTGTATGGAAATTCGTGGTTTTTGAAGCTAGAACAACGAAACATTCTTCTTTGGCTTTTTGGGAATAGGAGTGGGAGTGAGAGGAGTGAGAGTTAGAGTAGGTGTAACTTACAACATAAATTGGCTGCGATAAATGCGCAATTACATAAATTAATAAACAGCCTAAAGAATTAAAAATTCTACCCCAAGCCACTATTCCACACAAACGAAGTCGCGGGCACAGCTAGTTCATACCATTTTAATATATATTGGACTTTGTCTGGAAATTGGATATTAAGTAAGTGACAGAAATATCGAAATTTAATCATAGTTTCAGTTATAGTCCATGGATGTCCGAATATCCAAAGTCCAAAATAAGATCGACAATGCATCTGCTTTAAATGCTTGTCTGTCTTGCTCTATCATGAAAAAGCTTTGACAACAATTTATTACTATTCAGCGCGAATAATGTTGAAGTACCGTAAAGTCCAAATAAAACGGCTGCTGCAAAGCATCCGAAACGTCGGGCCGAAGTTAAAAATCATTTCCAAATAAGTTTAACTAATATATCGCGTTTTAAACCGTTAAAGTGTTTTATTTAAATGTGTACTACTCGCGTAAACTATAGACAGTATTTTACCGTAAAGTCGATAGATACTACAAAAAAGAAACATTACATTCTAAAACGAGACGCGAGAGTGCGCTGATCGGTTAAACCTCATTTACGAACAAAAAAGGCCACGCTGCACGCATCGATGTTAATAATTCTTTTGCTGTTTCATCTTGAAAAACACTCAAAGAATACTTCAAATTTAATTATAATGCATTGATACTCGCATTCATAAATCCAGTCTGTTCCGGGAACAATAATTAAACTAGTCTGCATATACCTGGACTTTACGGGCTCCTTCTTCGTTGTCTTCGCAAAGACAAATTAATCCCGAGCTAATTAAATTCACTAGTAAAATATTTTACACTACAAAGTTCTGTGATTATATTTTTAACTTAATTAACTGTTCGGTTTCCTTTATGCATTTATTACTTGCGTTTAATTAAACGTCTCATTCGTCTTCAGTTTTGGGTACTAGAAAAGTTTATTGTAGAATTTTTTGAGGGCTGTTCGGACTAATTCTTACGTATATTAGTCTCCGGAGCGATATTGATATATTAACTACAAAAGTAACGCTTTCTTGGCTTTCGTTCTTCAATCTATGACCTCATGTTGTTAAAAAAAATAAGCAACGTATATACAACCTAGCAAGCTTCATTTTAGATCGCATTGTCGCTTGATCATACATATTCGTAACGTTAAAATAACATGAAATATTTTTCTCCTGAATTCTAGATTTCCTGGAAGATATTGCTGATTAGATAAGGTCACAGCACTCCATTCTAGCATAAGTTTTACCTGTTTATTTTTGTGCAATAAAAAGGAAATATATATAACACTTTTAACGGTCTAATACTCGAAATAAGAAGTATTTAAGATTTTGGGTTTTATCTGTCCAACGATACGTTGGTCGTAGGAATATTAAAACTCTGCCGTCCGTTGGTTGTCGGTGGATGGCCAAATGTCACTCATTCCAATGTAAAATATAGATATTTCAAAATTGTTATCTTGCCTTGTTATCGTGCCTTCCTCGCATCAGCGTTCAGGAACACAAAGCTGACGCAAACTTTTCCCAGAGTATTTCATTTACCCGTATAAATAGCTGTGTGCAACTCTAAGTGTAATTTTCTCACGTAGCTTCGTAAGCATATCATAATACACAGTTTTAGCTGTGAAACGAAACAGAGCCACGGGGGTTCGCCGGGACCCGCGCTGTTGGTTTAGGACTGTACTTTATTAAAATTTTACTTCTATTTAAATTTACTTCGTACTATATTCCTAAAATGAAACCGGCATTCAAAGCGTAGCAACAATTTAAAAGTTTCACAGGTGCGCATATAATATTTCGCCTCAATGTAGCAAACAGAGGCTGACTCCCGTGCAACTTCAATATTTACCGCGCAACATCCTCGAAGATTTTTAAATTTTTAATGTTCTAACTCCCTTGGAGGTTGTTTCGCGGGCGCACGTACCTAGGCAAATTTGTCGAACCATTATGTGCGTTGCGAATTTCTAATGGGGCCGTAGCGGTGAATATGACGCCTTTCAGCTTCTAACAACGGCATTTTTACAGTAGTCAAACTCCGTTGTTAGTTATATTTATTTCTATTAGTTACTTATATAATAAATACACGTTAGGAGACAGTTACGTTTATGTACTTGTTAGAATACAACAGTTTGAAATGGTAAATTAATTAGAGAATTATACTTATTTACAAGTTATTTTAACCACGGCCCAACGTTCGGATGCTTTGCTCCATGGTCACGGGGAGACTAAAGATGAGGGGTCTCCCTAATGTCAAGGAAAAACTGGTACGCTAGCACCATCTGTTCCGTCGTTGTTGATATTTGGCAAAACTAACGGTGTCTTGGCGTTTGCTAAATAATTAAAATTAAAATCTATATTACTCTATAACATTTATAGTTGAATCCCATTCAGTCCAAAATAAAAAGAATTACTAGGTACCGTATTTATTTTTACTGACATCAAGCTCCGATAAAACGCTACAGCCAAAAAGTTTTTCATCCAACATCGACTTCGATTACATTAAAGAACTCCGAAAGCGATCAGAGATGTTTGCGTTATACAGTACAAATTATTCGTTGCCGCAACTTAACTTTAAAGGAATATCCGATCAAACGTCGGCGTAAACTAATTCCGCCGTGCAAACTCGGAACTCGGTTTAAAAAAGGAAAAGCACACGGGTTCTAGCTAAACGGGTTACCTATTACACTGTCGATTTAACCCGGCGACGCCCACTTTGGGCTCACGATACCAAGTGCACTTCATAAGGTGACTGGTAGCTTTTTCATTTCCTAAAACCTTATTATTCGCTTTGACCAGGTCGCTACGTGTTCGAGTGGTCTCCGATACCCAGTATCAATTATCTAATGGAAGGCTGAAGTTTGCCTATATTTCTGCTACATTCATGGACTTCAGAACATTTTAGTCCACAGCTCACGAAATGGACGTTGAAAGGGGTTTTAGATCTTACAACATCGACATGCTAAAGTTTAAATACTGTATGTAGTTTACGCGAGTAGTACAAATATAAATAAAACCCTTTAACGGGTTTAAACTTGATATATTAGAGAAATTAATTTGAAAATTATTTTAACAGCGGTCCTACGTTTCGCTTGCAACAGCTGTGGTCACGGGGCGACAGGGGACACGGCTGCTGCAAACGTCGGGCCGTAGATAAAATAATTAATTTTAAATGGTTAAATTTTTTTTCTTAGCCTAAAGTTTGTTGAACGGGTGGCAGAAATATCGAAATTAGGTCCGGATTGCAACTAAAGAAATACTGTAAAGTGTAATTGCCAGTTGTCCAAAACCAAAAAAAGTCGACCGCGCATCGTGTTACGATGTTTTATGACTGGGGTATATAGAACTCTCATCAAGGGCTTACATCACGTCTGTATTTAATGAAGAAGTGGTTTAAAGCAGTTTCAATTTTTCAGGGCCTGCTATTATCCTGAACTGCGCTCGAGGACAGTAAAAAAAATCTTTGCGCCGAGCTTAAAACTAAGTGCCTAAATACCGCTCGGAATAAGTAAGGGATTTGGCAACTGCCTCAATTCTCGGTGACCCTCGCATTTCGTGAAATGGTCAAGGTAATAGAAAAATATGTATGAATTATTCACTGTTCCTGAAATTCGTCACGCTAACCCTTCCCTATTCGGGCTTCACTTTGTAAATACATTTTCCGAAACACTCATCTTCTACACGATCTATTTGGGTGTATTTGTTTGTTTTTGCTTTTGGAATTTAATGCATCACCGAATTATTAATTCCCTCCACCCATGACTCACTCCAAAGCTTGCAGAGTAATGCGCAAAAACTGTGAAATGTTTATGTACTTGCAGAGTAAAATATATTTTGACATACTTTTACAAAAACCGCTTAAATTTTAATGTTTTTAATCGCAAATCTAGGTACATAACATTTCAGCCTGTGTTGGGAAAAAATTTTATAAAAAAATAGAGTAGGGCTTTTAAATAGTGTCTGTAGCTAACGCGAGTAGTACACAATTAGTTCACTTAAACGTTTAAACCAATTGTATATTAGGTAAACTTAATTGTATATTATTTTCGACGGTTTGGGGGGGTTGGGGGGGGGGGGGGGGGGGGGGGGGGGAAAAAGGGCCCAAAAAAAATTTTTTTTTTTTTTTTTTTTTTTTTTTATTTAAATAAAGAGGTTCAGTTTAAAAAAAACATTTTATTGCCTCCACGATTTTGCAGCAGTCTCGGTAAATGCGATTTCTTCCTTGAAGAAGGTAGATTCACAGAATAATTGGGAGACAATTGAATAAAAATAGACAACAGAATCATAATTTTTATTTAAATACTGTCTCTAGTTTAAGTGCGGAGCACACATTTTAATAAAAAGGTTCGACTGACCCCCCCGCCGCCCCGGCCGCTGCAAAAAAACCACAAGGCCGAATTTAAAAATAATTTTCAAATAAGTTTAACTTATGTATATCGCGTTTCAAACCGTTAAAGTGTTTTATTGAAATAAATACTATTTATAAATCACCGTGAACAATAAATTGTATTACACCTGCTTACAAATTACTCATTAAAACAAGCAAAAAAGCAACCGGAAAGATACCAATTAATAGCGCATTCAGAACTGCGTGTATTTAATTAAATTTTCACTGTAGATATTGGTTATTTTCATATTAATAATGTCATACACGAATCGGTTCATTACAATATGATATTGGTAAGTGCGGTCGGGTCAGTACACGGTTCTACTTACATTTTATTGATATAACGCAGGTGACCATTTCAGTTGCTGTGTTTTGTGGCTTTTATATGAAGATTATTAAAATAGCCTATTTTTTAATTTATATCTAACTATAGAAAGAAAGAAATAAAAATTTATTTACTACTAAGGCACACAAAAGCACATGTTACACTCATTACTAAAACATAAAAAAAAACAACAATTTTATCGTAACAGTAACTTAAAGATAGTTTTATACTAATAACTTCAATTACGTATAAATAACGATAACACTATAAGTAAAGTAACTATAAGGTCTATAAGTCGAACGTCTAAATAAGTTAAGTCCTCTCCTAATATTGCATTAAGAACGAGTTAAGTAAAGAGTGCGTACGAGTTGGAATCTCGGAAAAAAAATGTTTCCACCGTTCAGGGCTGGAACGAGTGTTGCCTTAGTTCTCGCCTGTAAATTAAATCGATCAGTGAAACGAACAATAACATGTGTCCATAGTAAACGAGATTTAACTAACAAATAAAACTTTTAACGGTTTAAAACGCGAAATATATTATTTGGCGTAGTTTTACTTCGCTTTAACTATGGTTTGACGTTTTTGATGCTTTGCAGTATATCATATGTATGTTGTTGCTATTTATTTAGTCGACTTGATATTTCCACGTTATAAACCGTTAAAAGTCTTATTTTATTTCTCTTATTCATTTGTTTAGTATTTATTACAATCAAATACACTGTATTTACATATAGACCTCTGTATCCCTTGACCCGGACTTAATAATAAGTCATAACAGATGTCTCGTTTAAATTAATATTTCATGTTGTCATTCTATTTAGTTTAAATATAATAATATATATTTTTTAAATTTTCTATGTCGATTTTTTGGGCCCACACCATACTTATCCGTTAGACGATCACTATTATAGGAATTTTCATACCATTAGGATTATCAATGCGCCTTTTATGATCATAGTAAAATCCTACAAAGTGTTTACTGTACGTAGACGTTGTAAGGGGAGAAAGCGAGAGAGAAAGAGTTTCCCGAGCATGCATCAAGTATTCACTCATTCCCTGTGAAGTTATTGCAAAAACGATTCGAGCGTTCCCCCGAAAGCTTTCTTTACAAATGGTGCGAAACTAGATTCATAAATACGTTATTTGCCATATCTCGCGAACAAACAGATCATTCCCCCCTCCCCAGCCCCCACCGTTCCTCGCTCCTTTCGAATTCTTCCAGCTCGTATCACTTTCCGCAAACGCGTTCTTTATCCAATTATCCGAAGATAAATCTCACCTGTGACTGCAGAGGAAATAGCGAAGGAAAACGTTGTATTAGGGCAAAAATTATACGTACAGACCTTTTTTGTTTGACTTATTCAATTCGCCGCCGTTGACTTGACTGCCTTACAGAATTGATATTCCATTTGATAAATACAATTTATAAGTAATGTATGGTGGGCTCATTGGTGTAATTGTAAATGTATTTTAAATTTGCCGCCTTCTCTAAATATCGACATTCCGTCCGGGTCACTAAATACAGATGAAAAAGCAGTGACACTTAGTTGCCTTTCGGTTTCAATCTGAGGATTTTCCAAAGATAAAAATAGGCCGGCAGCACATCGTGTTTTAATGTTACATTTATAATGAAGTGATTGCGCACTAGCATAAAGGTATGTAAATACTGTCTATAGTTTACGCGAGTAGTACACATTTAAATAAAACACTTTAACGGTTTAAAACGAGATATATTAGTTAAACTTATTTGAAAATGATTTTTAACTTCGGCCCGACGTTTCGGATGCTTTGCAGCAGCCGTGCTTTGCTGCTGCAACTTTAACTAATATATCGCGTTTTAAACCGTTAAAGTGTTTTATTTAAATAAAAGTATGTAGTTTTAAATTTTCTAATTATTCTTATTAATTAAATAAAATTGACTTACACTTTCTTTTCACTGTCAACGTTGAAATAGCCACTCTTAATACTATGGGGCGAATATACAGCAATTTTTTCACTATCTAGTAATCTATGATATTGTTATTGTTACCACTGGTGCAAACACTTGGTTCTTGTGTAAGAGGTAACCCATAGTTTAAAGCCCCAAAACTTGGTAATAAAAATACAATTTATAATTTCTGTTTATTTTTAATTTTAGGGTAAAACTTAAGTCCAATTTCTTTCTCTAGACATTCGTTTTGTATCGAACTTCCTCTCATCTATTTAAACCAGTACTATATGTAGACGTGTCATGATGACTTCGAAACGTCCTTCAACAGTTTGACGTCTTGACTGATTGCTTCATTTTTATATTACTCCAAATTTACGAATCAAAACCCCACGACACACAAGTGGCGAAGATTCGAATGATTTCAGCGAAGCAAATCGATTAAATTTCATATGCCTCCGCGATTCAGCAAATTAGATCCGCACTCAAACCGGTCAGAAGTCGACACCGGGCCCTTCAACTTGATATAAGGCTACCCCTCTTTGCAATCACGACGAAATTTAAAAAAGTGCCAAGACAGTGTCGCTCGTGTTAGCTGGGGTTCAGTTTAATTCGATTTAAATAAGTAAGGAATGTTATTTTGGTCACAAACAGATTTAAAAAAAGTAATTTTTGAAATAAAACACTTTTAACCCTTTTAAACACGAAATGTATTAGTTTAACTTATTTACAAATTATTTTAACTACGGCCCGACGTTTCCGTTATAAATTTTAAACCGTTAAAAGTGTTTTATCAAAACATATACTACCCACTTAAAAAGGAATTTCTCCAAAGAATAGAAAATTACATTAGTACTTTTATATAAATATATAATTATATCAAAAATAAAACTATAGTAAACCGCTGTATTTGTATTTTTGTGTCAATTTTTAGCTTGTAACACATCAAAGGATTCATTTCTACACTCTATAAATTAATTCTTACCTTTCAGTTACCCCTTCGGTCAACACGGCTTAGCACATGCTAAATAAAACGCGGAATCCTAAATACGTGAAGAAGATTATTCCCTTTCTATCGAATCGGAAGCAGATCCTATTTCCTCCGACAACATCAAAGTAGATAGCAATCAATTTTTTATTCGAATCGGCAATATTTTCTACGCCGTGGACTAGTTAGCTTAGCCTGATCTGTTTACATTCAGAAGTATTGTGTTTACACACAGTGATTAAAATTCAGTATTCTCTCAACATACGGAATGAATTAGATACGAACGTTGCACGGGATGAGACGAATAAAAATGTACAACGCAAAAGCTAATAAAGTTTATCTTCTTTCTCTTTTAAACTCTATTAAGGAGTATGTAATATTTGAAAACTTTAATATTTTTCACATGTTATAGCACTTGATGGCATTATATAAATTGAAAATCTGTTTTAAATTTTTTGTTAATCTAAAATTCGATTTTTACATAATTTGTAATAGCTAGAGTAGGATTAAAAATCTCGTTAATCTGTACTAATATAAAACTGAAGCGTTTGTTTGTTTGCTTGAAGGCTCTAATCTCAGGAACTACGGGTTTGAATTGAAAAATTATTTTTGTGTTACAGCAATTATTGAGGAAGGCTATAGGCTAAAGCATAGCCCTGTGACTAATAGGAGCGAAGCGGGAAAGGTCGAAAAAACTGTGAATTTTTTTCATCCTTGTGAGTTTCCATTGCATACGCTGAAAAAATCTTTATATGATCTAAAAAAAGACCCCGACACTATATGTCTATATTTTAAGATTGCAAGAACGACGGGACGCGGACGATGTCGTGGGTAACAGCTCAAATTGAACAAAGGGTTTGCAAAAACAAAAATTGAATTGAATTGAAAAATTGACAAATTTTTTTTGTTTGTCTGTCTGTTTGTCTTGATTCTACAGAGTGTTCAAAACAGCAAAATAACTCAGAAGAACACCCAAGAAACTCAGTCCGGCTTTTTTTAACATGCCTTTTAAATTAATACATTGTGAATTTATTAACCTAAGGAGCAATTCATATTACTGCCAGGCGGTCTTGTCATTAAAGAAATCGTTCAGACATCTACATTTTATAACTTTTTAAATTTATTGATCGATAAATTTGAAATCTCTTCTGGCCATGTATTATATATACGAACACAATTCCCCACAAACGAATTAGATATTTTATGGAGCCCATATTTGGGGATAGCTAGTTTATCCTTATTTCGTAAGTTCAAATTATGCCTATCACTATTCTTGCACTATTCATAGTAATATTTTAAGTTATTAGCATATAATTTTCCATCTCATTAGATTGTAGTAGTTTTGTATATAAATAATCAAAAATGGGTGCATCAATATTTAATAATATTATATAAATTAAATATATATTATAGTATATTGATTTACATTACATACAAAATAACTAATTTGTTAATTTTATTCGACCGTAAAAGCTTAGTTTTTTCTATAATATTGCAGCTTCGGTGTATAAATAAATTCAAATAGTGTGATGCAAAATATGTGAAAGTAAAATATAATTTCGTAGTAGTGGTGAAACTCGACTTTGTCATTTTCAAACAGAGGCTATTAATTTCTTTCCGGATCGCTCCTGAATTAATGAGCTGTAAAATTATTAATGTTTATGTATACCCGGCGCACACCTGTGGCTACTCGAATGTCTACGGTCTATGGCGTAAGTTCTAAACGAACTGTTTCACTTCCCCCTTTACCTCGTTTAATTTAGCTATTCCGCTTTGCGCATGCGCGGAGACACGGCTTTCTAATTATTTCTTTAACAGAGCGTTTGATCTATCAATTACACTTGCTTAAGTAAAGGCGAAAAACAATGTTTATCTTTTTCTTGGGATAACAAGACATCTTTTGTATTTAAAATACTGGTTTAAAACAGTTTAAATAGCTGTGAAAGACATACACTACTACCATTGTAAAATTGTGTCTTCCAAACTCTTTTGTTGAATACGACATACGAGTATAGCTGTTCTGTACGCAAGAAAATTAAGTATGCAAATTTTTCAATTTTCTAAACATTGGCGCACTCGAGCTGATCAAAGCGCTTCTATTTACATAATCAACAGGTTTAATTGGCATGAGTGTTTCTACACTTTTATGCGAATATCGATTTAATACAATAAGTATAATAGGGTAACACTGTAAACAAAATAGCTTAGCTCAAAGTATGCTTATAAGAAAGATCTTTAAAAAAAAGTAAATTTTAATTCCAATTTAGTTTTTAATATATAAAGCTAAAGAGTTTGTTTGTCTATTTGTTTCTTTGAACGCGCGAATCTCAGGAACTACTGGTTCGAATTGAAAAAAGCGCAACAAACGCATCGGAAACCCACAAAGAAAATTTTACCCGTTTTTTTTTACATTTCCCGCTGCTTCTTCCCTCTTATTAGTCACAGTGCGATGTTTTAGAGCATAAAATCTTCTACGGTAAATGCTCAAGTCAACACAAAAGAAAGAAGAAAGTGGTTCCTGTGATAAGCGCTTAAAAACAAATAAACAAACTCATCAGCTTTATAATATTAGTATATTATAAAGCTGATATATATTGATTCGACCAATATCCGCAAACAATATGTTCGAGCCTCGTTCCCCTGATGCTAACTTCTCAAGTGAGTGCGCATGCGCGAGGCATGTCTCGGCTGACTAAGTGATGTATGGCCACGGTGGAACCTATGCGCCAGAGCGGAACGCTTTCGCGGCCAAAGTGCGGAATTTTCGACATAAACCAAGCTTGTAATTTAATGAGCGGTCGATTTCTTACATACGCGTTCAAGGGTTGAGATAGATTCGATTCACTTCGCTTGGTCTTATACTAGCCGCGCCTTACTGTCTTGCTTGTAAAGCAAATAAATACTGTCTGTAGCTTACTGTGTACTACACACTTAAATAAATACAGCATACTAGCAAATGGGTAGACACCATTAGTCAATTCTGCAAGGCCAGTTTCGCCAAATACCAACTTCGACGGAACAGGTGGCGCTAGCGTAGAAGTTTTTTACTTTGACGTCACAGGCACCCTCCATCTTTAGTCTGCCGTGACCACGTCTACTGCAAAGCATTCGAAACGTCGACCCTAGTTAAAATAATTCTCAAATAAGTTTAACTAATATATATTACGTTTTGACCCGTTAAAGTGTTTTACTTAAATAAGAAACTTTAAAACTTAAAAAAAAATTGCTACGCTAGCGCCATCAATAGCAATTTTTTACTTTGACGTCAGAGAGATCCTCCATCTTTAGTCTCCCCGTGACCACGGCTGCTGCAAAGCATCCGAAACGTCGGGCCGAAGTTAAAAATCATTTTCAAACAAGTTTAACTAATATATCGCGTTTTAAACCGTTAAAGTGTTTTATTTAAATATTATGCATCCCGCTTTAAAACGTTAAAGTCTTTTATTTAAATATAGTTATATATCTAAACTGAAGTTAAACACTATAATAAGTTATCAATTTGCCTCTTTGTAGCTTTTGAGCAAGAAACAAGTTTAATCAAAGATGTTTGAGAAATTAATTAAAATTGATGATCTTGGTGTAAAATTGAATTACGGGTTCCGAGGATTCCAAAATTAGTTTGACCTAGACAATGGGTGGCATAGTGAGACGCTCGTTCAAATATTTGTACGTTTAGCCAGAGTCGTGAGCCAAAGATGCTGGCCGGCTATTGTTTCACAGAAATTAGTTCTCTATGTCTTTGTTGTAAGATTTTCGGAGAAACACGACCCAAAACGAATTATTTAAAATTTCTCTATACAGTGGTCTGCTCTATTCTATTTGCCAACAACAAACAAATAAATGTATCTTTAAAACTATGAAATTCTTACAAATTATTTGTTTGTCTAGAACGAGCAACAGTGAGTTTTTACAAATAGTAATTTTGCCTGGCAACCAGAATTTAAACACTAATATGAGTTTTTTTGGAAGAAAACATGATTTCCCAAAAAACTCGTCGGGTTTTGATAGGTAATTTATTTTCTCTTTTTTTCAATAACTGCTCCATCTTTATGAGATAAAATATAAAAAAAGAAAGGAAATCAGGTAATGAACACGGGTAGACCTTGAACCGGCATCCGCAATGCTCCGTACGACAGCACTATATTATGCCACCATGTGCAATAACATTTGAAAATATTACAGTTTTCAAATTTTCCTGTTTTAACTTATGTAATTCTAAATTTCCAGACACTTCCCGATCTATCAAAATTACACTATTGACTGCAACATGTCATAAAATGCGGGTGGCATTATGCGCAAGTTTCGTTGATTAGAGATAGCAATATCAATTTCAAACCTTTCATTAGTTGCGACACAAAGCCAGCGCCACATCTGCTGGTTTTATCGTGGAGGGGTGCATCTTGGGATGAGCTATGTTATACGATTGCTTGTCTTAGCTTGGGATTAAAGGTCCACTCAGTTCAGAGGATCTGTCTTCAGCATAAACTGTATTTAATCAAGATAGCTTTGTCGTGCGCTTTGTTCATCTCTATGCTTCAGTGCTCAAAGCAATAATTCGAGAGGAAATAATATGGGTTATGTTTTTTCTGGGTAAACAAGCGCATTTACAATTTATTTATATGTATGTTTGTTTCAGGTAAGTCCTCTAACTGTATTTATATCGGTAAGTTTTACTTCTATAAGTCTTTATTCAAAAAAGTATATATACATTTCACATAATTAAGGAAGGTCTTATGTAAGATTAGATCGTGATTTTAAAGGTCTTTTAAGTAATATTATCTAATCAATAATATATTATCTAATCATAGGCCTGTAGCTTACGCCAATAGTACATATTAAAAAAAACACTTCTAACTGTTTCAAATGCGAAGTATATTCCTCTGCTAACTAATATACTAATTGGTGATAAATTTCGTGATTTGAACCGTTCTTTTTTTTAATATTTTAAAACATATATAAGGATATAGCGATTTATTTTATTTTGCAACTACAGATTCGAGTTACCTCATCAAAAGTTTATAAAACTCTAATGACCGGACATTTAAATAGGCATACGTAGTGAATGTTTCCAGTTTCAGCTCAAAGCAATTACTTAATACCATAACAATATTAATTTACAACCGAGCCGGACTGACCTCATATTGAGCCCCAATTTCAATAGGAATTATTATCTCATACACATTAAACATTATTATTCTATTCTGTTTATTCCGCACTATTCGATAAATAATTGACTGATTTTAGTTTCCGCTTAATCGGCTTTTTAGAAAACTAATTTGACTAGCAAATTGTTTCTGGTTGTGTGCAATTTATAGCCGTCGTTTGTGCGAATTATGCGGGTTGTGTTTTCGAGCAGTGCAAAAATTAAAACGCTTTCAACGGCCTGAAACGCGAAAGGTTTTAGCTAAATAGCGTAGTAGTGGAGCTTACGCGAGTATTACACATTTAAATTAAACACATTAACGGTTTAAAACGCGTTATATATTATTTAAACTTATTTGAAAATTGTTTTAACTACGGCTCGACGTTTCATATGCTTTGCACCAGCAGCGGTCACGGGAAGACTAAAGATGGAGGGCGTCTCTGACGTTAAAGTAAAAACAAATAAGTTTAATTGTAATTAATATATATCGCGTTTTAAACCGTTAAAGTATTTCATTTCAAAGATATTAGCTAATTTAATTTAATTTAAACTATATAAAGTTTATATCTATAGTTTTGGGGTTTCGTTTTACAAATAAATATTAAATACACGATGGAAGTATGCTGAGTGGACTTTTGTACGGAAACACCCAAGTGACTAGCTTTAGCCTCAGCGTCGGAGGAAGAGAAAATGTTTGGTGAAATTCAATTTTGCTTTGATACTGCCAACTCTTTGTTATGAGAAAACAAAGTAGATGCGAACAAATAAGCTTACATTTTTTATTTTCCTTATAGGAATGTTTAATTTGATAATTATCTTAAAAACCGTGATGTATAAAAGCTAATTTCGTTGTTCTACTTGCTATTTTGAAAAACATTATTTAAATAGCTATACAGTCAAATAGACCTATAAGTAACACTACTATTTAATCCATGTAGGCCCACAGCTGTGTACCGCTTTCATCCTTATAGGTAAAAGTGTTCTAGCATTTAACCCACCAAGCTTTGGGGCCAAGACCTTACATTGCATATTTTTATTTTCCCTGTTGACATTTGCTTCTTTACTGTACTTTGTTTTATTTTGCAACGTTTGTAAGAAATCGCCAACAAAAAGGCCGCCTTTGCACTAACATGTATATTTGTATATTTTAAGTGCCTATTTTCTACTTCAGTGTACATATTATGTGTTTGCAAAAAAGAGTTTTATTATTATAACACTGAACATTAGCCTAACGATGTAGTTTCCTTTCTTATTTTTATAAATTTTGAGATATTTGATAACTTAACTAAACTTACATCAGTTTTAACCAAAAATGTTTCCAACGAAAAAGCTCTTGTATAAACGATTTGATACTTGCTAAAAACAGTCTAATATGTAGGTATTCATTACAGAAGACTTGCCTAATTAATAAATTATATTTAATAAAGCTAAAGTAAATAAATTTGAATAAGATCAAACGACTAATACGGGGAAAGTTGAAAGATTAAAAGGAAATTGTAGAATGTAAATTAATACAGAAACCCAATTATTATTAAAGACGCTCCGTATTATGTAGGTTTGGAAAGAGTAGACAGATAAAAGATTTTTGTTTGAAAATAATTAGACTTATTTACTCTTCTTCTTGAAATCATACGTACTATTATGTATCTTGTAACTTGTAACGTGAGTGGAGTAATTCCTTCTACGTTCTTGGAGATGGAAATGGATTCCATACCAAATAGCTGCTCTAAATCTTATAAATGAGTATTAAAGAGAATAAAATATGTATGTAAGAATGATTCCTCCTTGAATAATCTAAAAAATGTCAGCGATAGTCAAGAAAAATGTATCATATAATTTATGTAAGCATATATTATTAGTATTTATCGTCAATACAAACCCACATTAAAAACGAATTAAAAAAAACTAAACCCGAACCCAAACAAACTACTTGAAATAAGAATGTCTAAATAACCATTATTGCTTTATTTAAAGTGGTGTAATAAAAACCACCATGAGTATAATGATTAAGTAGTCTTAAACAAAACAGTTTAACAGTATAAAACGCGAAATATACAAGCCACGGCTGCTACAAAGCATCCGAAACGTCGGCCGTAAATTAAAATAATATTTCGAGTTTTAAACCGTTAAAAGTGTTTTATTTAAACAATGTACTCGCGTAAACAACTGACAATACTTGAGTGGCCTTAATTAAACTTTAGTCAAAGGCTTCACACAATTTCGACTCCTACATTTTGTAAATTGAGATAACGAAAAACACCTAAAACCTGAAAAGGTTATTAATTAAAGAAAAGCATTTTCCACAATTAACAAAACAGGGGACGTCTCAATCCAATTTACGCCATAATTATTATGTCATCGAAGAAGGATTTAATTAAAGGCCTTTTGAAGGCCTCCGAGGTAATTGCTATTCAATGACTCTTTGTAGTTCGAGATTATGTTGTTTTTACTTAAACCTACTGTCTAGTTCTAAGTCCATACAAGACAAAGGCCGTTCCGTTAATCTCAACAGAGCAGCTTTTTATTTTCACACAGCTGAATGAACAAATGGTACATTGATTTTATTATCCTGCCCTGTTGACAGTGTTTTGAGGAACGTAATTAATTTTATAAAACGAACTCATTTGGAATGCATAAGGAATATACGCTAATAAGATTAAAATGCAGATTAAAAATGCGAATACTGGCTGAATATATGCTTTAAAATAAAATGTTTTAAATACTTGAATGAAGATTTAAATACTAATCGCATTTCGGTTTGTGGATTTCTGAATTTTTTATTTTTTTTTTAATTTTCTCCATCATAAAAAAATATATTTTACATTCCGGGCAATATCATCTTCGGTCAACTAAAGCTGTTTGTCCTCCTGCTACGAGCATTGGTTATGTTTTTTTTAACAATAATTAAAACAATTACAGCAATTCATAAATTTGGTGAGCACCACACCCAGAAATTATCAGTTACAAAACTATGAAACGTTAACAATAACTATTTCCGCGATATCCAATAGAATTGCGAGTGAAGTGGAAAAGTCAGTTTGTCGTAAGCCTATTATGGTTATAGAATCCGTTTTGAACTCGCTTTTAATACTACAAAACGCTCCGAACACAAAGCTCCTGTACATAAATGCTCTAAACAATTATTCTGTGAAACTAGGTATTCGGGCTTAGCGTATTCTTGATTCCGGAGCATTCTTGTGTTTTACAATTTTAGAATTAAAAAATGTATACAAGACACTAGGTCTTTGTTAAAGCCTTACTTAAAACTAGTAAGTAATAATTCGCTTACCAACAACAACGTTACTAATCTCTGTTATATGATAAGTATTTGGTATATAATGATATATACATACGCAGAATATTATAAAAAAATAATTAGGTATCCTTGAACGAAATAGGTAATGTATTTAGCAGACATCTAAAATAAAAATTGTATATATTATATTACGAGTAATTAACATCTTAATAAGATGAAGTTTTTTTTAGGGTCAAATAGCTAATGTTTAAATAAAACACTTTAACGGTTAAGAACTGATTAGACTATTTTAAACTACGGCAAATGTTTTGCAGCAGCCTGGTCACGATCATCTGTTTTATATTAATTAAAAAGGAAAACGCCATTTCATTTTATTAATTGTTTTTTATTTTTATTTTGTAATTTTTTAATGATTTTAATTTTTTTTTAAACTGCATATATTTTTAATATTATTTTAAAATTAAATATAAAAAAACACTTTAACGGCATGACGCGATATATATTAGTTAGTTAATTAGGTGTAAATGTGGGAAGTTAAATATTTTTCATATATACTTTATATCGAGTTTAAACTTATGTGTATTTATTTAATGTACTACTCGCGTAAACTACAGGTATACATAGTTTTCTTTTAATTTTGTCTGTAAAAAGTATTCCTTAGAACAGTACTATTGTTGGAACAATAATAATTATTCAGTATTTGATAACTCGATCACATGGTGTGAAACAACGGTTCACTTGACTGTGATGGTGGGTCATTCATGTGATTAATTTTATCTGGCGATAGCCGAGTGGCCAGATTTAGTGAGGTATACAGAATCTGCATTGAGTGTTCTCCTAATACACAGATCACTATTTAGGAAAATTAAAATTATCTGTTATATGCAATAGTTTTAATAAAAGAGACAAATAGGCGTGGCGTTAACTTGATGGATGGTGAAATACACAGTGATATAAAATCTAAACAAGATGTGTTGTGGGCCTATTTCGGCTTTGAATATTCGAAAATGCCTTTTAAATTTAGAATTCGAAACCCACAACTTGTTGATTATTAGCCGTACTTGAGTATGATTACACCAATAAAGTAAAATTAAATTTTTGACGGTTACAACCCAAAATATATACGTTAAAGTAGACTTCGATATGACATTACAGGTCATTAAATCAATCAGTCGGGTCAGTAACAAAACTAACATATTTCGCGTTTTAAACCGTCAGTTGTGTTGGAACTTCTAGTAAACTTAGTCTTTTTCATGGTATATTTCCATTTAATTACTTAATATATATTTTTCTACAGGAGTAGGTGCATTATTTTTTCTTGATATTTTTACTAAAAGGTCAATATTTTATTGAGCATTTTAACGAATTCCCGCACAAGAGACGTAAAATATCGTAAGAGTAAACAAACGTTAAATATTTAATTAAAAGCGATTATTCCGGCAGTTTTCCGTTTTATACCCGTTTTATGGATATAGTAAATAAGTTTATCGAGTTTTGTGTAGCGAAAGGGCTGCATGGCTACTATTGACCGCAACCAATTTTCGGTATTTCAATATGCGATAGTGCCTCTATGTCCTTCTGGACACTCGACTGCAGATCTACGAGGTCCAGGGTTCGAATCGTGAGGCGAGTGAAAAAAAGGTTTTTGTATTTAGAATTCTAAAATTTGAAAATCAATGCTTCCGTCTAAAATCGAACGCGGTGTAACCAATGCAATAAATGCTAACTAAGACAAGAAGATTTTTTTTTATCGAACTAGTATTTCCTGAGACTAGCGCTTTCAAACAAACTAACTCTTCAGCTATATATATTAGTAGATATAGATATCGTTTGAAGACTTTAATATTTTTCACATGTTATTGCACTATATAATTTAAAAATCGAAAATAAATTGAAAAAAAAAAAATGACTCAGGCAGGACTTGAACCGGCATCGTCAGCGTTCTGCACTCTACCAATTGAGCTACCGAGCCGAGACAATGCCGGCTCAAGTCCTGCCCAAAGCCAAAATCTTTTTCTTTTTGATTCTTCTTTACCATCTTTCTGTCTGATTAGTGACAAAATATATGAGTAACATTTCTACTGTTTTATTTTTTAATTTTTGTTCTATTCATCTCTTTATATGTTATTTGAGTTTAAATTCTACGTGTGACAACATTTGTCCCTTTATTTTTGTTCATAACAACTTACTATGTACATTATGGTAATGTTCAATTAGTGTGATAATAGAGTATATTGTAAACGAATTATAACACTATTATTTTGATGTTTCAACGTGGATGATGTAGCTATATTTGTGCGCTTAGTACATTTTCGATTAAAATAACCGTTATCACCAAAATTAAGTGTAGTTGAATGAAGTAATGAAAGCATTTGATTTAAGTGCTATGAATAATATTGTCGGACGGGTTTGAGGTCCAGGGTTCATATCCCCGGCGAGGCTAGTCACAGATCAATATCTGGTATATTCAAAGAAATACATATAATAAATAAAGCATACTAAGTACTTTACAATTACTTTGCTTACATATATCTAATAAGAGGTATAAAAATTCTTACAGAAGATTCCACTTGGTTTTAAGACAGCGAGTTGAGAAATAACATGAACCCGATTTTAATCCAATCAGTTTGTCTGTTAAAGTATCCGTGTGCGCAGTTTGCTGATCCGCAAAATTGTCGATCTCTTATTGGTTTCACCCCTAATTTAACTTACGGATTGCTAAGATCGTCCCTTCCCAAAGGTGTGTCCCAAACTGTTGATAAATACCACAATTACGTCAAAAGACATACGAGTATCTTATTATATATTATACTAGTTTAAGAGATGTCAATGATATGTACCAGGGTGAAATACCTACTCGGGTTTCCTTTTCAGAGTCATTAGTGAAGCACACATTTCTTTTTCCATTTTTGACTCAAATAACCCTCAGAGCCGATTTTGCATAATAACTTAATCTAACATGGCGAGCACAGGTCTAATTGGATTTCGTGTTTTGTCTGATATTTGTGTTTTGTAACGAAATATGAATTAGAATTCGAAATACTGTGTGTAATTGATTAGAATTTTGCTGCCACATACTTTTTGTGTATGTTTGTTCGATAAAATTATTCTTTACGAAATGTTTCTCGACAATACAACAAACGTCACAAAACTAAAGAATCTAACTTCACATTTACTACCAGTTCTCAAATCAAGGTCGTAGAACGAACAAGAAAAACTGGCAAGAAACTCGCCGCCACTCCATTTTATCGCCAAGTTTAATTTCACAGTCCTTTCATACTTTTAGTTCATTACATATTTTTACTTTAGACAAACAGCACGGAACGCTGACGATGCCGGTTCAAGTCCTGCCCGAGACGAATTTTTTTTCAATTTATTTCGATTTTTAAATTATATAGTGCCTTTATGTGCATAACATGTTAAAATAAGTAGTAACTCAGTAGTTCGACTTATTTGGTTGTCTCAAGTACTCTAGTAGGTACATATTTGAACCATAATGTGTATAAATGAAAATTATAAACATTTAAGTCGTTATTTTCTTTTTGAAGGTTTAAAACACTGCTTTGATATTAAAATAGTACAGCAGTTAAAGTGACTATTCTTGTTTAATATTTTTCATTTATCACAAAGTAAAGACTTCTTTGTTATAAGAACTATTTTCTATCTCTTAAACGTAACATCTCAGTGCTCCAGGCGGACTGAGTTAACAGGGAAATATTTGAACTAGTGTTTGTTTTAAAAAGCTCGTCTTTATGAGAAGCTAAGTGCGGCCCGAATGGAGGTGAATGTTAGAAGATTTATTAATATGGAGTTAAATTGCCGGATGCCTACGAGTTTGAAGGAAACTCTGTTTGCGGGGAAAAAGGGAAATATTAAAATTTACACTATACGAAGGAACAAGTCATTCTTATATGTAAATTTACTTCTTAAAATTGGCAACTTTCTATTCTTATACGCTAAAGTGAAAAGCGTTTTTCACTTCTTTATAGTTTTAGTTTTTTTTAATAATATGCCATTAAGAGCAACACACATAATTACGGTCATGCGGAGACCACGTCTGCTGCAAAGTTTCCGAAACGCCGTAGTTAAAATAATCTGTAAACAAGTCCCTTTCTGTCGCCAACCTCTATTTTTATTTTTCTCGTTCTAGTATATATCGCATACATCTATACAGGTTTTAAGTCTTTCGTAACAGCGTTTGCTGATTCAGCTAAGTTATATTATATTTTTTTAATCCTCAAGATTCAACACCGACAACATATTATATGTCTATGAAAATCGAGGTAGGTATAGTTTTGAACTTCACCCGATCCATCAGTGTTGTAAATTTTTAATTGGTATAAGAAATTGTTAACTTGACAGAGGTTCGGAGTTGGTAAACTTTCTTTTGTTTATGTAATGCGGGGATAGCGGAGGCAAGTTCGGAACACTGCGGTTTTCATGATCTTAAATTAACGAACGCGGGCGGTATTAATTAGTGATTCAAGGTACCATGCGGATAACTATCCGACCATGTGGTTTACTGTTATGCGGGCCACTGTTAGCGCAATATCTTGGATCGCAGGTATCTATCTCTCATTAAAATTGGGCGGTAAAGATCTAAATCCTGTGACGACTGCTACAAAGCATGCGAGACCTCAGGTCGTTGTTAAAATCATTTGTTAATTAGTTCGATTAATATATTTCACGTTTTAAACCGGTAAAGTGTTTTGTTTAAATATTTAAATCCATCCGGTTCTACCACTATCGACACAAAAAAAGGCCGTGGCGTTTAATCGCGTTTCGGTTTTACACTGTCGATAGTGCACCTTGCAGACATTTTACGTTGCTGGGTAATTCACATATCATCATGTGATTGCATGTCTGTCCGCCACTATCATAAAAAATGCGCTTTATATAAAATATTGTACTCTGTTTATTTAAATAAAACACTTTAATGGTTTAAAACGCGATATATTAGTTAAACTTATTTGAAAATGTCTCCCCGTGACCACGGCTGCTGCAAAGCATCCGAAACGTCGGGCCAAAGTTAAAAATCATTTTCAAATAAGTTTAACTAATATATCGCGTTTTAAACCGTTAAAGTGTTTTATTTAAATAATATATCGCGTTTTAAACCGTTAAAGTGTTTTATTTAAATAATATATCGCGTTTTAAACCGTTAAAGTGTTTTATTTAAATGTGTACTACGCGCGTAACTAGACAGTATTTACTCTGTTCATTGTCATAAAAAACACGATTAATTTCTATATTACTTAGAAATCGATTATATATTTTTTTTAAATACGTCACGGGCAAGACTTGAACCGAGCAATAGCACGGCTCAGCGTTCCGTGCTACTGCTCTAACCAATTGACACGGTAACTTTATATAGTGTCATCACGTGCAACAACACGTGAAAAATAAAGTTTACAAATTTCTATATTCCTCACAGCGCAACACGTAGTCTTCAAACCTCAGCAAATGATAATTCTGTCCATTCCTTGAAATCTAGCCGTTATTGGCTCCGAGCTAATCCTACCACGTCAGCTCCCCGACCTTCCTAATCCTTCTCCCTCGCGAAAGCTCTTTGAAACATGTTTTCGGATTGTACACTTCTTCTGATCAACAAGCTTTTAATACGTACCTTTGACCTTCCATTCTTGATCTTATTCTTCCATTCTGTTATTACAATTATTATATTTTAGAGGAATTATAAATTAATAGTGCAACTATTATATGCATTTATATTTATAACATAAGTGTTTTAATAAACTGAGCATTTTCTTATATAGAAGAACAATATAAGAATCCACTTGATATTCTTATTTAGAATCTGTAAAATATTAAAGAATAGAAATAGCTGTTTTATATAAATTTTTGTTTGGCAATTTAACGCTAATATGTTAATAATATTAGCTAAGTATTTTCTGTATCTTTATTTGCTATTATTTCAATGTAATTTTAACTGTAATAGATTTTGTAATATTATTCCATATTTTTTTATTAGGCTAAAAAGTCGTATGGAAAAAGTCGTAACAAGGAATAAAGCTAGTATGAGTACCTACATTGTTGTACTAATCTTTTTTTTTCTCTTCTCCTGTTTTCTTTTTAATAGTTCAAATTAACATGTTGTTCTACATATTTTCAAATAATTATTGACTCAATAGCTCAGTTGGTAGAACAACAAAACAGTATCTCGTATATGGGTTCGAATCCGGTGTCAAATTTTAATTTCTCAATAAAATCTTAATTTTTGTAAAATGTGGTCATTTCATTGACATATAGCAGTTGAACTGTTACTTCTTTTTAAATTTACACTGAGGTTCGGATATTTATAGATTTATTAGTTGACCCGTAACGTTGTTTTGCAATATACATTTACACACATTATAAAAAAAAATGTTACTGCTGGCCCTTATGTATAATAATCTATTCTTGGACATACTGATATTTCAGATAAAATTTTGTTAATATCGGTCGACCAGTTTCGAAGTAGTACGTTAACTAACTGTGATACAAGAATTTTATATATTAGATTTAAATCACCAACTGTGTGGTCTCAAGCGAAACCATAAGAAGGACCTTTGTTTTAACTTACCCTGTAACTAGCCACAGAGCTCACCGCAAGGTGCTTTGTTATTACGAAGACGTTCAGTAGGATCCCATTCACTAATTTGAAGATAAGGCATCTCAGGATACTGATGTTGGATTACACTATTGTTGCGTTTGTATATCAAATACCGGATAGAGGTTACCCCATACCATATTAGACAGACTACATCATGCAATGATGATATCGAATTTACTTGCCACAAGTTAAGAGCTATGATGATCGATCCCCATCTAGGAAATCACGACCAACAGTGTTCCAGGCCAAGACAGGATTTCAAAAAACTAATTTTATTGCATATCACTCGAGATGAGAGAGGCTTTTGGGCCCAAAAAATGTTTTTTTTTATCTATTATTTATTTCAAAATGACCTGACAAAGAGAAGGATGCAATTAAATATACCTCCTCTGTAGGTAAATGGTTAAACGTGTTGCCTAGCATTGCGTTAAGCGCGAGAGGTCCTGGGTTCGAACCCGGAGAAACACTAAATTGTTTCGGTCGGGCAGGGCACAGAAGTCTGATCAACTACTTGCCTGTAAATAAAACCGATCAGTGAAACGGACACAGAAATGTGTTCGCCCCATGCCCCACGAGGGGAAACGGGATTTCACTATATTGTTATATTCACAACGTTGTTTGTTTGAGCATTGAAAAATCTTTTATTTACTAAATATATTATATATCGAAATATATGTTTGATTCCACTTATAAGTTCCAGTTAATACCAGTGGGGATAAAAATGTGTTTTCTATTAGCTACTACAAGTGCATACAAAGTATAATCTAAGAATCTACTAGTCCCCACTTTAATAAATCAATCTTCTTACCCCTTATCATAAACAGTGAAATTATAGTTCAGACGAATTCAAATAACAATTTTATTTACGTCGCATTGTTTCTGCAGTCGGATGGCTTTATGCAATAAAAATACAAAGTAGGAAATATAAAATTATCCGAAGTCGAAAGGAAACAAAAAGTTTAATTTCGACGTAAAATAAAATGTCACAGAGTAAAAATAAAAGTTGTCGTAAACCGTAATTATACGTCTCTCAATGTAAAGTGCCCTATAGCGCTTTTATTTCTGAAATTACAGAAGTTAAAGAAATTCCTTTTTTGCTTTTATGTATTGGAAATTGTATTAATTATATAATTAATATATAAAAATACAATACAAAAAAAAATTGTAAGCATATACATATCTTTAGTTAGTTAGTACCTAAAGAAATGTTAAAAATTAATGTGATTTAAAAAAAATCGAACCTACAGCCTCAGCTACCGCGTCGTCTCTATACAAATTGTCAATATTTACTTAGACCGAAAAACTGTAAAACCTGAAAGCTTTAAGCGAATAACTAGCATTATTTTTAAATACTGATTTTCACAATAAAAATTTATTTTAAATACGTAAAAAGTACTATTGTTGTGTATAACCAGATTTATCTTTCGTTACTGTAACGAGTTGGTAAGCTAGCTCATCTCGAAGCACGAATAGAACTACCAGTGTTAAAGAGACCTAGGAACACATTTTGTTCAACTGTTTGTTTTTGTACTTGGGCGTTAAGCCGTACTAAAAGCATATAAACACACATTATGATATTGTACTGTACGGTGGATTCCATCAAAATGCAAACCGAGCTTTGAAGGCAGAGTCAAGTTAGACCTTTGATTGCAGATAGCAAACGTTTGCTGTATTTCAGGAGAGCCGCATCAATTATTCAAATAACTACGTACAGAAATTGGCTCGACAAGTAATATTGCGAATATTACTTAGAGAGCATGTAAGCTGCTTAAGTTCCACGTATCTTGGGGACAACGGAGTTGTATCGGGAGTATATTGTAAGTCCGGACTGGCAAACTACTTGGTTAAGTGCCTTTATTAATTTAATGAAAAGACTTATGGAGCGATTCAATCACTCGGCTTGGGTGTTTGGAAAACAGTGTTCTGCGAAGCTGGTTTTATGCTTAAGTTTACGTATTGGAAAGTTTGTCTAAGTTCACCATGACAAATTAATTTACAGGTAATGCATTAATGGATATATGGAATCCAGAGATCACATTTACTAAACAAAACACTCCTGAAACAAAATACTACATTTGCAGAATCTTTTTGTAGATTCAAATACTACAAAAAGATGATTAAAATATAATTAGTAGCATAGACTGTACATATATAAGAAATATAACGTTTCCATGCTTTTTAATTAAACACTTTAACGGTTTAAAACGCGATGAATATTAGTTTATACTTACTTGTATTATTTTAACTACGGGCCGACGTTTCGGATGCTTTGCAGCACGGTCACGGGGAGACTAAAGATGGAGGATGTCTCTGACGTCAAAGTAAAAATTGCTACGCTAGCGCCATCTGTTCCGTCAATGTTAGTATTTGGCAAAATTGGCCATTTTCCAGGCTTCTTACTAATGTAAGATATGTACTAAAATGTTTTAATAACAAACATATACTTTTTTATAGTACTATTAATTTAATGTAGTTAGTTAATGAATACTAATATACTTTAAGTCGAAGTAGAATTAGTCTACTCCAATCTGAACCATTTTATTTTTTAATAAGGTCAAAGATATTTTCTCCAGCGTCATATATGTTCCTAGAATTCATAAGCGACGCGTTCCCGAAACTCAAAACTTTGTTTTTTAATAAAATAGTGGCTACAGATTCAGTGCACTTTGTTCATTATTATATATACTGCATTATTTATACATATTACTACAAAAAAACTAGTAAACGTATTTTCTAGTTCTAAAAATAAATTTTACAAGATATTTTTATGCTATGCCATCACAAGTAAAAAATATAAATATTACGAGTTTAAACTGAAAAAAAAAACACGGGCAGGAATTGTACCTGCATCAGCAGCGTTCCATGCTCTTGCTCTAACCAATACTGGCATGTTAATTCAATTGAGCTACCGTTATTAGTTTAATTTTTTTTTTGACTTGGGCATGACAGGATGTAGGAACCGGCATCGTCAGCGCGTAATTTACATGTATACATACGTTGTAAACGTCTTATATACGTATACATTACGTTCTTACATTCATGCACCTGTGAGTCGCATTTTTACAATTTATTTTCCATTTTTAAATTATATAGTGCCATTATGTACAATAACATGTGAAAAATATTAAAGTTTTCAAAAGTAAAGTTAATATGCTTATCTTCAGATGTCTATACTTAGATTTGCGTTCTTGTATCATCGTTAGGTTTACCTTTGGGTGCGCGATTATTCCGCAGTTTAGAACGCTCCTTGCAAACCAAGTTGTGGTCGTTAGTGCGAACATGCTTGGCTTAAGAATATCCAACGTTATGATAAATGGAGAATTCTAAAGTTTTTAATATTAGTCTTGTATGTGTACATTTCATTCGTGGCTGTAAGTTTTGTTTAGATTTCAGCTCCACGGATTCGTATTCTATATAGATAAATAAATATATTTTTTACAATACGCTTTTAACGGTTTAAAACATGAAATTGTTCGCTTTACTTATTAGGGACGACCCGACAATTAGGATGATATGCAGCTGCTGTCGCCACGAGGTGGCTAAACGTGCAAGACTCCCCAAATATGCTAACCTAGCGCCATCTGTTTTCTCTTAGTTAAAATGCGAATAAACTAGCTTGGCGGAGTCTTATTGAGATTTTTACGAAAGTTAAAATTTGTTTTCTATTTTAACTATATATACAGCTTTCAAACATGCCTATCTAAATAAGAAATAAATATGCTTAGATAAGAGCTAGATTCAATATCTTATACCTTAGTAATTAACAAATAACTTTTTAACTCATACTTGTTTTTTCTACCCTTATTAGTTCACCCTTTCGACTCATTTTACGATCGTTTACAAATTGTTCCTCCCCGATTTAAACTAAACGGTTTATCTGACCAAATTAAACGTTGTTACGTATCGCTCTATTAGACAAGAAAGCGATAGTATAATTTGGGCTGTTAGGTTGGCGTGAGTTTCTAAAATCGATCGAGTTATGGAAGTGTAGCACGATGTTAGTGTACACTGTAAAATCTCTTCATAATTTAAACCAAGCAGCATTTTTAAAACACGCAATTAATTTAATTATTAATAAAGCCATGTAATTAAATCATATTCTGGTTTCTGTGTATGGATTTCCGAATATCAAAGCCAAAATAGGTCGACAGTGATCTTCTTGATGTGATATTTGGCTCAGCTATTTCACATCTATCCCACAAAAAAAATATTTAAGAATATTATACCCGATCGAAACTATTGTTATTTTTATGTGGATGGATTTGAACCTAAAGCGATTACCATTAAGCCACGAAGGCAGCTAAGATATTTATTAATTATTATTTATCTACATATAAAACAATCCTCATTTATAATAAAAATATTCATAAATAAATGATCTCCGTAACCACGGCTGTTGTAAAAATCTTTTTATCAGGTCATAATTCCTTATATAAAAATTCACGTACATATATCGTTAAATCGTTGAGTTTTAGTTATATACTTTTAGCATATTCAAGTAGCACCTCTAATAATAGTCTATATCCTGAATAACCCAGTTACTGTCTCAACATTAAAACAGAATAACATCTAAGCATCTTAATTCCCGCTTGGGAAGTGTTCACCTTTTTCCTAAAAACAAATTAATCCACAATAACACGCAAATTGTCGTAAAACCTTGGCACTACCTGCGCGAAGGCTTCTTTACATCAAACGGCATAACAAAATTCATACATTATGTATAACGGCTTAATGGAGCCGGCATGAGGTCAGGCCGACTTGGTATTAAGAGCTTTCGGGGAGTCCAGACGGCCGAGGGGCGGAACCCAAAGTGAATATTATAACAGAATAATAATATACCTTATTTTCCAGCTAAATAATCAGTCGGTTGCGTACCAATCTGAAATTCGCTAGTCAAAGAGCCACCATTAGCAGATGTACACAGAGGTACTGACACTTCCAGATGTAGTGCGCTTAAGGTTCTAAGAAATTTCGTGCTTAACGGGCGAGTGTTGCGCCTCAACAGTTTCGATAGCTAGTTATCTAACAGTTACATATTTCCGTTTTCTGTAACAAACTACTTCACCTAAATTGTATCTAACAAAAGTTGGTAATCTGTCATCGTTTGTCATAAAGAAATATCCAAAAATTTATATAATAATATTAATGCCATCGAATACACGGAATAATAAAGTGTTTAAACTTCTATTAACTTAATACTTCTTACTTACAACGTTATAAATGACTATGATAGAGAATTTAAATACATTACAAAGATTGTGAAGCGACTATGAACCGTCTTTTAGAGCTATGATCGTGTTACGCATTAAGCGCGAGAAGTCCTGGATTCGAATCACAAAGAAACAATAGATTAAATACTGTCTATAGTTTACGCGAGTAGTACACATGTAAATAAAACACATTAACGGTTTAAAACGCGATATATTAGTTAAACTTGTCTCCCCGTGACCACGGCTGCTGCAAAGCATCCGAAACGTCGGGCCGAAGTTAAAAATCATTTTCAAATAAGTTTAACTAATATAACGTTTTAAACCGTTAAAGTGTTTTATTTAAACAATAGATTGTTTCGTTCCGACAAAGAATAGAAGTCTTATCAATTATTTGCTTGTAAAATAACCGAGAGAAACGGACACAGAATGTGTTCACCCCATTTGTCCCGGGTGAAACGGGAATTCACTACTACTGGTCTAAAAGTCTAGACTCTAGAGCTTTAAAATATAACCGTCGATCTACTTTAATCGAATAAGATACATTCCAGTTGTAACAGTGGAATAAATCTGAGATTAATTAAAATACTTTAGCATCTGCATGAATGTAAGATCGCGTTTGGGGCGAGCTGAGCTGCATTTACATAAGTTACGGGCCAGAGCTGGCCAGGTTGAAGACATGGAATTAGAATGAAGGCTTCTAATTACCTTTTAACAGTCGATTTTACTTCTAGAGGAAAAATACTTTAAAATCTTAGCGCTTATACTTTGAAGGTACTACTGAGTTAGAAAATTCAAATTTGGAATGAATTTTTGCTCTATTTCTATTAATGACAGTTCATGTCTACACTGTACAAAAGGAAAGAAAATTATAATATTTTGAATATATAGAGATTCAATTTAATTCTAATTTTTTTTTTAATATTCCCATTGAGTATTGTCTTAGTTCACCAGTAGTACTCATTTAAAGAAAACACTTTTAACGGTTTAAAACGCGGTATATGTTAGTAAACTGTGTTTTAATATGACATACGGCTCGACGTTTCGAATGCTTTATAGCCGTCGTCAATAAACTTAAGTTGAGTAACATTTCGAGTTTTAAACCGTTTAACGTCTTTTAAATGGAAGGTCAAAATATGAATTTCACTAATGATGTATTTAATAATTACAAACCTTGTAAAGATAAGTTAAATTTGATTGCAAAATTAACAAGGTTTTGTAATGTATTTTCTCTTCAAATCAATTGTTAGACTAACGTAGACTAAAGCGCATTAGTTGAGAAGTATTCGTACAATAATATTTAGCTCGAAGCGACGTTTACGATGTTTTCTTAGCATTTCAGAGGTCCATTCATAATTTCCTTTGAACATGAAAAATTCAGCCGCTTGCATAATTCCCTAAGTTTTTCAAAGTACACACGAGACGTAACAATGTCGTCAATTCAACGGAATACATTTGAAAGTCACAAAACAAATATGGTCCGAAGCGGAGATAAGGGCTCGCAAAATAAAGCCTCGGGTGGGACCTAAGTAAACCCGTTACTCAGAACCGCTACAAAGTCATGAAGAAACCACAGTTGGACCTTTGGACAATAATGCCATGGGCAAATATTCATATTTAATTCTATCGTGGTAAATATACGGACGACATGAAGTATGTCGGTTATAAGGGGTCAAAATAATTAATTGTATAGGCGAAATCTACACTCGCCCAAAACTAACCATTCTGTAACATTTGTGAAATACATTTTTAACTCTTGTTTTTAAACTTTGGTTATATTCATTTTTTTTTAATTTTATAGTTAGTTATACCATTTTAAAATAAACATACATTTATTGTTTTAAACTATTTTCAACTTACTACTTTTGCTTAACAAGTTTTTTAAATATAACTCTTTTAACGGGTTAAATCGCGTATTATTTAATATTTTTTATATGTTATTGCAGATGAAGGCGTAATATATTAATTTTGACTATGAGCTCTCGCAAAAAGCTTTTTAAAAAAAAAAAAATATACACCAACCCGTTTTTTTTCCCTTTTTCTAAGAAATTATTATTTCAAATCTTGTATCGTATCACTCATGTTTAAAAACGCTTTTCAAATCAGCTTAATAGTTTCCAATATTACCGTGTCCAAACTAACAAACTTTATAATTATATCGAATACGTCGGTGACCCTTTAAATAATTTGTTTTTATTCAAGAACTTAGTAAAAGTACTATAGAGGATCACACCTTTAACCTGTCACATGCAAATTTATATCCACTTCAACATTTGACGAAGGTACAGAGCCTAGACAGTGAATAGTTAATGTTTTATCCAAACAGATAAATATGTAAGTTTGTTTGGAATTTGAGAAGCATACTCAGAGAAATGAGAATTCCGATACACAAATTCTAAGAATATTTGTGTCGGGCTCCTTAAGGTAATGGTGGCAATAATTTCAAAGATCGTGGGTTTGATATTCAATTCTAAACAATTTATAGTCAAAAACCTATTTATTACCACGCAAAAACAACCGAATTATTATTATGATTAGTCAAAGACTTCGCCCGCGTACAATAGTTATTTTAGGCATCAACACTTGTCTTTGCAAACCTTTTCAACTCTGTAAATTAAAGCTGTTACCCACATCGTCATCCGCGTCCCGTCGTTATTGCAAGTTAGTCTTAATAAGATCGCCTTTTAGCGTCCTGGACATTTTTTAGATCATTCAAAGAGGATTCATACTTATTGAAGGTATCTTGAAACGTTTGCGCAACCTACACATCGGAAAGCCACATAAATGAATAATTTAGCCGTTCTTTATTACATTTCCCGCTGTTTCTTCGCTCCTGTTAGTCACAGCGAAATGTTTAATTTAACGATCCTCTGACCAACACAAACGTATCATTTCAATTCGAACTAGTAGTTCCTGAGATCAGCGCGCTCAAACAAACAAACTCCTCAGCTTATTATATTAGTCAAGATAGTGTTAAGTAAGCTCTTATAATATTTTTAATGGCCCAACTCGGTAGCAAACTGTAGAGTTCTCGAAACAGGGATTCAATTTTCTTTCGGGTGTACATAACTCTTCATACAAACGTGTTAAACTCCATGTGTTATTCTCTGTGTACCTCTATAAATTTGACGGAAGGCATGAGTGTGCGGTCACTTTACCGTCCCCGAAAAGGTTTATTAATAATTTATGAGGAAAACCAAAAATTATGTCTAAATAATAATATGGTATGTAAATCTTGTTATACAATTGAATATCTATCTAGATCTCTTAATAATTACTAAGCATATACATATAGATATATAAATTATAATTTTGATTTTTTTTTTTAATATTGTATCAAATCCTGTTTCTACCAGTGGGCAATGGGGCGAACTTTGTCTCTATAAAACAGAAGAGACATAAACATTAACTTATCTAAATTATAATATTACTACTACTATAATAATGAGCGAACTAGCGATGTAACGCGTTACGTAACGAAGCGAAGTCTCGTAAGGAAATAGTCTTTAAAACTGTCTATACTGTCTTACACGAGTAGTACACATTTAAATAAAACACTTTACGGTTTAAAACGCGATAAATTAGTTAAACTTATTTAAAATGATTTTTAATCGTTATTTATTGCACTACAAACCAAGGGATACAATACAATAACTTTAACGGTTTAAAACGGATATATTAGTTAAACTTATTTGAAAATGATTTTAACTTCGGCCCGACTGGATGCTTTGCACAAGCATATAACAAAGTAATATATCTCGTTTTAAACCGTTACATTGTTTTATTTAAATTTAACGTATTGTAGTTTTTGGGGTCCGTACTAAAAAGGCTAAAACTGCTAACAAGTGTAAAATAACTATAGATTACGATAAAAAATTGTTCTGAAACTTATTGTTGATTACGTAATTAATAGTACGGTTCCCTTCGTGCGCGAATCATTATTGTTCTTCGTGTGTTATTATTAATTAGAATGACCGTATAATTAGCATATTTTTCTAATAGCATTTCCATACAGATGCAAGGGATATTTATGGATATAGTTCGTTAAGTTGAATAAACTCCACACACTCATTGGTTCTATGTAATAATTTAGCACCTGCCTTAGATTGAACTTAGCAAATCCTTGTGCATCTAAGCGAGACGGAACCGTTGTAACTTGTAATGCATAAGTTGTTATTTAGATTAAGGAGTTGCATACATGTTTCGACTTTGATAGTTTGGAGTTACCTTGATGTTAGTTTATCTGTACACGGCATATTATTATAACATAAAAAAGCGGAATTTATTAGTGATTTCTAAAAATTCATTGTAGTTAAATTGTAAATAAGTTGACTAATATATTTCACGTTTTCAACAAATGTGGGTAAAAAAACACATTTTTAACGGTTTAAAATACGAAATGTATTAGCTAACTTAATCACAATTTAATTCAAACACAACTAATTTTAAATAATTCAACTTATAAATTTCGCGTTTTAAACCGTTAAATGTGTTTTATTTTAATGTGTATTACTTACAGGGCGAACGACGAGCAAGTGCGTAAGCTCCCATTCAAACTATAGTAACTTACAGTCGCCGGCGACTAGTCGACAGTACTGGACACAGTAAACACAGGACATAGATGTCGGAAGAGATGGCTCGGGACTACTACGGGCTGTACAACCATTCTAGGTCCTGCCTGTTGTTTATTCGGTAGTAAAAGCCATAATTTCTTGAAGAACCAATGATTTGCATCATAAATATATGATTGGACTTCACTTATTCTATGGCATAAAATAGTATTAAACAGTAGTTGTGAGTAGAACTGGCACAAAAAAATGTCTGCTATATGCGGAGGAAAGAGGAAGAAGGGGTTTGTATGGCGATCGTGTATAACCAGCCTTAATTGCAATTATTTTCGTGCATGTTTCATTGGACGCGAGATTAAATAGAAAAAGTGCATTTTTACTCTATATGGGACGCTCAGCGGAGCATAAATGCCATGATCAACCATCGTAACGACGAGGAGCGTGATCGTGTTGACTTTTTTGCTTCGCGATTTTCCATAAACACACTCAATTCAGTGCGCAGTGTACGATTTATTTGCTCGATGTTTAATGTTTTCTTTTCTGCGTCCGTTATTTTTAATATGTGTTATGTTTACGGCATTCTGCTATGATGTACTTGCCTTTGCTTGACATAAACGACTTAAACAAATAAAATAAAAAATCAATTAAAGAAATCCCTTTTATCCGTTTATAACGCAAAATGTATGTTAGTTCAAAGCTGAAGATGTTTTGTTTAATTTATTTATTGGTTATTAACTACGATTCTAATATATTTCGCGTTTTAAACCGTTTAAAGATAAATTTAATTTATTTAAATATGTACTTCACTCGTTAAGTAGTGACAGTACTTAAATAAAATAAAGTTTCGTGGGCCCCGACAAATTTTTCACTTAAGAATTACGTATATAGATGTTGAAGCAATTTTGAGATAGTTGAGTTATTTTATTTGTTCATTTGTTTCATTTGTTACAGTAAGAAAGTCGAACATATTGTTTTTTTTTATAAAATACCTGTTTCAAGAGTGAGTCGTCTCATACGCAGCGCTTCCACCTGTGATACATGTTGAAAGCAACTTGTTATCAGACAACATGGAGTTTTTTCTAAGGGTACCAGAAACATCTCAAACATAAAACCATATAATTAGCACTTTTATGTTAAAGTGTCCTAATAAAATTATGTAAATGTTACATATATACTTGTTCTAAAGAGGCGTTAATTTAAAAATCTACTTATATAAGTAATAATACAAGCTTTTGACGAACGCCTTGGTGTAATGGTAGCTAATAGCTAATGAGTTCGATCCCCACCAGGTCCAATATTTTCAAATCAGTTTATAATTTTTCTTGAACATTTTGGACTACTTCTGAAAATCTGGATGTTGAATGGTAGGAACAACGAAATTCCGTCCAGGTCATGAACCACCGTACACAGATGAAAAGCCGTGAAGTTTAATCAGTGGATTTGAGAATATCATTGCCTTAATAGGCCGATAGCGCATCTTGTTTAAATGTTATGGCTTGGGTTTTACCTACCATCGAGTGAACCCCTTTTCTGTACTCCTCTATTTTAAAAAAGCTTAGTAAATGTCCCAGATACCGAAAGCTTATCGTGACACTGTCCTCAATGCTTATTTCGTAAGCCCTACTTCCCACAGCCCAATGTTAAGGTCAGGTTACGTAAGGCCGTAGACGGCTTGGCGGCGCGTGCGCTAGGTCAGTGACCGGGGCCCAAATGGGCGCGACTATTTGAATTTGGAATTCGCTTGTCCACTTAACTCAAGTTACATATATAGTGATGTAATGGTCTATTATTGTATAAGTGAAGCGTAACCTGTTAATGGAAAATGAACTTTAATGATATTAGGTTTAAAGCAGTATATTGCTTTGAAAGCTTTAAAAGCTAATCCGGTTTTGCCAAGTATATTTTAATTGAACTTTGTCCGGATTTCATTGCAGACTATGATAAAAAGTGACTTATTATTGCTGCCTTTTTTAATTTATTTTAAATAGATCTACATTATTTTAAAATTTAATTAATTAATTAATGTGCGTTAGTTGGGTATAAAACTTTTAATTAAAATGTATTTAGAATGTTTAGTCACTAAAATTAAAATAAATAGACAAGTTCCACCTTTACAACTTGTTCTTAGTCAACACAGCCTTTTAGTGTGTTTTGAATTCGAATCCCTGATAAAGGTTTTTTTTAGTCTATTGACAAACAGTTGAATTACCTCTTCTTACTTTGGTTCTTCTTTAAATTTTAACATAAGCAGTGGCGGCGCTAAACCATGCGTGGGCGTCGGCGAATTTAGGTGTCGTGACTGCGGCGTTTGGGATGCTTTCCAGCAGCTATGGTTATGGGTGGTCATGAGGTCAATCGATGATATAAGTTTAACTTATATAATTCGCGTTTTAAACAATCAAAAGTATTGTATTGTTTATTACATCACTCGATGACTACGCGTATAAACTACATACGTGTTGTATCTGTATGTAGTTGAAGTTTAAAGGTAATTGCGAACATATTGGAAACAAAACCACAATCCTTTAGTTATTCTTGTCATACGTTATTATGATGGCCCACCTCTACTGTACTTAATTAAGCATATTATGAATAGACTAGCTGTAAATGTTATTTTGCCATATTTAGACGAAATTTGATTCCCATAAAATCTTGAGTTAATCTTTATAGATAAATATATATTGTCACTGGCATTTTTTTTAGATTATTTATAAAAGAATAATTCTTTTACGCACATTTTTGGGCATCTTAAACGGTTTTCGCAAATCGTAATTTTCCCCATTTTTTTCCACATTTCCCTATATTTCTTCGTATATCCTATTGGTCGCAGCTTGGTGTTTTATAGCCTAAAGCCTTCCTTCAAAAATAGACTATTTAAGACGAAAAATATATCAATTTGAACCAGTCCTTTCTGAAGACTAGCGCGTTCAAAATAACTCTCCAGCTTTATAATATACTAATATAGATTTATCGAAATTATAAGCACGTAGATAGTTTTCTATTAAACAGACAGTCTTGATGAGACAAGCTCGCAAGTTCAGATCTGTTAATCTTGCGTTAGTTAAACACGCTCCGTAATTACCTTAGGTACATGCCGCGTCAAGAATTAATTAATAGTATCGAAAACAGACGTTCTGTGACTTGTGAGAAGGTGAGAAGTTTGATGTGGTATCAGACTATCTATTATACATTTTTGTATGTATGTATGTATGATGCACTTGTATTTACTTCTTCGTCACTTATCTTTGTACACATAAAACATAAACACTCATATACAGTCTTATAAAATATTTATAATCCGTTGTGAGAGTTTTTCCTTAGCCCTTTTTAATGGGCCTTGCGTCAGATTATGTCGCTAGGCCTACATAAATTTACAAATTATAAAACATGGAAATTTTAACACTGTGAATACATTTAAACTATCTACATAATAGAATATTGTAATATAACTTAATTAGCATCCTACCCTCCACGGACAATGGAAACGAGATACTACTATACTACCCTCTGAAAACTATCTATCTTATCTGTAACTCGCAACGCACATACCCCAATTTACCCCCACCACAAATACATACTTAAATATTAACAATATAAAGAAGTAAACAATCTAAAAGTATTACGCGTCAAGGGCGAAGGGTTCGAATCATGGGAAAGATTACGTTGTTTCAGTCGGTTAGGGCACAGAAGTGTGATGGACTATTAAATGATTAAAAGATTTTATTATAACAGGAAATGCATAGAGGCTGATTTTGGGATGTCACTGTACGATGTTTACCTATCTATTGTATTGTTGTGAACTACTTTATCTCTATATTTAATAAAAGCATATAAAAACTGGGTGATACAAAGATAGTAACAAAATAGAAAATATATTTAATATTAGTTAACCCGGCAAACGTTGATAGTCATATATATATTATTTGTAAATAATATTTGGGAAGAAAGTAGTAACTAACTTACTTCGAGTGTGTGGATATGAGTAAAAGAGACAAAAAATAAAAAACGTATGCTCATACCTAATGCATGTATATCCAAAATTGTATTAAAATCGGTTCCGCCGTATTGGAGGAGTTTGCGCACAAACAGGAGAATTTTATATATTAGATTAAACCTATCTGTATGTAGAAGTTTTTATATCAAAAGGCTTTGCACGGATCATCTAGCAATTTTCACGGTATTAATACTTGAAATAAAATGTATTAACAGTACAATACGGGAAATATACATATTAGCTAACTTAGAAAACCTTAAAAATATTTTATTTTTCCTCGTGTCAACAAATACTATAGATTTGTTAATCTTAATGCTATTCACTTGTTGACTCGGAGTTGCCGTCAGTAAGACTTTTATTTATTGGTACTAATTTAAGTACAGTTTGCAACACAATTTTGCATTTTCAAGAAAATTTAAGTCTAGATAATTCTTTCTTTAAGAATTATTTATTATTTGTTAAACTCTTCGTTACTTATTTATAAGTTTAACATTTATAACATCACTCACCCAGCAATTATTTGTACACATTTCAATTAATTTGCTTAAATATAATTAATTACTTAAATAAAATGGTTATCTAAAAGCTGTACTATAACAAGAAAACCTTTTTAGTATTAGTAACATTTATTAAGCAAAACACATCTTAAATGTAGAGTTTCTTATTGTTCCGTATTGCCAAGCGTTTTGTTCTCGGGATTATAGGATTTATTGGAAGGTCCATAAACGAACAGTATATATTGATCTCAACAAACATTTCGTCTCATTAGAGTCGTATTTATTTGATTACTCGGAGCCGAATTCAAACAAAAATCTCTTTGTTTGATAGGTATTTTGTTTAGATATGACCTCAGTGAGCCCACTAACGAGATAAACTCGGATTTTGGATTTAGCATTTAAAGCTCCTTGAAAATACAAGCAATATTTGTGATTTCTTTTGTTTTTTTTTTAACGGCATTGTTTATTTCAATATTAATACACTTAATACGAGTGACTTAGAGATTTTCAAAATTGTATATCTAATACATACTAAACGTCTAGTTTTTTTTATTGTTTAGAGAAAGACTGGATTTTTTATATTAGAGGACGGATTCATTTGATTGAAGGTGATATGCCTTAGCCATGTAATCTTAACAAGATGCGTACGTCGTCCTATTTTGGCTTTAGATATTCGTAATTTTATCAAAGTTCGTATTTTAGTAATTTTTAAGTAAAGCTTTTTTTTTAAAGCTATCATAGCTTAAATAAAGTCCAGATTGTATGTTGAGAGACGTAATATTTATTTCGATAACAATAATATCAAAAAGTTGTCACGAAAGTTCTAGGTGTTGTTGGTTCTCATAGTAGTGATGCATCATCGGTAAAATGTCGACTCGTAGCAGGTATCTGGGGCAGAGTTGAGATATAAACAGTTGGCTGTAGTTTTTAGATATAAACTTTTTAATCCGTCATGACAGTGGCTGAATTTGTTTGTATAATTTTAAAGAGGACAAATTTAGTTGATTTTCTTATGTGAAAACTATGTAAAGTTTTATCTATCAAACAATACAATAGCTCGATAACCTCGATGAACTCATCGTTGCTTAAGGAAATTATTAATAGTTTAATAATTCTGCGAAAAAAAATACAGGGTTGTAATAAAGTCGCGAAATTGTATCTTCTAATCGAATTTTAATTTTATGAAACATGTTGGATTTCGTTTGTAAAATCTGGATATGAAATGGTAGGAATATACGAAATACCGTTCCGGTCACAAACCAACATGCCACAGCCGTGAAGTTTAAGGTTTAAATCGTATCTTGTTTATATGACTGGGACATTTCACCAAGTGGACTATGCCTATCATAAGAAGAGTTTCCTCAATTCGGCACGATACTGTGGCACAGTGGAGCCGCGGAGGCTGAGCTGTGGCCGCGCAGGCGCGCAGGTGAGACAGGTAGGCCCGCCCCATCGCCCCTCGCGCGCCTCGCTCACCTGCCGTCCCTCAGTCCATCGCTGCACGCCGAACTGGCGACTTGTGTTCTGCGCGCGCCGCACTTCTCCACGCGTGTTCTCGCTTCCGACGACCAATCTCCTCAGAACTTTTCTCGAGTTCCCGCCGCTTTCGGTTCGAGTTCGGCGGCGAGTTGCCGTCGAGAGCTCGGTGGTCGGCCGCGGATGCGGTCGTGAGAGACGCGGGGCAGGCCTCGAGGAGGCCGTCGGCACGCTGTTCCCGCAGCCGCTTGGGTGCGTGTCCTACGCAACGCCGTGCAGCTGCTGTCCACCGCTGTTCCTGCAGCACCCTCTCCCGCTGCCCCTGCCCATCCCGCTGCCCATCGCTTTCCCGATACAGTCCTTAGACCCTGTCGCTAAACACCAGCGTCTGCTGCTCTCGAACATGGTAAGTGAGAATTTCCCGCGTAATTTTCGCCGCGACGAAGTTGTGTGACGCTTTTCGAAGTTACGGTAGTGGCGCGTTTTTAAGCTCGCGTTTTATTCGAAGTTCTTGTAAATTTGTTTTTTAAACGGAGTGAACTATAATTTGGTTATGGATTGAAAGATAAAATATATAAAATAATAAATTGAATTAACTTATTTTTACAATTACCTCGTGATTTAAAATTTTTAATTATTATACTTATTTTGTTTTCCTTTATAAGTGTGTTGTGTGAAGAAAATAAAGCTTTTCGTAAAAGGTGGTTGTTAAACATAACTCGCGCTAAATATACCGTAAATAATTGAATATACCCTGGGAAATTAATTTTCCCATTCTCTACAAACTGAGTAGTTTATGCGCTTAAAGTTAACATGAAATACCCAGACAGTAACACTACCTCATTTGTCAAAATATAACTAATAGTTTTCGCCGTAAATCATGGGGTGTCATGGTGTTATACTATAGTATAGAATTGTCTTAGTTTTGAGTTTGGTAAATTGTAAAATGAAAAATTTGTATTAAGTTTTATAAACCTTATCCTTTAGGTTCCCAGAGCGTGATTACAAATTTATACAGCCCTAAAGATTCGTATCTAGTGTGAATAGAGATGGTTCCTTAATCCTAAGCCATGAAAATAAACGTTGATGACAGAAGTTTCACTCAAAATGGAAGTCGTATCAAACTTTTCTCATTAAGTCCTGCCTCAAAGGTAGTGTTTATGTTATTTTAATATCTATTTGTCAACAAATCTAATTTATGACTTCTAGATGTATAAGAAATTAAACTGAATATTGTCGAGAAGGAAAATAACTTTTCACATTACCTCCCTATGTTCATAAATATTATACCGAATTTTCTTAAAAACAGTCACAATCAAAATTTAAAAAGTAACGTACAATGTCTATTATATATATATAAGTTACTTTTTATCATATTTAAAATAAAAATAGATCTATATTTGAAATAATTTTAGAGGATAATATGACAACGAAAGAGCAATTCAATATTAATCTAAGTGCCACATACTTGAGACATGCAGTACTAACTAAAATCACCGTAAATTGTGTAAGGCTTTCACGGCCATCGTTTAGCATATCATTGTTTTTCGGACTGTTCGGCCGACGTGAGCAAATAGAGGTTCTCGACGTTTCGCCATCACAAGCGAACGGCATCATCAGGAGATGTTAGCTCTCGATTGCTCGAAGATTCAATTCTCCGAGTCCGAAAAACTAAAAATGTTAAAATCACAGTTTTTTATGTTAAGTAAAAAACAAAACATTAATGGACAATTTCACTGTGTTTAATCAATAATAATCCAAATTCCTATCGTGTTAACAATTTTACAACACACCAGCCGCATTCATTAGTCCAATAACCAGAAACGCGATGTCAACCGATTCCGAAAAATATATCTGGAATTCATACGAATTGCATATTATTAAAGGTATTTGCATATTAAAATCTCGTCACGTTCATTGAAAAATGAAGTCGCGACGGAGTAACGGTGTATGGGCAGTGTGTTCGATATTCCGAAGCTAATGTAGTCATTTATCTTTAACGATTGCCTCCGATTCTGCTGGGTGGGCAATATTTGCCATAATTAATCGATGTAGACTCAATTATCCAATTCATTTTCACTTTGTCTAGTGTCTAGAAGATTGGTGTTTGTGACGTCGGGAGTTCGATCACCAGTCGTAGTATAAAATAATTATTTTAGAGTACACTTTATTGAACAAAAGCATTTGAATAAAATTATATTTTTAGCACTAGAGTTAAAAGTTACAGAATGTTTATAATACAATATTAAACAATCCATCATCTTGGCAAGTACATTTAGACCAAATGCATCAAGTTTAATCGCGTTTCGTTTTCAGTCCGTGGATTTCAGAATATTATTTAACTAAAATATCTTTCAACTTCCATCAAGGGAACCCCATTTGTCTGCTTGTCTGTCCTCTACCATAGAAAAGACTAGAATGTTTTCATGGAAGTGGATCTTTGACAGTTGCTATTAGAAGATGATGATGATAATACAAAATTATATTTTATTTTATCACCATGACATTGCTACCTTCTTTTTGTCTTAATAATTTGGCCATCGTTATTTATATATACGCAAACGAGAGTATATTCTGTAATTAGTATTAGGGAGGTAACAGACTTCCTATTCGCAATCAGAGACGGCGGAAACGCAAACCAATAAACATACCAGAACAGATCCTGTCTCGATGTCTTGACGCTGCATACGCTACAAATATACCCAACCGTAAATCTAACACAATTATTATTGTACTAGAAACTGTGGGAAAGTCTGACTACTGACTTGAATGGAAGACTTTCTTCTACTGATGTATCTAAGAAATTCAGAACATATTTTAAGCGGAATTAGATCTTCATAATTTTTAAATTTAAAAATGCAACAGATTTTTGAGACTAATTATCATTAGAAACAAAACAACATCAAGTTTATTTATAACATTACATTTAGTACTTTATTATAAGAAGTGTGAGCTTAAAGCTCTTCTTTCAAGAAATAATAACGAGGAAAGATCCTACTGTAGTTTATTATTAATACTTAAGATGTCGTGATTCCTTCTAATAGGATTTTAAATATGTAAAATAAGATATATAAGAGTTATATCCACGCTTATCTAATTAGTTTAAAGTTACTATAATAAGAGTTTACTAAATGTAAAACTTAATATATAGAGCGCGTTTTATTCGGTAACAGGATTAAATACATTTGAAAACTTTTTTACTTTTCACATGTTAGTGCACACAAACATCAGAACACTTTAAATTAGTTAAACTTATTTACAAATTATTTTACTGCGGATCCTTCGTATCAAAACGGGGAAACACTTAACTATAAAAAATTTAGTTAAGTTAAAAAAGGCGACACGAGTGAGTCTTGAACCGGCATCTACAACAATACGTGCTGCTGCTGTATCCAATTGAGCTATTGCATCATCAAATGTAACTTTAGACACAATTAAAATAGATTTAGAGACAAACAGCGTCTATATTTTCAAATATTATTTCACCCAAGCGTCCGGGAATAAATCGCAGTGCGTTTCCATTCTCCCTTGACAAAAAGCGTGCACGCCGCGGTTAGGTACGTCATTAGATCAGTTGCGCCTCGAAACTGCGACTCGGCGCGACCGCGCGAAACGGTATTCACAACAGAAGTATGCATTTAATTGCATTCAGACGTCTAACGAGTGTATTAATTCCATTTCAACAATCAATTAGTGATACGAAAAAATTCACTCGCGTGGTTAGTGTGACAGCTTGCTAATCAAATTTCACTCTATCCTTAAATGTTTTGCGCACGTTACGCTAGAGAAATTCTCATCGCGTTACTCTAGATCTGTATTCGATTAATAAAGTAAAGAGTGAAAATAATTCAATATCTCCACTTATTAATTGATTTTAAACTATGGCGACGTTTGCTGTGCTTGTATTGCTTACATGGGCGTTGGTATTTTATAAAAGACCACCTTTTTATGGTAATTTTTAATAATTTTAAACATTCTAGAGTCGTCATCTGGTCATTAAATAGATGGTAGGAATATTGACACTCGTGCGGTCACAACCCACTGTCCACAGATTAAAAAACGTTAAGCGTAATTTTAAGTTTTGTCCAAAACCAAAAGAACTATACTAGGGTATTTCATCGGTCATGAAGAAACATGGGGATCTCTTGATGGAAGGTATCATAAAAAATATACCTACATTTTATTATTATGATTTGCACGTTGACGTGTTATAGCAAGACGTTACCTTATTTTGTTCGTAATTTTCTAAAACCAATCTAGCCATTTGTTAATAAAAGTGCAAAACATTAATATCCACGAACTTTTTTATCGTAACATTTTTAGAAAACAAAAAATTTGATTCGTCTCATAAGATGGGTTCAACGAATATTCTAAAATATTATTCTAAAGTCGAAATCGTTTCCTGTGTAAGATAAATTATGTCTTATTTTAAAACTACAGAGGCCCGTCGGAAAACACGTAATTTTTGTCGATTGTCCTATTACTCACAATAAAATACAAGCGAAAGCGATTACAAATATCTAGCTTAACATTCTAAAATAAGCTAATAAAGCAAAAAACATATGGTCTTATCGCCCAATACTTATATTTTTATTGATAATAATAATTATATTACAATTTTTTTTTTATAAATACATATCATCTTAAAGAATTGATTATTTAAATATATACCAAAACATAGGATAATATATTAAACTATTGAATATAGATAAAAACGTCTAAGCTAGATACTATAGTTTTATATAAAACCCAAAACATTTTCAGATTTAAATCTTAACGTCTCTAACATTAGCAATAAATTATTACCCAACGGAAAATTCCATTTAGCCACCGATTCTCAAACTTAAAAAAAATGATTATTTCTCCGATTGTAAGAATTAATAATGGGCACAGATTTAAATAATCTTTCTAATATGTTGTATTAGCATAATTTGTCGCTATCGCTTCTCATTTGAGTCTTTAGGGTCATCGCGCTAGCTTACAACCGGAACGCGGAGTAATATGTCGTGTAAAAAACAAGTGACTAACTACTTGTAGAGCATCTAGTTTATTGCTTCTTTGAAGTACTCAAATTTAACAAGTTTTACGTAAACTACTAGACATAAAAAAAAAACACTTTGTAAATTAGCAAAATAATGCATTTCCTAAAGTACCTACATGAAACGGATTTTAGTAACATAAGTGCATGATTACGAAGTTTAACATTTACAAAATACGAGTTACTGATGGCGTAAATATTATCGAGATATCTAGCTTAACAGAGAGCTAAAATATCTCAATCATAGAAAAAAATCAAATAATAAAGTAATTCGAAAAAAGGTTATGATAAATGTGCTAAAGAAATGTTAACGTGTTAACTCGTAAGCAAATCATTATTTCACTTGTAGCTACGATTAATACCTATTCAGAGTTTGGTGTTATACTAGTACCGTTTATACACACTTCACGGTTAACAAGCAGGTAATCTTAATTCCTCTAATTAGCTATACCACTTGCACGAAAGTGTCTCGAGACTTGAAGTGAACTTATCCAGGTAATAGAGTTCATAATAAATTCACATCTTGCGGCGCTTTAAAAAATATTCCGCATTAGTCACTCGAACTATAAAGGTGTCTGCACACTACTCCGTAACGCAACAGAATGTATCAAGTAAAAAAGTACGGTTTGCATAAAAGAGCTAAACGCTATTTTTTGTAATTCAAAATATTTACAACTGGTGGATACAGTGTTCATATAGAGTGAAAAATATAGAAAAATACAGTCTATGAAGCCAGAACAGGTTCATTCTAATTACGATGTTAGACATATTTAAAGTCTCTGATTTAATTACAAATTTGTAGCGATACCTTCTAATTTATATTGGTATTGTATTGTATTGATTTCGGGCACTCATCGCAGTTCCACTGGACATGTTAGATAGTTTTGATGAGGTAGGACGGACCAGTCTAATGTGTAGAGAGCTTTTAAGTAAAATACGTCGCGAGACGTCTAACGAATTTTTCTTTCTAATTACTCGGCGTCAAGCGATTGTGGAGGAAATGCTCCGGCGCTGGACAAAAGCGTCCCGACGTTCATTAATAAGATCACTCTAACTGCAATTTTGTTGAATAAAAGCTGGTGCCTCGTTAAAAACATTAATATCGGGTATACCGACCACTTGGACTATTCGCGTTTGTTATTTCTCCCCTATTCAGCTTGAAATATTATCCACAATTTTTAAGGCTATGTACGTAGTGTGTAACATCCCGTTTCTCCCTGGATTGCATAGGGCAACATATTTCTGTGTCCATTTCACTGATTGGTTCTTTTACAGGCAAGTTGATTTTTCGTCGGCCTTTTGTGTAAGTACTGCCCGTTCAAAAGAATTTATTACTTCCCTGGGTTCAAACCTGTAGAGGTTACGGTGTTAGCCTGACCTGTGACCTGACTGTCAGCTATATGGTAAAACGTTTTGCATAAAATTACCTTAGTGCTGTCATGGGTTTGAATCCCGGTTGAACATATGAATGTATCAGTCCCATACCCCATATAGGAGAAGCAGAATTGCACACATATACCTTTAGGTGGCATTGAGGAATTAGAATCTGGATTTTCTCTTACAATATTTCTTGTCCATAATTAATTCTCTTAATCGAATCTCGTACATATTTTTCTATTTCCGTACTAAGCAGATTTCTATAAGCTTTCCTAGAAAGATGTTTAATATTGCATTGATTGTATTTTAACAAAGCTTTCATTAAAGCCATAAAAAATGGTATTCAATAAGGTCCTTTAATAAAATATATGATGGTTTTTAATACCCCGACTCTAGACTAGGGATTTTTACATTTGATCATCTATTAATCATTTTTGTTGTTGTAAATTAAGACCGATACACAAAACGCTTAATACGCATTACAGACAACTAGCTCTGTCAGCGACTTCGTCCGCGTGGAAAAGTTATTTATGTTTTTTATCCTCTAGCCTTCCTCGATAAACGCTCAATCTAACACAAAAAGAAAATCGCAATCGTGAAATTAGCACGTTCAAACAAACAAACAAACTCTTCACCTTTATATATTAGTATAGATAACCCTCACGCAGTGAAGTTATTTGTGAACTAATTTGCAAAATGAAAATAATTAATAATGACGAATTTTCAATGTACTCTGTGCATATTCTCAAGATTGTATGACGAACATATATCGTTGCATAGTATACATTTAAATAAAACACTTTAACGGTTTAAAACGAGCTAAATATTAGTTAAACTTATTTCAAATTTATTTTAACTACGGCCTTTCGTTTCGTCTGTTTTACGAAAGTTTAACTATATAGCGCGTTAATAATATATATCGCGTTTTAAACCGTTAAAGTGTTTGATTGACATAGTTGTTGATTATTTATACAAGAAAAAGAACGAGACAATCCTCGAATGAATTGACTCGAAATAGAGTGATACGACACAGAAAACAATCGCAGTATTGCCTTCGATACATACCGAACATCTATTCCTTCTTGAGCATGGTTTTTCTCATTTCAAGCGGAATAAAGATCTTTATTGAATCACTTTATCCTACTTTTTGCTCTACAATATTTCTTCTATTGCCTTTCTGTTATGCCAGATTAGTTTTTCCTCTGCTATTATTCGATTTAACGTGAAATGTTTTTTTTTACGGTTTTATTTAGCTCGACCCCTACGTAATTTATTTATTTGGGTATAAAATTTTAAATTGAAATTTAAGCACCTTTCCGTTGTCCGATTGATCTGAAATTTGGTACGCACATTTTATTTAGATGACAATACAATATAATAACATTATAAATCCAAGATGGCCGCACATTCCAAAATGGCGGATTACATATTTTTCCTTAACCCCCTTAATATGGGTGTCAAATGAAAGGGCTACACTAGTAAAACACGATGATTATGTAAAAATGTTAAATGTTTGTAGTGCAAAATAAATAAAACCGTTTAACTTAAAAGTTTTTTTTAAGTTGATACTTGTTAGAACATAAAAGCTTCACTGCCGTAAGGTCCGGAGTTCGATTTCAGTTGTGCACCTCGACACTCACTTGCTTAAAATAGGTAAAACAACGTATAAAAACGGAAAAACGCTTTTTGTTTATTACATTAGATTTTATTACTTAATAATTATAAAGAGATCTAGAGAATGGCTGACCTTATTTTTATAATGTGGTACAAGAATAATCGTTCTTATGCATTAATAATCTAGGTGAACACATACAAAATGGAGTTGCAATTCTTTATAACGGTTTATCTATGTATTTCTTTTAGGAACTAGCTTATAATCAATGTTATAGAAAAAAGTACACTGATTGTAATTTTGAATAATTCTCGAAACGATAGATAAGTTTTTAAATATCAAAAAATATAGTGAGAAAGTAGTTTATTTTTATTATACAAAACATTGCTTAGTTATAGAAAAAATCAAACTTAATAATAAATATTTTAAACGGTTTTAAACGCAAAATAGATTATTTAATAGATTTGAACTAAACCCCGACGTTTTCGACAGCTGTGGTTCGAAACCAATAGTTTTTCTCTGAAATATATCTTTCGGCGGATCACTTTAAAATAAAACTTCCCACTTTCTTGATCTAGTTTGGTCGATAGCCTTCTACTAGGAGCGATAACTCACAATTCACAAACAATGCCCGACGCCCAGTCCAGAAATAACTAAGGAAAACAAACATTCCGTTTCTGCGGACACCACACTGAGTCTAACGCATTAAACACGTTTAAAACTGCCTCTTTTACCAACTGGTGTAATTACAAACACTTCATAATCCAAATTTGGTGGAAAGAAAGATATTTATTTAACATTTAGTACCTTCGCTATTCTTGGAGCTTATTTTTTAAGTACGGTCCGACGTTTCGGATGCTTTGTAGCAGCCGTCCTCAAATTAAAAGGACCAGCATGGGTATTCGCTTGATTGTAAGTAAAATACCCCAGCTATGTAACATCTAAACAAGATGCACTGTCGAGCTATTTTGGCTTTGGACATTCGGAAATGCACAGACTGATACTGGAACGTGATTAAATTTCGCGGCCTTATCATCTGTGGACGGTGGTTCACGTTCATTTAATATCAAGATTTCCAGACGCAGTCCAATATGTTTCAGAAAAATAATAATTCGATTAGAAATATAAATACTGTCTACCTAGTATTACGCAGTAGTAAACATTTAACGGTATAAAACGCGATATATATAATATATATTTTAAAGCCCGTTATAAACCGTTTAAAGTGTTTTATTTTATTGTATAATACTAGAGAACGATTGTATAATATGAACAGGCGATAGGCGTATTAATAAAAATAACGCTTCGGTTACAAACAGGTTCGATAAATTTGTTATCAACTCGGCTCAGGTTATCGAGTCCCAGAGCAATTCAATAAAAGCACAAGGAAGCTGTGGTGGTAATCTCGTTATTTGGCGTAACATCAACACTTTCCCTTTAAATAATTGAAACGACAAAGGGCGTCGGTTTTGAATTTAATTACGTAAATATTTTATCGGCTTTAGTGATAATATCGGCTGAGAAATTTTATTGAAAGGAATGTATCGAGTTTTGTATCTTTCTTATATATGACTTAGAAGTTACCACTTATTTTACAACAGTGTGTGTTGTTAATTTATTTTTATTTTCTATAATATTTATTAACAATTTACATATGCCAAAATTTATGCGCAATTAAATTTCTAACTTACGTAACTATGACAGAACAAATATACAGTATATATGTATCTTCTCACTACGATTTAAAAATAGTGATTATAAAACTTCAAGAAGTTTAACAACTACAAATTCACATAGAGTAAAAATTGCTAGCACTTGAAAATCAAATTACACTCACAGTCCGATGCGTGATACCCAATGATATTGTTACTGCTGATAAAGTATTTAATTTAAGCGGCATTCGCAAACTGAAGTCATGTAAAATCAAATAAAAAAGGAAATGCCACGCTTTGTATGCCCATATTGCTGAAAACAATTCAGTATGGATGCACTGAACTAACTGCAACAGCGTTACATTCCAAACAGGGCGTAACTGAATCTGTTTTAACTTTGTAGTTGACTGCGTTCCGCAAATCAATATGGTATAACGGAAAAACTACATTATGATTTATCGTTGTGTAAATTTTAATTGACAGACAACTGACCACACTATTACGCCTAAAGCGATTAAGCGAAGCAATATTATTGTGCAATATTCCGGGTTGTACAATAAAAACGATCATGTGTAGACGACATAGAAGCATCTGTGGGCGGCTGTCAAAGTATTTTGCAATCCAAATTGCACAATAATATTGATCGTCTATGGGCCGTTAAAGTATTATCTGTAGTTTACGCGAGTAGTACACATGAAAAAAAATATTTAAGTACGAAATAGATATGCAAACTTTTTTCGACGCTGCAGTGGCCATGGTTCCCCGTTACTGACCCTATTCAATAAGTTAAGTTAATATTTTGTTGTTTTAAACTGTTAAAAGTGTTTCGTTTAAACAGACCGCTGAGTTAAGTATTATGTTAACTAACTCTCTAATAAGAGATAATGTACTTAGTACTTCCTGAACGACATTTATTCTTATTTTCATACTAGCTTTATGGTCATGTCTGATGGGTGAACTGATCACCCGGCCTTCTATCGATGTCTTTAAAGACATAATACATACTAGTGCAAACCAAATGCAGTGTATTATTAAGACAGTTATCCTTCCTAAATCTAAGAATGGCATGGAATAATATTTTAATTGTTCGACGTTGAAGTACTGGGTTCAATTAGATAATTGAATGACTTCATAAATTTGTGCCATGTAAATAATTAAAGATTTTTAAAACAGCAAAATAAATAACTGTTTAAAATAATATAAAAAATATTGTTTAATATTACAAACTATTTAGATTCCGTGCAGTTAGAATTAACTATTCCCAGTTTTAAACATTGTTATTATTTTATTCATACTACTCTGGTCGTAGACGAACTATTTTTTGTTTAAGTACATTCAAAACATCCTTAAAATATAAATTTTGCAATGACATGAGTAACATATGAAGACAAGGAAATAACCACACATTTCAATAAACATTATGCCCGTAGAAAATGTCTCTAATGCGAAAAAGGTGAGAATTATCATCGGGTAAGACCCCATATTTTATCATACATTCGATAGCATAATGTCCTAATGTAAGCAAATTGCCGTCACAGCGTTCCAGCGTCCGGTCGCGGCTATCATTTTCCAAGATAAGCGCTTAAAAGCCTCGTGGAAAACGCTTTTCACTAGACGGACTATTACCGGGGCGTTCTTTTTGCTCTGCTTCGACACTGCCGGATTATATGTATATATGAATAAGTCTCGAATAGGCTTTAGGGTTCTCGATCGGAATTTGTTTTACGTTCGGCCATTTTCAATTTTCGCTCCCCTTTCGAGTTTTATGTTGTGACTTTCCCTGGATTAAGGTCAAGCCAGTTCGAGTAATCAACGTCGCACACGAGGTGGAAAATGTGTGAAAACAAATTATGCTTCGGTAAAATAAAATTCTGTCTGTCGTACATCATTTTATACACATTATTGCGTGGGTAGTTAGTAAAAATAATATTAATAAGTATTGATTATCAACTACGTTAATTACAAGGGGTTACACGTTTTGATTCCCCTAGGAAAAAAATTGGAAAATTTAAGCCTTAAATTTGGTAAAGATTATCACAAAACATATTCCCTACTTAGTAAAAATAGTCTGAATTAAAATTGAAAGAAAAAGCTATTATCAAGAAAAGCTATATTATTCTTACTTTAATAAAATAAAATCATGCATATGCCACATCAATACATCCTTTACGCTTTAACGAAGGTTTTATTTGCCGTTAAGCATTTGCTTTTTAGCATATAGTTACTTGTAAGGAGAGAGAGTATCACAGTTTCCGAATTTTCAAAATTGTATTTTTAATATTTTTCTGTTTTTTGACCCTGGAATAGTCCATGGTCAAAAAAAGAAAAAACGTAATACTTTTAACCATTACGTTAAGGTAATAATGAATCTACGATAAATGATAATATTACATTAGGTATATTAAAATACAGAATAACATAAATACATAATAATACAAGTAAAGTGAACGCTTTTAATAATAAAATAATGCCAATCATATTAGTTAATGTTGAAAGTATACAAAGAGTTCTTTGTAAGAAAATACCGGGCTTATATTCCTTTCCTGAACCAATGTGATCTTTTGGTTATTTTATACGCCTTTTAATCTCGCAAGAGAGTCTAATGTGCATTAAAAGTTTTACAGTAGTTTTATAAACAATGACTCAACGTTTGTTGTGTTTTTAAATGCAATTAAAATTTGTTTTATTGATTGTCTTCTACATGCAAAAGTATTGATGATAAGGAATACACATCATGTCTGTAGTTTCGTTAAACTTTGCCGTTGCAAAGCATCGGAAACCTCGTGACAAAAATAAATTGTAAATAAGTTTTTGTTTCCCGTTTGAAACCGTTAGAAGTGTTTTATTTAAATTTGTACTACTCGCATAAACTACACACAGTACCTACTTAACTATATGTATCTTTTTAATACCTACGTATAGTTTAATTAATGTTTATTTGGGATAAGCGAGAATGATATTGAGTATACATAGAAGGGAGAAGTAAAAGAAAACTAACAATAAACCTTATAATCAATATAGAACACTTTAAAAGTAAAACTTACGTTTGTTTTATTTTCCAACTGAAATAAATGCCTTAAGCCTTTACCATCGGATTTATAAGCGGTTTACTTGACGAATCGCATAAACTCTCTATAAATGTTAAGTCGAAACAGGATCGCTCCTTTGTGATGGTGCGCTAGCTGGGAAGCGGCTATTCGGTCAGGGGGAGGGGGGAGGTACTTGCATCGTACTTGCACTTGCCTCGGTCAGGAAGCGCGGCGGAATGCCGTCAGTCGCCTTGCACCGAGGAGGAGGGGGGACCCGAGGGCAATGCACGCTGCGCCGGCGCTTCTGCACCTTCCATTCACTCAGATGCATTTACTATTCGTTATATTTAACCTTCTCGTAGTACTTCTGAGTGCGCGTTTTAATATCCGGTTACTTAACACTGGAATAATATATAAGAATAACCACATTAGTTTGGGCAAACAAAATTGTATTAACAAATAAACTATATTCGTTTCTTTATATTTTTAAAGAAAACTTACAGCTATCAATACAATACAAATATTCTTCATTGTTATAAAACAAAACAATAAAAAATATATAAAAATTGGTGGATATTAAGGACAAACAAGAGAAACAATATCCAATATCAATCCATAATTACATTTAGAATAAGTGCTTGAAACAATAAAACGAAAAAAAAAAATACACATGCATTTTTTTTCACGCATGTGAAGTAGAACGACAACTATAGATAAACTTAGACTAACTATGGACAAGAAGCATAAACATTTTGAAAAGTAGGATAGGTACAATAAAGACATGTACATATATGTTTTAACAATGATCGTAGCAAGTACTGTATTTGTACCGTTCTTTAATTAATTAAAGAGACGTATATACTAAAACAGGCAAACTGCTGCAAAGCATCCGAAACGTCGGGCCGAAGTTAAAAATCATTTTCAAATAAGTTTAACTAATATATCGCGTTTTAAACCGTTAAAGTGTTTTATTCAAATGTGTACTACTCGCGTAAACTATAGACAGTATTCAAAAACCGTTTGTTACCCATGAATATCGAAATTTCAATCGGGTCGCGAACCACCGTCACGTTTAACCGCGTTTCGATTTCTGTGGATTTCCGAATACAAAGCCTAAATAAGTTGACAGCGCGTCTTGTGGAGATATTATATTTGCTGGGGTATTTCGCCCACCATCAGGTGAAAACAGTAAGCTAATAGAGATTGCGTTCGCGCAGATACAACTAAAATGTATCTCTGAAAACTTTATTATTTTTTACATGTTATTGCACATGAAGGCACTATAAAATTCGAAAATCGAAAATAAATTGAGGTACCGAGTCAATTGGTAGAGCAACAGCACGGAACGCTAACGATGGCGGTTAAAGTCCTGCCCGAGTCGAAAATTTTGTCAATTTATTTTCGATTTTCAAATTATAATTTGTCTCTTTTTATGAAGATCCGATGTATCTTTTTCATCATCTTTTGCGAGCGATTGAAAAGACCTCATCTTCGGAAAGCCCTAGGAATATAGTCATATCAGTCGCGTTGGGTGGATCGCGATTGAATTGGAAACCCGGAATGCAGTCGTTATACGCACTCGTAGGGATTACGTACCCGTTGCCGTGTTGCGATTAACCGTAGCTGCGCGTATAAGTTAGCTTAGAATAGTAATCATTTTTGTGTTTGGCTTTCAAGCTTTTTATAAATTACCCACAAATGTGTACAACTAGTATTCCATAAATCCCGTTTACCCCGCCCATAGTGTGAGCTCGTTAAATATGTGTTTGTTATTCGATATATATTCATAAGTGTACATATTACCTACATAATAAATGTTTTTGATTTTGACTTTGACTTTTGCAGTTGACCAGACCTTTGTGCCCTGCGCGACCGAAATAATCTATTATTTCGCCGCGATTCGAATCCAAGACTTCTTGTGCTTAACGCAATGCTAGGCAACATTGTTTAACCACTTAGCTACAGATGCGGTCAACGGTTCTTAATATCATCTCTAAAATAGAAAAATATCTAGAATACTTCCGCGGCTATTTTGTTTTTCAATCTGTTCGACCACCATAAATAAATGTCCGATGTCGGAAAGGGTCAATATCTCTTAATAAAATTTTAGAAACTTTAATTTTTATGATACATATAGTATGCACAAGATGGCATCTTGTAATCAATTTGATAGAGCAACAGCATATGACGTTTTAGATGCTGGTTCCAGTCCCGGCGGTGTTAAATAACTTTGTCTACAATTAAACGTTGCTATTTATGCGACGGGCTTGTTATTTCATTGGTAGCAATTTATGGCTAAAACCCACAGGTCGTGGAGGTCAATTCTCGTTCAAAGATTTTGTACCGTAATTTAAAAGGGTAGACAACAAGGTCGAACACTTTAAAGAGGTACATTTTTATTAGATCCATTAATCAAACAATAACATTAAGTAGAGTACTTGTTAATATCGCTAATGCTTTGAACGTTGAATAACAAATGAATTCGTGATCCCACTATTAAATTCTCTGCACACAAAGCAAACATGATGTGAAGCGTCAAATGTCGGCACTTTTCAAAATACGTGAAATTAAAATTCACAGCAGCGGAGAAATTCACTGTTATCCATAATAGATTATATTTTATTTATTTGTTGTACTTATAACAAAAAACAACACACTATATAAAAAACACTATGTTAATGATAAGTAATTATATGCTTATTCAAATAATACACTTTAACGGTATAAAACGCGAAATATAAAATAATTTATAAACAAGTTTAACTAATATATTTCGCGTTTTAAACCGTTACGATCTGTTATTGAAAAAATCTTTACTCACGTAAACCACAGACAGTATTTAACATTTTGTTGTAAAATAAAAGTGTCAACGTGTTGACAACACACAATGTGTGTAGGAAGAGGTTTTTCGTTTCGTTCCTATTTATAGAAGTTGTAAAGATTGTTTTACTTACTATCTCCATGGCTTAATTGTTTGAAGCGTTGTCTAGGTCCACGTAAAACAAAAAAAAATCTAAGTTAGATTTCTGGGAAAACATGCCTAACTGTTATATAAAAAAGTCACAAACTCATAAATATATTTACTCTCAGGCCCTAGGCAGGCACTATAAACATCATGAACTTTATCTTAGTCGAAAAGATTTGTACCTATTTTAGGACTAGTTATAGAAACAGTTAAAAGAAAATCCGTAATGTTTCCTTTTTATCACCCTTCCGAGATTACCAAAAGAAAAAATATCTTAAGGGCTTATATTCTGTTATAATTGTAACAAAATAAGAGATACTGGGAGACGTCTCGTTAAAAGCTTCTTAGAAATTCTTAAAGTAACTCTATAAATATGTAAAGTGCCTGAGATAATGCCGTCAAATTTTAGACAATTTACGTACAAAGAACACTCATGTTTATAATTTCGGTGTATACGTAATTATTTCTTAGCGTTTCAACAATAAATTTTTTTGAAACGTTCATGCTTTTTATGTTTTGATTAAAGTACTGTTTGATTATGATACCTTATCGAGGCGTGTACACTTAGTACACTTGAAAGGTTACTTGTCAAATTAATTGAGAATATTCGATATTTAAATATGGATTTACTCCCACAGCTAGCCACTAAATTTGAAAAAAAAAAGAAGTATCATAGTACTGATCTTGAGCTTTGACTACGTTCGTATCTTATGTTCTGTGCTATAAAAATAGAAGATCTCCGAAGAGATTTTTTTACAGGGTAAACAGTGAACATATCTGAATTATATATAGCATTAGTTATTTCCCCGTTTTTCCTACATTTCCCTCTGTTTCTGCAGATTTATATAGAGTGAGCCTTCCTCGATAAATGCTATATACAGCACAAAGAAATTCAATTTGAATCAGTTCTTTAAGATTAGCGCGTTCAAACAAACTCTTCTTCTTTATAATATATGAATAGATATCTGTCCATTGTCGATAAAAGAAAATACTCTAAAAAGAATCTACTCTTATTGCACAAAAATGACAGAAATAGCTTAATAATCTAGCAAGGAGTGTGAAACAGAATGTTACGGAAACCGTGGCCAACTAGAATTTATAGTATTTCCAGTTTATTCTCCGTATAAAATATTGGATAGTGTTTCTAGGGACCCAGGTGGTGGTTCAAACTGCGCAAGTTTCACTAATGTACGGCTTAAATGATGACAATGTTGGGGACGGGCTCAACCATGCCTACAGAGCTCACGACTATCGACTTTATGTTTCGCTGTTAAGTAAGAGCTTTTTACGTTTATGTCGTTTATGGCTTTCATACTAATACAGCGGCTAAGAGTAATATATAATTGTATTGAATTCAATTAAAAATTATATGGATATCCAAAATACTTTCCTATATTTAGAAATCTTTAAAAATATCTTGCTATCTATCGTCACGTAGATTTGAATCACGTTCTCATTTGAATATATCATTTATGATGGAAAACTCATAATATTATAATGTTTTTCCGAAGTATTGTGCATAGATTCCGCGTAGGTCATAAATTTAAATATTATTAATTGACGGTTTAAACCGCAAAATATATTCGTTAACTTACTTTTTATTTATATGTTTACCAAATCCTAATTGTTATGTACTTGTAAAATAACGAAACAGGTCGAAATTATAATATATAACTTGGCAACCCGGACCCCATAACTGTGGTTATTCTACCAGACGCTGCACTTGTAGTCCTTGATTTAAACCCCGCCCATGCTTTTATTCTATCAAAAGTTTTAAGGTACTAAATAGCTCGTTATTGTCTATCAATTACTTAAAACCCATGTTCCATCCTCAATTTATACCAACGCAAAAAGTTCTTCTCTATTTCGTTACTACGCCAAAAGGCCTATTTTATTTACATCGTATTTATCTAGCCATTCCCAATGGAATTAAACAAATCAGCCGCTTATAAATCGCTTTTCGTGTCCGAGATTTATTTCGTTTTCTCATCCAATCCAACATGACCGTACATTCACGTGGAAACCACTAGGCGTAAATTACACGCAGATATTTGGCAAGTGTTTAAACAAGGGGCGTTTGTACCGTTAAGTAGCTGTAATAGGGGAAGTTCACACGTCTTACGTAATCGAGAGCACGGAACAAAGTTTTTATCCGATAACTTTAGAGCAAGTGCGGATTTATTGACAGTGCTCCAAGTTTCATTGTTTTGCTAAAGGGGTGGTCGAGTTGAAGTTTTTGTTGTGGTCGCGGCCGTTTGGATAATAGACCGCGCTAAGTTCTGTTATGTTGAAGGAAACTGTTTCTGCAACTACAACGTGTTGGCATTACAAAATGAGTGCTTAGGTTCGAATCCCGTAAAACAATAAATTGTTTCAGACGAACAAAGCACACAAATCTTATCAATAATACGGTTAGTAAATAATATCCATCGATACAAGATGTAATTATTTTGGTTTAAATCGTAATATATTTTATTACATATAATTCGTTGCCCCGATATAATTAAATAATATATTTGTTTTTATAAATGTGTACGTAAACTACAGACACTACTTGTTATTGACATAGTTAGTTATAGAGATTTACCATAACCTTTTATATAATAGCTAATGCTATAATTATGAACTAAATGTTTTTCATAAAATAAAATGTCCGTTAGTGTAGCTAATACAAAATACAAAAGTGTAAAGGTATAAAAATAAAACGGATAATAATACTCTTCTGAAAATACCAGCCTATACGTCGAAAGTTATCTGAAATTACGTTAAAATATTCCCTCCAACTTAAGACATTACTTAGGGACAATTTAAATAAAACGGTTTGAGTAGAGCGTTTACAGGTTATTACTGCAATGACGATTCCTTTCTTTTCCATCCGACAATCCTATATTAAAACGTTTTCTCTGACTCGTCGTTAGGCTAGGTCTCCTATAAACGCGATAGATCTAGTATAGCATCGCGATAGATCAAGTATAGCATCGCGCTTGCACAATGTTATAGGAACCAAGATTTTTTAAGAGGATCCTTCGTCTAATGGTAGCTATGTATGGCTAATATTCAGTGGGTCGAGGGGTCGATCCCCACCGGGTCCAAATTGGTTCTAATTTTTCCGAAACATGTTGGTCTTCGTCTGGAAATCTGAATATCTATAGGGCGATCGGTATATCAAAAATTCCGTCCGGGTCACGGAGACCACAGATAAAGAAATCTGTGTAGTTTATTCGCGTTTCGGTTTCAGTCTAAGAATCTTGTTTAGTTTCTATATGGCTATATCTATATCCTCCTCTATCATTAAAAAAAATATATTTTCATCTCTTTCATATCCATTTCTCCTTCTTTTTTAATGATTACATATTGAGTTCGTGGCCTTAGCTTTATTTTTTTCGAATACAGTAAAAAAGACGTCGCCGCCATCTTTCGTAAGGCTTTTATATGAGACCAAAGCCTAAAGCGTTTTCTCTGGTTCGTCGTAAGATATTTCCGCGACTGTCCGACTGATTAAACTGAAATTTAGCACGAATAAAAAATGGGGTCGCAATTAAGAGGTTACGCGAACAAGGAAAATTTTCGTGAAGTGTACGAAGAAGTTTTTGGAAACTGCTAAATCGTTAATTTACAGCCTTAGTTGGTGGAATTTGAATGTTGATATAATGTAATTAAAAAATGTCGATTCCGAATTTCCCAAAATTCGTTCGTTTACGGAAAATGAAAGAAATTTCGTCACAATATTTATGTTATATGTATATAATGAAGTTACAGTGCATTTTTTATTATTTAAAACATTATAAAAATAATTTTATCTGTATAAAATAACCCTGTAGGCAATGTAAAGAAAAAATGCCAATACTTTGAAAATCTTTAGATTACTTTAAGCGTTTCGCTAGTAGTTATTATGATAAACTTTTTGTTTCTGATAAAAAAAACAATATTACGTTAAACGTACTCTAATAAATATCATATACCATGTAAGTAACTAAAGATAAATAATTTTCTTTTTTTTTTTATACCCCTCTTTTTCGCTTTTGTTCCTGCGTTATGTTTTATAGCTTAGTGCCTTTCTTGATGAGTGTTCTAATCTAATCTTACAATATTTTAATAAAACACTTTAACGGTTTATAACGCAATATATTAGTTAAAAAATGCTACCTAGCCATTCATTTCAGTTTTCTTTTTTTTCAATTTTTTATTTAACACTAGAAATATCCTCATTTTTTCAATTCGAACCACGGTTAGTTTCCAGAAATTATCGCGGTTCAACCGTTAAAGTGTTTTATTTAAATGTGCACTACTCGCGTAAACTATAGACAGTTTTTAATCTAACAATAATTTTTCAATTGAACCCCTCTTAGATTTATAATATTTGTATATATATACGAATTCATACAACCTAAATGCCTACAAAAAATATATGCATCGAAATACAAAAACATTGGGGTAATGAAAGTGCTGCGTGCAGCGAGCATTAATAGCAGCAGGTGTCGATTACGCCCATGACGCCGCTGTTTCTACAATTGTTTTTTACTCCATACTTTTAAATACTATCGTCTAATTTATGGCCGGGAATAAAACCTCGTACACCGCGTTTTACATGTATGCTTGTGTCGATGAAATGTAAAATTGCGGTTACGTCCACAAGTGTAACGAGACTACGACTATTATGTATTGTTAAAAGTATATCGTTTTATAGAAATGTTTTACAATGATAACATTTATGACAAGGGCGGGACTCGAACTGACTGCCAACAGCGTGGTAGGTTGTTGCTGTATTGTGATTTTCTGTACTTGAAATAACTTTTAACCGTTTGTAGAGCGAAATATACAACTAACTTAATATATTTTGAATTTTTTCCGCTTTGATGTTGCAAAGCATTCGAAACGTCAATCCGTAGTTAATATAAATTAAGTAATTTAGTTCGAGTTTTAAACCGTTCAAAGAAGTGTATTGTTTGTTTATTATTATTAAATAAGTGTAAGTGTATAATAAATAGTAAAATTTATTTGTTTTAAATAAACATGTCAACAAGAAACTTTTAAATTGACATCTACTCAATGCTAACAATATTTACTCGTAGCGATAAAATTTTATATAAGGATATAAGTCTCCCCAATTTTTGTATCTTATAAACAATTTATCTGAAGTACCATACCTTTGATTACCGAATTAATTTACAGTTATTAGATCAAAGATCAGGGTACATACAAAGTGTATCTTGTTGGTATTACCGTTACCTCTAATCAGTAACGTTATCGCGACAAAACTCGAAAGCTTGTCACTGATGATTTGATAAAAGCGATAACATGCTAAACATTAAGGATATTGATTTTACCTACGTATCAGTTCAAACATTAAAAGTAGTCTTTCATTAATGGAAGAATATAAACAAAATAAGTAAGTAACTTAAGGTACTTAAATAAAACATTTTATAAATGTATTAGTGTAAATACTGTCTGTAGTTTACACGAGTAGTACACATTTAAATAAAACACTTTAACGGTTTAAAACGCTATATATATTAGTAAAAAATTAGTGTTAATTACGGCCCGACGTTTCTGATGCTTTGCAGCAGCCGTGGTCATGGGGGCAATTTATTACTTTAATTATTTAAAATCTATCGTAACTACGGTCTTGCGTTTCAGATGCTCTAGCCGTGGTCACGGGGGGGGGGCTAAAATAATTCAAATTTAATGTGAAGAAACAGATGGCACTAGCGTAGCAGGTATACTTTGATATTAGCGATTTCTATCTTCAAGCCACCGTGACCGCGGCTCGTGCAAACCATTTGGAACGTCAGGCCGTAGATAAAAAAATTAAATAGCTAACTACTTAATAAGTTTTGCGTTTTAAACCGTTTAAAATGTAATAGTAATAATCTATATGTATACTATTTGCGTAAACTACAGACAGTTAAGTACTGTATCATTTAAAGTTACTACTAACTACTTACTAACTTTGTCTAGTATCTAGTTCAGGCTATCGTTTACAAGGGTAAAAGGGTTGTTCCCATGATAGTAGACAATGCCTAGTTTTGACAAAGATGAACAACGTAGCGGTCTATATATATATCTCTAATTAATGCAGATGTATATGTATATTATCTGTATGCTGTATTTGAAAACAATACCGTGAGTTAAAGAGTGTTTACAAAAACTTAACACATGGTAGTATTTTTATTCTTAGTCTATTCCTTTTTAATACTATTTGTTACTGTCTCTTAGGAGCATAGCTACTGAATAACATCGTTGGGTCAAAGGTAACATAAAAAACAAATATAAAAGATCTAATTATAATAATTCCTATAAAGTAGTCTTTAGGTTACGCAGATTGTACACTTTAAATAGTTTAAAAGGTGGTCAATGCCGTCGTAAAATTGAATCAAATATTATTATACCCTTCGCGTTTTAAACCGTTAAAAGTGTTTTATTTAAATATTCATATATCCAATAACTATAAGTGTCAGTATTTTTTTATCTTGTTTATTGTTAACGATATATACATGAAATATAACATTAATTAAATAAGCTTATATATTACATAGACTTGTAAGTGAGCTTAAAGTTGTAATACAGACTTAGGACGAAATTGTGAGCGTACATATAACTAGAGTAAATGTGGGAGTTGCCCAAACATCCTTAAGGCTCTGCGCCTACAAGGTAAATATCTTACACGACCTCGTGCTACCTACCTCGTTGATCTAAGACACTTGAGTGTCAATCACAAGATTTCTGGCATAAAATACCAGAAGAAAATTGATAAACACATTTAACAGTTTAAAAGTGCTTTTTTTATGTGTAAGCGTAAACAAACACCATTTGTATATACGAATTTTTTTAGTTCGGAAGTTGTTATCAGCACTAAAGTAGAACATAACACTAAAGTAGCATAAGTGATGCAGTGTGGTGGGTCTATTCGAAAATGACTTCGAAATTTGTTCCGGCTCACGAACTATCGTCCACAGATGAAAACGCCGTATTCAATGAAGTTTCGGTTTCAGTCTGTGGATTTCGAAAATCCAAAGCCAAAATAGGTCGACGGCGCATCTTGTTCAAATGCTATAGGCCATTGCTCATGCTTGCCCTCATCCACTATAATAATAAAAAAGCTATAAGTCATTCTAATTAGATATTAGTGTTTTACTTAAATGCTGGGCTTTGTGTCCAGTATGTGGGAGAATAATAGATACAATATGTGGAACAATAATCTTTTTTTATAGTTCCTAGTAACTATATTAACTTTAACCTTTGAATCTTTTAAGATTCAACTAAAACAGCGTACAAGTAAAAAAATCCGTATGTTTATATTGTAAAGTGTTATCGAATATCCGACAGTATTATCTCAAAGGTTTCGCCCACTTGCACTTACTTATCAGTGGTAGCCAATTGTTTGGTTAGGTAATAGAATAGGACGGTTTAACGGGCCCATCGCGGACGTTACACTGTTACATTTTAGAACCGTTAATTGCCTATTAAATGTCACGGGTAAACGATAAACTTAATTAATTTCTAGATAATCGCTTTAGTGCAGTGTATCATTTTGTTTTGTTGTGGATTTGATTTAAGTGTGATTGTGGAATTGTTGCTGTTCAAACGAAATTGTGGAGTTTAGTTTTCACATTGTTTTGTATATTTTAAATAAAACACTTTAAAGGTTTAAAACGCGACATATATTGGTTAAACTTATTTAAAATTTATTTTCATTTCCGATGTTTCGGATGCTTTACAGCAGCCATGGTCACGGGGAGACTGTTTTGTGTCTTGATTAATTATTTTTTTATGTTAACGGGAATCGAACTTCAGACCATGAATCGGGAGCAGATTGTGCTTCTTTGTTTTGCGTTTTTTTCTTTCTTTATTCAAATATTTTTAACGGCTGTTTTTTATTTTATCAAATAGTTTTCTCATTAAGTCGAAATAATAAATATTTTTCAGCTATTTAACTAAACTAGTTGTAGAATAAATTAAAAATATAAAAACCATGAATTCTTAGCTTTTTAATATGTTAAAATTCATTATCCTTGTATGTATATGCAATTATGCTCAAAACTGTCTAGTTTTTAGAGGGATATTTTAAATTTGTAGTTGGTAACCTCTGACAAACAAGTGCTTACGTAAGGACAATAGGTGTGGTGCACTATACAAAATTAATGCTTTGCACTTTACGGGCAGTATGAGCACACCTGACAATATCGCCCATTTTTTGTACTTTTTCCTAATTTTCATTATCTTATCTTTTTACACGAAAATAAAATTACGACACGCTTGGGTTTTGAACCAGCGGTCACAGTCGTGCTGTTGCTCTATGCTCCTAGAATCATCATTCTAACGACAGTAAAATAAACAGTTGATTTCAACGCGTAAAGGTCCTGGGTTCGAAACACGAGGAAAAATATTTTTTATTTCGCTATGTCTCAGAACTTACTTTAAATCAAATAAGTATACGAATCGTCGGAAAAGTTGGTTAATTGGTCTTCCGAAATCTATCCCATAACACGTGTACAGGACTTTTTTATTAACACTTTCTATAATATGTAACACATAATAATACTTAAGTTAAAACTTCGTCTAGTGTATGATTTACGTAATTTTCTCAACAGAGTTGCGTGTTCTTACTTTGTTCCACTCAAGTTTTTACACTTTTCCTATCTACTCCAGTCTGGGAGAATTATTTCTATCTCTTATTAATATCTATAATGGACTTATATTAATTAAACTTACTAAAGTTTTAAAACTATAACACGATGCGATAATATAAAAATAACTTAAAACGTTTTAATATTTGACTGGGAAATTTTAAGTACTGTATGTTCACACGAGTAGTACAGATTTAAATAACTTTTAAACGGTGTAAAACGGGAAATGTATTAGTTAACCTATTTATTTGTATTTTCGGAACCCTCAACTTTATACACTCTTAATAATAAGTTCCCGTCACTTATCTATACCCGGTTAATCTTTGGACCAATTAATTAGCCGCTATAAAGATCAAAGCAGAGTTTGCGATCCGCGGTAACTCCCAGTCAACTTAGTAATGAGCCCGACAGTTTAAAGTTTTCGCCCAACCCGCTGACAATGTACACTACTCCATTGATGGCAATAAGGTCGAGATTCCCCTGCCCGTCTTATCACATTGTTGAAGACGAAGTTTATCTGATGTATTAGCGATCTCGTACTGAATAAATTTATGTAGTCTAATAGTTTAGTGGGGATTAAGTGTTAAGGTCTGTTCCCAGTTTTGCAGTACAGTCGCGTTCGAATACCTGCGTTAGCGAGATTGGCGTTAATCTGTTAAATCGACTGAGGAATGTTAATTTGATCCTTCAACGCCCAATATTGTTTGCGTGAGTACTTGATCTAGGTGATCGGGGAAGGTTATTTTCCCTTTAGAAATTATGTCGATGTTTTCACGTGTTCTATACGCGTCGTTACCGTGTCAATAACTAAATGGTTTAACGTTTTACAATGTGTTAAACGCGAGAAGACTTACGTTCGAAACTTAGGAAAACAATAGATTGTCTTGGTCGGGCAGGGCACAGAAAACAACTATTTGTAAATAAAACTGATCGCCCCATGCCCCCCGAAGGGGATCGGAATTTGAAGTTCTAAGTCTTATCGTTACAGAGAGATTTTAATTATATATTTAGTCTGAGAATTGTTACTGTTTGCATTCATACTGTAGTTGTAGTAACTATAAACACCTTTTAGATAGTAGGTACAGTTAGCAATGTATAATAAGCTATATCAACATAGTTATAAATCTATGTTAATATAGCTTATTATGTATTGTATGTTTAGGCTAGCTTACTTTATTGTACAAGAATTTGCACTTTTGTAACACTAGTTTAATAATAAAACGTCATATAAATAATCCTGTGATAATTCCAATCAATAAATCTTACTAGCATTTATGTACAATTTATACAGTACATAATATATGAGAACAAGCTATAACTTTCTACTTGTTACGACAAAGTGCTAAGATTTACTAGGACAGTTAAAATTTAGGAGATCTGATTTTATACTCCTCTAAGTGCGGGTTCGATTTATTAGTCTCCACACTCGTAAATCTATTTCAGACTTTTGGTATTAAGAAGATCGTGTTTTTACTTTATGTTTTTTTTTATGATAGAGGAGGACAGATATGGCATGAGCACCACTCGATGGTAGGTGATATACCACTGCCATTTTGGCCTGCGATATATTGAAATTCACAGATTGAAACTTAAACGCGATGAAGCTTTAAGGCTTTTTCATCTGTGGACGGGGGTGTGTGTCCCGGACGGTTTCTATATTCCTACCACACATTTAATATCCAGGTTTCCAGACGAAGCCCAGGATGTTTCAGAAAAATTATAAATTGAAAAACTAGAAACACGTTAGACCCGGTGGGTATCGAATCCAGAACTCCTTGATCCATGACGTTGCTACCATTAGACCAATGAGCCCAAATCAATCAGGGGTAATTATTATATAAAGTATTATATTAATGAAATTATAAATCCCTTATTTACGACTATGAAATTTCATCCAAATTACTGGCGCCCTTAGTTAATTGGGCGTCTTTTCCGGTAAGATGACACGATGTTTTCTTCGCTTATAGCCCTCGAATTAGAAACACCAATTTCCTCATAGCGGTATTTACTAATTTCTTGAAACTTTCACGAAATATGTCACTAAGTTCATGCAGCGAGATTTGTGGATTCGTCGAGCGATTAGTCAAGCGATTTATCTTGCGATGAGTCGGGCCGACTTATTCCGGATATTGAAGCACGTAATCTCAATACAGTGTGTCTCCACTCGCAATTTATCTGACGATGAATGGTCCCGCCATTATTTCCAACCCTTAACCTTACTTATTAATATCTCTGTAATTTATTGTAAATTGCATAGCGAGATTATCTATGGATGAATTATGTAAAAGTAAATTGAATTGACGTTTAAAATCTAGATACATAATAATATTTTTCGTAATCTATTCATCGACTTTTTAAAATTATGTTGTTAATACACTAACTGTAAATTGATAAAATCTCTGGTTAAACTTAATCTTGATAGAAATTATTAAATTTTCAGACCCGATCACGTGATCAAACACGCACGCGATATTTGTGACGACATTTGCCTGTAAACATTCGTCGTTGTTGATTTTTGTGTCACGTGATCATTGCCACAGAAGAAACCGTAATTTCATTCGGATTTGAAATAGGACGTTATGAATTGGTTTCTACATCATAATGCAATTAGATGGAAATACGTTTTTTAGTTTGTACATGTAATGTTGATAGACTTTAACAGATTGTTAAATTTATTGAAATACCCTATTCTTATTCTGAACTTAAATTTATTTATATAAAAAAAACATTTTAAAAGCATTCATAACTTAATTAACCTGAAGCTGCGTTTGAAATTACGATGGAAACTTTAATGTCACCATTTTACTGTAAAACTGTTTCGAATAAGGCAAAAGATTTAACTCAGATATGACATAGTAACTTCAAAGAAAATGTAACTTGAACAAGATATGACAAAAGCGAGCAGATAAAAGCCGCATATTGTTCCCCACTATTTAAAGTTTATAAGTAACAAAAGGCGGAGGTTGTGGGGAGTAAGCAAATTAAAATTTAATACTTTTAATATTATTACTTAACGTAAGCCCTTAATAACTTTATGCAACCTTGTATTAACGAAAATCTACGAAACCTTGACACAATGGTTTAGAGTAGTCAATTCTGCACGAACCCGGCCATTTTTGTTAAATACCAACTACAACGGAACAGATGGCGCTAGCGTTGCAGTTTTTGACTTTGACTTTAGAGACACTCCATTTTTAGTCTCCCCATAACCACGACTGCTGCAAAGCATCTGAATCGTCGAGCCGTAGTTAAAGATAATTTGTAATAAATTTGTAAAAATAGGTTTAACGGATATATTCGCTATTATGTTTTATTAAAACAGTTGACCTTAGCAATTATTTATGTTATAATTACGTTTAATATAATCTGTCTATCCGTAAACCAACGAACTCAGTACACAGACATAGGTAATATATTGATTTACAAATACGAAACTAGTGTTATTGTTGAAAAGTTTACGTTTTAAAATAAACCTCGTTCCCATAAGCGTTGCGAGTGCCTCGTAATTTACTACTAAAGCTTTGCGGAGTGAAAAATACCAGGCGTTCTGTTTTTGTACTGTTATTATGTTTTAGAGACACAGAATACAGAACGAACCAAAAGGACTTATTCCAATTGTAAGAAGGGTGCTGTGCCTACCTCTTCCATGGTAAGCAATGTTGTATTGGGCGTAAATTTCGTGTGAAATCAATAGTACTAGATAAGCAGTAATGATATTTAATTGCCGTCTCTGTCTCTGCCGCTCAAGAGATAAAAAGCAGTATTTCTGAAAAACATAATTATAATAATATAAAACATAATTGATTACAGATTTAGTTTAATTTAACTTGTACGTAAACGGTTTAGTGAAACGTAGTTGTAAAAAACTCAAATTTGGTGTAGTCAAGACGACCTTAGTCTCAGAAGCGTTAGTGGCTTCTGGTTATCTTTATTCTGCGTTTAGAGTTACGTAGCTGTTATGTAGGACGGCGAATTTTTGATACTGAACAGTGGCAATTGAATCGAGCACAGGTGTTGGATGTGGAAACATGTGTTTATTTAATTATACAATTAGCCTTAATTTGTCCACAGTGTTATCTGTTGTCCGCGAAGATGGCATAGATAACTTTTATTCGCTGCTACAAACATAAACGTTTGGTAATATCTGACTTTTAAATTAGTAGAAGAGGGTTCTACAGGGCTCAAACTTGGAACTATAATTATTGCTTTTGAGCAAAAGTCCTTACTTAATATATAATCGCTGGTTCAGAATCATTAAACCTTGAAAATCAATTGACTATCTAGATACTTGTGTTCTTGAAAGATTATGAAGGTATTTATTGCATATTGCTAGATCAGTAGCTCAATAGTCGAGTAGCTAACGGCATATTATTACGTAATCAGTCATCTTTGAATGCAGTGCATGCTGGCTCACTGCATAATGCAGACCACGTCGCTGCCTGACCTGATGCCCTTCCGCTACCTGACGCATTAATTAACTAAACAATTGAAAAGGACTTTAATTAGGAGGATATTAGCATTATGTAGGAAGCCCACGCCACGGACGATATTTCCAGGTTTTCATTATCACGAAATAAATGCGTTCCTAAAACCCATGTTACTAACATGGTGAAGGTTAAACCAATTATAATATTTCTGTTCTCTAATAAATCATAATTAAAAATTAGTTGGACTACTTTTGATTCCATGTTTTTAACTGTCAGCGACCAAGTGTCCAAACATTTATATATTTATATTAGATATAGTTAATGTACAACTTAAGATGAAAAATCTTAAAAATCGATTCTAAATTGAAAATATTTGATGGCACTGAGAATTGGCATTCACAGCGATTCGTGCTAGGTGTTAACTAATTGAGCAGGAGTGATCTAACAAAAATATTCCTCAAACAAGCCTTACTACATACTTCATATGTACAACCTTTTCAACTAAAGATCAAAATGTTCAAATCTAATTAGAAAATTCAAGCTTCAAGAAAAGCACTTAACTGTCTAACTAATACGATGTCGTTGCTGCTTCATCTTCGAAACTTATGTTTCCCCCCCCTTTTTTTTTTTTTTTTCCCCCCCCCCCCCGGGGGGGGGGCCCATTTTTTTTTTTTTTTTTTTTTTTTTTTTTTTTTTTTTTTTTTTTTTTTCCCTTTTAAAAAATCTCTATATTGGAAATGATAAATAGCATATACAATGTATTTTACTAAGAATAGCTGTTGGTACAAGCTCCATCTGAAATGTATGTTGAAGTCATTTGCGCTTGCTGAGATATCCGCCTGTGTAATATTAATTGGTCAGTGACGTACGGAAGGATGTATGGTAGCAACAACTCATGTAAATTGCTTATATCTTAGAAATGAAGAGGAGATAGAAACGGACGCTCGTTGTTGATTCGACTATTATATAATTCTCATGTGTTAGAAAACAAATTGGTATATAACAAGAATATTTTGACACAACGGGAACAACGCAAAATAACAAAAGTAATTAGAAAGGAAACATAATAGTTTTCCAGGGGGTGGAGAATACATGGTATGGATGGTAACGCTGTGGTCTTAGTTCGAGTCCTGCCAGTACCATTGACTGTTTAGATTTATTTACAGCAACATGTGAAAATAGAAGTGTTTCAAGAGCTGAAGGTTAGTTTATACATGACATGTGTGACGTTATAAGTATTGGATTTGAAATCAGGAATGAAATTGATGATGAGTATTCTAAGAAAAATGATATAGACGTATAATATTAAAAGATAATATATGTTTATAATGTAGAAATAGAACTAGTATTTAAAGTACACGCAGAGGCTTCGTTTATGAAAACTAGATTTACAAAACTGCAAGTATGCAATGTGAAAAATATTAATGTTTTCAAACTGCAAGTAATCAGACAAAGCTGTATTTATATTAAACTGTTTTTATTAATACGTTGATAACTAAAAAAGTAAATCATACAGTTTAACAAAATGTTTTTGTTATTTCAATACCTAATCTAATTAACTTTAGACACGATTCCGAACGTGTTAACTGGCGACCCCGCCGACCCAAACATTGTTATAATCCGCGCGAAATAACCTCCTATGCCTTTCCAAAAAAAGGTGATATTCCTCTGCACATGTATTTAGCATTAACATTCTGTGAGCATTCGCGGCGGCGTTCTCCCGAATAAAGCATCTGTTAAATGTCTCGTGCTAAAACTTGCAAGTAATTATCTGGTAACTTTCTCACCGTGAGAGCCGTGTTGGTCTAGACACAAATTTCTAGAGTATGTGCTTCTTACAATGCCTTGGTGGTTCAGTGGTAGCCATGTACATTTAAAACTTAACGGTTGGTTTCCCACCAAATCCAAAATGTTTAAATAATCAATCTAAAACTATTCTCATATGAGACTTTGTCTGGTAACAATATAAAATAGTTGGTAGAAATATCAAAATTTGTTTAGCCTGTGAATTTCCAAATACGCAAATCCAAAATAGGTAATATAAAATAAAAGAAAAAAGTAGTTATCCATAAAAATACTTATTACATAATATTAAGACGTAAGACACGCTTTGTACTAAGATAACAAAACGGAACCAAAATATGAAAGCATGAAAAGGCAACTAGAGCCCCTAGTCCCAGCCGTGGGAAGTGTTAAAAGAGCAGGACCTGCCGCTGCTGCAAGTAATTATCTGTTAACATTTCCAACTTTGACCTCGCATAACTCCGGACTATCTGGAGGCGCTTTGCGTCCCTAATAATCAGGCTATGAGATTTTTAATGAAAAATATTGTTCCCCGTTATTTTGAAAGTTACTAAAAGGGATCCTGTCCAAAGTTTGTTTTGATTTAGTACCCCGTACCTCGATTGTATCCTCTTCAGTGGTTTTGTATCAGAATACTGTAATTAAAAATTGACAATCTTATCTTAATTGGTGCGTAATTAAGCAAAATTTTAAATTACTTTTAAACAGATCGAATAGATTATAAATAAAATCCACTAACTGTAACCCTAAATGCATTATAACAAACAAAGTGTTTAAATTAGAGAAAAATAACATTAGGTCTAGCAAAATTAAACTAAATTCTAAAAGTTTTAAAAATATGCCTTATATCTTAAAAAAAAGAACGCAAGAATTAACAATGGCTTGAAAATCTGAAACAAAACACGGTTCGTTTCTAAAATATGATATCGGCGCCATTGATTAAAAATACATTTTTAATATCTTTCAGCAACTTTGAATAAAACATGTAACGGATATTGTCGAAATGGGTTGGCAGTTAGCTCATTCTAGTAGTGACGGTACAAACGGATTTAGGCGAGTACGTACGTGTATATAAAATTCCAATTGTAAGACCGAAATTTTTAACAAAAGCCACAAATAATTATTGTCTGCAGCTTACGCAAGTAGAACACATTAAAACAAAAAGTTTTTTATTGGTTTAAAACAAGAAATATTTAAGTTATCTTGTTTACGATTCATTTTACCTGGTCGAAAGTTTGCAGCAACCATAGTCATCGGGGTCATCGGAAATGTCTGCCCGTCGTTAATATACAATATATTTCTCATTTAAAAAATTTAACGGTGTAAAACGCAAAATATATTAGTAAAACTATACAGTATGACACGGTAGCTCAATTGGTAGAGCAACGGCATGGAACGCTGACGATGCCGGTTCAAGTCCTGCCCGAGTCAAAAAATTTTTCAATTTATTTTTGATTTTTAAAAAAACTATACAAATTATTTTAACTAAGGTCCGACGTTTCGGAAGCTTTACAGTAGTCGTGGTCACGAGAAAAGTTTGAAATAAGTTTAACTAATATATTTCGCGTTTCAAAACTTTATAGTGTTTTATTTAAATGTGTACTTCTCGCGTAAAGTACAGACAGTAATATATTTCTCGTTTTAAACCGTTAAGTGTTGTTTAACAATGCCGTTATGATAGATTAGCTAGGTGTGCTATTATTTTATTTACCCCTGTCCCCATATCGATTTTCAATTAATCTTTTGTCCCCTCTTCCGCTTCGCTGGGATAGCTTTATTTCACTTTGTGTGAAAATGGCGGGGCCATGTATATTTTTATTTATTTTCATCTCGTTGTGTTTGCAGATATGAAAGAGGACTAGCACATCGATTCAGTGGAATCCAGTCTTGAAATACCTCTGTGTGCTAAACAAACACGTATACATAAACATCGGAATCACATCGCTACGTTATTCATACCGGGAGATCGGACTGCTTATTTTTATTTACATCTCCATTCCTTTTCTATTTATTCGCCGTTTTCTTTCAGCAGCTCCGTAAAAAAATTAATCTCGATAGTAACTGAATGTATCTTATATTCTCTTATATTGTATTGGAAACAACAATTCATATTTACAGGAATTAAAGTTATACGCGAACACTAAAATCCCGTTCATCGCTTTTATAGAATGGGACAAATACACGTGTCCGATTTTATTTGGCGGATTCGAATCGGGGATCACTCGTGCTAAACGCAATGCTAAGTAACGCGATTAACCTTTAAACTGCAGGGTATTTACCACATGATAATAATGATAGACTTTCTTATATAAAAATGAACAAATTACTTATTCGTTTAAAGATAATCTGTATACTATCTAAACGAGGTTACTAGTTTTACTAGACGACGAATTAAGCAACACAGAAACTTCACAATTTATTTATTTACTATGTGTATATTTTTCTTATATTTACATAAAATACTTTTAATGGTTTTACCGCGTGGCCACGCTGCTGTGCAAACACGTATTTAAATTGTCAATTAAGTTAACTAATAAATTCGTGTTTAAAATCGATAAAAGTCTTTTCCTTAGATGTATACCACTCGCGTAAACCACAGACAATACTTCACTTTTTAAATAAGCAAAATATAACTGGTCGCCTCGATAAAAGTTAGTGAATGGATTGCGGGAACTCGTATACATTCCCAATTCAGAGCTGGCCGGATAAAAAGTATTTTCGGTGTGTTTTATAAGTCATCGTGTCTTTTCACAAAACGACTAACGAAACGCATAAGCCAAAAAAGTAACGATGAAAAGCCGTCTGCACCGGAACGTGGATCGGCGTGGATATACATCGGTTTTATGGTCGATGTGTTATACTTTGTCTAATATAGGATGACGGGTATCGAATTTTCAACAGTTGCGTTGCTCCAATGGCAGCAATGTAGGGCTAATAACCAATTGTTTGATTTCCAACGAGGCCAAACAAATATATAATTATTTTACGACTTACTACGTTCTGCGTCGCAAAAAACGCCATTCTCAGACGCAAAAGTTATGTAGGGAAACCGCGTTTCAGTTTTAATCTGTGGATTAAAGAAAGTGAAAATAAGTCGACGGCACATCTTATAAATATAAATATATTTTATACGGGATATTTTATCTTTCAACGATAAAACATGCTTGTTTGTCTTTTTTATAAGAAATAATTATTTTAAGTCTTTATCAAATTATCACCGACTCCTTAGTGCCGCCCTTGCAAGGAAAATATATTTATAATGACATAATATATTAATGTATAATCATATTATTTAATACGTGATATGAATTATTTATATGGTTTTTGACTCTATATTCCATAAGCCAAGCGTCAGTTTTTCAGCTGGCTACGTTGAAAAATATTGACGGGTCATTTTTAATAGGAATGTTTCCAAGCCTACCTTCGTTCATTGCCAAAAAAAGGAAGCACAAAATGTCTGCACCGGAACGTGAAAAAATCGGCGTGGATACACAACGATTTTATGGTCGATATGTTAATAAACATTGGACGTGCTCCGAATTGATGAGATTAAGGTGGGTTACGTTCGTATGCATAGGATTATTATAGCAACCGAGGCATTGAAAGCAACGATCAATAAGCAAGGTAACTCCTCAACTGTTTTTTATTGAAAAATTCAGTTACTCAGATATTTATTAGTGGATGCTTGATTCGTACGCGTTTTAACATTTACCAATAAAAGGTATATTTCCTATTGAACGAATGACATTTCATTTTGTGGTTTTTACGTTATGTAAAAACATATGGACGTAAATGTAATGAATGCAGAGATCGGTAATATTTTTTTAAATCATAATACTGAAATTTAGCGCTGTGTGTGTGATTTATGCATGCCAGAAAATTTTAGTTTTTTAAAATTGTAATTTCTTTCCTAATAATAAGTCTACTTTGTTATGCATTGGTAAGCTGATATATAGTATCGTAGTAGTTTTGTATTACTAATAATAAAGCAAAAACGTAAAAATATCTATCAGATATTACAGTACATAAGAATGTAGCTTTTATTTTTTACAATATTAAATAGTGAAACTCGAACAATATTCGCGAACGTAAGCGCTTTTATGACTCATCCTATATTATTTTTAAAAAATACAAAACATACTTTCCTGAATTATTCTTGATAAAATACACGTAACTTTATTAAATTCCCTTCTCCGTTAGCCAGGTTTCTTCTTAAGGCTTCGCTTTATGGCTCAATTTAAAAAATTCTCGCATTATATGGGTAGAAAATAATACACTGCAGGTTTACAAAAATTTGAGGACATTAAATACTTTACAGTTTAGTGATATAAAAGGACAATTTTCAGTGGCATTTTTATTAAACGTCAGTATAACATAAATAAAATTATACTGTTATTGAATTACTGCACTTTAAGTTTGTTATTCACAATCTAAGAAGTTTATGGTAATTCAGCGTGGTAGAGGGCGCTGTTAGACAATATTGTTATAAAAAAACATTTAATAGAATTTTTGAAGGCTGACACGAAATTCTAGTGATATAAAGAACGTGTACATTCTCCTTTATATATTCTGCGGGTTTTCAGAGACTCACAGATAAACAGATGGTTAAAGGTAGAAAAGGTTTTTCATTACTCTTAGCTCACAATACTAAAAGATTTGATTTCAAAGCTCCTTTCGTAAGCTAAGTAAAACCTGATCAAAAGAATTTCAATGTCATCGACATGAAGCAGTATCCCGCCTGTCTCCCTTGTCCGTTTCCGATCCCAACATTTTATTTACCTCAAGAATGTTTCCTGAAAACACAAAAATCTTGTTATATTAGTTTCGACGCTTTGATTAAATGAACGCGCTCCCGCAACTATTAAAGGACCATCGGCATTTCATAATATGTTTTCTTTGGCTTTTATTAAATCTTCATTGACCATCGATCTTAGCAGTGTAATATATAGTTGACCTGAATACTATGATATTAAATATTTCATTATATTATATCGTGTATTCCACGAAATATGTTACGAATATTTTGGTGTATATTTCTTCTTTGAATTTTCCTGTAATCTGTATTTATTGGCGCTTTATATAAATTATTATTCTCTGAACTCTGATGTCATAAGATTATTAACTAAACACATATAAAAAAGAAAAAATCTGTTCATCTACTTAACCAATTTGTGCGGAAAAAAAAATAATATGTTTTCGAATATTGAAGCATACATCTTGCGCTTAACGCCATTAAAGACAGTTCTCTATATTAAACATAAAAGAAAACTATTCTAATATTTTTTTATGATAGAGGAGGACAGACAAGCACGAAGTTATAACATCTAAATAAGATGCGCCATTGACCTATTTTGCCTTTGGATATTCGGAAATCCACAGACTGATCCGAAACTCGATTAAACTTCACGGCCTTTTCACTTGTGGACGGTGGTTCGTGATGCAGACGGAATTACGATATTCCACCAATTTAATAACCACATATCCAGATAAAGTTCAACATGTGTCAGACAAATTATAAATTGTTTAGATATACGTTGGACACGATGGGGATCGACCCATGACCCGTTATTATTAGGCATACATTGCTACCATTACACAACCCCGTCAAAATGTAGGGAAAATCTAAAAGTTCAAAAGTAGAACGCGAAATTCGATACCAAATTTTCATTATACGTTCTCCGATAGAAAACCCAATTTGGGAAATGCACACATTATTTATAAGAACACGTTTTGTATACTTTAAGAGGGCTGTAACTTTACCGGTCGCTTTCCCCAACTTCGAAGTTCTGACAACGCATCTCCCTAGCATTGTTTAAAGTTTATTATTAAGTTCCGAACATTGCATGACATGAGCCGACATCGGATTGATAACAAACCTTGAATTTAATTAACCAACTTCTGATAACGAGACGAGTTCTTAAATCAACTTAGCGGTTTGCTTTTTGATTCAAGTCGAGAATTAAGTAAGGCTAGTATTTTATTGTCTGTAGTTTACGTGATATATATTATTAATTAATTAAACTTATTTGAAAAGTATTTTAACTACAGCCCGACTTTTGGGATGCTTTGCAGCAACCTTGGTCATGGAGAACGTCGGGCCGTAGTTAAGATAATTTTCGAATAAGTTTAACTAATATATACCGCGTTTTAAACCGTTAAAGTGTTTTATTTAAATAAATAAAGCTATATATTACATAGGTCATTGACATTAAAACGGCATCTGAACGTTTAGTGCTCGTTCTTACTGCCATGAAAATAGTTTAAGTGTCGAGGAGTGTCTTAACACAAGTAGTAAAGATGAATAAAACTCTTATAGCACTCTTAAAACTAAATTATATAGCTTCTTTAATGTCATAGAACAAGTACTTGGTGTTTTGACACCAGTCATTTACAGGTTCAAACACTAGTACTAAATACCTTAACATGAAAATACACTAGACTTATAACAAACATTTTTCTATTATAGAGGACAGACAAACGAGTTCACTCGATAGTAGGTAAAATACCTCAACCATATAACATCCAAACTAGATGCGTTGTCGTCCTATTTTGCCTTTATATTTCGGAAAACAGGCTGAAACCGAAACGCGGTTAAACATAACGGTTTTTTATCTGTGGACGTTGCTTCGTTAGTCTTGCTACCCATTTAATATACACACGTCCAGAAGTCCAGAAGTGTTTTAGATTTTTTTTTAAATTTATTAGAACAATGTTAGAACCAGTGGAGATCAAACCCGTAATCCGTTGACTAATCACACATCGCTTCCATTAAACCAGCGAAGCGTGCATGCGATGATAATATTTTTGCATCCAGGATCGAATCGACTTGTATTTAATGTTACAGACAATAACCATTTTGTCTGTTGAAAATATTTGTTATGAAATGATCAGCGGTGATTAATTTCACTTCGATTTTTTCAGCCTCGTATTTCCCCACAAAACGAACTGTGCCTACATTTCACGGCGATATGTGTATTATGTATCCACTAATTGTCATCGCGTCATCAACGCCCAGTGTAGCAGTAAAATACGCAAAAATACATTCACTGCCATTTTAAAAAATTCACCTCTGATTTTTTAGATGTCAGTTTCATTAATATAGGAACGGGATTTTTCAATATGAAATCCAGCTTATCGGATGCACGTTCTATTGAATTTATTCAACAGTCATGTCTTTCAATTCAGTAACCGATCTCCGTACTTCATATTTCATAAAAAAATAATCCATAAACAAGGTTTCGATGTAATTTTTTACATTCCACGTTTTTCATAGTCCGTAAGGTTTTTAATCAAATGGCGAAATAATGGAATGCGATAGCAAGTTTTCGGATTTCAAAAATGGAACAATATTCGAAATTGGAATATTTTCTATTACAATATTTAAACAGTAGTTTCGAGTTATAACATCTATTAACACATATATCGTATTATGATATGTATTCTCATGAAACAGCCATTCACACATCGTCTAGTGCGTAGTGAATCTGGTTTCAATAGCATACAGTGCCAATATATAATGGGCTTAGATTCCATTCTCCTGTCGGTCTTTGTGTACGGCTATTAATGCAAAATCATTTACCCCAACGCTACGGGCCTGGTAGACATGGTTTTCATGTTATTTGAAAATTGTTTCTTGACGCTCCTATCTATTCTAAATCTTTCTGTGGATTAAGATACTATATAAATTTGCGATTGTTTCAATAGAAAGTGAATTTATCTATGCAGGTTTTACTATTTTGTGATATAGTAACTATTTAAAACCGACCAACGTACCTTCCATTTAAGGACTTATTTGTGTTTGTAACAACATAAAAACATCGTAATAAAAAATATAAGAAGGCTACTTACCATATATATAATATTTACGCAACAATATATATTCCATACATTGCAACTAAATCCACTCATATATAAAGTATAATTGTCTGTTTGAGTTAAAATTATGGTTTTCCTTAAATTTATCTTCCATATCAAAACGATAACTTGAATGATCTGAATGTAGCGATAGTTAAACCAATAAAGCTATTGATCTTCAAATGAATCGTGAACACTGAAGACAATTTGATGGCTATTTGCATGAGTAACAGTCCTAGCTGGTCGAACCTACAATGGAACGTTTAGCAATTCACCAACATAATGAAGTTAAGCGGAGATTGTGGTATCCTACACCCTTGTGAATTGTGCGCTGGCACATTTAACACCGAAACACTGCGCCCAGGTCATAGCTTCAAGTAACGGTTATGAGTTTTTGGGTTTAGCACTTTATGGCTAATCCGGCTTTTGCCTTATTGGATGAGCTAATTGATATTTCATACACATTTCAAAGCTGAGGTTTAAAGCTAATATCTCAAAGCACTAATCTAACGGAATACATAAAATGGTTATACTCTAAAGAAGATAGGCATAAATATCTACATGTATGTTACGAAAACGTAAGACAACTAATAGAAGTCTACTATTGTGTCACTGTGTAAATAAAAAAGGTTTTTTTTTAGTTTTGCACGTGATTTATCAACATTTAAAATGACACATTTTTTGTAATACAATATATAACGTATGATGGATGGATGGCTTATTTACGGTCAAATCATTTAGGAATGTCGTGCTCTGTCCGACCGAATTATGTGTAATATTCCTTTGGGATTTGATTTCAAGGTTACTTACGTAACGAAGTGCTAAGTTAGCCTTTTTAAAATTTGGCTAAATTCACACACAACTAAAGCACAGTCCAAGTATATATATATGTCCTAGAATGATTGTATAAACGAGAATAGTACAGCCTTAATCAAATTAATGGGTTCGCTTCGCCAGTGAATACCGAAAAATAGTAAAAATATTAAAACAAAGCTCTTTCATTGCAGGTGAGTGAATCTTCACTACTTGAGTGCAGCAACGGGCGCTACACTGCGTCCGATACGGTGAGTTCTTTTGACTATTATTTTAATTCTTACTGGAATATTTTCTAACTTGCAAAATAAGATATTAGAATTTTGAAAATGCAGTTGCGATTTATTGCGTTTATTACAAATACCTTAAAATGAAATCTATACCTATATTATAAAGCTGAAGAGTTTGTTTGTTTGTACGCGCTTATCTCAGGATCTGGTGGTTCGAATTGGAAAATATTTTTGCGTTGGTTAGAGCGTTTTTCGAAGAAGTCTTTATCTTGTATACACCATCACACCGTGACAAATAGGAGCGAAGAAACAATGGAAATATGGAAATCTCTTTAAATGACGCGAAAGACGTTGCTGACACAGCTAGTTACAAATAAATTAAAATCCTATATAGTAAGTCACAATTATGACGAGGGCATGTGTGTGTGTGCCTATTTGTAATTGTGTGAGTGAGTTGAGGTGCGAATAGAGGACTAGAGCAAGCGATAGGTAGTGATCGAAACTAAATATATTGTTGCTATACATTAAAGATATCGACGCCATTCATTTGCGAAGGGAAAATTTTAATTTCTCCAACATTTCGCATTTCATTTTACGTTGCAATGCAGCTATTAAGTTTCCTTCTTAACAAGACCAAAAAATAAACGGTACACTTTTAAAAGACTCGAAGAGTTAATCAACAAGATTTTCATACTTGCAAAAGTATCAAAGCGAAACTCGCAATCCGCAAAGTTACTCAGCTTTTTTCGCTTTTCCAACTTCTGTAACTACATGTAAACATTTTTTCCTCAACTTTCTATACAGCACGTCCAATATTTGAATTCTATTCGCTGAATCGATACTCGAATGTCCTTAGTGTGATTATATCGTCGCTATTAGACATATTTAATTTTCATTACGTAAAGCTCCACGTTGAAAAAGGTAATAGAATTAAATCAGGGTAGGTCAAAGCAGATAAGAGCCCTTTATATCTTCTGCGTAATTGTATTTACGGTTCCAACTTTGTGAATTTCAAGAGCAAAAAAAAACTCATGTACTTATATTCCGCTAAGATGTTTCGGCTCTTTCGAGGGCTTTCTTGTAATTTTAAATCAATGTTACGAATGTTTTTTCTGTATAATTGATGATTGTGTATTATGTTTAAGGAGTGATAAATTATTGATGTTTTGTAAACAGTCATGTATCGGTTGTTGTGCATTCTTACGCTGTTCATATTGACATATACTTACATATCTGAAGACCTAATAACCGATGTGCAATTTCATTGGTTGTATTGTTAATTTCAAAAACGATTTATTGAAAAGTAATCAGATAAAAGATCTAACAAAACTCAATGTTTCGAAAACACAAAGAATGAGGTGCCTTTATAGTTCAATACTAAAATAATAAATTATGTTCGTTAGACTCTTAAGAAAACCTTGAAGATCGTATACTATATCAATGTTAAAAATATCAATGTAAAGAATATCAATGCAAGGATATCATCATCATCATCATAGCATCATCAACATGACAAATATTAGGGGGCTCACAAAATGTTTCTTTTTAGACTTATAGTAAACAATATATTATTGTATGTACTATATATTATTGTTTTTAATTCTTAACAAAATACTAAATAGAATAAGTAGTGTTTTGTTATAACACCTAACGCGCCTTTTCTACTTAAAACTTTACATATTTTGAATTATCAGGTCTCATGTTTAAATAAAACACTGTTAACATTTTAAAGAGCGAAATATTTAAAAATTAACTTATTTAAAAATTACCTTACCAATTACAGACGTTTTATTGTGTGTTATTCGCGTAAACTATTAACGATACTTTACCGGGTTTTATCCAACTTGTGTTTTATCCTTTCTAAAAAAACCTCTAGTAGATCTATGTCCTTACAGAGAAACAAATACATACTTAAATTCAATACTAAGGCAAATGCTGGGCCTTACCTCCTTAAAAGTCATTACACTCCTACTTAAAAGATCATGATACGTATGTTTTCATACATTGTAAATATAAATGCTACAGCCCTAATTCCACGTTTCGGCTTGTTCACGGTTTGGAAAGACTAATTACGCCGCGGTTTTTGCCACCTCTCTCTTATGTTATGTTATCACGGTGCGCTAAAAAAATTTTACAACCTTACCACGAACTATTTTTAACACTAACAGCTGGTATGATATATTTTGATGGCATATTTCTCACTGTCTGTAGTTTACATTTAAATAAACGTTTTAACGGTTAAAAACGCCATATATATTAGTTAAACTTATTTAATTATTTTAACCACGGCCCGACGTTTCGGATGTTTTGCATCAGCTTATATATATATAATTTAACTGTTTTATTTAAAGGCATATTTCTCGCTCCTTACGCTAAGTACATGTAGAATTTAATGTACTTTAGATGTTTAAAACTGTAAACCGTGTATCTACCTAAATAAACTATTTTTCTTCGTGTTTTTTATCTAAATTTTAAACATTCAGTCGCCAAGTATTAAAAAAGGTTACATAATAGTTGAAATGAATCACATACTTCTTTATAACTATATTAAATTATACTTACTTAATAATTAATTCATTCCCAACACACATAATGTTATATTATGAAGGTTTTATTCTATAATTATTGGTTATAGTAGTGTAAAAACTATAATCATGAAATGTCTGTATTATCTATGTATCTGTTTATAAATCTTGATAAATCTATAAAATATGTATTTTAATTACTGTAAGTGGTATGATATCGCTTCGCAAACATTTTGGGGACTTGTGTAGTTTTATCAGATACATTTAAAGTTGTATCCATCTAGTAATTACTTAGATCGTTGCCATTAAACATGTTTTGATGTATACAAGCAGATAGTCCAAATTGCCAAGCCCTCACAGAATCGCTCCGTACGCGAAGCGTCGACGAGTTTTTGAATTTTTAAATTGCTCATTGTACGATGGAATGTTGCTAGTTGCATGCCCCCTTATAGAGCACCAGCGAGGTAATCGAATATGTACCCAAATACAATGGGTTATGCTCCAAAATACAACGGCCCACTCAGGAGCATATAGCGTTTATATCGGTCGGAGTGAAACACTCGCAAGTCTAGGTCGCGGTTCTCCTGAGAGTGCTGCTAACGAATGTCATCCTAAATATTTGATTGTTAGAGTCGAAATATCCTTGGCGCGTCTAAGTGGTCTACTCAGCATTAAATTGCATTGTATCCATACATATAAAATGTATTGTCTTGAAAAAATTACTAATGGATATATTTTTTTACTTATTCTAGTGCTATACATAGAGACGTGAACCTTGAAGTGTGTCTTTGTCGAGGTTTGGAGTGTGACGTGGTGCGATCCTTTAAGAATAAAAAATAACAATAAATCTATAGTTAAAATTAATGTTTTATAATTTTAACTTGCAAAAGTAAAATATTCTTTATCAATTTTAACGATTATTAATTTTATATTGAAAAAAGTTTAACGGCTCGGAGAAGCCGTGAGATGCGTGTGTATTGTCTTTGTCTCTCTATATATGTACATATCTATAGTCAACGCTGTGTACATAACGCAGACTTATTCTTACTATAATTAGCGTAAGTAGTTTAAAACATGTTTGTGTATGTGTTTGTAAGCCTTAATAAATAAATAAGATTTACGTAATATATGCCGATTTTTCACTTATATAGAGCCACTATGTGTACGTGAAAAATTTTAAAGTTTTCATACGTTACTAAATTTCGAATGATTTTAGCCGCCCTGGTATCTTTTAGACTTCATGTACAATATAATTAGCTTAACTAAAAATTGCTTTTATTTCACGTTGAATTAACCAGTTGTAACAATACAAGGCGGGTCTAGTTCTATGATGCAGCGAAGAATATTACTACACCTTTATATCGAAACTTACACAAGTCAGTCAGTCGTCATGAGAAATACAAATTCACTCGTGTGGAATGTAAGACGATAAATAAGATAGAATGTTCGAAAGATCGCTTCTAAGTTTCCGCGCCCAACAAAGTTGCTCTTATGGAAGTGAATAAATGGATACGGCTTATGCATTATATGTTAGTTCGTATTATTTAACGAAAATTCGGCTTACAATCAGTTAATTCGGTTTCTGATAATTATTTTATTCCTAGAATTCTTAATATTATCTTAGAAATCATATCTCTGTTAAATTAATTTCAGAGTTCATCCACCACTTATCGTGTAGTTACTAATATCGAATATATCTGTTCAAAACCGAAGTTTACTTTTAGTGTCTTTCTTTGCTTGTTGCTTTTTGCGATAATTATTGTTCTTCTGTACTCCGCGAGTAAAACTATTTTTTTCCTAGGATTCAAATCTGAGGCTTTCAACGCTTTTAGTTATAAAACCATGCACACTGTCCTACAAAGGGTTCAGGTAATTGAAGATTTCTTTAATGCAACTTATTTTTCGTCCATTTAATAACGTTGAAAGCAAAACAAGAAAAGTTAAACCCCAATATGCAGGCAAACAATCGAATATTCGAATATGAAAATCCTCATTCACGCTCGCTTTGTTATTTTAATTAAATTAAAAGCAAAATTTTTCCGTTACCCTTTTGTCGAAGCGCAGTTCGCTTTGTGATTTTCAGGTTTTAGTCTTGGCGGCGGTATATTTTAGTGAATTGAAATAAATCGTAAAACCAGTCAGTTAAATATGTCCGTGGTACCATTGTTTCTGTACAAGTAATCGTAGTCGTCGGCAGAACCCGTTCCACGCCGGCGCAAGCGCAGTAACGTAGAATGTTATTACCTTAGCAACCGGGAAGCGCGGGCGCAACGGCACACGAACGAGAGGGAAGACGGAGAAAGCTACAGGAGGGACAGGGATGCAGCTCGTCAGAGGAGGCACGGGGTCAGTGAAAGTGCATTGCCATTGCACACAGACGATGAGAAAAGTACATCTAAACGTGTGTGAAATATTCACCATGGGAAACAGCGCATCAGACAGAATTCCACAGATTATTTTTTCTCGGAATGTGTTATTATTGCGCGCTTAAATATACTCTCTTCTCAAATAAATTGTAGCGTTTGAACGTGTTAAATCACGCTGTGTTTTAAGAAGTACGAACGTTTCTCGGAAAGACCTGATTAGATAAAGTGGCAAAATTTGGTAAAGAAATATACAGAACCCAACTGCGAAATAAATCCGACCTAAATCATATCTGACTTTAGGAAACGCTACATATGAAACAATGACGATCAAACCGGAATAAAATTGGGTCAATAAATAAAAAAAACGTGTCATCATTAAAAAACCCTTGAACGAATATATTTCACATGGATTTGACGAAGCAATTTTTGAACGGAGAGAAAATGGCATTATTTCGAATCTGATGCGGTATGGGGTATTTCAGTTTGAGAAGGTAAAAAACGTGTCAAGTGGGGTTTAATTCTGTTCTCAAAGAGGCAGTTATAAGCCGAAAACAAAAGGCTTCGTAGTTGTTTCCTTTAAGATATACCTATTAATTCAGATATAGGTACAAAATAAGACAAATTTATACCTAAAAAATTACGTTTAGACTGTAGTTTATAAATACACACTATACCAAAACATTACCAAATATAAATAGCGTTTTAAACCGATATAAGTGCTTTATTTCACAAATTATAGTTTCAACGTATTAAATAACCTAAGCAGTCACAAATAAAATTACTTTTTTTTGTCTATTCATTCCTAAGTTAGTCTTCAATTGGTTAATACTTTAGGTGTGTATAAGCAAGCTAATTGCAGAAAACTGTTATATCATAACGTTTTAAAATTTAAATACTGTATTTTCGTTTTTATGTGTATAATATTAATAAGTAAATATTTTCGAGTTGACATTGTTTTTATATTAAGAATTAAATTGTTTTATTACTATGAGGCTACGGTATCCAAATAACATAGAAGTGAGTCTCTCTTCTAAATTTCCCATACTTTACTTTTCCAATCATCTCTAAGCCCGAGGGTGACATTTAGGACACATTAATTCTTTCAACTTATATTTGCTGGCGCGGGTATAAAATTGCAGGACGTCCAGCCACATTGAGGTACATCGGAGCATAATTTAATATGCAACGAATTTAATAGTTAATGTTCGCGACTCTCAGCAAGCTCGTGTGTGCAAATTACTCCACACTTATACTCTGGAGGGTATCTTGGGATTTATGTGTGTACTGTGTACTGCCCGGCTTAGGCAGCTCCCGATCTGATTTATACTGTTTTCTATTGTGTGTGAAATCCCCAACGTGGGGTATGGGGCAAATAGATTTCTGTCTGTTTCACTGATCGATTTTAGTTACAAGTTGTTGATCAGACTTCTAAGTTTTGCTAAATCAAAATTTGTATGTTTGTCATGTACGCAAATCCAGGATTTTTCGTGCCAAGCACGTGTGTGTTTAAACAAGCCACAATCGTAATTTCTATTTTGTGATATATTTTATTTATACTATGTCGGACGTTAGAATTCAAATATAAAAATAAAAATATAATTAAAATATACATCTTCCGAGCTATTTAGAATCGTAATCCGAATCCAAAGCCAAAATAGTTTATATTGTTTAATTATTTATTTCTTTTATGTCGTGGAGTAAGTAGTTTTAATTTTAATTGATATAATGTATCGTATTTTAAAATGCAAAAAGATATTGGAAGGTATTTGTTTTAATACACGCTACAAAATAAGCATTAATGTAAGTAATTGACTTTTACGAAAAGAAAACAATCTCTTTCAGCATTGTCACGTAAAACGCTTCGCAAAGACAGCTCTCACTGTAAAATAATGTAGATACACCGTTGAAATTAAAGGCTCTCGTTACACGCAAGAATCCTAGTACGAAACGCCCGCAGCCAATTATAAATTAATTTACAACAGATTACATATACCGTGGATACTTCCAGCAACTTTTTAATTAAAATTCTTTCAGTGAAGCCGTTTTAACTTTTCCGGCCTATGCTTATTCTGATCTCTATGTTGTTAAGTTTTGATGTTTTGTCACATTATTTAATAACAAAACTTTGAAAATTTATATCCAATTCAACTCAAAACTTAAATACTTACAAGTTCTTGTCCGTAACAAGACAGATACAAACATGTATAAAATACAAACAGTATTAATTAGTACGTAAAGAAATCAAACTCGTTTTTAGGTAACTAAAACAAAGAATGTAAATTACTTTGAATCATTGTAATTTTTAAAAGTTAATCCAATCACCAATAAAATAAGCGACATGGTAGCTTATATTCATTAGGTAGTAGATTCTAATCCTGGTCATTTTAAATTACTTCTAACTCAAAAGGCCTTTAATATCAAATTTTAAACAGATAGGCATATTGTTTAGATGTTATACAGCTATATAAGAAGCTGTGTCGTGCTATGTGCTTATAACTTCTTGGAGATAAAAATAATGTTTTATGTATATAAATTTACTCGAATTCGCTATAGTAAATGGCGGATAAACATATTTAAATGTGTACTACTCGCGTAAACTAAACTGTACTTAGTTGCGCTGTAAATTATTTTATAAAAATGTAAGTTCTTATCATACCTAATTACATACTTTTTAAAATTCTTAAGGTCACAGATTCGAGACAAATGTCATTTAAATGACGAAGCAGAGATTCAATGTATTTCGGCCGAAGGACCACTCAACCCAATTCTTTTCATATCTATGACAGTCGGAATACTAGGGAGCTTTTAAAGATACCTATTCATTTTGACCTCAAGACGGTGGGGGACTTAATAACGGGGGCGACTGAGTCGCATCGTCATTATGATTTAATTTCGGGGGAAAACGCCGGTGACAGCCATCGTAGCTATTATTGTGTACCTCGATTTTCTCAACATGTACAGTACCGCGGCGCAATGACCTATCTCTGCCATTCTACTCGTCATACTTCCCGTTGTGAGTGAGTAAAACTGTATATTTCGTACCTTCATTTCTAGAATGAACGGGTCATTAACGGTAAAAAAACTGATTCGGGTTTGGTTGAATATTTTTTTTTATGCAGAAACGAAAAAAATATACGAAACATGATAAAAGGAAAAATACCCCAGCCGTATAGCATCCTAACACAAACACAAAGCGCTGTCGGTTTGTGACCCGGACTGAGATTCGATATTACGATATCCAAATTTCCGGACAAAGTCCAACATTAAGTGCTCTGTTATTTACGCGAGTAACATTTACACAAAACACTTTTAACGGTTTAAAACGCAAAATATATCAGTCAACATGGTCACCGTGGTGTTGTTGTGCAAATATGTTTGAAAGCATCCGTAACGTCGGGCCGTTTTTAAAATAATTTCTATATTAGTTTAACGAATACATTTCACGTTTAAAACCATTAAAAGTGTTTAATTTAAATAGAAGTCATGTTTATATGTTTATAATTCTTCATAAATTGATTAGAAACATGTGAAACACTTAGCTATCATTAGATTAACAAGCCTATCGTAGTCTGTATAGTCTTTTCCCATGTTCATAGACAAGGAACCGTTCAAGCGTGAGTTCGATTCACACTTATCCGATCTTTTATTTCCACGGAGACAGCGAATTAGTATAATTAGTCTTAAAGATTTTCTAATTTAATCCGTGGAATTACGAATCGAGATAACAGGCGTTCCACCTCTTCGGGAAGTCCCCCAGTCCAATTTATTCTAAGTTCCCTCCGTAATAACCACGGCAGAGGTAAGTGTGCTACGTCTACATCCAATTCGACGCAGTTGATCGGGAATATTTAGGAATACTCGTAAATATTTATTTATTACTAACTGCGTCCCGCGGTTTTACTCGCAGCTTATTAATTTTAAGCGTAAAATTAAATCACAAATAACACCTCAATGAATTTAAACACTCGAACAAGGCTTAAAGTAGTACGCATTCGAACTAAATATGACATGACGGGACTCAAACCCGCTACTCCTACAAACTGAATTATAGTGTTGGTGACACAGGCGAGACACTAGATAATTTTCAAATATTATTCTTGAAAATGGCATATCTGTATACAATTTTGAAATTTATAACAGTATTTATATAAAATACTTAAAATAATACATTTAAATTAATGTATATATTTATTACTGTATATATTTCGCGTTTTAAACGGTAAAAAGGTTTATATTTAATTGTGTAGGTACTACACGCGTAAACTAGAGAGATTACTCAATCGCTATCTTGTTAATTTAAAACAAATCCATGTAGCCCTATATACTTATGTGTTGATGGATTTTACGTAGTCAAATCAAAAATGTATTCTAGAAGGAAAATACCGCATTTGAGCGTTCATAATCCTTATTTAATCATCCCTTCGCGAAGTTTCCTTTTGTTATATTTGAAACTTAGAATCGTACGTGATTTCTTAGCATCGTTTTTGGCGATACCCCTATCTAAAGGGTTCTTTGTATCTCTTTCTCGTTTTATATGAAAAGTAACTCTATTATAAAGCAATTTTTTATTATTTAGTTATAATGCTGTGCTAGGTAGCTTGAACTGCGTTTGAATTTGCACTATCTAAATTAGAGAAAAACATTTATCGCTGTATAAATAACTACCTAAATTTATAAGAAGAGATCGCTGCTTAGCGATAAGGCCTTTTATTTACACCCTAGTACGTAAGTTTTTTTCCTTGTAGTTTTTGTGGTATGTATTGTGGACAATAAAGCTGTCATAAATAAATAAAAATAATAAATTTTAAGCAATAATCACACCAATCCATCACAACAGCGAACTAAATACCAAATTATAGTGAAAAGTGTGAAAATGGTATCCAAATGATAATTTCGAAATGAAAAAACCCATTATTTACATTATTATACAAATGGGCCCGCTACTTTCGTAGACATTAGCACCTGTCACTGTGTCACTGTCTTAATAACAGTATTTATAAGGAAAACTCGGTCGAACACGAAAATACAATTTGGAAAAACGTGAAAGTTGTCGCAGTAACGCGAGTAAAACATTAGGCGGGCACTGGGCTCACGTTACGAACAAAAGACAGCACTGTATCAATACGGCTTATATACGCTAATGAATTTATAATTACGGCTTTACGTTTCCGAATAAACTACCACCCACACTTAGAAATTATGTTTTATACCGCTGCGTGAAAAGTGACTAGGTAGCATATAATTTTTAAGACATTACCTAATTTAAAAAAAATATATAAATTAGCCATAAACCACGTTTAAATGAAACACTTTAACGGTTTAAAACGCGATGTATTAGTTAAACTTATTTGAAAATGATTTTTAACTTCGGCTTTACAGCAACCGTGGTCATGGGGGATGCCCCGTCAGCGAGATCAAAGTTAACTATGCATTTCACGTTTTGCGCCGTACATGTTTTATTTTAATGTGTACTCGCGTATAAATACAGGGCTCTTTTCTCGTTACCAATAAAATTGATAATATGATTTTCGGTCGGTCAATCAAAAAGGTTCACGAGTAATCCTTGATACCATTTACCGCCAATTAATCTTCGTTACCGCCGGTTGTTAGGTGAATTGGTGGCGATGGGTCTGATTTGTCGTTCGTGTACGCGGGCGCCATACGATAATCCGTTATCGTAAAACGGTGGATTAAAAACTGACGATCTTTTTTCATACATTTTCATATGACGGAGGAGATCATGGGGCTCTCTTGATGGAAGGTAAAATACCCCGGCCATGTTACATCTATTCCAAATGCGCTGTAGACCTTTTTCAGCTGTGTATATTAGGAAATCCTCAAACTGAATATATTAAAAATACAAAAAAAAATGAGTTAACAAACTTACAATTTACTTTTAAACTCTACTACGTGTTAAAACGGCTTTCCGAGAACGAGTATAACGCGAGTCTGTAAGGACGCGGGCTAATTTCTCCAACAGATGGCACTAGCGTAGCAGATTTGACTTAAAGTTAGTACATTGGGGAGACCTGTGTACATTTAGTCGCCCAGTGACCACGGCTACTGAAAAGCGTCCGTAACGTCGAGTCGTAGTTACAATAAAGTAACTTTAATCGCGTTTGATCCGATGAAAATGTTTTATTTAAAGGTCGGAAAAATAAGATTTCAAAAATATCTAAAAAAATTGCTCGACGTTTCGGATACTTTTCTGTAGCCGGGAGGACCGCTGGCATGGCTGCTGCAAGCCAAGCAACGTTTAGTCGTAGTTAAAATTAATTATAAATAAGTGAACTAATATATTAATTTAAAATTTTTATTTAAATGTGTACATCTCGCGTAGACTAAAGACAGTACATAGTTTCCACGTCTAACGGAATTAATGATTTTAATCAATATCATTCAAGAAGTCATAAACGTAACGACTCCCGCATAACAGCTGATGTACGAATTCAAAGAAAATATATTAGACTGGATGAAAAAAAAGTAACAAAGCGAAGAGGCTCGGGGTCTCATTTAGACAAATCGCTCGTAGCGGTCAGGTCAGATACCAATAACAAGGGCAACGTGCTATTGTACTGCTAGCCATCATTAGGCGGCTTCCGTAAAACCACCTCATTGGATACCACGCCTTATGTCCATAGTAATATAATCCATTTTGGTATTTCGGCCTACCCAACTCAGTGCACCGAGGGCCCAATAACTGGGGACATGATCGTCAATCGAATTTGTCAATACCGAATGCTACTTTATGTTCTTTTGCTGTGGTACGTTCCACAGATAATGTTATCTGTACATAAGATTGTTTATCTATGAAAATATTGTTCTGCTTGTCAAAATTAATTTTAATTTTTTTGGATAGTTATTGCATTGATTTATTATTTGTTAACAATTTTATACGCGGAATCTGGTTATTAAAATTTTTACAGTGTTTCAGATATTTTTTTGCAGCCCTGTACAGCCCTGGAAGTTGACTATGAAGGTTAAAAAACTAAACTAGGCTATATTTATGAAATAACTTAAAAGGCTTAGATTTAGAGGGTTCGGTATTTGATTCAGAACTACTATTGTTAATTAACAAAAAAAAAAAGAAAACGAAAGAAAAGAGAAAACTTTTAACGGTGTAAAACATATTAACATTTATTTTTACTATAAGCTGACGTTATGCTTTGCAGCAGCCGTGGTGGTAACAGGGTGACTGTAAATTCTAAATAAGTCACTAATTAACTACTACATACCCATAACTAAAACATTTCCCATTTTAAACCGTTAAAAGTGTACTACTCGCGTAAACTACAGTGCTTACTATTGTCAATAGTGTATAGTCAAATAAGCTAAGCTTTAGAGACGAATATTCTCTGTACGATTAAGCTTCAAGATAGTCCTTCTAATGTGTTTATTGATTATCGCCATAAAGTAATAATAGAGTGTATAAAATATTACATGCTATAATAGCCATTGGAGAATAAACTCTATATTGATGACATTAGGATTTAATTTTCATCGCTCTATTTTGTCTATGAGAATAGAATCAAATCTGGTCATGAACTTTATTATCTCAATACACGTTATATAATAAAACAGGGAAGTAAGATATATACGTAGTGTAACATTTGAGGGTGATAAGGATCTAAAATAAAAATTCTGTTATAGATATTTTAATAAACGGTCCACGAAACTATGGACAAGGCTTAAGAAATATATTAGGCATAATTCTTAATAATTGCTCTCGTATTAAAGTAAATGAGCTCAAAAAACCGTTCACTATATGAATTTTTATAATCGGATTAATATAGTTCACTCGATGGAAGATATCATAATCCATATCTAACCAATATGTGACAGCACATATTGGTTAGATATGGACCTTTGTTGGTTTTATTTAGAAACGCGATTAAACTTCATTTTCTTTCTGTGGACCGTGGTTCGTCACTCGGACAAAATTTCGATATTTTTAGCACCCCTCTTAATGCCTAGATTTTCACATGTTTTAGAAAAATAACAAATTAATTAGAAACATCTTGAACTTGGTGGGGATCAAACTCACGACCAAACGACGATCATTAGCCATAAAGCGTTACCATCGCCATACCATTAGACCCAACGGTCGCGTCAGAACACATTTTAGTTAATGTAATTTCATACTTTTATTCTTTATTTTTATGACAATACATTATACATTAGATACTATATTGTAAAGAAGTATTAAAAAAGTGTGTCGTTTTATTATATTAAATGTAAATAAAAACCTCCTACGGCTTATGAAAATCCCGCGGCTTATAAATCATTACAAATTCGAACGCACTGGCTTTCAAATATTTTTCTAGCAAAAGGGATTACCGAACGCGAACGGCTTATAAAAACGCGGGAATTAGAAACACGCAAGTCTTGATAATTCGTAAAGTGTGAAGAGGCGAGCAACCTAATCCGGATTTAGCTGAGCGGAGGAAATGAGCGATGCAGACTGCCTCTTGGCTTCGCTGTAATGTGTTAAGTCGGGAAACGTGAATTTTACACCGTTTTTTTTTCGATAATAGTTACATATTGTCGTTGCACTTGACTGCATAGTTAATTTTAATATGTTTACATTTAGTATGTAAGTACAAATAACATAATCTGTGGTAATTAAGCTAATATTCCTAACAAGACTATCTAGATAATATATGAAAAAGACGGTGAAAGCATTGATTGTAATTTACGCGAGTATTGCACGTTTATATTAAATACTTTTAACGGTTTAAAACGCGACGTAAATTCGTACTCCTTTACAATTCATTTTAATTATAGCCCAACACTTCGGATGCTATGCAGGAGCCATGCCAGCAGTCCCTCCGTGACCACGGTTATTGCAAACATCAGGCCGTAGTTAAAATAAAATGTAAATAAGTTAATTCATATATTTCGCGTTTTAAACCGTTGAAAGTGTTTTACTTGAAGGTAAGAACGAATTAATCCAGCCATTGTATACAAATCGTCATCCGCAATTTTCGTATGTGAGATATCGATACCATAGATTGTCAAGTTCCCTTTAAGATATGAAAGACTTAATTAATAACGGATTTAACATTGACGCGCAGATAAGATCTTTTTGTAATAGAGTTGAAAGCAAAACTTCGAAATCAAGATAAACTACTGCTCTCAATCAAGACAACAATACAGAGCTCGGCGAGTTGAAATAGAGTTTTGAAATTATAAGGCCATTTGAAACGCGCACGGGAAATGATAGGTATTTTTACAGCTATTGAAAATACTGGTAGGTTCACCAGTGTCCGTACTTAAGTGTCCGTTCGTAGTTTATAGCGAATACTTTCGCGCGGACAATATATTGTGATCGATGTGGTTGCAATAAAAGTTGTAAAAATATAAGTATTGCCTAATAAAATATTTACAACGGTTTTAAACGTAAAACCATGTATATGTTAAACGCAACAGCACGTCACTGACAACAATTAAATTACAGAGTATTAGTACTGTTTTACACGACCGTAAAGCATTAAATAAAACAAATTTAACTGTTCAACAAAGATTCTTTCATTTATTTGATCTTTGACGCGGCGTTATATACACAGTTAAAATATAACTAATTTAACTTTAACTTAATACATTTTTTTTAATCTAAGTAGTTTTTCTTTTAAATTTTTATTGTGTAAATGTATATAGTGTTTAATAATTAAAAGTCAATAATCGTTGTTAACACTATTTTGCGTATATAAATGTGCAAATATGTTTTCTACAAATGTAATTTATATAAATAATACACTTCTAACGGTTTATAACGCGATATATTAGTTAAACTTATTTGAAAATGATTTTTAACTCCGGCCCGACGTTTCGGATGCTTTGCAGCAGCCCTGTGCACTACTCGCGTAAACCATAGACAGTATTTAATGCTAAATATATCAGTTTACTTATTTATGGTAAATAGGTAAACTATTAACTACGACTCAATGTTTCTTTTGCAGTCGTAGTCCACTTTCGGACTACACAAAAGAAACATGGTGCAGTAAATAAAATAAATTAATAATTTTATTTCGCTTTTAAATCCATTAAAAGTGTCTAATTTAACATACAATACTCACGTAAACTACAGACAATACCAAATATTACTCGTTTTGTGTTTTACTATATCAATAATAACAAATTATACATAATATCTATTTGCTGGATTACATACTGTTTTCACTTACTAAACTATAAGTAAAATTCATGTGTATAACATTGGAGTTAGGAAATGGCACAAAGTTTTGTTTTAACCGTTCTTAGTGGGTTCGTTGTAATTTTAAACAAACTTAGTCCATTGCCGTATCCCACCTGATTCTTGCCAACTTCAAACGTACACAGGGTGTTTGAAATTCGAGTTCTAATTTACTATGGAACTAGGTGAAATATGAAACGCGACGTGTGTAATTAGTACGCAGCCTCTATAACAGCGGACGCTTCTATCGTCATGAACTCAGTGTGTCACTTCATAATATTGCTTAATATTTGCGAAGTTTGATTTAATTATGGATGAAGGTATCGGTGGCAAGTTTTGGGTTCGAACATTAATTTTAACCCTGTATTATTTCCCGTACTCTCGACTTGATATTTAACATAGCGGTATACGTAGATATATATGGACATTGACGGGACTCGAACTCACGATAATTATCAACCATCAGCAATCCGTTAGTCTTAGTTAGCCATGTACCATTAACTTTTTAATTATTACTTCTTAGGCTATTTATTAAATAAAACTATTCTTACCGGCTCTATACTCATTAATGAAATCAATAGATCGCGGTTTAAAACGTTAATTTTTTTTTTATACAGACTGAAGTCGAAACGCAATTAAACTTCGCTTCTTCTTCATCTCCGGACGGAAGTTTTGATATCCTATCACCCAATATTTTTAACAACTTAAAACCCTCTCCGCTGTGTGTGTGCGCATGTGCGTGCGAGCGTTCAGTTTTTCATATTCAAAATGGCGTTTGCATCAATTTTCGATATTCGTGATTAGGAGGTCATCAGTATACCAAATTTCAGATCGATCGGCGGTAGGGTGCTTTTCGGAAGTACACCCCCCCATTTTATACATACATAAATATTACATAAATAATTTTTACCGATTTAAAAATGCCTTACATTCATTAATTAGATTTGTTTTCGTTTTAAACCGTTAAATTGTTTTTGTTATGAGCATTTAACTTCATCATGCAAATTATAATATAGAATGAGGGTACTCGCGCATAAAAACGCCCAAGTTTGCAATTAACACGGTTCCACTCGATCGCGACTCGCGACGTTACCGAGATAAAAATGAAAAAGTAATGGATTGATGCCAAACTTCCCGTGAAAAATTCGAGTCAATGAGAGAGATAATATCCTCGGAGCAGCGAGCGAAGTGTTTTATAAAATTTCGATGAAAAATTTTCGTCGCCGCGCGGTCTCCTCGCCCATTCGAAGTTGCCGCCGTAATTTAGCGTCATTTGTTTTCTATGAATATTTATTAAGCGGGCCAAAACAATGGCTGCGCCCTAATTGAATTGTGGTTATTGATTATGATGGTCCCGGTCACTTTACGACCAGGAATTCGAAAAACATCGCAGAACGTACGAATCAACCGCCGCTCTCGCGTCGTAACACCGCGTCCTCGCCAGATATTTAAATTCACTACCAACTTCGTCGGCGACAATTCAATTACAACTAATAGCCTCTGATTCATGTTTGTATTGCTAATTAGTCGTCGACTCAAGTTTTGTCACTCCTCACTTACCGCTTTCGCTGCCGCTGTACTGTCAGCTTTGTTTAATAAATTGCGCGCTGTGCCACAAAATTAAACACCGTGAGATTTTGTTCGTGCACAATTAAACATTAGAGAAATTTCAGTAGTGACCTAAATAACAGTTGATAACTTGGTGAGGGATTGTAACCGCGACTTTTGGTTACGTTTGGAAGCTTAGCAAAACGTTAGTTACCGACTAAGATAAGCTGTTACGTTTCGAGACGTTTGCGGTTCATGCAAGAAGATTAGTACTTGTTCAAGGATTAAAATATTGTCTGTTAGCTTACGCGAGTAGTACAACTTTAAATAAAACATAATTAAAAACAGCGTGTTTGTTTTATAATGTAACTTTACACAACAATACTAAATCTATAGTTTTAATAAAACCATTTTAACGGTTTAAAACACGAAAGGAATTACACAGGGTAACAGATGCTATATGTTTATGTTTTAAACCGTATTTACATCTAACTACATGTTATATGTATTTTCTCTCCATCTATACGCTGTAGCTATATTGAATCACAAAGCTATACCAAGCAAACATTTATATTTGACGCTTGAATCTCTGTAACATCAGCTATTTGTGTCGCACTTGGGCTCCTATTTGTTCCTGGACCAGGTATTGTAATAAAATTGAGTACCCCCCGAAGCGCATTGAATAGTGAAGGGGTTTGTGCAAAGATGACCTGTCAAAGGTTTCCGAGGCTGTGAATCAAGCACACATCCGTATGTACTGTTGTATTCCTGTCTAAACAGACTCGTAGATTAACTAGGTTTCTGCCGTGGCGTTACCTGCGTTTAGTTACAGATAATTACTTTATAGTCTAACATAATCAAAATCGAATCTAGCCCAAAAAACACAATCTTAGGTAATTAGATACAATTAAATTAATAATAATATACAATTAAATTAATAGCGTCAATACGAAGCTAGAAATTGTTTAGTACTGCTGTTGGAAAGAAGAGCAAACGAATGAACAGAGTGCGAGAGAGAGAACAAGAGTAGAATTGTAGCGCGAATGAGAACTTTTCGTTACTAGTGACTAATCTACACTAATATAATAAACAGGAAAGGTTTGTATTTTGGTTAGTATGTTTGTAACGAAAAAACTCAAAAAGTACTGTGCCGATTTGAAAAAAACGTTACACCAATAAAAAGCTAGATCCACCCTGAGTAACATAGGGAATATTTATTGCTAGAAAATATTAGGGAGCCTTACTAACGTAACCCAATATAAAATTTTATGAAACGCCTTACATCACATGCACAGCAGAAACTGTTGATTATAGAAAAAAAAATATGTACTACAATTTTGCATAATTATTAAATATTTTATTCAATACTAGTGTGAACTACTTATAGTATATATACCTATATACGGAAACAAAAATGTAAAAATATGTCAGGTAAAAGAAATACTTTTTATGTTGTCCTAAGCCTAGCCAATTAGCAAGCTAAGCTTAGTTAAATGTTATACCTTGTTATGTTATGCCTTACTCGATAAATGCTCTAATCAACACAAAAAACAATTCGACCAGTAGTTCTTGAGATAAGATAAAATATAAAATTCTCCTGTCACTGCGTTAGTTACCGTACTCCTCTGAAACTGCTTTTCCGATTTTCACCAAATTTCATATGTGTATTCAGTAGGTCTGAGAATAGGACCACATCTATTTTTCACCCCCCTAAGTGATAAGGGTTGTTCACCCTACATTTTTATTTTTTTGACGAACATTTTTTTTTTATTTTTTTTCTAATGTGGCTTTAAGAATACAACCCCTTAAATTTTCACTTTTTTATCACGAACCCCTATTTTTTTATAGCCATTTTAGTAAAATTATTTATATGACAAAACAACGTTTGCCGGGTCAGCTAGTATTAGTATAGATTTATTCATAAATGGAAACCTTACAACTAGTAATAAACAACGATAGGCTAGTCGACAGAATAGATATCAGGAGCTTTTAGAACCGAAAATGTTAAACGCACAACAAAATTGAACACATACAGACAAACTATCTTTAGTATAAGTATAGATGTACTCCACTCGTATCTCACAATATTTTCACGTCTCATACATTTGTGGTTTAATCCTCACGTGCTAGCGTACTTAATACTAGGATCACAGAAACACGTCGCTGGTTCCTACAATTGCTATTGTACGATGTCGGGCCCGCGCGGCTCGACCTGTTGCATGGAGCTATTTTATTAGCGCCTGTGTGTCGATGGGGCATTCTTTACGTCTCTTTTGTTTGCCTGCCGTTTAGTTGTATATTTGCTATTGGCTCAGTTTAAACAAACAACATATTTTCACCGTCTGTCTATTGTCATTCGGCAAATTCCAGCTCGATAAATAACGGATACGTTCGCTACTACAGCGACATCTGTAAACTGTAATGTAAATTTTAAAGCTCCGTGTTCATGCTGGCCGTTGAATATTTTATTGCAAACGGCTGGAAATTTTAACGCCGTTACAATTTTTTAATTTTCACCGAAACAAACATTCGGGTGTCTCTTACGTTTTCGTTGTTTTTGTTTGTAATTGAATTCATATTTATTTAGTAAGGCAACAGATTTACGATTTTACAAAAAAAAAACATAAAAGATTATTACGTTGGTTATAAATATACTGTGATTTAAATAATAATTCGACATCGATGATCGAGTTTCTGTGATATTCAAATATAATAAATCAAATTCTATCTATAGCTATACTAATATATAAAGCGCTGTTTTAATACGCTAATCTTAGAAATAACTGGTTTGCATTGAAATGCTCAAGATACCCAGAAAATATGTATGAAAGAATGATTCATCTTTAAATGATCTAAAAAACGTACGCGACACTAGGTATATGTCTATCTTTTTAGATTAACTTGCAAGAACGACGGGACGCGACCGATGCCATGGATTACAGTATAATTTTATAAAGATGAACATATTTGCAAAAACAAATTTTGATGCCCAAAATAACTCTTCAACGTCAACAAAGAATGAATTCTTTGAATGATTATTGCAGTTAATTATCTGATTTTACATTTACCTAAGACACATTTTGCTTCTTGCCTGAAAAGTAATTCCTTTGAGACTTTAAATAAATTATTAGGTAAGCAAGACGTAATAAAACAATTGAAATACTTATTGTTCTGCAAAACTGTCACCGCGGACACTAATACGGCAGTTGCATAAATTGAAGCTTTACTATTGCAATATTGCTTGAGAAGTTCTCTTATTTTTTCAACGAGAAAATACGATTTATTGTGCACTTCAAATACGTCGCTTTAATTTTATAACTTGCATTATCCTCTTAACACCACTTGCGGTTAACAGAGCTTTAAATACTTTAGTTAATAATAATAAATGATTATATAAGATACATATTTTCAAAGCATATCTGGCAACTATTTATTGATAATTGTTTATGTATTTTCTTATGCAAACATAAGAATGAATACCTTATATATAAGTGTATATAAGTTATAACTTCAGTAAAGCCCGGTAGCAATAATTATGTCTGCACTATATATAGCACATTTGATTTATAAGTGGCAGAGAACGCACATGCAATAACCGCAAGAGATTAAAGAGAGAATCAGTCCCGGAAAACAAGGTTTGGAAAGAGTAAGACACAGAAGTCTTATTGATTGATGGCGCAAGTTGTTATCAATGTCGTGAAACTAACTTGCGTTTGACTTAACTTTAACTTTCTAATTGTGTTTTTGTATTTCATTATTATTCCTTTAAGGATATTTGCTTGTAACTTACTTTTATACATTATATATCTTTGAACCTTTATGTTATATACTTACTCTTACTATAAAATTGTAATGGATTGGTGTTTCTGTTATGTTTCTTTCTTAAATTAAATAAAATAAATAGATTACTGTAGTATTAGTATCACGACAGAAATGGTTTGATTACCACTGGGTCCAATAATTTATAATCAATTTTTAATTTTTATGAAACATTTTGGACTTCGTCTGGAAATATAGATATTAAGTGGGTAGAATTATCGAAATCCCGCCCGAGTCACGAACCACCGTTCCGTTCTCTATTTAAACATGTCTGTATATAAAACAAAAGACTAAACAGACAGTTTCGTAAGTCACTAGATCTAACAACTAATTAATATAATCTCGTTCAATCTCAATGTATTTCTTACTGTCATTCGCCTAAAACAGCCGAACTATGCCAAATTCGAACAAGCACGCGATTGATGTTTACTTAAAACAACTTATCGACTTAGAACCCAGCGAAACAAGACAAAGAATTCCCTTTTCTCTTTGATTAAATAGCTTAAAAGATTAATTAAGGGGAAACTTTCAACAGATCGGGTTAACGGTGTAGTGTAAACAGTTTGATTTCCGCTTTATAACTTGCTTCTGGTTGATTTTTATTGACTGTTTTGCCTTAATTTATTCGCTGCGGCTAGAATGTTGTTTTATGGTTAAAAGTATTATAAAAGTTCAGTTTATTTCACCGAATGTTGTAAATCAAGTTAGTTCGATGTTCAGAAGTATATAATATTTCGATTTTATCTAATATATAAAATTCTCGTGTCACAGTTTTCGTTGCCATACTGTTCCGAAACGGCTTGACCGATTTTGACGAAAATTTATGTGCTTATCTGGTATCTATGAGAATCGGCCAACATCTATTTTTCATCCCCCTAAATGTTAGAAGTAGTCCACCCCTAATTTTTTTTATTTTTTTTCTATATATTTTTTTATGATACAACATACATACAATCCTCAATTTTCACCCTTCTACGATTAACCCTTTTTTTGTATGGCAAAACAACGTTTGCCGGGTCAGCTAGTGATATATAAAAGTCACAAGTAGTCAAGTGCGGTATTATCTTTATTATATTAATGCGTTCGGTTTACACAGCTTAGATATCAAGAAAACGCTGTAATTAATGAAAAACATAAATTTTACATTTACTTTACAAACAATGCTTTAAATAAATTATTCGAGCGACATTTAATACCGTATATTACGTTTAACAGCAGCGTTCGTTTATTAAACTTGCGTTGGAATCACACTTAAACGGTTTACGTAGTCTTCAGATGCAGTGGGATTGCAGTGTCGTCACATTTCAGTGGTCGTACGTGACCCTATCTTCTGTAATCCGGTGGACATCTGCTTTTCAAATCTTCACGTTTCACTCAGATTGCTGGAACTAGGTAACACCGAAGTTACTTAGAATAAACCGACCGGACTGAACATTATGTGTACTATCTTTTGTTATTCGAACGGTTAAGGGCATGCGCATTTTCTACGCTTCAACTTTTAACATGCTATCTCAGTCGACGTACTATGTTCATCATATCATGTATATCAAATCAAATCAAAAATAATTTATACATATAGGTAGCTTAAAACACTTTTGAACGTTCAAAACAGGTAAAATATTTCTAAAACTCTAAATTTACAGTTAATTTACTACCAGTGCCCGACGTTTCGAAGAACTTTGCAGCATCGAGACAACTCGCCGTGGCCACAGCTGCTTTTAATTGCAAAGTTTTCGTTATTACATTTTCTACCTTATATTCCTTACTCAATCATTGTATAAAGTGCTTTTTCCTTGATAAAGCAGTTTAAAAAACACCCAATTTATCGCGTTTTATAACCGTTAATTTGTTGTATTTAAATATGTACTCTGCGTAAACTATAGACTAGTCTCCATATTTAATAATAATCTATCTCTATAACATTAATAATAAGGAAGCATCACTGAAGTCTTATAATAATTTGTTTTCGTTAATTGTAACCTTATACAGCGTGTTAATTAAATAGCTCAAATATTAAGGAAAATTACGTTTAACTATGAAATCTGACTACTGCGTTCCTTGAAACAATTTAAGGATACAAATCTGGAACTCCTATTTATGATGGGGGGCATGGGGCGAGATGCGGCCTATTTTGGCGTTGAATATTAGGAATTTTGTAGAGGCATCTAAATTAAATTCGAAAATTAATTTAAAAGAAATTTCACTCGGGCAGGACTTAAACCGGCATTGTCAGCGTTCCGCGCTGTGCTGTAACTAGACTGAGTGGTTGGCTGGCTCAATTAGTTCAAGTCCTGCCCGAGTCAATATTTTTTTTTCAATTTATTTTCGAATTCCTCCATTAAGCAATAACATGTGAATTTAAAGTTTTCAGAAGTTTCTTCTAATTAAGACTAGAAAGAATTCTTATTGCATTGGATGCAAAAAAACGCATATAGCTAACGTTACGCGCTGCAAAAACTGCGAACCCAGCAGTGCGTAAAGTATTCGCTTTATAACTAGGGGCTTTCATCTGCTGAAAAAAACAGCTGAGATCACGGAACGTCGCGTGACTGTGGATTGATTGTGCCTGATCTATTTACAATGTCCTACTGTTATATACATGTACTGTATCATACATATTGCGAGATGACAATGACGCATATTATACTTTCGAATGTTTTCTATCTTTTTCAGAATTTTGTTCGAAATTTGAATTTTCTATTTTTTTTGTATTTGTTCAGTACATACAGGTAACTTAAGAAGCTAGTCTATCTTGATTGTTGACGAACTCGTTGGTTTAATGCAAATATCTGCCCAACGGGGCTTTTTTCGTGACCACGGCTGTCTGTCAAGCTCCGAAACGGTCCAAGTTAAAAATATTTCCAAATACAGTTTAACTAATATATCCGTTTTAAACCTTAAAGTTTTTATTTAAATGTGTACTACTCGCGTAAACTATAGAAGTAAGTAAACTTCTAAAACTTCATCTGCGCAATAAGAATATAAAATGGGAGGGAATATAAAATCGGCAGTGTTTAGAACCATTATTCACAGCAGAAAAGGTAGTGAGTTTAATTGCGTTCCGATTTCAGTCTATGGATTTGCGAATGTCCAAAATCGACTCAACAAAATAGACCGACAGCGCATCTTGTTTAGTTATATAGCTGTTATATGATATTTCGCCTTCAACCAAGACCTTATGTCATAATATATTTATGATATTTTTCTTTACTCTCCTGTATTCATCAAACGCCGTAAGGGACTAATTTCGTTGTTATAGGTATAATGGTTTTACACGCTTGTAGAGTAACATAAACTACCTTATTCGTTGCACGATAACGACTCAAATAAGTTAACATAAACACCTGAATAACTAAAGTAAATAATTAAAATCCCTCGTTAAGACAGTTACTGAAATCTCGCAATTTAGAAGAGCACAATAATATTACAACGTTAATTTCATTGGCATTGTCTTGTTACCGGAATTTCGGTAACAATAACAAAATGTAATTATGAACAGGAAGTTTTGTGATGTTTTGACAGGAGAAAACCAATAAATAGATTCTTATTCTAATATCAACGCTCGGTTTGATTGACGTAGTATTTTGAGATACGCACAATATTCAGAGCTATATAATATCGGATTTAATACCTTTTGATGGACATTTATTATACTTTGTCTAATATAGGATGGAGGTTTTGACAGTTTTTCCTATTTGATTTTACTTAATAACGTTCTTTATTTAAATAAAAACATTACGGTTTATCTCCATTTAATGAAGCCTTGCAAATAATTACAATTTTAAACTAAAACCTTATATATCGTTTTGTAATTACGGTCTACTATGAAACAGATCACGCTAGCGTAGCAACTGTTACTTTGACATTAAAGATACCCTCTATCTTCAGTCCTCCCGTAACCAAGGCTGCTGTAAAGCAACTGAAACGTAAGGTTCATTATTATATTATACGAAATTTAAACCGTTAAAAGCGTTTTATTTCTATTTGAGAGTCTCCCCGTGACCACGGCTGCTGCAAAGCATCCGAAACGTCGGGCCGAAGTTAAAGATCATTTCCAAATAAGTTTAACTAATATATCGCGTTTTAAACCGTTAAAGTGTTTTATTTAAATCTGTACTACTCGCGTAAACCCCAGGAGGAAATCTATATATTCTTTCTATATTAAAAACAATATATGATAATTTATCATTGCAATATAAGGCAAATTACAGTTGCGCTTTACGAGAACTTCTGAATCGTCATTGTTAGGCGAACGACGTTCGTTACAACGCGCCAACTGATACAATTATTCTTACATCCATTCGCAAATGACCGAATCACCGTGCGCCGCGTCTATCAGCGGCCCGTTTCCGTCTGCATGCATTTACCTGGTATTTAAATATCAATCATTCGAATTGCTTTTCAATTTCCCCGTATTTACAGAGTTACACATTTCCATTAATTAAGCGTAAAGAAGCACGCGCATCGGTCCCTGGCCGCTCAGGCAGAGGAAATGACGCGGAAAATTGCCCAACCTCACGTGGATGTAATAACCCAGGATGAGTTCCAATTATGCAGATTATCTAGCCGCTATACATTTATTACGGTGGAGTATGCATTTTATGGAACCGCTTGTCTTCGACGTTAAGATGCTTCGATTAAAAGCGAAATTTATTGCGCGTTAAAGCCTTTGAACTCGAACAAATTGTTTTGAGGCTTTTATTTTTTTTTATTTGGAATCTTTAATATTTTTCACACGAAGGCCTTATATATAATTGACACGGTAGCTCAATTGGTTAGAGCAACAGCACGGAACGCTGTGTATGCCGGTTCGAGTCCTGTTTTTTAACCTAATATCAATTATTAATTTACTTCTTATTGAGTTATTGAAGATGTACCCTGCTATATATAGATCTACCTATATATTATGTTAGTTAAAAATTGTAGAAGGTTTAAGCTAGAAGAACGCGTGTATCAAATGTTTAATTTGGTGCACACGGCGAGAATCTACTGATTTTACGAACGTAATTTGTATTGTGGTGTGGTGAATTAAGAAAATGAAAAGTGAAATATCTAATATTCGTTTAAGCTTCTGTGATATTCATCTCTTAAGATAGTATATTGTCGAGACAAAGCAAGTGTTTATTTATTGCATATGTAAGCTGTACGATAAATTAGCTAAACCATTACACGATTCTATCGATTGTTTGGTTCAATGGTGTGCACGGACCAGCTAAAGACTCCTCCTGTAGTCTCGGAATAGCTCGTCGAGCATTCCAAGATGTTTAGTGAATGCATATGTGAATCGAGGGGCAATCTGCATAATGAGAAGTCGGAGGTTATTGCGCGTATCGGACCAAGTCGGCAATTTCCCGGCTCAATTGTTGTGCAGCATACATTGGTTGGAAAAGTCGGATTTGTAATGTAAATCTACCGTCATTGATATAACCTAATATGCGGTGAACGAAAGCTTATCCCCTGCTGTGTCTATTGTACTGAGTATTGAAATAGTGTTGTATTTAAGTATTGTCTGTACTTCACGATTAGTTCACATTTATAAATCACTTTTAACTGTTAACTGTTAAATTAATAACTCAGCATTTATACCGCTTAAAGTGTTTTATTTAAATACTTATATTAAAAATACTCTAGTTTTTAGTCTTTTTATATTATATTATTGATTTTCTTCTACAGACAAATATGTAGTAGACTTGAAAAATAACAAGACGCGCGGCCGACCTATTTAGGCTTTGGACATTATGAAATCCACTGACTTAAACCACGAGACTGAATAAACGCTTTTTTTTAGTCTGTCGGATGAATTTCTATATTCCTACCACCCATTTGATATCCAGATTTTCAGACGTTGTCCAATGTGTTTTATAATCAAACCCGTACAAGACCAATATCTGCTGCAAAGCATCCGGAACGACGGGACGTAGCTAGTGTAAATTAACTAATAATACATATCGCGTTTTAAACCGTTAAAACTTTTTTTTAATGTTTCACATAAGCTAGAGGAATGTTCAATATCTACTTCGTAAAGATTTTTAAAAATCTTAATACTTTTACATATGCCGGAACGTTGGGATGCCGATTCAAGACCCGCCCGTGTCGTAAGATTTTTTTTTTTTAATCGAAAAATCTATTTTTTTTGTAACGATTTTTTTTAATATGAGAGAAAGAGATTTAGAAGAAATGTGGTACACAAAACGCTAAAAATAATCGTACATTTTTTTTTATAGTTTTAAATAGCTGGACAAGTATTAAAAAACCAACTAACACCAGAATAGCAAAACGGCGCGGCTTTTAGCAATATCTCGTGAAACGTATAAAAGCAAAAAGGCGCGGGTGAGCCAGTAATTCCATATAAAGGTGTCCCATTCCCAAGAGCTCACATATACCGATTACCTATTACATTTTAGTGCTCGGCGTTAGAGCCTTTACAAGTACTTGCATCGCCGATTGGATAGCTCTACTGAGTTTTTCTAGCCGATGGATACGTTAAATTGTATCACGGGTCCATTTAATTCGTATTTGTTTTCATTAAAACCGGGCATTTAAATTGATATTACGATGTACTTTTTAATAGAGCAATTTAACGGTTTAAAACTCTAAGTATTTATTATTAGTTATTTACAAATTATTTTAACGGTGGCGCGACGTTTCGGATGTTTTGTATTAACCAGTTATTTGATTGAGCTATTTTAGTTGACTAGCAATTTTAAAAGATAATCTTTTCAAATCTGCTGAATTAATTATAATATTTAGAAATACTCATATCAACCTGCTCTCTATGAGAACGCAAATGTACATTATTAAAACACTTTTAACGGTTTAAACGCGACATATATTAATTAATTTTCTTATAGTTTATTTTGACTATGATCCGATGGTTACGACCCAGTGTTTGCATCAGTTAACTAACATACCCACTTCGCGTTTTATACCGTTGAATAAAATTCGCGGAACTATTAATGTGTTCTACGAGTATTAAGATAGTAATACGTATTTTTAGAAATCGTATTTTTATTCTCCGGACGAAGATCGCAAGTTTGAAAGAGAAACCGTCTGTAATGTATTATATATTATGAGCGATATCATTTGGTCGGCGACAGTAAAACCCTCCAATTACCCACCGATTGATAGACCCGATCTCGACCTGTCACAGATCAAATTTCCACTAAAGAAAGACCACTTCACGCCCTCCTCGAAGACTTTTCTTTTATTTTCTCGATCGTTCGCCGCGTTTGACATATTTGCTCGAACCCCGCGCTGAAAGATTTTATTGACCGGTTATTATTTTATTTTATGGACTACCACTCTTATTTCATAGGCCTCAAGACTGAGTTACGGTTTTTGTCGCGCGTTTATTGGGCAAATCTTTCGACGATTTCTAACGCTTTTATTGAATAGTATTAAGGAGTTATGTGACTGTCGTAAAGGTTTGGCGACGATTCGCCGATCTTTTGCGAAGGAATACATGTTACACTTTCATGACTTTTAAATAAGTTTATCATTACGCTGAACAGCTTAAACCGGTGCTGTTCTAAGCTTCTTAGGAATTTATGTATTATGTTGTTAAAATAAATTAAAAATAAAATTACGTATTTAAATTATAACTTTTTTCAATATGTCAAATGGTTAGACAATGTACATTGGTCACCCGACCTTCTATCGGTGTCCTAAATGGAAAATAATATACAAAGTTTAATAATCATTTCAGGTCACAAACGTCAATAGAGTTGAGTACGGAGAATACATTGACTAAGTATATACTAACTAAAATATAGAAATAACGTTGCGTAACTTTAGTGAATTAATATTAATGTTTTATTTATTTTCAAAAATTATATCATATTTATAGATTAATACATCCCCTTAATTATTAAGCAAATAGGTTAACAGCTAACTTAAAAAAAAAAACTTGTCCGATTTACAAACACCTATTAAACTTACGAATAAAAACATAAGCTTGAAAGTCTTACATTATTTTTCTCTCGGGAATTCGCAAACCAGAAGCAACGTACTAAAAATAAAATTGTTCTTTATTTCGTCTGGTTTTTGTCATCTTATACCGCTCTAGTAATGCTACAAAGCACGGGTTAAAGTGTTTCTCGGTATTGAATCGGATGAGAATAAGAAGAGCTGTATTCTATCAAAGAAAATTACGAAAGGCCGGCGGAAGGTGTCTACTTTCTATAAGGCTCCTGCGAAAACTCCATAAAATCTTTTGTCGCCGCCACATATCGTTCTTTTATTCCTAAATTGCGGTTGTCCCGGCGCGGCGAACTCGTCCAGGTAATAACGCAATATACCACTGAGAGTTTTCCTTGGAAAAACGATCGAGTTTTCTTCAGCATTTTCCAAGAGTGGCGCAGCTTTATCATTTATCAGTGGCGAAGCGAGCCCTATTTCGTTGGTCATTGTGTTCTTTTTCATTTGACTGTTCTTTTGAGTGAGCGAGGTGCAATCGGTCAGAAGCTTGACCACACGAGCGTTTTTCGCGGTACAGCCACGAGCCCCGCGGCCATCACTTTGTGTAATTGAAAACTCGTGCACTTGAACAGAACACCCTTTATAAATTAAACCTTTTGCTGTTCACACATTCATGCTGTGTTATTGTATAATTAAGTCTAATAGAATATACTATATTCGGGTGGATACCAAATTTAAAATATTTCAAAAATCGAACGCAAATGTCAACAATAAAGATATCACTGTGATAGAAACTTTCGTATGTTACTTTTAAGTTCAAAAGTCTGTTTTACGTTTAAACGCACTACTGTTGCACTTGTTTTGTTAAAAAATATCGCAAAAATACGTTCAAATAAATAGTCGATTGAAATTCGCGAAACAATCGTGCAACCGACGCGACGTGAGTTATATTTTATCGACACACGTCATTTGTTTGGGGGCGATAATCGAGGGAGAAATCAATTCGTGAAAACTAACCGCAAATGGGATTTTTTTACTTTGTAGTGAATGATACGAGGATAAAAGAATGAGGATTGGAACCATTTAAGTGGCGTTACTGTTTTAAAAAAACGTGTCTGTAGCTCAGTGGTTAAGAGCATTGCGTTTATCCTGAGTTCAAATATTGAGGAAATAATTTAATTTTATTAAGAAGAAAATAAGTAAATAGTTATAATGCTTTATTCGGACTATAACTACTCTTTATAGGATTACTAAATTATTACTATTAGATATTAGATTTTACGATTACTAGATTTTTTAAATAATGTTTAATAAAGATCTATCTAATTGGACTGTAGAAAGATCATAACATCTGACAGAGATGTACATTGCCCCTTTAAGGGGCTTTTATTTTCATTTTTGACATATGATCAAAATTACATCATACAATCAAAATTTATATAAAAGCAAAAGCTTTACTGATTGACAATCTGATCTGTCAATGTGAAGCTCAAACCGCTGAACGGATTGTCGAAATTTGGCACAAAGATTGTTGATTCGACGTGCGCATCCGCTAAGAAATTTTGGTGTTGGATTTTTGGCGAATCCAATCTCTAAATGGGATGCTTTTATATGGAACACATCGAAAACTGTGTGTTACCAGCACTTTGAAGTAATAAGTGGTGTGTAAATACATTTACAAACGTTATTATAATTTCTTTAATTTTTTTTATAAATTAACTTTCATTGTCATTTGGTTTCTTCTATATACAACGCATGCCCAAAATGCCAATAGGCGACGAGCTTGCTCTTACACAAACATTGTCATATTAAGAACTATCTTTTAAAGACGTAAATGTATTTATAAAATTTTACGTGCAGTTTCTATCATAATTATTAAAATAAATCTCTAAGTTTACGAATACTATACTTATTATATATTTAATAATTGGCCAGTTAAACATGACGTAATTAATTAATCAAAAAATACCACTAATTCCAGTCGCATCCCAGTTCAACCTACTCCTCAACAGTTGTGTAAATGTCCCACCGATAAAACAATATAAATAAATGGTTATATTATTGTATTTCACGACATTGTATAACAGTTACATTACAATGACGTTAATTAAAAAATGTAAACAATATTCAGTTATGCCGTTTCGACAAACATTGTTATTCTACAAATTACACACGTGCGACAAACAAAAATCACAATTGAAACAAATGCCTCCGAACAATAGCGATGTTTGTGGTTAATAAATGGCGGGAAATGAATCAAAAGTAAATTCAGTACAAAAATCAACTGCTCCACCTCATTCTACATTTTCACCAGCTCATTGTTAGCCCTGTTGGTTTGGTTTTTGTGTTTACTGTAATTAAACTGCTTCGCATAAACTGTACTTCATTTTGGCCTTACATACGTCGCGGTGGAATTTTTAAAGCCTGAGCTTTTTAAAAGCTTAAATAGGTCACGTTAAATTTAATCTACACCTAGTTTTGGAGATTTTAAATTTAATAATTAGTACTGCGCCTAATATTTTAATGTTCTAGATGCTTTTCAAATAAACCTTGTCATATTTCTTAATACATTACACTCAATGTCATCCCTTCAGTTGTTTACTAAGTGAATTATTGATCTTAAAGATAACCTAGCCTTAAAGAAGTCTTTAGTATCCGAAACTTATATTTTGATGTCATGTGTTAAGTAAAGTATGATAAAAATTTGCGAATGTTCATCTAGAGAGTAGGCTAACAATTTAGGTCTCAAACGATCCCATTAATCTATAAAAGTGACGTGATGGATTCCCGTAATCTTTAAAATAATGAAAAGAACAGCTTACGCCATGATCGAAGCCAAGGTTGTAAAGTCACGAAGAAAAGCTGGCTTTAATTAAGGATCGCTCTTTGTCCACCGCTTTTAATTTTGATGAATAAAGAAAATTATTTATTTGGCGTCGTTTGTGCTTACGCTGATTTATTGTGCAAGTTAACGGTCTCTTTAGGGCTGGGCAGTTACGAAAACTCCCTTTTCAAGGCATATAGCGTCTTTGCGATACAGATTATACTAGAGCTTGCTAGCTATAGCTAATGATTATATTAATAAGTACATTATAACGTATAATAGACAAATATATTTATGATAACCTTAAGGATATCACATTATCGAAATTTTCGTCCTTCGAGAACTTGCTATTTTATTATTATTAACTAATAAAAGTTAAACTAATAATATAAATAACTTCCTTTTTTAAACAAAATGTATTAAACTTATTTTTAAGGCCTTACGACCCGTCCTTACTACTATAAATAAGTTAAATTTGTTTAAATTGTTACTTTAGTTTACCGTATTTCCCATATATATACGATTATCAGTATTTGAGAACTTGTATGATTTGCACATGATGGCATTATATAACTTAAAACTCGATTTTTGATTTAATAAATTACACTCATGTGAACTTGACCCGACAACCACAGCCTTCCGTGCTGCTGCTCTAACCAATTGACACTTTCAATTATTGCAAGGCAATAGTTTAATTATGCAAACTAATGGTCATTTTGTCTTTTCAGGTAAGTCTGGAGTTATATGGCGTAGTAAGTCAATAGAATATCAATCAACATAGTATCGCAGGCCTAAAGAGGATTACAAAAATAAAACTTGTAAATTGGTTCGGTGTGGAATGTAATACGGAGCGATCGCTACGCTGTAACCGCCCCGTTCGTAAATCTTTTAATCTCTTTACAATGGTCAACGTCATAAATTTGACATCTGTGACTTTTTTATTACGATATTCGAAAACGTGTCCCTCCCCACGGTATGATAAAATCGGATTTTATGGATGTGGCCCGTGTCAGTTCATTATTCTCGCTGCGTCTATTAAATGGACGCTAAAACCCTAAAACTACGCTAATAGTACTGAACTACATAAATCGTTAGTTCAACGATGTATAATAACCTAAGTGTGTGTTGGTTCGATTTACAATAAGTGCAACGCCAAACTCAAATAATTTACACCAAAGTACAATAATTAAAAAATAATAAACGGCTTACAATTAACATCGAGAAAGACACACACAAATAGTTTGCTGAGGAAGAACATCACTCAGCTGTAGCTGCGACAACGGAATTGCTGCAGCGCCGAATTTCGATGTTACAGTGGATTGACACTGGAGGGAATGTGTTTGTAAATTATTTAGTAATTTAAAAAATACACTTTAACGGTATATAACATATTAGTTAAAAGTTTCAGGCTCAGCGCTGAAAAGCAGTGAAATGTAAATTTATGTTTCGATTATAGTCTGTGGATTTTAGAAGCTCCTAAGATAGGTTACCTTAAATACAAATTATAGGCCAAAGCTTTCACCTTCCACCAAGTGAGCGCAAGTTTGTCTGTCGTCTACCAAAAAATGGTTAATATTTCCATGTTGCATTCATACCGAGTGACGTGACACAAACGAATCGATTTCCCTCGTTAACAAAAAGGAAAATGCAGACGCGCTGTGAATAGGTAATTTATCTTAAACGCCATTGTCAAGAAAACATTTTGAAGGTATTTTTAATATACAAAAGTTCTTTTGATCGAACAAAAGAGGTTTCATGTTAATGTTCATATTGTGATTTCTACGTTATATTATTTTCTCTCGAGTGGCCCCATTTAGGGCAAAGGGTCTTCCGATGAATAGATAATATTCCGTCCCTGCTCTGTCATCAATTGACAATCAATTACTGGAAAATGCAAACAACGCTTCTTGTGCTGACCCATAAAAGAGATAGTTATTTTGTTATACATAGCTTTTATTACTACTTTGCTTCTATGGTGATTAAAGCAAACAGGAGGCTTCTTTTTACAATAGAGGAGGACAGATAAAGATGTTCTCTCCGTGCATATATGATCTAAACAAGATGCGCTGATCGACCGATTTTGCCTTGGGAAATCTTTGTATTAAAGTGGTTTTGGAATTTTTGATATTCCATAGTCTTGTGTGTTTCAGAAGAAAATATATAAACATCTTGAACAAATACATATACATGGGTTAACTACAAAGATATACATATCAACTACATACCCAACATTACATAATAAAATTTCCCTCCGAGACGCGCAGCTGCTCAAGGGGGGGGGGGGGGACGATGACACCTTGACTGCAAAGCATCTAAATAAAATAAAGTGTTGATAATTTAAATATCACGTTTTAAACCGTTAAAAAAGGCTTATTTTACAATACTAAACATACGAGAAATCATTTCTTTTTCACGTAGGTAACTTACGAACGTATACCATTTAAAAACAAATACTAAATTTACATTTATTGGTCCCACGTGCAAAGGATTCTGGTCTTTCAGAGAAGTTCTTCCAAAATGCCATACAAAATTTACCCAAGACAGGATTACGTAAACATGGTATCAAGAATGTTATGAGCGTACAAGTAATTAATTAGCCATATCCTTGTTGCCCCTGTCCAAACTTCTCAGCATTTACCTTATTCTTATCTTGGGCCGATCAGCGACAATACCAAACCCCATCTCAACTCGCCGTCCTCGAACTATTATTTAATCTTCGCCGTCCCTTCAGCAACTCACCCATAACTATCTTAAATCTTTAGCTGGAAAATTATGTTAACTAACATGACACAATTTTTATTTAATTAACTTGAGTGTCTTAATATGTTTTTTTTAAAATTTTGAAATTAAAATTGTTAATCTAAATTGTTAAAAGTTGGATTATAAGTAATGAAAACATCAAGGGACATTTTTTTTTTTATTCAACAATCACAAGTGATTAAAGATCTTACAATTAGTAACTTCGTTGTTTAGAACATGCATATTAGTTTATTAAAATCGCGTCAGGGTGGATTTTGTCAATCTTCAATGTTAAGGGTTGATATGCTTTGCAGCAGCCGACGTCACGTACATGATTTGACGTCAGAGACATCCTCTATCTTCAGTCTGCCCGTGACCTCCGCTGCAAAGTATCCGAAACGTCGCGCCGTAGTTAAAAATAATTCTCAAACAAGTTTAACTTAAGTATATCGCGTTTTAAACCGTTAAAGTGTTTTATTAAAAAAAGTTAGATATGTAATAATATAATCTTTGCTAATTTTACATAATGGTGGTGCGAGCCAGAGCCATCACATCCCACCAAAGCGTAGGGCGTTCGATTTTCAGTTGTGCGCATAAATGCTAAGGTAAAGGGATCCGGCAAGTGTCAAAAACCAAAAAGATTCGAAGTCTCATTTCTATTCTATGGTAGAGGAGGATAGGCAACTATGAAGTCACTTGATGGAAGATGAAATAACCCAGCAGGCTATCACCTCAACAAGATGCACTTTCGTTTGTGACCCGGACGGAATTACTAAATAAAATTCCACATTTCCAGACGAAGCTCAATACGTTTCAAACATGGATTAGAAACATCTTAAACCTGGTGGAGATCAAACCCACTCTTGATTATGAGCTATAAGTACAGCCAACCACCCCTTCAACACGTTTTTGACCATTGACAGCAATTACCAACATTAACACCACATTCGATTAGCAAACTAACAAGTTGTCAGCATAAAACACTGGAAGTGACGTCGTTTATGACCAATTGTGTCGCCGCTATTACGTGGATGGCTGTACCCACCGCGCGCGACCACAGACATATATATATATATATATTATTTATATTTTACTTGTTGTATCAGCGAATTCGTCCGCGTAGAATGGTTGTTTTGGGCATCTAAATCTGTTTTTTTCCAACCTTCCGGTCGCGTCACGTTGTTCTTGCAAGTGAATCTTAAAAGATAGATACATAGATACGTTTCCCCACATTTCTCGCTATATGTTCGCTCGTATTCGTCAAAGGGCGATGTATTATAGCTTATAGCCTTAGCCAGTAGTTTTGGCGTGTAAGAGTAACAGACAGACAGACAGAGTTACTTTCGCATTTATAATATTATATAGTACGGATACACTATAGATTCGAATAAAATTTCATTTTATGACGGATGTCAACATGGCTAGCGTAGGTAAGAAAAATACACTCCCCTTTATTGCGACACTCTTTTAATACTGATTTTGTTCCTTTCTCCGGAGTCGGAGAATTTTTATGCTCATCCTCGAAACTTTTGCAATCCACTTATATCAACCGTGAAACGCTAAGCAAATACAAAAAGTTTTCATGTTTAATCTGCACGCTTTAAGGATTTTCATTGAAATATCGCACCCGGCGGCACTTTAAATAATCCGCGGGCGCATAATTTTTATTTATATACGATTTTAAGTATTTGCTAGGCGCCCGCAATTTGCAAATTCGGAACTCTTTGTCAAAAGTCATTTATTCATATAGGTACACTTATACGTCACTAAACTAAAGAATCTAACTTTACATTTACTACCATTTCTCAAATCAAATAGAACGAACGAGAAGAGCTGGCAATAGACTCGCCATCACTCCTTTTATCGCCAAGTTCATTTTACATTCTTCATGTACTTTTAGTGCACTACATATTTTTCTTGTTAGAGCGGATTCCTTCACAACCCAAGCGTTTTTATCATTTAAATATTGATTAACGTCATAATAACCCTTTCCAAGCAGTTTGTTTCACTTTGTATTAGATACATCGTAATGTACTGATTAAGTGTAGTGCGATGTTGCTTGTAAATTTGCTTCGAGTTTTCCGCTCCTCGACGGATTTATTTGATAAATAGATGAGTGGAATAATTTCGTTCGTTCTACAAAGATGTTCATACGCCCTCACTGCGAAGCGCGTTGGGAATTCTTATCTACCAAACGCAGCACTTTGATTACAAAAGAAAGGAATATTTTAAGAAGACTTCCAGCGCTTTGTGTTTCCAGGCGTTTATTATTTATGATACACGCGAATTAGTTATCATAAATAGAATAATAAATGAAAAAGCTCAAATCAATTATCAAATTGTTTAGTTTGTTATAGAATTTACTTTCTTACGATCTATTTATGTCTTACTGTTTTTAACGTCTCTCAAAAAGGGTTTAAGAAAAGTCGAGACACTTAGCTATTTAATTATAAAGACTAGCGGCCCCGTCCCGGCTTCACATATACTTTTCGCAGCGTATGCGATGAAAGATATTTTATGGCTATTTTTTTTACACCTCCCGTTGGTTTTGATAGAAGTTTCTGAAGATTTCTATAGTAATCTAGTACTTAATATAGCCTATGTTACTCAGTGATAATGTAGCTTTTTAACGAAAAAAAGAATTATTATAATCAGTCCAGTACTTTTTGAGTTTATCACTCTTTATAATATTAGTATAGATAACTTGAAAATAGCGTACTCTGGGACTGGCACTAGAAAAACTAAATATTTTGATGCACTCGTTTGTGTATTGGTAACAATGTAGGGTCAATAATTAACGGATCGAGGATTCATGCCTTTATATTTTTCTGAAACATTTTGGACGTTGGACGTTGTGTTAGAAATATCGAAATTCCGGCCGGGTCACTAACCACCGTTAACAGATGAAAAGCTTTCGTGAAAATTGCGTTTCGGTTTCTGCTCGTAGATTTCAGAATATCCAAACCCAAAATAGGCCGACAGCGCATCTTATTCAGATGTTAAAAGGTTGGCGTATTTCACTTACAATGAAGTAAACCTTATGCTTGTCTGTCCTCGTCTATCTTCAATTAATCACCCGTTCTCGGATTTGAACCTCGAACCTCGAGATCTCGCGAACCGAGTTTACTCACTTCAGCTTTACGAAGCTGTGTAGTAAATATCGTCTTACCAGTTTTATTTTTATGAGACGTCGGAGCCAACAAATAAAGTAATACATGTCTCTGTATTTAACATCAAATATGTAGCGAGCTGAGAAATACGGAGTAGAGAAGTTCGACGGGAACTTATTCCTATCATTGAAATTGGGTCTGGATCGATCGCATCCCCACTCATTCCCATTATTTATTCATCACTCCATGAATACTTAAAATCAATTGTGCGCTAAGCAGCAACCCACCTTCCTAATGATATTGTTCTCCAGCTGATTGGGGCAGATTTTCGTTTGACATCTTCCTCTTTTATTAACCAATTTATTAGCTGCATCTATTCTCTCTATGTCATGAAAATGTACGACACGGGCAGGACTGGAACCGGCACAGTGTTCCGTGCCGTTGCTCTAGACAAGTGAGCTACTGTGCCGTTTATAAATATATATAGTGGCATATGAAAATCTTAAAGTTTTCCACTACAACTTCTTAGCTTACAATTTTTTTATGATGAAGAAAGACAGACAAGTTTGGCATCCACTTGATGGTAGTTGAAATATCCCAGCCATATAACTTTTAAGCAAGATGCGCTGTTGATTTTTTTTTTGATTTTAACATTCGGAAATTTACAGACTGCAACCGAAACGCGATTAAACAAAACGGCTTTCAGTAGTGCTGGTTCGTAACCTGGACGAAATTTCGATATTTTTAACACCCATCTAGATTTCCAGGCAAAGTTTAACAGATTATAAATTGATATAGAAAAAATGTTGGAACCGTCGACTTTTACCCTTTCATTGCAAAGTCCGTCTAATATATGTGTATATACTAAGGTAAATGAAACACTTTTATGCCAATTTTTAACATGTACTTATATATTAAATTCAAACATAACAAAAACATGACTAATGATTAACCCAAATCCTCAACAACAAAACACAACAATGTGTGGGAACAATTACAACGCTGATGATAACGAAACTGGGAATTAAAGAATTTCAGGTACTTCCCGTTACAGTGTTACCTTTCTCAAATAATCCTTAAAACATTGTAACTTAGTTGATACAAGTTTTACGATTAGTTTTTTCGATTTTATAGTACTCACTAATACCTGTATCAAGTAAGGCACTAATCGTAAACTTCTATCGCGCTTACCCACTTTTCGGTAATGGAATGAGAGTACAGAATAAATGGTGGTATTTTGGACAAGTTTCTTCCTTAAGTGAATTTGTTTGTATCGTTATCTTATTTGAAGAACATTACTTAACAAAATACATTTTTTAGAATCTCTGTCAATCTACGAGTATTATATAGTTCTGAATCTAACAAAAATTATATACAAAAAGGCAAATTTAACTAGAAGCTATGAAGAAGATTATAGATAATTTTAGGCTATGTTTTGACCGATTCAAAAGTTTGCAAGACTACGTGAATATTTTTTAATTTTTGTACTCACGATAAGCAAGAAGGCATCGGCGTGGGTTCGAACCACACTAATAGCAGTTTCGAGTTGGACATAAACATTTATCACTTGCTTTGTGCAAAAAGGCACATTACGGTAACTGAAACGATAGTCTACAAATAGCTGCAAGAAAGGTAATTAACTCAGGTAATTTTCACTTATTGCGTTAACCCAACAAAACAGATTTTCGTAAATATCATAATTTAAAAAGAATATTCTCTGTGACAGACGATGAATTGCAAACCATAACAAAAAATTTTCATTATACCATTGTAACGGTTTAAAATGCGAAATGTAAAATTAATTATTTAAACTTATTTACAAATCAAGTTAAATTAAAACGTTTCGATTTGAGAATTCAAAGATACCATTTCTAACATAACAGTTAGTATCAAGTGTGTGATTTCTCAAATTTAGAGAAAACATCTCTTCTATTACCCTTTTCAAAAACATTATTATATAAAAGCATAATCTGTTGAAACGGAGCATTCAGACCGTAATTAATTTTTTTTTATGTGCATAGGGGAAAGAGAACTAAGACGACAATGAAAAGTAGAATACTATCCAGAAAAGTAATTCGAGTATATATATATTTCACATTTAAAGCCGTCGAAAGAGTTTTATTCAATTGTGTACTTACCCGCAAAAACAAAAAGAGAGCACTCCTCCATTTCAATGCAAAGTTTCACTTCAAATGCATTGAACTGCTAAAGAAAACCTTGCAATTTAGGTGTAAATAGTACACAGGATATACATATTAAAGACCTGAAACGATGATACTGTGAAGTTCGTTGGGTACCTACTGTGTAAAAAATGCAAGACCGATACTAGACTATATTATCCCCAAATATGCATTGTCACATTCCTCACGTCTAGGTGTCAAATGGAAACTGCAGCCCGAATCACGTGTCGACATTCATTAACGGGCATATGCGACAGCTATCGGAACGCAATCTTTAGAATCTACATTTAACGTTAGAGGAATTCTAGGTGATCAAGCTACGTGACTATGTAGCTAATGGGAATTTTTAATCGTTAGGCGAGATGTCAGATGGATATTCCCTTAACAGAATATATTATATACCTATCGTAATATGAAACTGTCTGTAGTTTACGCGAGTAGTGCACATTTTAATAAAACAATTAAATGGTTTAAAACGCGATATATATTCGTTAAACTTATTTTACCTATGGCCCGACGTTTAAGTAATTGTAAGCAGCAATGGTCACGGACGGGCTGCTTCGAAGCGATCGTAACGCCAGGCCGTTGTTGAAATAACGTTAAATTGTTTAATTTGAATATCTTAATTTGGTTTAATGGATACACTTACTCAAAATATTATAATTCTTATTTCAAATCTTATAACAGATGTATACAATACTAATAATTCAAAGAAACAGATAAATAATTAAAGATATAATAATAAACCCAAACCCAACAAAACAAGAAATGATATTAAAGTATACAAATTTATGTAAAATAAAACCTTAATAATTAGATATTGCTTATTAAATACATAACAAAATATTTGAAGTTATTTACTATAAAAAAAACTTATTATAGATTAACGATTGCTTTGTTGTTGTTTTAAATCCGTAGGTACTCCGTATTATTTATAATTAAGTGTTGGAATGATATTTAGCTACTAATATTAAAATGAGAAATCCTTGAAAAAACATTAATACCTACCTACATATGGACAGACAAGCTATATCATTGTTATATTTATTAGATTAGAATTTGCTAACCTTTTTGAAAAATCTCGTACTCATATTCAAAACTATAAAGGCGAAGTACAGCCGTATTTCCAAGTTAAAGTTAAAAATAAGCATATTTCCACCTAAGGGGACAGACCGTCAGATCTGCGTCGCAAAGCGAGATCTAAGACGGCAACGTGAATTTTGCCGTTTGACACCTTCGCTTCAATGTTCCGTGGAGACTGGAATTTGTAATGTATATTTTCACAATAAAGCCTTAACTTTCCAATGACTCAAATGTACAGAAGTCTTTGCTATGTTATAACTTTTCAGGTATGTTTAATGTTAACAAAACATAATTAAACACAATTTATTGTATTTCATGGCTGGTATAATAATTATGATTTATGTTAAAAATATTTAACCTATTCTCGTTCCCGACACAATATTAGACACACAAAATTAATTTTATTTTTATAATAATTGTACATCCTTGTACTTTAATTAAAACATTAGTTTTAATTTGACTATTAATAATTCTTTACAATCCTTTAATTTGAAAATGAAATTAGGTTTTACAAAATACTATTTATAATTTAACAATGTATTAAAGATTTAAAATATTTCTCACGGGAAGACGTTCATGAGTATCAGTGATAAATAAATTGTGAGGAGGGTAGAATATTTATTTATATATGTGTTGTTAGTAAGCGTATTAATTTAAAAGCATAAATTTGCTTTTTTGAGGGTAGAATCATTTTATTATATCTGCGTCAAGTTATCTACGCGTAGTAGAATCTGTGCGCTCGAAGGAGCCGCCGACATTTGTACGAACGTTCTATTTGACATTTGTATAGATCAGTAAGTGTCAAAATTGGAAAAATATATCAGTTCTGGTTCAATGTTAACTTTGTATATGTTAAATTTAACTCTGTTAGTGGTTTTATATGTGCTATTGTTTACGAAGTTACTTCTTTTCAGTGTTATTTTGTTATTGACGTATATCGAGAACGTGCAAATGTTCAAAATACGGAAAATACTGTCCAATTTATCGCCATGTAGGTACTCCTATGATGATCGAGAAATGCTTGAAAATGGAGATGTGCAGGTAAATGTTTCACCTATAAATGGAATAAATTACATAGTAATTCTTCACTATACATATAAAATCATCGTCTTAAAATGTAATATTGCTAACCTGTCAGTTGTATTAAAGTTATGCGCAATTGTCGTTGTTAAGAAGTTAATATATTACTGATAGGTTAGCAAGAACATCACAACATTATCGTACTTTTGCACAATTAAAAACATACTAATCTTTATTTATCATATATAGGTCTCTTAATTTAGTAATTATATACCTATATATATTATTACTAAATTATTATTTATTGATATTTTATTTATTATAATAAATAAAACATCAAAGTTATAACTGCATCAAGTACTATTTAAATCACGATGGTAACTTCTATTTTTTTTATTTGTACATGTTTTTAATGTCAGGTGCATTATTTATTTTAAGTATTACAGACTTCGGGCCGTAGTTAAAATAATCGTCAAATAAGTTTATCTAATATATATCGCGTTTTAAACGGTCAAAGTGTCTTATTTAAATATGTACTACTCGCAAGAACTGCAGACAATATTTTGTTACCGACTGGTTAACGCAAATAGTGTGCGTGTTAAACGCGAAATAAAGGTTTCATATTTTAAACTATGACCCGACGTTTCAGATGTTTAACATCGCGGGTCTTAGGGGACTTAGCCATCAAATAAATAAATATAATTTAAATTTTCACGGTTCGATGGTTTTTTTCTTAAAATGACGTTAGATGTAGTCTCGCGACCATTTCCCACAGTTTATGTTCGATGAAGAAATTCAATAAGTCGGAAAGTCTTAGAAAACGCTAAGGGCGAACAACATTAACGTTAATACAGCGACAATACCCCGGGACAGGGCAGTAAAAACTTCAGCCACCAGGGTTGCAGCGTAAATACCTATAGACGGGTGCACTTTCATTGTTCTTAAAAGTAAATTTCAATAACCTAAGAAGTTCGACGCGCGCTGCCAGTTGGTAGTTTGAGTTTCGAGAGGACTAGATGAAATGCCATTCCCGTTTTATGTATAGACTTAGTTTACAATTTTAATAAGCTCAGCTCGACTCGAAAATATGCTACTTTGCTTAATAACTTTCTTGGCGTACTGTGTTTTTAATTTACAAAAGTTGTTTATGTTGTACTCTTTAAATAAAACACTTTAACGGTTTAAAACGCAATATAATAGTTAAACTTGGTTTGAAATTTATTTTAAATACGGCCCGACATTATTTAAATGTGTATTCGCGTAACCTATAGGCAGTATTTAATTTTCACATATGAGTAGTTGTTATCAAATGCGATTCTAATTTTGAAATAATCGTGCTCAAAAATTCAAGTACAAGAACACAGTAGTATCGTATCAACAGTATGTGGATACAAATCGCTTAGCTCCGGACTACGCTTCACATTCCACATGTTGAGTACTTACGGGAGTAATTGGTATTCATGCAATGGCCGGTCCTGGTGCGGAAATTAAAAATGATTGTACTGCCTTGCATGCATAACACCTATCGCTTAGATATTGCGCGCCGTCCAATAATACAAGCAATAAATATTTTATATTAACTTGATGTTTTATTATTGGGGCATATATCTTAACGCTTACACGATATTGTCTAATATATCGCGAGCCCTGCGGTTATGGGCACCGTAATTTTTGTTTTGGAATCCGGGAATATTTATACTGTTATAAAGAAATTGTTCGTCTTTACATTTTAATGGAATTATCAAAAAAACTTCAAACACACGCTTAGTGTGTACAAATCTATACTAATATTAAAAAGTTTGTTTGTTCGAACGCGCTAATCTCTAGAACTATTAGTTCGAATTGGAAAATTGTTGTGTTGATTAGACAATTTTAAAACAACAGGTTGCAACTAATAACAGGGATAATTGTTTATTCTTCAGGGATTCCCTTGCCTGAAAAAATGGTTCGAAATATCGAAAAAATATGTAAAAATTACTTAAAAACTTAAAAAAAATGTTTGCGATAGTATATGTCTATCTGTCGTGATAGTATACATAATCAAATTTAGTCTAAATATTAAAAGAACGTTTGCCAGATTAGCTAGTTAGTATATATTCGCCGATTGTAACTTAAAAACGACTATTTGTTGTTTACTTATCGTGGTTTATATTCATATGTTTCATTTTGTGAGCAGTTTATTTACAAAAAGTTTACTTAACTAGGAAAATATGCACGGCAAAGAGATGCTGATTTAGTCGCTATTTCACCCAGACAAAGACGAAAGCTAGTAACGAATAAACACGTTTTTGAGTCAGCTTTGCAAATATTATAAGCACTATTTAAATATTCACGTCAAAGTAACGACATAACACACTTTCGAGAAATTTTGTTTGAACAGTTCGGAGTGGTAAAAGTTAATTCTTCTATCAGTCGAGTGCAAATATTTCACTTAAACAATATTTGCTGGAAAATTTATAGCGCGGATACAGTGATAATATTTGTCTGTGCAGACCAAACATCGGATGCGCACTTTGCCAGCAATTAATGTTAAAACTTACAAAGGCCGTCCTGGTAGCTGTTCGGATAAATGCGCAAATATTTACTCAACTGTCGATGGTTGCATCAATTAAAAATATAGTCGTCGAGTTTACTTCCGTTCGCTTTATTAATCTCGGCTCGTTGTGATGGGACTATAAATGGATTTTTCAGTTTTTTTAATAGTACCATGTCAGACGAGTAGGTTAAAATGACCAAAGTTGTAAATACGAATAAAGTATAGTTAAGTGTGTATTCAGTTATTACTGATGTCATTTATAACGTTATTTTTTGTTATCTATATGGGCCTTATTAGTTTCAGTTGAATTATACCATACGTACGCGAAATCTAGTGCATTGTCTAGACTAGACAGTACGTCAAACAATGTATGTCAAATGTATTTTTGGAGTTTGTCTAAAATACAATAATATATATACCAGTAGTAAGTCTATCAGCTAAACTTCAGTGCGTGCATTTGGCTAGCTGCAAGGCATAAAGACTTATAGTCAGTTCAAAACCCAGTTGTAGGAAATTTTGAATATATTATATAATAAACTAGCTGCGTCAGCGACTTCGTCCGCGTGGAATAGTTATTTTGGGCATCTCAATTTGTACTTTGTAAACCTATTCTTCATTTTTATAAATAATAATGATATAAGCTGTTAGTCACGACATCGGTGGCGTCCTGTCGCTCGCGGGCCGTCGTTCGGGTTCCGTCGTTCTTGCAAGCTTATCTTAAAACATAGGCATATAGTGTTGTGGACATTTTTTTAGATCATTTAAAGAGGAATAACTCTTTGATACATATTTTTTGGGTGTTATGAACCGTTTTCGCAGCGTACGCATTGGAAACCCAGAGAGATGGATAATTTTCCCCGTTTTTTTTTACGCTTCTCGCTGTTTCTTTGCTCCTATTAATCACAGCGATGCTTTATAGCCTTCCTCGATAAATGCTCTACCTAAAACAAAAATAATTTTTATTTCGAACCAGTCGAATTCCTGAGACTAGCGCGTTCCAACATGCAAAGAAACAAACTCGTCAGCTTTATATATTAGTATAGATAATCGAATCGATTTAGTTACATCACCCACTAAGTTGAAAAGTAGTATTGTTTACAATTGTGCCGTAATAAGTAATCATCGTAACTTATTGCTTAGTTTTATCTCTAAACATTCCTTACCAAATGTAGTACGTATTGCAGCAAAATATTATTTATATAACTTTGATCCTCGCAGTTAAACTTTAGTTGCACATTCGAACATGACGTATTTGCATATGAATTCATCGTTTCGTGTCCATATTTTTCTTTTTCACTAGGTCCATTAAACTCTCCGTATCAATAAAATAGTGCAGTCATTCTGACTACAGCTTTCTGTTAGTACTTTGGATGACGTCACTCTTTATTTATCTACCAACATTCACAAATGAAACAAATGAAAATCTAAGAAGACAACACGTCCTGCAAGACAAAAAACTATAGGAAAATATAGCAAGCGAATTAATTAATTTAAAAAGGTCATATGTTCAAAATTACTTATACTAAATCAATCATATTTTTTTTCACATCGTGATCTTTTACGTGGGACACAGGGCAGACACATTGTGTATTTGTATCACTAAATTTGAGCATTTTTGTAGTTAAATACTATTAAAATTAAACACTTCTAATGGCTTAAAACGAAATGTTATAGTTAACTTATTTACAAATTATTTTAACTACGGCCCGACGTTTCAGAAATATAAATTTTAAGTACCTGTTGTAAATAAATAAACGATTATATTTCGCGTTTTAAACCGTTCAAAGTGTTTAATATAAATATGTACGAAGACAGGAAATATGGTCTCGTATAAATGAAATAATCGTTAACTAATCGAGCATAGCTTTTTTTTTATTATTTCTGGATCTAAAAGCGAAAACTTTTAATTGGCTTTCTGATATCTAATTTCTTGACTATTATTTTGTACTAACTGTAAGTTTTTATACATAATGAATAAAATAGTTCATCACGTTTAAGTTGCAGTATAAATAAATGGCTATTTGTACAGAGGTAAATACAAAATCGATTATTTTAAAATTAACCAACACAGGGCATAATAGGTTGCGTTTGTTAGCTTTTCATCAGTACGGTAATCGTGCAAAAATATTGGTAAGAGAGCGGGTGTTTCACGCGAGCCTAGAATTAAATAAAAATAATCCAACGGAATGAGTTTAATGGTTAATTTCGCTAAATTTGTGGGTATTTTCACGACAAACGTAAAATACGGCGATTCAATTCATCAATGCTGTAAGTTTGTAAATGTGACTTTTTTCCTTGTAATATGCAGACCATATTATAACTATCAAGTTTGTTGATAGTGCAGATGTTTTTTACAAACGAATCGATGTATGTAACGAGCGGAAATCAAACCCACGACCACATTTTATACAGTTGCTGATCAATTAGGAATGATACCATAATGTAGGTACATCTTACGTTTTTCATATATTGAGTCTTTGTATTAGTGTAATAATCACCAATAAAAAGTATTATAACATTGTTATAGATAGCTTTGAGTATTGTTTATAGTTAACGCAAGTAGTACACATTTAAATAAAACATTCCACGGTTTAAAACGCGAAGTGTATTACTTATTTTACGGGGCCCACCCGTGTCCAAGGCTACTGCATCCGAAACATTAAAAAAAATGAACAGTTAATTAAAAATGAGTTAACTTATGTATGTCGCGTTTTAAACCGTTGAAAGTGTTTTATTGAAATAAAAACCCTTCTGTGCAACTGGGCTTCGAATCCCAGAACCCATTAATTTTGATCAATAGTTTGATGAGTCAAAAACTTTTATTGTTCGAAGACAATTAATAAAAGATTAGCTTTAAAATAATAAAGTTAATAATACATTATATAATTTTCAATCTACCTGATGAACGGCGAATGGCTATTGTTGTGTTTTAGTTTTGGCTTTTACAACACCATAATATGTTAAGTGACATCGTAAAATCGCTTGTTTTATACGGTCAGTAAAAGCTCAATGCATTGGTTGAAAGTTGTTTGACATATAGTCTGTGGTCTCCTATAAGCGGGTTTAGTGTAACGCGTTACTCCGTTGTCTTTTATAGATAGGCAATCGTAAATATATATATCGATATTAAAATGATAAAAATACTTGGAGGATCTCGCTTTAACAAAAAAAAAATAGCACACTTAAAGTACGTGAATACCTACTGTAAAACAAAACTCCGCGATAAAAGAAGTGACGGCGAGTCTCTCGCCAGTTCTTCTGGTTCGTTCTACGCCCTTGATTTAAACAGGTAGTAAATTTAAATTTTGAGTTTTTGACTTGATTTGATTTTAATCTTGTGTGCTTAATTTTCACCATTATATTATAATATTGTGCTTTATATCAACTTAATACATAGACCAAGACGTTATCTTTCGTTAACTTGACCATCAACCAATATCAAGTCAGCATCTTGACGCAACATAACGCGTCACGCTTCACGCATACTACAGCATTTATGGGGGAGCTTAGTAATATATTCGCAGTGCCGCCGCGGGACCCGCTTAATGACACCCAATAAAACCTTTTTCATTCAATGTATTTCGCCCCTGTACTGGACCACAGAATATAAATCTAAGTAACGTTATTGTAAAATACTGTGATTAACTATAGGGCTCTGCGTAAAATATCAATCATCCTTTATATACCTACACTTAATATAACACTCTTTATATACCACATAAAAATATATAGAACTAATGGATCAATTTATTGTTTAATTTTCCTGAAACATATTATGGCAATCTAAATATTGAATGGTTGTTCGGAACATCGAAATTTCGTCCGTGTCGCGAGCCATCGTCCACATATTAAAAAGCCGAATTTTAATCGCGTTTCGGTTTCAGTCTGTGGATTTACTAATATCTGGCTGGCGTACGTCACGCTCCATCAAATGAACCACGTTCTTGTCCGTCCTCCTCTACCCTTAAAAAAATATATGACAGCAACTCCTGAATACCTGAAAAGTTCAAAACAGTCTGTAGTTTACGCGAGCATTACACCTTGAAATAAAACACTAACGGTTTAAAACGCGATATATATTATTTAAACTTATTCGATATCTATTAGTTACAAATTTATTGAAACGTCGTCGGGCCGAAGTGAAAAATAATTTTCAAATGTTTTATTTAAACCTGAAAAGTTACTTATGTATAGTCCTCGTTTATTAAATTATTTTTGTTTATTACCAACAGTCCTATTGAGGAGTGTATACACTGTATTTAATACATTCTGTTCTTTGCAAATAAATATATAACAAATGGTGGTTAACAAGTGGATAACAAATACTATGCTTAACGTTTATATGCGATTGTCATCATTGTGGAAATGTGTTTGAATACGCGCATAAACGTGTTGCATTGTTTCTTATATACAAAAATCGCGGTCTATCAAACAGTTTTTACACTTACCACTCCTACCTACGTCCTTATAAAATATTGTCACTAGACTTCAGGACCGAAGCATTAACGATAGTAATAGAATTTATTGCAACCGAATGTCGATTTGGGAACGGCCGTATCGGCGTTTTTTTTTCTCAAAATAAAATTTCCCAAGAACGCTTACATTATGCCGCCGTCGAAGCTTATAAATCAGCCTGTTAGGGTTTAACAGGATTATCTACTAAAATACACTACTCCGAGCCCTTACTTTATCCAATCTTTATAAAACCTAAATGTACTCTGTGTCGATTTTAGCTTTCTCCTCAACATTCTTTGCTTTTATTCATAAAAGTGAAATCTATAATGAAAAATAAAGTTGATCCGACTTATGTGCCCTGCCCGTCCGAAACAATCTATTCTTTAACAAGGTTTCGAACCCATGACCTCGCGTCCTTAATGCAATATGCTAGGCAACATGTAACCCACTTATTATCTTATCATACAATTATATGTAAGATACTAATACTTATTCCTAAAAATATATAAAGTTTGTTGTTTGTTTGTCTGGACGCGCTAACCTCAGGAACAGGTCGAATTCAAAAATATTTAACTCACAAGAACTGTTTTTATGATAATCAAATTTTGATAAAATACTTCATATGGCAAAATAGCGTTTGCCAAATTAGTATAATATAGATTTAATAGATATATTTATGAGGCCGCTAGAGGCAGAGTAGCCTTACTGCAGTTTTATGACTTAACTTATTTATTATACTTTTATATACTATTATACTTTTATAGTCTAATAATGTTATTTTACAAGAACACATTGACCGAAAATTGATAATATAATTCTTACACAAATAATAATACAAATTCATTTTCGTCTGAGTTATTTTTAATTAGTGATTTTTATTTTCCTCTTTATTGAAAAACATGTTTTATTTATCAAGATTTCTATTTAGGCTTAAATTATATTGTGTAATTACTATTCTTACGTCATTAGGTGAAGCTTACTTCAAACAAATACAGTACGTTACAATCATCTCAGAATAACATAAGTGGTCGTAAAGATTCAGAATAACCATCGTCAGATCCGTAGTAACATAATTAAGGGGGGTAATGTGATATAGTACATGAGTACTGCCTCGGTTGCTAACCGCAGAGCCGCTGTCAACGTCACCCGTTACAGTTACGTATAAATAATTAACGCCCGTTAACTTATTTTGTACAATTGTCTACAATCATCTAGAACCATGATTGCATTTACGTGTGTTAGAACATTCTAGACTTTTTTTAATGGTAGAGGAGGACAGTCCACGTCAACTAAACAAGACACGCTGTCCACCTAATTAGCTTTGGATATAAGGAAATCCACAGACTGTAACCGAACCGCGATTAAGCTTCACGGCTTTTTCATCTGTGGGCGGTGGTTCGTTACCCGGACGGAATTTCTATATTTCCACCCGTTTAATATCGACATTTCCAGACGAAGAACATGTTTCAGAAGAATTATAAATTGAAAAATTAGAAACGTGGTGGAACTGGAAGTCAAACATTGCTAACATTAGACTAACAGCGTATAGAAAACTTTAAAACGTGATAAACATGTCGCTTGATATAATTTTTATAAGAGACCTATAAGTCACCTACTTAAGAATTGCCCTCTCTTGTTCGTTCTGTGTACTAGATTTGATATCAACATTTATAAGTAAAATTGTTTTTTACGCGAAATTACTTTTTAACTTCCGACGTTGACTGTACTAACGTTAATAAAATGTTTTTTACTACGAATGCTCTACGGCGATGCATCTGAAAATATATTCATTGAATTACATATAAATTGACTTAAATTTAAATGCATTTATTATAGCAGTGAATTTAAAATATTCTAGCGTTATAAAACGCAAAATATATTCCATAGTTATTTACAATTTAATTTAAGTAAGAGCCTATGTTTTGGAGGCTTTGCTGCAGTCGTGGTCATGGGGTGGTTGACTAGGCGCCTCCGTGACCTGTAGTTAAAATACTTAGTTAATATATTTCGTGTTTTAAACTGTTTTATTTTAATGTGTACTATGTTTTTTATTATTACTTATATTTTTTTAACGTTCGGATGTCTCGAATGCTTTACAATATTTATCTGTACTAAATTATTGTACTGATTGATAAAATAAACTAAGTGTGCCCTTTCTTTACAGGTAAGCGAACATTGTCTTCAGCTGTTCTCAGATGTGGTAATGTGTTTTTTTTATATCTTTATACATGAAATACCACACAAAAAATTTATGTATGTATTATTTACAAATTATATATATATTATAGCTCGATTGTTAAAAACAACACGGAACATTGTCGATGCCCGTTCAATTACCGCCCGTGTCTTATTTTTTTTATTTTTACATAAGTTAATAAACTTTGAGCCACGACTACGATCCCAATAAAACATGAAGAAAGTGTCGCATATTTGTTTTACTTGTCACCGCTTGAATAAGCAACGCCATCCGATCTAAGTGGGAACCGAATATTGCGTCGTTCAACCCTTTTCAACTTGCTTTGTATTGTAGGTGCACAGACCTCTTTCCCTTACAAAAACCTCCCTTATTATGCTCCCGTGTAGGATATGAGGAAATTGGCTGAATGGCTTTATATGAAAAACTCGGGTAATCTTCGAGGGGTGTAACCTTCAATATCCTGCACTTGGCATTTGTACCGATCATAACAGCATTTTTAATCTGGTGAAATTGAGCGGCTAATAGATTTTGCCTCCCTTCACTCATAGTGCCTTCTATGCGGAATTTCTTTTGCGAATGGCTCTTATACATCACGAGCTGACTGCCTTAGTAATATTACCAATAAATAAACGTAACCTTACACTGACATACTTAAAGCTGTCTCTAAATCCGCGCACAACAGGGTCAAGAGTTTATAGTTATATCTTGAATAAAAAGTTATCGTTCGCGTTTTAAACAGTTAAAAGTTTAACCAAAGAGAACTTATGACTTAGAAAAATATAACATATCGCGTGTATCGTTCAAAACGTTTTATTACATATATAAATAGATATCCACCTTATATACCAAATTATCTTCTTTAAGAGAGAGAAGCATATGATTCACTAGATGTTTGGTTTAATACCCCAGCCATGTAACATCTAAACATGATCCGCTGTCAATGGAAATCCACAGACTGAAACCAAAACACGATTAAACTGGACAACTGATTAAAGTGTTTCACCTTTAAATAAAACACTTTAACGGTTTAAAACGCGATATATTAGTTAAACTTATTTGAAAATGATTTTTTAATTTTGGCCCGACGTTTCGGATGCTTTGCAGGAGCCGTAATCGGGGAGACTAATATATCTAATGCGTATATCTAATATATCGCGTTTTAAACCGTTAAAGTGTTTTATTTAAATGTGTACTACTCGCGTAAACTATAGAGAGTATTTAGAGTTTTTCACCTTTAGACCATGGTTCGCGACCCGGGCGGAATTTCGATATTCGGAACAACCATTTACTTTCCAGCTTACCAGACGTAGTCCAATATGTTACAGATACATTAGAAATATGTTGGCCGCCGTTGGAATCGAATCCACGACCTTTTGATTATTAGCTATATATCGCTACCTTTATTTTATATAAAACGAACATTTAATGTCCAAGTAATAAATACCGAATCTCGAAGTTATGAGTTCGCTAGACAGTGGTCATATCAAATTTGACGCGACGACGGCCATTCCCCTGTTACGACGGCCATATGAAAATTCCAACGAAATTCCTCCTCACACTAGTTTCCCTCAACTTTGCGGTGCGCAGTTTAAAACCAGTTTTATTTAAGTCCCACACAATGATCCGCTTTTGTTTAATACGCGAATAAATTAAAAGCGAAACACGCCGCAAACGCCGGCCCGAAATATTAAAACGATAAGCCCCTAAATTGATAACAGCGTAACAATAGACTTGGCCGTTTAAATTTTAATAGGGGGATATTCGATAACAAATGATCGAGCGTAACAAGCCCAAGAAAGAAAGCAAACATAAATTTTCAAAACCCATCAACCATTAACAATTACAAAAGAAAGGTAAGGAATGAAATGTTTTATTCATTCCGTTAACGAGAAAATTACCGAGCGGGCGGCGGCAGATCGTATTGCAAAGAGCACGCCAAGAACCTTTGTCTTTAGGGAGAACAGCGCCCAGTGATCGGTCTTAGTGCCTATACCAATTAGCGGAAGCACCTCGTCCCTATTGGCTTATTCTTCGAATTACCGTTTGGACGCGGCCCATGTGCTAGCGACAACTCGAAAGATCGTCGAATATCCAGAGCCGTAAAAAATAGATCGACAGCGCACCTTGTTTGCATGCTATAGGCTGAGTAGGTATACTCAGCCTATAGCAGGTATGCTCGTTAAAGAAACAATTCCAACGGTTTAAATATTGTATATATTATGTGTTTAAAACATAATAAAAATATTTAAACAAAACAATTATAATGGTTTAAAACACGTAATACATTACATATTAAAATAACACAATTTTAACGGGTTAAAACGCGACAATTTATTTTACCTACGGTCCGACGTTTCGCAGGAGACACTTTAGATAATTCTTGCTAACGCATTGGTTATCAAGTGATAGCCTGGCTAAAAATATATTTTTATTTACTCTTTATTAGCGATCCGCCCCGGCTGCGCTCGGGTGCAACGCTGATACTAAATACACTAAAAACGTTGTATATAAAAACCTTCCTCTTGAATCTCTATCTATTAAAAAAAACTCATCAAAATCCTTTGCGTAGTTTTAAAGATTTAAGCGTGCATAGGGACAGAAAAAGCGACTTCATTTTATATTATGTAGTGATTCGTAATGTAACCAAGATATTTATTTTAATAAACAGGTGTTTTAAATATATTACTGTGTATCAAATATAGACAGTCAATGTTACCAGCGACATTAGATTCAGTATTTGATGCAGTAAAGTGCAACGTAACTAATAACCATTCGACTTCGTCATAGTTGAATAAACATCTAATAAATAAAAATATTTGCTTTTAGTAGTTATAAGCGTTTTTGCACTTCTCCATTTAAAGTGAATTCGTGGAGCAGCATACAAATGACGTTTAAAATACACTAACGCAGTGTATATATAAGTTCCGCATGAAAATTTTACACGTTTTCAAATGAATAGCTTATTATTATAAGCTGTGAAGTGTTTTTGAGCTATTAGGTATTGGAGAAATAGTAATGGTTGCCAAACCTCTAGTAGCTTTGCTAAACCGCAAAAGCGTTATACAATTTATTTAATAACTGCCCTAGCTAAAGTCTTTTGGCCATGTAAAATATTTCGACCATATACCGCCTTAGAAATTTTGTAGATTTTTTAAAAATTAAATAATTATTTTATGTATGACATGTTAAAGATACTCAAAAAATATACATTTTTTTAAATTCTTTTCGCCGCGCACGCAACGCCTTCTCTCAAAGGTGAATATTTTTCCGCGCTTTCAAACATTACCCTGTATTTCTTTGCTCCTATTAGTCGAGCCCAAAGTCCCTAGATATATGGTAAAACCAACACAAAAAACATTAAATTTAAAGCAGTAATTCTTGAGAGTAACATTTTTAAACAAACAAACTATTCAGCTTTATACTATAAGTATTGATATAAATGTTAGTCTATATAAAAAAAATAATGAAATAATAACATAACTATTTAAATAATACTAACATTCAATATTATCTTTTCTATAATCGCGTTCAAAATTCTCGTCGCACAAACGATAAACCCCGTACTTGCATATCGCAAATTTCATATTAATTACACAGTTACGCAATCCCTACAAAACACTTGCTACAGATTCAAAATAGGCTATAAGCAGTGTTAATTTGCATTGAGAATATTTTTCATCAGCAATTAGCCAGTGAGGCTTTTGTCTAAAAGGTAAGGGTTGGTTTTAACGACGTTTTAAGAGATTTTCACCCGCGAGACCCGGGCTTATCTAAAACGTGCTGCCTGCTTGTTACAAAAACCTTTTATTAACTTTACGATGCTTTAAAGAATAACAGATATAATAAATATGCGAGATTCGTTTTACGACTCGGTTTCACTCCGGGAAGTTTTTAAATTCCTATCGTAACTACTAACGCCGCTGTTTAATTATTCGAGAATAATTTGGTAAACATATTGTTATAGAATGATTTTTAAATAAAATACTTGAATGATTAAAATGCGATATAGTTATAACGTGGTAAATTATGTTTTCTTGTTTACGTCGTCATCAATGGTCGTTTTTCTTATTTATATATAGTTAAGATTAGAATCTTGTATTCGTCAAAAAACCATTGAAAAAGATACTAATTGTTCGTTAAGTTAATCTAGATATGTCTCGCTAAAACGAAAGATTAAAACCAGAACTTAGTTGAGAGTTGACGCGTCTGTAATCCATAGCTTACGGGAAATGTACAAAATAAGGCTTCATAGGACAAATGTTTGACAGTGCAAGTCTAATAGAAGTTACCTACTAACTAGCGTTTAGCCACAGACGGAGTATTACACGGATGTAGCCTATATTATGAGATACAAAGCCTTTTGCACGTCCGCTTTGAGTGCTACTGTTTAATTGGTGAGACGAAATGCGGCTCTTTGTATTGTGTGTGCACAGTACTAATCCAACCAATGAACCAAGTGCATTTATCTGTTAAGCCAAATATAGATCTGAAGTTTAACAATTACCAGTTGAGCACAACTGACCGCGTTCCTCTGTGTTCTCTGTTTGACTTTTTGTGTTTCGAGCTCCGATTTGTAGAGAACTGCGAGCTTCATTTGTTTTGAATTTTTAATAACCTTATGGAAGGATAGTTCGTATGCACAATTCGTATATATTTAGAACTAAAATAATATCTATATCTCTATTCTAAATACTGTCTATATTTTACGCGAGTAGTACACATTTAAATAAAACACTTTAACGATTTAAAACGCGATATATTAGTTAAACCGTGAAACACACAGCAACAGTTGCTGCAAAGCATCCGAAACGTCGGGCCGAAGTTAAAAACCATTTTTAAATAAGTTTAACTAATATATCGCGTTTTAAACCATTAAAATGTTAAATCGAACAATAGATTTCAACAGTAGCTAAATAAGAACGAAACATACATTTGAGTAGCGTTTCTTGCGAAATGGTCAGATAAAGAAGAAATCAGGCAAGCAGTAGATGGGGATGCCGCTGGTATCCGGGATTCTAAATTGTACCGTGTACCTGTGCATGTAGAAAGAGGGGTGAGGTAATACTGTCATAGTCCGCACGTTGTCGACGTTGCCCGGACGATGCCGAAATGATTTATGTGCACAGCTCTGTATGTGTAACAAACTATTATAGTCCCACTGCTTTTCGTTAACTCTCTGTTGTATATAAGCCAATGGTTAAAGTTCAATTTATTATTTAAAAAAATAGAGAATAGATAAGTATGGTTCACTCGATCGTAAAATACTCCAGCCATATTACATCTTGGCAAGATGCGCTGTCGACCCTTTTCGGCTTCGCATTCGGTCTAGTGTAAGAAATTTATGGCAGATAAATGGGTCGCGGGTTCAATCCCAACTGAGGCCATGTTTCCTGTCAATTTATTTGTCTGAAACATGGGCGGTGGGTATATGGAAATTTCGTCCCGGTTACGTTCCACCGTCTACACAGCCAAAAAGCCGTGATATTTAATCGGTATCACTCGTTGGATTTCCATATAACCAAACCCAGATTAGATAATGAGGGGGGGGGGAGAGAACCTCATTCTTGCCTGTATTCCTCTATGATAAAAAACAGTGTTTTACAAGTATTGTATACCTACATCCTCTGTACATTGTCTCTTAAATTAGGCAAATATTTTATCAAGGCGTATTGAACAACGCAAACAAACGCTTTCATTATGAATAGAAATGAAAATATATCATTGGATAAATGACTGCGCATTTGACAAACGAGCATTCGCAGCTATATTCCGCGGTAAGAGACGAGAATGATCCTCCCCATCGCATTATAAATAATATAGGAATACCTCGAGGGGCCGCGGAAATGTACTGGATTTGTTGTAATATATCTGTGTTTTTTGTTTCATCTTCCAAGTTTAGTTTCCGTCGAATTCTATGTCTAGAGTTCTGAAACTTTTGAAATCGGATGACAGTTAGGTTATTTATGATTGCAGCAGCTAGCATTAAGCGCGGAGGTCCTGGGTTCGAACTCTAGAGAAATAATTAATTGTTCCGGTCGGGCAGGGCACAGAAGTTTGTCAACTACTTCTCTGTATCACCGATCTTGATCCGGACACAGAATTGTGTTCGCACATACCCCATATTAATATATTTACCATAAAATGTATATAAATCTAGGAGCGTCCCGTCAGGCTCAAGTCCTTGTCTCTGCGTGACCACGGCTGCCGCAAAGCATTCGAAACGTCAGCGTTTAAATTATTTTGTAAATATGTTAACTTATACATTTCGCGTTTTAAACAGTTTAAAGCGTTTTATTTTAATATTTTATGTGATAAAATGTTACTCTTCGTAAAAGGACCGCCAGAACTGCAATAATAAAACTAGTTATTTGATAGAACATTGCTTGTTACGACGCATATAGGAATATGATAAAAGTAGGGGCTAGAATCTGCTTGATTTTCTTAAATCTCTGTGTAAGTCTAATACGAGGAATCTTGTTAACGTACGAAATTATTTTCCCTGCTCCGAGAATAATGAGTTCCGTGTTTTCACTTGAAACTGCGGTGACTTTTGTTTAATGGAATGATAATACAAATGAAACCCTCTTTGTAGTGAGTGGCTGAGGATATTGTTGTTTTTCCTCGGGCGGGTCACTTTAGTTACCAAGGGTAATTTCATTGCTGTTCTAAAAATTGTCTGTACTAATGGATTTTGCGACTACAATATTAAAAGCCGGCTGTCATACTTTTAAAACATAAATCACATTCCCTTTGTAATTGTAAAGAGAATTAATAACTCAAATAAATAATGTAACTGTAAGCTTAATGTACAAATCATAGATCGACAAATATGGTTTTCTATTTTGACGTTATTATCAGAATTGGACGTCTTGGTACTCCAATTCGGATGATGTGTCAAAATGCATTTATGTTGCGTTAAATTATAAAAAAACTAACTGTTTAAAACATTAAATATATTACTTAACTTATTTTAACTACGATGCAACGTTTTGAATGTTTCATAGCAGCCGTGACAATGGCTGTTACAAAGAATCCCTTCTTGCTAGTTTCTTTCGCGTTTTAAACCGTTAAAAGTGTCATATTTTTATGTGTACTACTAGCGTTAACTACTAAATACAATCTATGGTGAACACCAGTTGAATTTTGGTAATAAATATTATAAACCTATGGGTTAATTTCCTAGTAAGACTATTAAAATTTTAATAACTAGACATATATAGATAGATAGAAAGATATATAGATAGATAGGTGGCTTTGGTATAGAGACACTATGCCGTTGCTCTATAGTGTAGGCCTATCAAAGACAAATGAAAAATCAATGTTTACAATCTTAATTTAAAGTACCAATTAACTCTAACTAAGTAAATACTAGAACAAAAGACTATCTATAATTCTTCATAATTTGCTAATTGTTTTATTAGGCTAGGTTTCTGTCAATTAATTACTAACAAACTCCCGAAAAAAGTCTTTAAAAATGTGCCAATAAACGATAAATCACCCCTAAGTAACCAATAACGTCGAACTTTGTACTTTAAAAGAGGCGAAAACTTTTTTATTTCGTAACAGAATATTATGTAGGTAAACAAATTTAATTACAGACTTGAATTAGCCACAATGGCCAGCTCGCGACGCGGGAAACTTCGGAAACCTCAACTTTAAATGAGTTTCCCTGCAAGTGGTGAACAAAACGTATTTTATAAAAAGTCGCCTTTGTTTGTTTTCTCATACATATTATTGAAATGCTGCGGTGAACGAAACTTTGCAAACATTTATTTGTACGCTGGTGTTTTTTCAACTCATAATATTCTTCTATTAGAAAAACAATAATACTGGTTCCTAAAATACTGTCTGTTCTATCGCGAGTAGTACACATTTAAATAAATCAATTAAATGGATTAAAACGCGATATATACTAGTTAACCGTATTCGAAAATTATTTTAACTACGGCCCAACGTTAAGGATGCTTTGCAGCAGCCGTGGTCTCCCCGTGACCGTTCGCCCGTTCGCGTTTTAAACCGTTACAGTGTTTTATTTAAACTATAATTCTTGTGGTAATTCTTAGTGCAGCATTCAGCTAAGTATATACTCAGAGGTGTCACAATATTAGCTTTAAGTTTTCTGTTCGTATTTTTTTAATTTTATAAAATAAATATTTTCTTCTTTACCCTATAACTTGAAATTCCTTATTCTCATAAACTGATATACACACTTATTTATTTGTATTATTCGTTCATACTAAAATGAAACATAAATAATCATGACACAGGCTTGTTATAATATCTGCGAGTCGTGTTCGATTTCCAGCGGATCCATCATGTTTGTATAACAGTTTCTTTGTTTTCCCGTCCTCAATATCTAGATATTCAATTTATGATAGAAAAGATACCACTGGTTTTCGAACCACAGGGCACAGGTGGAGAATCCCTTAAAAATCCACTGCCATTAAAAAAACATGTTTAGAATATCACAATGTATGAAACAGGTATAAATAATGTTACCTACAACCGAAATACAATACAAAACACAAGTTAATTTAATGTTCCCGAAAATTATCGCAAACTCACAACTCACTGATCACGTACATCCACAAATCGAAAAGTTGGTTCGCAATATCCCAACTACTAAACAATTATTTGATTAGAAAAGATTTTCCATCCACCATTAAATCTACGTTTCCCAAAGGTTTACAATTTCTGAGCCGAATTGCGGTATTGTGTTGAATAAATTGTTATTAATGATCAAAACGCCTCCCTATTTGCAATAATAATAATGGCTGTCCGCGTTTTGGGATAAATTTGTGATACATAGTTTATACTGAGATCTTCGTACCTTGTGGTCATCCCTTAACAGTACCTGGAATTCAATTACCTATAAATTCACCTAACACTACGTGTTCAATTTAATATCAGCCATAAATCTTATGTGGAAATTATTACATAGATAATAATTGTTTTTTCTTAAGCCTTTCTAAAAATCTTGTATATTATATAAATAAATGTATTTAACAGTCTACAAGAAACAATGAAAAAAAATTCTATAAATAAGCTATGATATATTCTACGCCAACAGTAATGCCAATTTTTGTGTAATGGTAGCAATGTATGCTAATAATCAACGGGAAGTGGGTTAGATCCCCATAGTTCTAATATTTATCTAATCAATTTATATTTTATTTGGAACATGATGGACTTCGTCTGGTAAACTGGATAATAAATTAGTTGTAGAAATATCGAAGTTCGGGTCAAGGACCACCGTCTACAGATGAAAAAAGCGTGAAGTTTCATCGCGTTTTGGTTTCAGCCTGTCGATTTCCGAATATCGAGAGCCAAAATAGGGGGAAAGGGGTTACCTTATCAATAAACCCCATCTTATCCATCTTCCCTATTTTAAAAATAAACAATACACGTACTATGAACTGAATTTTAAATGTTATCTGCATTTTATAATAGAAAATTTTAATGGCCATAAAGATATTGTGTCAATAAGACGAATGTTTTTTTATTGTAAATCAAAAACTAACGTCCGATAATGGCATCGTTCATTGGTTTATGAATAATACAAGCTTTACTTTCTATTCCATTTCAAATGAGAACCCACAAATAAAAGTTACTATTATTCAAAAGCTGTTGAATTTTATGATTCCGCAACGTCTCATAGTCAAGCTCTGAATATTTTGATTTATTTATAAGCGGCATCGCGAAGGTAAAAGGAGGGTTCAAAAACAATAAACTTCAGCTCGGCGACACTTGATGCACCTTGAGCTTTGTAAACGCCCTAGTGATAACCTGTGCTAGTGTTTCGGTCACGTTCACATAAAATGAGGGTAGTTTTCAGATTGCTACAAGATTAGGAACATAAAAAAGTGATTTTTTACTTAATTTAGTGCAGTAATATCTTATTTAAATACTGTCTATAGTTTACGCGAGTAGAATACATTTAAATAAAACACTTTAACGGTTTAAAGCGCGATATTTCGTTAAATTATTTGAAAAGGGAGACCATTCACGGGGGAGAGTCTCCCCGTGACCACGCAGAAAATCCGAAACGTCAGGCCGAAGTTAAAAACCATTTTTAAATAAGTTTAACTAATATATCGCGTTTTAAGCCGTTAAAGTGTTTTATTTAAATATCCTATTTCTTATATTATGTGGGGAGCTTTCGTTTGCCTTCTGGTTGAGAGTTCGGCAAGGACCTTGGGACTCTTTCATCCGCCATTCGCCAATGTGTTGTTCCCAGCCACTTTTAATGAGATGGACGATATTGGCACCTTGAAGGCTTACGCAAGTAGAACACATTTAAATAAATCGGTTTTAACACTTTATAATGTTAAATATATTAGTTACCATGGTCACGGGGCGGCCACGGCTGCTGCAAAGCAACTGAAACGCAGTGAAAATAAATTGTAAAGTGTGTAAAGGTGATTCATTTAAATTAAAGGGAAAACTCCCACTCAAAACCATCTTTAATTACGGCGATATCATGAAAAGGTGCAGAAGTGAAAACAAACTTGCGGCAAGGTAGTTACATATACTAAATTCATTATAACGTAATCTAGTCACGTGAAAAGACGAAGCATTAAGCGCTTGCCGCTTTCGCTTCTAACACTTCATTGTGATGCTAATTTAAGGCACCTCTATGAATATGGGGTATGGGGTGGCTCCGCGCACTTTTTACCACACCGCGCTAAATTAATTTGAATAATACGCCCGATAGGCAAGAGCTCCGGCGAAACGACTTTTATACGAGTTTCCGACGTAGAGAACTCCGAAGCGAATACGGTGAAAATATTTTTTCAATCCAACTTAAGAATTCTTCAAGTGCGTGTTTATGTTTAATAAAGTCGAGAGGTGAAAAGAAGCTTATCTTCAATTATAGATTCAGCGCTCGCTCGAGTTTGTTACATTTTAACAATAACAATAATACACTGACCTAAGAAAAGAAATTAAAAACCAGTGGTAAGCACAAAGTCACAACAGTTATATCTAGAAGAGGTGTAAGGCCCACATCGCTACGGGCACTTTAAAAAAAATATACAAAAAGCAGTAATGCATGTTGAAATTTAAGAACTTTTTTCGTTTGAAGACAACATAATTTTGTTGTTTGGCCACAAGCTCGCCAAAAAGATCTTGCCAACTTGATGGAAAGGATAGTAACATATATAAATAATAATAGTAAAAAGAATGAATATAATGACAAGAAAATAATTAATTTATTTAAAAGAAAAGATATGCCAAGAGGGACCTCAGTCAGAATAAGTTCCAGCACAGTTAAGCTATAACACTGATTTTCAGCAAAACCCTACTGTTCGTTTGTTAGACAGCGCTCCTACTACCTTTTGATATGTTTATAACGGGAATCAGAATTACAATTTTCGATTCGATTACGAATTGTTCAATTCTAGACTGGTCCTTTTTACGTTCGAATTACTCGCTACAAACAAAGGTTGATGCGATTAAGTGTGGGGGAGATAAAATAAATCTAACTTAGTTCCTAATCACGTCTCGAAAGCGTATAAGTGTCCTAGTTCGAGGTAATAGGGAGACTACTGAGATAAAATGGCTGAAGCAATCCTGCTGTAAACTAAGGCTGCGGTTGCCTATAAATGTATGTTTTATGATAGATGAATACAACCACGAGTTCGCTTGATTGAAGGTGAAGCACTAACTATATAGACAAGACGCACTGCCGACACTTATTTTGACTTTAAATGTTCTGAAAAATATCTCAATTTTACTTTTTGCGTTCTTTATCATAGATATTTTTTTATTGTGTAATCCTCTATTGGCTTATGTTTAGTTATAAGTGTTTTAAAGCCATGCTTGTATTATTTAGCTGTACTCAATAAATAATCAATTAATAAACTAGCTAGTAAGCATAGCAGTAAATACGCAAAGGAAAAAAATATCTATAATATCTTGCGGCGTAACGCGATACACTGTTCGGCGTATAGCGTTTATAGGAGACGCAAGCATCATATAAGCATGTTAACAAGACATGCACTCAAATCGTTATATTCCGAATACGTGTTCGCGATAAAAATTAGTTGGGGCCAATTTTTAAATGTACCTACAGTCTCCTGCAGCATTTACGATTATTCAAAGGCATCGCTAAAGTAGCACTTAGAGGAAGCGTAGCCACATTCAGACAAATGTAAGCTCTTTCATTCGCCACTCACATCGTTCTTAAGCCGATTAATGGCGAGGTATTGAAAATATAATGAACCAGAATATTCTATTAGCTTCATTTATCATACGCTCTGGGAATCACTCGGCGCGGAAAATAACTTGTACATTTTTTAGTAACTACATATTATTTCGAATATATTTTACTGTCATTTGTGCGGATTAGGTCGGATTCTGTTGTTATTTAATTAATATTCCTTTTTCTTTTTTACGGCTCTTAAATTTATATTGACGGACGTTTGGTGTGACGGTAGCCATGTACTTTACTCTATTACCAACGGATCGTATCCCGGCACAAATTTTAATTTTACAGAAACATGTTAGACTTCAGGAAATCTGGATGTTTTATTTATTTATTTCATTATAAACATATTCTACAATTACAGAACTATTTCCATTGGGATAGACCTATTATATACATATTTCATAGAGTGATGTTTTTGTCAATTCACCCAAGCTGCACGTAAAAATGTCGATCCCCGTCTGCAGCGTGTTGATAAACCGTATATACATAGTACTAACAAGAGGGGATTTCATCAGCAAGTTGGTGCGTGAGTACGGTAGCGCAAGTAACGGTGGTCGTAATGTATGTAATAAATGTTAAATGAATGGTACCGTCATGCTTGTCTATCTCCTCTATCATAAAAATAACGCCATTTCACACACGTAAATTAAAACATTTTTAACAATTCAAAACGTGAAGTAAACGTGTAATTTATTAACTAGGACTTATTTAATTATATTTGTATGGTCTATATTTTTACGTATATAGTAACAATAATACAAAAATAACACACAATCTCATAAAGTTTTTCAATAAGGTGTAATTTAAACCAAATATGACGTTCATGGGCCATCAAATACCAAACAGGCAATATCATGAAGTAGTGAGGATATGTATTTTCCGTTCACCTTCAATGTAAATTTTTATTGTTTCTCAAAAGAAAATATAGATTACTTTTATTGTTATACTATTAAAAAGTTGATGTATGTCGCTACAATATTATTTAATTAAGCCAAGAATAAATACTAATCTAGTTTAGCTCACCTTATTTAGTTAGTAACTTTATAGTATGAAACTGATTCCAAGTAAAACCAAACGCCTTTACTTTTACTAAGTAAGGTTTTATTTAATTAAAATCTATTTAAATTTAAAAAATCTATGACATAGCAGTCCGTGCTGCTGATCTATTTCTTTTTATCTAACAATTTTTTTTATTTATATTCGTATAAGACAAGTATTATAATTTAAAAACACGAAACAAAAATTTTCTACAACTGTTTAATAAACGGACAATTTTGCGATCTCTTCATGTCGATTTATATCTCGTAACATTTTTTACATTAACTATTATTGGCATTAGTATTAAACCTTTTTGAAATCCTACCACCTCTGTACCTAAATGGTTAAACGTGTTTCCTAGCATTGCGCTAAGGCCGAGAGGTCCTGTTTTCGAATCCCCGGAAAAACATGGATTGTTTCGTCGGACAGATTTTACACACAGACATTACAGACAAGTAGTATGATCGACTACTTGTCTGCAATTAAAACGGCCACAGAAATGTGTGTGCCACATGAGAGGAGAACGAGATTTCACGTACGTAGATTTAAAAAAGGAAACTTCCCAAAGACTTGTATTGAAATAATTGAAAGGTTTTTCGTGAAATCGACGCGCGTTTGGCGGCAAGCCACTAAACGTCGCTGTTTCCGCAGCTGCGACAAATGTTTGCCCACAATTGTTTGTTCGCATCCATATCGCTATCTGTTGTATACTCAACGAATTAAGGTTGTCGCTTTGTTACCCAAATAGATACTCGTGTGAACCTTCGATTCACTTTCGTTAATTACCAAAACATTAAGTATTTTCTATGATTTACGCTAACAGCATATATAACGGTTAAAACGTGAACTTTATCAGTGATTCTATGCAGCAGCAGTCCCGCGATCACGGCAACAAAGCATCCAGCGCGATGGATCGTAGTTGAAGATAAATGTCCCGGGCATTTTTGTAGATCACTTAAAGAGGAATACTTCTTTCATACATAAAGGCTTCTTGAACCATTATCACTTGCATTATTCTCCTCGTTTATTCCACATTTTCAACTGTCCCTTCGCTTATATAGGTTCCATAAGCCCTATGTTTTATAGTTTGAATAGAAATTATTTTTAAATTAGAAGCAGTAGTTTTATGTATTAGAATAGATTGCAAAATGTAATTATAAACCAACGTTAATGCATCTCTAGCCAATTTAGTGACTGGAAACTAGCATGTCAACACCTCAGACGAAGAGGCAAAGCCAACAGCCGTAGGGTCGTCGCCTTGTCTTAATAATGGCTTGTAAAAGTGGCCTGGGCAAACAACCTTCGCTTATTGCTACTCGGTCTGGCAATAACAGCGGAAAAACAATAGTAAGCTGCCATGCTCTCAGTGAATGCGGTTTTGTCCCCTCTGCGGGGCACATTGTGTCAGCTCGCATTAGTATTAAATGCAATATTTATCTCTGATGCCAGGTGTCTCGGTGGAAATATTGTCGCGTATATATCTTCGCGCCGTTTTTTGTAACACTTAACGCCTTCGTATTTTTAAATTTTAACTGTATGCAATGAGAGTTCGAATTTTAAACTATCGAAGTTTGGGTATTGAATTCGAATAGATGTTTTTGCCTGCAAACTCTTCTATGTCAAACAGTGACATTTTGGTACATTTGGTCCATTTACTTACAAAAAATGTATCTATGTTCTTCTTTTAAATAAAACTTTTTTAACGGTTTTGATGTTTAACTGCGACCCATAATTAAGTATGTTTTCAGCGGCCGTTCTGGGATCTAAGGCTCTTATTTTTTAAATATTAACATATATAATAAATGAATTAGTCATAAATACCAACGTGAGTGATGGGATAATCAGTTGTTTTACAGTTTCTTGTAAAGATTTTTTTTTCATTTTGTTCTTCTATTTACATTTTACTATTATTAGCTTATGTGAATTATGACAAAACAAAATACAAAATTAAAACTATAGAGTATTATAGGCTGGCAATTTTCCTTATAAACAGGAAATACGAAGTTTTGATTATCAACAAACTGCGCGTTTTACAACACAAAAAACAAACAAATATAGTTTAAATTTTGGATTATGTTCTAGATTATATACTGTCTGTATGATGTAATCGTATTAATGATTGTGGTAGCAGCTTGTCACTCATGTGTCTTTTAAATGTATTCGTATACAACACACTGATAAGCTCAATCAAACGCAAAAAACCTCGCCATTATAAAATATCAGAACGTGACTTTGCCAAAACAAGTTCGACTGCCATTTTATTGACAGAATGACACTTCGTTTCACTTCTTTCTACGTTATATGACACATCAGTCATTTACGTCGCGTCGTTTCATTACATATATAGATTCAAATCAAGTTTCATTGATACATTGATATCGAAGCGTGCGGCTAAGCCCTAATAACGGTAATAAACATCCACGTAACGAGCTATAGGCAGCAATTCGTGCTGATGTTCCACTGTTTTTATACACGGACGGTACATGGGAAAGCTTTCTAATTGCCGGAACAATGCTGAGCTGGTTATTTGCCGTCGGCATTGTTTTTGTCTGTCGGTTCATTTTAGCCCGCCCTCCCCCGGGCGGGAGATTAATGGAATTTGAATACGCATAGCCTTTGTGTACGGCTTTACGCGTAATTTAAGCGCGCCGGTCCCGTGAGTCGGCGTTTCACCTTAAAGGATTCGCAGGTGCGCGGCCCCCTTATGACTGTAGCGAAAATCACGTATTGCCCGCCTTGTGTAAGATGTGGACGAATTTTTATCGCAAGTCACTGTTGATAGCGCGTGGATATTATTTTTCATCCTCACCTTTTCGTTCTCATTGTGAGTGTGCTTCTGGGCGTTTTTCACGCAGCGAATCGCCTCGTTCTTAATACTTATTTTCTTTACCGGCTTCCAAGTGTTTATTTAAAAATAATACGCCGACGAATATTTCATACGTCCTGTTGGCGGTCTTCGATTGGCCCGTGGAATAAACGATGTGTGTGCTCAAAACACTATCAATCATCCTCCGAGGGCCAGACACACCGAGAAATAAAATATATTTGTTTTATTGGGGAGCTATTGATTTTGTAGGAAATGACTGATGTTTGATGTAGATAAGAAACCCATCAACGTACACACCTTTTATTGTGATATTTTAAAAGGCATTTATTGTTAGTTTCTAATCACTATGTACTTTAGATGGTTCAGTTTGATTATTATTGATTGTGAAAAAGTAATAATGTCAATTTGAACTCCTAGATACATTATATAGACGTATGTTTATGGAAGATCAAGATAGACAAGAATGGGGTTAATAACTTAATAGACAGTAAAATAAGAAACTAAAACGGGTTTAAACTTCACGGCTTTTCTATCAGTGGACAGTGGTTCATACCCCAGATATCGATATTTCTACTTGCCAATATTTTTTTTACTTTCAACACAAATTTCAACATAACTTAGAAAAATTCCAAATTTATTTGATATTTTCTATGTTATGTTGAACTTTGTCTCATGGTATCAATACATTGCTACCATATGGGCCCGCGGAAAAATGGTTATAAATGAAGAAAATTTGTCACGCTTGTCTTAGCCCTAAAGCCCTATTATAGAAAATATAATATTTTTCGTTTTTAAATTATTTTATTTTTTTTGTAAATTATAATAGTTCTGAGATTAGCAAATATATGTTCGGCTTATAAAATTACGTTGTTATAAAATTATGTTCAATTAATCAACATATCGTGACGAACCCAGTATTTATGGTGTAAAAGGAGATATCCATATCTAAAATTGTTCTTCTTTTGTTTATTGTTCTTTTCGTAGTTTCCCTCGGCATGTCCACATGATTGTATAGTGATACTAACCCATTAACATAATTAAGCCTGTGTTCAGAACCGTCCGAGCCATTCCGACTGGATCGAAGATGTCTTTGATGGTGCATCTATGTAATGAGAGACTGTAGAGACTCCGAATGCACAAGTACAATAACTCAACGGCCCTCGGTGGCAATTCTCAAAAAAGTGATATGACATTTACGTCGACATGATTCGTGCACTGTGTGAAACGTTATGCTCGAACGCATTAATCTCAGAGTTAATAGTGAAAGTCGAAAAATATTTTCTTTAAAAATCCATTAAATATTGAAAATATTTAATACTCGGGTAGAACTCGAACCGGAATTCTTAGTGTCCGTATTGTTTCCAACCAATTGAGCTACCGAGCTCTACACGTTATTGTCGAATTTTTTCAACTTATTAATACATGCTCTTGCGCAATGTTGTACAAGTCCTGCCCGTGTCGTATTTTTTTTTAATTTAATAATCGATTTTTATATGTGCAATATATTAACGTTTTTATGATGTGCATGACTATCCTTTTTCATCCATGATATTTCGTTTCTTGACCTAATAATGATAGCGATGTATTGCTAATAGTATATTGATATCGAATGATCCATATAATCGACGGGTCCTGGATTCGATGGCCATCGAGCCTATGCTATTATAATTTTCTAATTCCTGTTGGAATTTGTGTGGATTTTTTTCGGTCTGAACGGTACATTGAAATTACATTTATCTGGTATAATTCATCGGTACGCACTCTTAACATCGATCATTTTCCGGGCCCGCGGCTTCGGAGAAATATTGACGAGTTGACAATAATCGTATCATTATACCGTGACGGATGAATACGTTTTGTAAATTGAATTCGGCTCCTATTAGGGAATCTCATTTCTTACGATTTGGCAATTATTATGAGAAGGTCATTTCCTAGAATCTATGCAGTATCTGGCCACAAATAAAATTAAAAAGATAGAGTTACCGTTTTTATTCGTTGAAAGGTTAGCTTTTTGCATATTTACAGACTTAGTAGTAAAAACAAGATACTAATTTCAGTTTTGGTAGTCTTTGCTTTAGCTTCAGTTAAATATCTATTATATATCTATATATATTGAATTCAGCTTCTATCCAAAAATACTAGCCTAGTACCAATAAACAAAATAAGATATTTTATGTAGTAACTGTGTATTACATAAATGATTGTTCTAAATTGAAAAAAGTATAAATTTTATTTTAATATGAACTCAAAAAGAGAAAGTGTTCGTTAAATAATATTGTACAAAATGTCACAGCTAAGTAATCACATAAATAGTAAACGCCATGCTTGTCTGTCCTTATAAATTTATTTAAGAAGATGTTAGTTAAACACGAGGTTCTCTCGTGAAGTAAAATACCCCTCATATAACATCTCAACAAGATGCGCTGTCTGCCTATTTTGGCTTTGAATTTTTAATAATTCAAAATTCACTTCCGTTAGTGGTTCGTATAAATAATAAGTTGCAATTATATCAATTGTGATGCGTCTCCCAGTATTTTCTCGTTAGCGCTCAGTCCATTTGAAATTTGATCGAACTCGTAATCGGGGACAAATAAATTCCGCCATTAAAATTAACGGCTGCCTCCTCAGACCTCTATTGGCCCCTACAGTAGATTTATAATCGCTCCGCTACGACCGTGATTATATTAAGCTATAAAATACGTATTATCCTAATTTCATCGTTCTCATATTAATCTCATAATTATTTAACAATGTTAGTATAAAGTTCAATTTTGCTAAAGCACGGATTACAGAGTATGTAATTAATAACGTTTCACAATCAAAGTTTTGACGTGTATTTTTATTTATTTTTAATAAAACACTAACGATTTAAAACGCGATATATTAGTTAAACTTATTTGAAAATGATTTTTAACTTCGGCCCGACATTTCGGCTGCTGCAAAGCATCCTTAAACTAATATATCGCGTTTTAAACCGTTAAAGTGTTTTATTTAAGTGTGTACTACTCGCATAAACTATAGACAGTGTATTTTTAATATTAGTTTATATCGCATACGTAAAATAAGAAGAGAATAAAAGACATTGAAAATTGTATACAGTGAGAATGTATTAATTTAATAAAATTTAGTAAGTAATTAAGAAATTATTGATATATTAACAATGAAATATAATGTAAAATTATATATATATATATATGTTAAAAGTACATATTGCCACGGGCTTGTTGGTTTAATGGTAGCATTATACTATAAACATCGGTGGGCGTCGTTCTATTCCCACCGATTCCAATATGTTTTTAATCAATTAAGATATTTTTTTTTAACTTCTTGGATTCTATCACGACTCGACTTTCCGTCCGGGACACAAATGAAGACGCAGTCGAGTTCAGTCTCGTTTCGGTCTGTGGGTTTTCGAATATCCAAAACCGAAATAGGTCGGTACATCTTGTTTACATGTTCGTATCCAAGGTCCTATTAACTGAACTAGCTCTGTTCTTCTCTATTGTATATTTTAAGGGCTATTTTTAACAGTTAAAAATATAAAACATAAGTCCGTAGCAGCTGTTACAGGGGGAAGCGTGGATCAGTAGATGAGGATCTCGACCACTCGACTGCCACGTTGACAAACGGCTTGGACCACTTCATTAATTACGGCTCACTTGCCCGCGACCGGCTCTAAATAATTCACATACAAACTGCCTACCCTGCCCACAGTCTACCCTGAAACTTAAACCGACAATAGTAATTAAGCTTTTTTAATTCACTACAAATAAAACATGTTTAACGGTTTGAATAAAACACTTTAACCATTGAAATAATATATTAGTTAAACTTATTTTAATTACAGCCCGTCGCCTTGGATGTTTTGCAGCAGCCGTGGTCATGAACGGGATTATATGATAGAGTTTTCAAATTTTAGTAAACTATCTTAAATACATCCCGACCATTTCAAAATCCGTATATAAATATTACGCGTTTAATACCGTTATTTTTTCTATTAAATATACACATAAGTTACAGACCACATTGAAGAAGTTAACTGTTGCTTAACATAATTGGACTTCGATATAACTAAAACGCGTGGACTGCAGTTTGCAATTTATGACAAAATGAAAGTTAAAATATTTTATAATCTATAACCAATTGAGTTTTTGTCCAATTATAATTTATATCGCGACATTTTTCACAATCGTTTACCTAAATATGATTATTATTACTTTAATATAATAAAAGCCATCAAGAAATTAAATCTCTAAGGAAAACATACTATCTGTAGTTGTCTGTATAAAATACTTTAACGGTTTAAAACGTAAAATATATGAGTTTCACTTATTTGAGAGGTCGCCGTGACTGCTGCGAATCATCCGAAGTCGGGCCATAGTTAAAACTCTACTTACTCTTTTTTTCCATTAACAGCAATTATTTGCGGTAAGAAGTAATTATTTAAATTGAAATATCATCTATTATAACTAGCTCCAGGTCTACAATTAATGCCTGGAAGAGATCGCTCCTTAGCGATAAGGTCGCACATTGCACTATATATTTTTAGTATTACCGTTTATATTTTTGTTCATTTCTTTTGTGCAATAAAGTGTAAATAAATAAATAAATAGCTACCAAATTACCTTTCTCTTAAGCTTTGCCGATTGCTGGCCAAAAAGTCCAGCACCGACTAATCGTACATAATTAGTTAGATCTTAATGCAATGACAAAAGATAGCATTGTTATAATACGTAACGTTAAATGTCTGGCAATAAGGAGGCAAGATGAGGAAAAAGCAGCTGGCGAGGATCTCGCACCGCTCGTAACTAGAGCAGTTACGCATTTCGGCAACTGCCTAATTGATTCTTCGCCCTTTCGACCAGACGGGCGTCGCATTATCGAACACAGGTGTAGTCACCCCTCAATCGGTCGCCCTCCTCGACTAACGACGATCGGCTCACCTTGCACAAAATTCGTTCATTTAATTGTCCGTCGGATATTATGTTTTAATAATAGGACGACAGCGCATCTGCACAAGATGACCCACGACCCGTTGATTATTAGCCATACATTACTACCATTAGACCACGAGCCCGTCATTATTTTTTTTGCTACCTTATCACTAGATACGTCGAGCCATAATTAAAACAAGTCTAGCTAATATTATCGCGTTTTAAACCGTTAAAGTGTTAAACCCTATTAGTAATAAAGATCGATCATGTCCCATAGCGGAAATGACTTAATTCTCCCCGAGACGACGCTCGCCGCTGGGACTCTCGTCTTCCCGCCATTTAAGGTGTGTGTAAATCGAGCGTCTTCAAGTAAAATATGGAGAATCCTCAGTCGATTTGTATGCGCGCCGAACCCCCGCTAAGTAATTTATCTGAAAGTATTTTTGACGGCGAACGTAAGATAGAGCGGGGGAATACTTGAAATGGGAGCGACGTGTCTTCACTCTTTCAATTACATTAAAAGCTTAATTAGTGATATTAGGAAAGTAGTGTCCTCAATTCTGTATACGCTCGGGCTTCTGAGAAGTCGCCGAAGTTGCGAGATGCTTAGACGAAATGTAGCTTGCAATTAGTGTAATGGAAGTAACCTCCCCGAGTGAAATTAACGCTATTCGTCTATAGCGAATAATATAAGCGCACTCGGCACAATTAAGTTGTGAAGTGGAGAGAAATTGCAACAAGTGCAGCGGACCTCGTCGTGTCCACGGTCCATTTAACCCACTCGGTTTGCGGCTGTGCCAAACCCCGCGCCGACTTAGCGCGACGTTAACTTATTAAACGTATTAGATACTTACATCGTAGATATAAGATTTTTATCTTTATTTGTCTGTGGTTTTGAAACTTTAAATAAAATTGTAGAATTGGTAATAGTTTTAAGTTGATAAAGATGTTTGAAAATCGAATTAGCACTGTGTTCAAGTATTCGATTTTCAAATTTCTTTCTAGTAGTTCTATAAATCGAAAAGATACAATTACAATACACATACATTACAATGTAACGTTTTCAAATATATACAAAGGATATTTTTTTTACTTATTTACATTTAATAGATTATCAATCGTAATTATAATGTTTTAATTATATAACATTGTCTATCTATCTGTAACAAAAGGTCTACTATAAGCTCTAGAATAACCATTGTTTTCCACTACCACACACTTCTTTTGATATTATTGTACAAAATCTATCCTCTTAAGTTGATTGTCCGCTTGGGGCCTGAAATGGTCATTCCCCTTTAAAAGCAAGCTTTGTGGTCCCGCATTAATTAGCGTGGTTTCATGTGCAACACGTAGTCCCCTCAGCTATTTATTCAAAGTTGTAACGCTTACTACTCACGGATCCGTACTGAAATCCAACATTTTATTTCCCTCAACTTTCGATTTTTCTCAATATATTTTAACGAGCTGTCGCGTCCCTTATCTATATCAAGACTTTTTGGACTTCTCACAATGAAACGACGCACAATTGGTTTTTGCCGTCTTTCTCTTACAAGTATTTTCTTTTGAAAACTCCGTTTGAAGATTCCCCCTTCAGTACTGTAAATGTATAAAAATAATAATGTCTGATGATTACCATGTGTTCCAATTATTTTATATTAATAATTACAATTCTGTCACTCGGTTTCATCAAAACTTTATTGTTTGAATATGACGACATTTGCGTATAATTTACATAAATTATGTGACACTCATTGGATGAGCCATATATAGTCATTCCAAACAAATGTTTACACTGAAATTCAATAAGTTCCTTTCGTGTTGAAAAATATAAACCTGTTTCGCCTTACAAAGGACAGACGCATTTTTAAGCCCGCTTTTGTAGTATACTCAATTTGAATCTTACTTGTCAGGTCGAATTGATTAATTAATACTATTAATGTTCTTAGGCAAATCAGAGAATTATTTCTTTGAATAAATTAAATTATTTATTATTACAATTATAAAAATAGCCCTAACAAGTATAGCGTACTTACATAAGCACTTTTAACTTTAATTTTTGAGCAGTGTTGTAAAGCGTCCGTAACGTAGTTAAAAATTAATAATTCGTTACAAGTGTTTTATTAAACGTAGCGTAAACTAAATACGTTCTATAGTACTAGGAGAAGATATAGTTACCAAGACTCACCAAAGTGTCACAACAAAGCATCAATAAACAGAAAAGTTTGGCAGTTACCTATTCAGCGACCTCGTTCAGAAGAAATCCACTGCTCTTTGAACAAGAGGGTCTATGAAAAGAAATCATCGAATAGGTGCGCGGGAAACTCGAGAGTAAACATTTGCGTGTGTAAACTGGAATTATTCACGAAAAAACTTTTAATGGCGTCCTCGGTGTTCCCGTCAAACATTTATCAACAAAAGAACGAACGTCCCGCAGGCGATAGAACTTCAAATGTATGGAAATTACCCAGTCACAAGCGAGAGAACAATTCACTAACGGCGTACGCAAATGTTTTTGTCGTGAGCTTGTTTCGGCGGATTTGAAGAAACGGCGGGAGCTTGGCAACTCTACGCGGCATAAGTTACCTTTATGAACAGCGTTTACCTGCGAAACTTGGGCCAAAGTTATAGCGTTTAACAGATAAACTTCTGAAAACCCAAATATTTTTCACATGTTATTGCACATGATGGCACTATATAAATAAAAAAATGATTATACAATTTTAAAAAATTACGCTTCGGGCAGGATTTGAACCGCCACCCTCGGCGTGCTTTCACCAATTGAGCTACCGATTTATAATTAATTTTGTAATTAAAATAAACTTTTGTTCAATTATAGACGAGGACAGACAAGTCTCCGTACATGTCTGTCTTCACTTGTTGAAATATACAACATCTAAATTAGATGCGATTTCAAACCATTTTTGGGCTCCCCAAACGCAATTAAACTTCACAACGTTTTACTGTTAACAATGGTTAACGACCAGGACACACTTCAATACCTACCTACCACGCATTTACTATCCAGATTTCCAGACGAAGTCCAAAATGTTTTGGAACAATTAAAAACAGATTGAGAACATGTTGATCCCGTTGGGGATCGAACTCCCGATACGTTGGTTATTAGTCGTATCTTGTTATCAATGGACCAACAAGCTCGTCACAAAATAGTTATCTACTAATATTACTAAAGCAAAAAATCTTAGTAACCGGCAAACACAAAGATTAGCTTAAAAGTTAAGATAAATGCGTTTGGAATGGACACTGTTTCATTTGCATTCCAATCAGAATAATACAGCCGGTGAGAGGGAAAATCCGCTTCGACGCCTCACTTACAGCTTTGAAATATTCCTATAACTTCTGATTCGACGAAAAGCCTATTTGAATTGGAGAGATCAAAGCGTAAAAATTTATTGTTACAAAAAAAGCGCGCCAAGAACGGCCGAAAAGGCGTCAGGCACTTATTATTTCAGCGGAGGCGATGTCTCGGCTCAATTCTGTTTGTCTTTCCGATTGTTCGGGTGCATAGACTCCTCCATTACTCGGCATTGAAAGGAAAGTTTTGTATTCAATTTGGTATTATAATTCCTATTTGAAGTCTCCACGCACCGACGCGTCGTCGACGACTATGTAAATGGATGCCTCTCCGCCGATAGAAACATTTTTGACAAAACAGCTTTCTTATGATAGAGGACTGCCGTGTCGGTGTTCAATAATTAGTAATATATTTCATATTGTAAACCGTTAAAGCTGTTTAATTTATATGTGTACTACTCGCGTAATCTACATACAATTCGTTAGCAACATACTATTAAAAATAATAGTGACTGAAAATGTGCTGTTGATGTATCAACGAATTTATTTTTTACCGTTTTTAATCTGTAAAAAGTGCTTTATGATTAGGTTGAATTTCGTTTTATGAACGTAAACTTTCCGGACGTTCTGGTATAAGTTTAGAGAATGATTTAAACACATGTGAAAAGAATCGTACTTGCGACCTCTCGATGATCAGCTACCACTGTGCCCGCGAAACGGCACCTTTTCGCGCCCGTACCGACTAAGAAGGATGTGAATAAACATGCATGTGGCTGAAGAACACAGCATAAATAGCGCGACGAGGAAGGCCATAACTCGGGCTCCGCATTTATTTATTTAACCACTTGTAACTTCCTCGGTTTGTGTAAATATTTCCGTGCGCTTACCTGACGTGAATTTTTATTCATCTCCGCGATACCCCTACGGGAGACAACGAAACATTTCAGAGTTGCTCTTCAATTTAAAATGGAAACTTATCCCGGGGCTACTATAAAGTCTGCATTTTCCATGGAAATCCACCCGGCTCGGTTGCGCTCAAATCTAACCGGTGTCCACGCGGAATCCACCTGGATTTAGCACACTAGCCGAACGCTACCTCACCGAGAGACTTGCATCTTACAGCGGCAGGTTTTATTTTACGAGTTGTTCTCCGCCAGCGCTTCGCAGATACTAAAATAATAAGAGTTTTACGTCGCCAAGTATTATGTTGCCTTTTATGGCCTCTCGGGCCGCCTGATGCGGTGTTACAGTGGCTTACGAGGGTAGATCGAAGAAATAATTAGCCAAGGTTACTTGTCTGTTTTTTTTATGTAATATTTTTATATAAATTTATTATATGCAAGATATATATTGTTATATTATAAAGCTGAAGAGTTTGTTTGTTTGTTTTGACACACTAATCTCAGGAAATACTTGAACGAATTGAAAAAAAAATTGAAGACTTTAAGCTCTGTAACATCATGCTGTAATTAATGTAAAGGGCAAATGCGAAAATTATCTTTGAAGGTTTCTGTTGCTAGCGTTGCAACAACGGTTCATAAAGCCAAAAAATGTATATGATAGAATGAATGCACTTTTAATGATTAAAAACATGTCAGCAACAGTATATGTCCATCTCATAAGAGTAACTCGCAAAAACGACGAGACGCGGACGACGTCGTGAGTAAAACAGCTATAATTATTATTATATTTTAATTTATAAAAGCTGAGGGGGCAAAAATAAATTGAAATGACAAAGATAACGATTCCACGCGGACGAAGACGCAGGCACAGCTAATCTATGTCAATCTATAATATGCAAAATATAATTAATATAATTGTATCTACCCCTTTACAAGTACTTCTTTGCGATACACATTTCTCTTTGAAATGTCCAAAGGCCCGAAATCACGATGAAGACTTAAGGCCGGTCCGAACGTCTATATTCAAGCAAGAGACAAGGGACCGATAACAGATTACCCGCAAACACGTTTTAAATTCATTTCCCGACCCGAGCTCGATCGCTCCCTGATAAAATGTGGGGAGGACCGGGAAAACCGGGACATATTTACTTTGTCTCCCCGCGGCACTTTCCCAGGTACCAAAATATTTGTATGGGGCCCGGGCTCGTTACCTGACCGTTCAGATTTAAGAACATTAGCTCTTCAATCTGGACACAACTTCAGGTTAACCATTACTACCCATTATCCCCTATCCAAACAACTTAATTCTCGCTAAACTACTTTGTTTTTTCTAGACATAACGTGAAATACTGTGTCCCCTATATAAAACAGTCACTTTGCAATGTCTATCTGACTCACTAAATTATTCACAGACTTTAGTTAAAGAACTGATCTCTGTCCTGCTCGACCGAAAGTATTTATTGTTTCATCTAGATTCGAACTCAGCACTAGCGCTAACTATACATAAAAGTAATCAGGAGGCTTATAATAATAATTTGTTTAAATTTGACACATTTACTTTAACCGTGATTGTCATTTTACTTATTAATAATAATACAGGTATTAAAATATGCTCGTAGTGCCCCCTAATATTCATTTCGTATCAAGCTACGCGGCCGTAGCGTTGTCAAGCTACGGCACCTTATAGTTATCAATTTTATTTACCCTTTATTAAGGATAATAGACAACTCTTTTATTAGTCATACGAGTACATTTTTATTTTTAATACTTATTGTATGCACATTTTTTTTTTTTTTAATATATATATATATATACTAAAACAATGAACGCTCACGAGCAACAAACCAAAATGAAACTAATTTTTAACAGACAAGGTATTCACAAATTACAAATATACACCTGTATTTTAAAATTGTTTTTATATTAAAAGGACTAGGAATGCACTCGAACCCAACCACCACAGCTACTCTCCCCAGTTTTTTAATTGAAAGTATAACAAGCGCTTTTTTCGCATTTAGACTAAAAATATGCATATTCTTAAACATGCAATAAAGAAGACAATACATATATGCCTTTTATGTTAAATTATAACTTTAATTTATTCCAGACAATAATAAAAATATAATTTCACTCAAATTTCTGGTTGCATCCGTTTCTAGTCTAATTTACTTCACAGTCCCCGGTGTAATGATATAACTCGACGTCGTACAAATATACCTCGGACAAATCGTAACTGTTGTTCCGACCACACATCCCTTACGAACAACTTGTCCACTTACTAACTCCATTAGCAGCAAGGACAATGTTTTGACTCAAGCTATTTCGAAAACCGTGTCCGAACACTTGCCTTAATCCTGTCCAATGCTTTTGAGCCTTTGAAAACTTTGCAAAATTTCATCAACTAACAGTGCACATACACTTTGGTTGTAGTTAAATTTACTATGTATTCAAATGCATGCATACAATGTGATGCCGTATGTATTGTTTTTTTTTATTATTTAAGGTCTGTAGTTTACGCATGTAGTGCAAATTTCAATAAAACACTTTAACGGTTTTAAACGCGATCTATATTAATTAAACGTATTTGAAATGATTATTTCAACTACGGCCCGACGTTTAAGATGCTTTGTCAAAGTGAAAACTGCAACATTGTGCCATTGCAGTGTACTTAAAATTAATAAGAATCTTTGTATGGACGGAATCAAACTTAGGCTAAACCAGCACATACACATCATTGATCTTACTATAATGCCTATTTATAAGTTATTTTTGAGTGTTTTTATTATGACTAAAGAAATTAAAGATTAGTAATGTACATTATCCCATTGAGCGTAATGATTATTTTTAGTTCTCGATAATTTTACGTCGTGTATTTAAGAAGTTGAAGTAATCTATTTGTATTGACGTATACAATTGTCTTAGTTAACGAAAGATGTTTTAGTAATAAGTGTAACATATGTTTTTGTGTGCCTTAGTAGTCAATAAATTTCTTTCTTCTTTCTTCAGTTAACAGCGTGAAAAAATTAATGAGTTTCAGATAACTTTAACCTGTTTACTAATTTAAACGCTAGAGTAGTACGTACAGTATAGTCTACCAAAATCTTAACACTGAAAGTAATATTATCTTACATATATGGTAAAATGGAATTTTCTGAAATTATCATTCCCTATATTCATTCATTCCTTGTATATTGCTACTGAGGCTTGTTCCTAAATACTGCCGTAAGGTAAAATCAATACCCTCCTTGCTATAAGCAATGTTTGTGCGTTGGTAATGTTATATGTGAAAATAATATAAGAAAATTAATAATTATGAGCCGTTGCCATAACACACTGTACAAAAAGGGCGTTGTATCTTTATAATTAAGTTGATGTTATATCCACAAAAATAATGTTTCAATAATTATTGCTATTCCAGCTTAAAACGACCCTAACTTCACTCTTGTATTGGTTTTCCCCGACTTAAATAACCGGATTTATTAACTTCCATTGAAACTTAATTCCACAATCAGAGCTCAAATCCAGCAGAATAAACCTTAGCAAAGTTTAAACTACAAATATTTCATTCGGTTATCCGTAAAATGGAGCGACATCTGGGGTTCGAAGTGCTGAAATAGGAACAAAAAGTATTTAAATCTCAGCTTTTTATTTATCTTTGAGCGGCGCCCGCGGCGGTTAAATAACTGAGGCTAGCCGGCGCGGTCCTGGAGACAGAAATGTAAACATAACATTCCCTTTGAAGAAACATCTTTTTGATATTTTTGCTGCCTATAGTCCCTCGGTATAACATAATATATTATGAAAATATTATTTTTTATGTTGATTTCTTCTACAAACGTTTGATAAAATGCGTCCTTTTATTCGTTTTCATAATCGGTATTCTTTTACTTTGACTCTCCTGTATAATTTTAATTTTGATAATAAAAAAATACAATACCTTAAACATTAAAAATAACAATAGATGACAGGCACTGCAGATAATACTATCGTATTGTTCTCGATAATGTGGCTACAGATAAACACATTGAATGGTTTTTAAATTACGAAGAATTTCTATTCAATTACCTAAAACCTCAAAAGAACACACTTAAAACAGACCGAGAAAATAATGCCGGAGTAAGAAAAAGGTTCGTCGAGTTTCGTAGCGTAGAAATCTCACATTTTGTATTATTCCGTTTCCTTTGGCGCGGGGCTGTGACCTATCAAAAATATATGTTACAAATCCTGCCAGGTTTTATTCCAAACTGTTGGGCTATGAAATTTTAAGATCACTCTCGCGTACTATTGCAAATCTGAATTCGAAAGCAATATAGTTATGCTTTTCGAGTTTTAAATGCAATAAAATATTTTGTTGCTACCTGTGTAGCATCGAGACACTACAAAAACATTTTTCTATTTTTAAACTAACTTAAATAAAAAAAAAGTAAAGTAGTTTCCTGGAGCTAATTCAAGTATAATAATAAAATAAAAATAAGGTTTCATAAGTATTACAGACTAATAAGCTTAAACTTAGTTAAACCGAATCACCTCGCCCGTTTACGTTCGTATCCATTCCGAGGAACGTCCAGCGACTCGTCGAAAATTGAATACTGTGTGATGAGACAAATGTTCCGTTGAAGTTTGATAGTTTCTCATTAGAGCGCCGTGGCATTGCCGCTAAATTCACTGAGCCGATTTCCTCTACGAGTTGCTAACAAATAGGCAATGAGTCGACTATCAACGTTTCAGCTCACGAAGGAAAATTAAACGCCTTAATACAATGTTTGTTTTGCTTCGATAAAGTACAACTAACACTAAGTTTATTACTTTTTCATACAAAGTCCAAAATCTTTTATTCACGTAGGTAACTAGGTACAAAAAGTAAAGATTTGAGCAGTTCCCACCGGTGGTATTAGCAACTTCTGTAAGAGTAACTTGTAATATTCTAAATAGCAATTTGTTTTTACAGAATATATAAAACGATGTTTTACAGCAATATATGGATAAATTAAATATAAAACTTAACGTTAAAAAAAATTCTTGGGTTTTGGGGACAATTTCTCAGAAAACTCAAAAAACTTTGCAAAATGACAGCGAAAACATAATAGAATTAATATTTTAATTATTTTACAATTACATACTTTGGTAGATTCTCTACGTCTGTGTAAATACAGGAAAAATAACGCAATTAATATAAATTGAATTTATCTTTACAACCGCTACAAATGTACGAAATTATTCTATCTCAAGAGACCGAATACCATTTTATGATTAATTTGCTTGAGGGTAACCTAGCGATGGAGATAAAATAAGTGATAGGTAAATTCAATCTCGTTTCATAACATTTATCGAAGGGAATAAATGTTCGCTCTTAAAACAAAGGTAGTTGTAGTTGAAACTGTTTAAAATAAAATGAGACTCATAAAACACCAAGAGTGCGCTTGCCCATTCCGCGATATTTATTCAAATCGTCTCGCATGCAAATGAATGTCGCCTTTTAAGGCTGTCTTTTGTTTCAGGCACTGAATCTATTTATTTTTAATGCTTAGCATACCCAGGGCTTGATTACTTTAAATTGTATTATAATTATTGTAAACTACCCCCATAATAGCGTTTTTAGTGCTATACTAATGGAATTTTAAATTTTATAGAAACTTACCTGAAACAAATATTTTGAAAGGTTTATAAAACTTTGGTTTCCGAGCGTTGAACAGTCAATATTCAAAAGAAATCTATCATATTTTTTCCATACCCATATTATTTGCTAATTAAAGCAGAGAATAATTACATAAGATTTATAAATATATACATATATGTGTGTGTAGTTTAGCTTGACCATGGCTCCTGAAAACCATTTCATGTCTAAGTTTACGCGATTACATATTGAGATAAAACTTTTTTAACGGTTTAATATGCAAAATACATTGTTAACTTATTACCAACGAGCCCAACGTTTTACGCTCCTGTGACCACACTGCTATAAATCCGTAAAATTGAGATGTATTAATAAACAAATTAACTAATATATTTAACGCTTCAAGCCATTAAAAGTGTTTAATTTAAATATTCATGTTACGCTCCTCCTCTTTCAACGTTGTAGGAATTTTTATTTCGTAAGAGACCCTAAATGACCGTCTTTGTAGCTAAATGGTTAAAAGTCTTGCCTAGCATTATGTTAAGCGCGAGAAGTCCTAGCTTCTAACCCGGGGAAACAGACTGTTTCGGTCGAGAAGGACACAAACATCTGAACTTCTGTTTGCCTCTAAATTAAAAATCCATTTAGTAGAACGGATATAAAATGTGTATGTGTGTGTGTGTGTCCCACGGGGAGGAGTTTTTAACTACGCTAGATAATCTCATGCTTATGTAAATCTAGCTTCCATACCTGTAGTAATTAAAGTCTAATAAATATTCCCGGATAAGATAGCACAATGTTAGGTCAGCATAGTTTAGTTATCGAGCAAAAGTTAAAATAGTAGGCGAGTTGCAACCGAGTGGTGGTTATGTTTGACGTCTCTATTCATTACTAAAACAACCAGCCTCCACAACTTTGTTCCAGCAAACTCGCTCTTACTTTCCCTATAAAGTAGACTCGCAAGTTGTGACATCGAGTAATGTCTTCCTATATTGTTCTGGGGCTAAGAGATTTACCTAGTTGTTATGAGAATTGTTAACTATTGTCTTGTAACTGGACTTAGTAAGGGTAAATATTGAACAAAAAAGCCAATTATAAAATATGGTTCGTAGTTTACACGAGTAGCACACATTTCATTAATATATTTTAACGGTTTATAACGCGATATATATTAATTAAACTGTTTTTAAAATTATTTTTTCGTGGAAACGCGACGCTTGCGCCATCTCGTTTTTGAACCGTTAGTGTTTTATATAAAGGGCAATTATAAAAATTAAAAATCGATTAAAAAATATTACGACACGGACAGGACTTCAACTGGCATCCAAAGCCTTTCTATCTAATGTGAAAATATAATACGGCTTTAGATGAACTGAAAAATATTAATAAATTAATAAATAAAATAAAATAAAAAGAATATATGAAAAATGTATAATCATAGTAATAAAACTGTATAATAGCTTCTTGTTTAAATTTGAAATTTCGATATTAACTCAACTAAGTTAATGATTGTAAAAATACAATTATTATATTTAAACTTCTAGCTCCTTTGTTGTTTAGATCAAGAATGCAATTAGGAAAATATTTATTACCATAGATAACAGTTTCCCGCCAAAACGGGTCAACGCCACAGATTAAACAAACATTAAAAAGACATATGATTCTAAATTTAAATTTAAAGTGTTTTATCATAGCAACCACTATAGTATACCTTTATTTTATCATTCAATAATGTTCTTATTGTGCTAACTGGTTTCACATAGAAGCGAGAGCAAGAATCATCCATTGCGGGTGAGTATTTGACAAATGTCCGATATAAGCGCGGAACAAATTGACGTAATTAATTACGGGAAGAGCTGGCAGCGTTGAGCCAACAAATATTATCAAGATCGTTAATTTCTACATCTTAGTCGAGATGATATTAGGCGTTAGAGATGAATGTGCGGTACTTGCCATGACGGGGCCACGTTGCGCTAAATGTGTTCGATCTTGTTTGATTGCCGCAGTTATAGCTCTGGACACAAATTACATCGAATAGTTCGAATGAAACTCATATATCAAATGCGAAATTTGACTGAGGGACGCCCAAATCGTTCCGCCAAAGTACAGTTAAACCGCTTTATGCCAACGACGTTTTGTGGATTAATGGACTGCGTTCTAGTTCGGTTCTACTGTATAGATTTAATACGACATACAAATTATTAACTACAATAAAATTATCTGTATAATTTTCTAAAGAATGATATATCAATTGAACCTCGATACTATATTTTTTTGTTTTATGTATGTATTCACATTGTCAATTGAAGCTTGAAATAAAAGCGAAACTTTTTTGCCTTTCTGTTGTCTATGTTGCGGACTATCGTATTACTAGCTGCAAATTTTCTATATGTTAAGAAATAAATAATAATTACTATAAACACTAGGTTTGTCTTTAGCATTTATACTATTACTACAATTTTTTTATTAAATTTGCCTCAATAAAATTGACACCTTTATTTACATACTTGAGTTAAATTAAGCAAAACCCCACACATAATGTAAAGAAGTCAAAGGTTGTATACAAGCTTTGAAATTAATAAATATATGTACGCCTTTTCTGGTAGGTGTAATAAATACTTTCGTTTCAATCCTACAGCCGCACTCGCTCATAAAATGTGAATATAAAATTGCGAATGTAACACATGACTCTTAATGAAAAGTATATTATCTTCCATAAAAACATTTTATGCCAGTTTTCAACGGTGGTTATTAAATTAAATCATAATTTACACGCGTCGAGTTAAATCGGACTGTTGGGTCGTGAAATAGTAATAAAAATGATTAGACCTACATGCTTTCGAAGACGACTTTTTATTATCAGATGTATGTTTTTGCTTCTACGGTGTCATAAATGCTGCAACAATTTTTTATTCAGTCTTAAATGTTCATATGCTTAAGTCATCGCTTTATTAGTTCTACAAAAAGATTTGGATAAATTAACACGTACAACTAGACTTCGTAGCGGCGTACATTTGCTACGCAGTGCACACTCTACGCGATTGTTGTAGCACTTTCGTAGCTCCGCTACGCGATGTTTGTGTACTAACTAAACACTTTGTTTTATTAAGCCTTCTTTTCTTATTATCAATAAATTTATTTCTCACTTTGTTTCGACTGTACATGAGCGGAACTGAAACTGTACTAGATTTAAGGTAACCCGAATATATAAACGTAATAATTACCTGCCCTCACGTACTGTTAATATTAACCTAATTGAAACGGATACAATAAAAAACACAGTGATATCCTTAATCTTGATAATATCACCGCCTAAGCACCTCAGGGCTAAAACCACAGCAGATAATCTAATTCTGTTGAACTTCCAAGGAATCGTTGGCAAAGTATTTACTTAAATGTGGTCTTCAGATTGCGAGGGAGAATGCGATGAAAATTATACCTAAAATAATATTGACTCAAGCAATCTGTAAAATAGGCGTCCCTTACTGAAATAACAATAGGATCTTGTCGTCTCATCCCATCTCGGAGATTTTTTCGGTACATTTTAATATCACTAATACATTATTCGTATCGATTCACAACAATGGATATGGCTATTCACTTTGACTATCTAACCATATCTTTTGGTTTTCTATCTTTTAAGACGTGAATGCCCCTTTTGGGCCACGTTCTATATCCTTGTTTATTTCGACAATAGCCGAATAGTAATCACAATATTAATGTTTTTGAAAGAAAGAAAACATTCTATATTTGCCATCATAAAAAATTGTTACATAATATAAATAATCTTCAAACTCTAACTAAATTTCACTTGAGATTATGCACTACTCGATGTGGCAAAGGTTTTTGGAAAACCCCCGCCCCCCCTTGCCATCAACAAAGTAGGCGCTAAAGTGATTTTCAGTTGTACCTTAAACCTAGACTCTTGACGTTTGACGCGATAAATATAGTAAAGTATGTATAGTACTGTGAAGTTCCGTTTCCCTCTGTGGGACGTAGGCCAACACACAATTTTATTACAGAGAATTGTCAAATGTCAAAATGAGTCTGTTCAGATAATTGTGGTCCAACTAAAATAACTTATTTTTCCTCTAGCATTTTAACCTTTTCGTACTTAATCTAATGCTACGCGTTAAACTATCGACCGGAGACGGTCATACATACAAACTTATCCTTATTATTACTTAGACAACCGGAAACGATAAGATTCCTACTCCGGGTTGTCGATTCAGATATTTTGTTGGTGACGTAACAGAAAAGGGACCCAAGTTTATTCGTCTGATCTGGACAAACCTCACTTTCATGTATATTTTATTTCTGATAATATTCTTATATGAAGGGCCTGTATACGAATGACATATTGGAGAAACGTATCGTTTAGGTTTGATCGGAATAAACGTACTGGCGCTGGCTTAGTTCAGTAAAATGTGAAATATTATGAGGGTTTGTGAGGCGTGCATTTACTTAGTATTCAGTCTAAACTAGTTACGTTCACATTTCAATTCTAAAATTTTGTTTATAGACTTAACTAATGGCAATTATTATTGTTTTAATTTTAAACTCCAATGAATTTTGGGTGAAAACATAGAATATAATTTTAAACTACAATTAAAAACAAATAAATTTCAAAGTCGTTCTATATTTAAAACGTAATCTGCCTTAACTTATCTGATATTTCACAACAAAAATTACCATACAAGTTGCTCCTTTGTTGTTGTGAAATTTTTTATTTAATTTCGGGCAATTATTACACGCGCTCTACGAAATTACTCTAAGGAATAGAGGCCTACGTCGTTTTTATTTCTAAAAAATCCTACCTCTTTATAATGAAAGCTTTATATCACTAAATAGGATTCCCGCTGTTATTGTAATCATTTTATTATATTAGGGAAATATTATGGAGCGATGTTTTAGTCTCTTATCGGTTGACATTAGCTAAAAGTAATGGAAGTAATTTAATATAGGAATTTCGGATTATCTTTAAAAATTACGATAATATTCAGTTTTACGACTTGCCGTTAGTATCATTATTTGTTTAGTTATTAGTAATCTTATTAGATTAATATTGTTCCTTTTTTTGATGTTCGTTAGGTGTACGATAGAATTAGGTTATATGAAAACTAACTATAGTATGTACAAAGTTTAATTAATTTACAGTATGTACATCATCAAAATTTTAATTAATTCGACGCATGATTAGATTTTTTTTATGAACGAAAAATGCAATAAATTATATTTTCCATACAAAAATACTTCAATAAGTCTGTAGACATACACTCGAACATTTTTTATATTATAATACTATGCAGTTAAACAAACCAGGAGTTTATAATTATACTGAAAATAAAGGAGTTTAATATGAAAACAAAAAGGGAACAAGAACAATTTTACGGCACACGAATGCACACGTCAAGCCTACTGGATCAATCACAATTTAAGACGAGGAAATGACAGACTACGGCAGTTAAACACACCGGTGTCAGGTATATAAATCACGACGCGTAATAAGCCAAATGTACAAAATTTCCCTTTAGATACAGACAGGAATATGTACTCTGTTTCGTTCAAGTAAATATCTATAATATCTTTACAATCTACTTTTAATCTATTTTATTAAAATGTAATTCAATTGACTTTAGTTTATTGTTTCTTCACTCATATATCCCTTAGGTGTTAAATATCTACGAACATTGTATATTTAAGTGGTTAAAACAAAAGAACATCGCTGAAAACTATAACTTGGTTGTTTCAATAAGTAATAAAAATGAAATAAATAAAAGCAGTCACTTACCTTTTTCACGTTGTGAAAGTAATTTTTTAACCTGTGATTTTAACTGTGAAACTATTTAAGGAATTATATTCTTAAAGAAATAAATGGAATGTTTTATTATATCACTATCTAATTTACGATAGATAAAAACTGGATATAGGTAGTGAGTGGTAATGGAGTAGCTTATTTATTGACATAATAACAATAATTTTAAAACTCGTAGGTTTATAATTTAGGAAAAATTAAAAACTCAATCAACGTATATTAAAACTTGAATGTAATAAAGATAAGCTATTCAAATCACACCGTTACTTATCTTCACTCATTTTAATACATACACTCCTTAGATGACATGCCACGTCATATTATGTTCTATACATCGAGTCAAAAGCGATTAGCACAAGTACACGAAATTCACGCTACGCTACAATTTGGTGTATATTGTTTCACAACAATTTTCATCGCTGGCAACTAATCGGTATGCAGGGGTATACGGTACCTGCCTACCTCGGCATCCGTCACTTGAGACACTTAATATAGACCCGACTGTCACTAGTAACGCTCTTTGCTCCGAACGTAAGTGAAGGCGAAATTGGCCACAACACTACCTTTTATTTGTTTTGTTTTCCTTCCTTCTATTTAAGTGTGGGTAGTTTACGCATGTATACTAGGAATATTTAGATTTTGGATTTAACAGATTAAAACGTGAAATATATTATAAGAAATAAGAATAGAAATAAATTGATTTACTTCCAAGCTATATGTGTATACAGTATGCATACCACTACGATATTGGTCGCATAAAGCCTAAAGCCTTCCTTGATAAATGGTCTATCAAAAAATAATTTTAGTAGTTCCTGCGATTAACGTGTTCAAACAAACAAACTCTCCAACTTCATAATTTAGATAGTATAGAATTGAACATTTATTCATTTTGTGCTACATATTTTTTAGATGCCATTCAATGTTAGTAAATATTTCCTGAACATCTGTCTCAGTTACTTATACGTTGGGGTTTATTTATGTCACCGTTTTGTTAAGGGGTGCAACCATAAATTTAAGTTCCGACAGTAAACTGTAAGCTATGGCCATACATCAAAATGAGAACTACCTATACTCCTTGAGACGTAGAAATTTCGACTTGGAACCACATAAACAAAGACAAACGAGGACCTCACGTAATTCAGAGCGAATTATTTCACAAATATCTATAAAAATAAAACAAATTTTGTTAATATTTTCCTAGATTATTGAAATTGGTTTTGGGTTTGAATCCTGTTCATTTATTTTTTTAATTTCTCTAAATCAGTCTTAATTAATTGCGCGAGAGCTGCATGTATCAATAAGTTGAAAAAAATAGACGATGCCGTGTAGGACTCGGTAGCTCAATTGGTTAGAGCAACAGCACGGAACGCTGAGGATGCTGGTTCAAGTAGATTCGAGTCGTTTTTTTTTCAATTTATAATCGATTTTTAAATTATACAGTCTTAATTAATTTATCAGTATTGTATTACTGATTTTATAGCCGAAGTCTCGCTTGTACTAGTTAGTATAGTGCTATTATTCTGATTTTTCCTGTATATGAATAATTTAATTCAATGAATTTCTCCTTGTTTCAGAGAGGCTCAGACGAGCTTCTATCCCAGAGTGGGGTGACCGTCATGGCGCCCGCCGCACCACACCATGCTGACAATAACAATCAGGATTCTGCCGCCAAAAAAGTAAGCAACATATTTTTTACAAGTTTACCTTCTTTCAGTATATGAAGGACTAGTTGGCTAGTGATTGTAGAGTATAGTTAAGTAAATATAGGGTCCAACATTTTTCTAATCATAAATTGTGGCCAGCTTTCGGCGAATTACTTATCATATTTTCCAAATATGCCGGCTTCTTCTGGCAAGTTTCGAGATTAAGGAAAAAAGGGAAGAAAAGGAAAAAAAAAAAAAAAAAAAAAAAAAAAAAAAAAAAAAAAGAGCATCAAATTATATAAATTCATTTTAAAATTTGTTTTTTCAAACCTCATCTTATCTTTATAGATGTAGGTTGTTCCCCCCCCCCCCGGGGGCCCCCCCCCCCTTTTTTTTTTTTTTTTTTTTTTTTTTTTTTTTTTTTTTGGGGGGGGGGGGTCCCCCCCCCCCCCCCCCCCCCCCCCCCCCCCCCCCCCCCCCCCCCCCCCCCCCCCCCCCCCCCTCCGGGTTTTTTTTTTTTTTTTTTTCCCCCTTTTTTTTCCCCCCTTTTTGGTTTTTTTTTTAGTGGGAGGATTATTGTTGGTTTTTCAATATTATCTGTAAAGTAGTACGGGAGGGGTACGGGATGAAATATACAATTGTAGTTAGATTTTTAGTCGGTGTCTCGTTAATATTTACTTGATTAAAAGCGTAATTATTTAAAAGAAAATCCACCCAGTCGCCTGTACAACGTTTAATATTTATTTTTCCATTAAAGTCGTTTTGGTTTATTAACAGATAAATCTCAAAGTTCATAATTACCTCGCCTTACATATTGTAAATGGATATAAACGCGAAGCTGAGGTATTAAGGGAAAGAGGCCCTCGTAAAGATCCAGCATGTCGTAAAGGGACATCCCTGGAGGCTTTTAAGACCGAAATATTTATTAATCTTCTGCCGACTTTTGAATTTTACAGGTTGTTCAATTTTGTGTTTATTAAAAAAAATTATACAAATTCGTTCAGTATTATCCGCAACCACGACCGCTGCAAAGCATCCGAAACGTCGTGTCCTAGTTAAAATAAGTAATATTTCGCGTTTTGATTCGTTAAAAGTGTTTCATTAAAACTTGCTAAATTGGTACAAACAAAATTAATCAATAGCCATTTAACTTCTTGTTAACTTGAGTTATATATACACTCATAACTTTTAAACCTGCTTAAGTGAGATTGGAAGTCTCTTGATTGTAAAAAAATTATCAATGAATTTTGTTTCTTTGTTAGCTACGTTATAATAATTATAATAACGTATAAATAAAAAGTTTGACTGTTTATTAAATTTTGGTTAGAAAAATTAAAATTTTTCTCCAACAATGTAAATCCTTGTAACATTTATAACACGGGCATATCCCGGTAAGTAATAAATTCATGGCGTCAACTCAGTTTTTACAGCGATCCAATAGAACAAACACACGTCTGTATACAAATTTCCCGCAAAAGTTTGGATAGTTAAAAGAATGGCGAAGCGCTGTGTATTTAAACAGAATTGTACCTAAACAAAAAGCGTATGCAACTGTAATGAAAAAATAAACATTGTCGCCGTTTGGTTTTTTCCATTTCGGGGTTGGTTCATTGTATTTTTGCATAGAGGTGCAGGCCACGTAAATATACATTGTTTGGTACAATGTAGCGTTTTATTTATTGTTGGCTAGCGTAGAATATTTCCAAGAAATTAATTTACATTAGTCGGCTGGCTTTATTGTAATACCCATACCGGGATAATTTATTTTGAGCACTTAATACGAATTCATTTGAGCGCGTAAAGCACTCTATATTAAACAATTCCCTTCGTTTCCATTTTATATCTTGGAGGGAAAAAGTCGGCTCCATGTTAGTTTTACCGACCATTTACTCACTTGTTAGGAATGTTCTGGAAAAAAGCTCGCCTCGGTAATCTTAATTACATTGTGATCTCGTTACAGCCCGACCCTAATTCATAATTAAATAGGGACGTGTCTCTGGGTCTCTTATTTATTTGCTATTTTATGGTTTTACGATTTCGCTCAGTGTTTTTTTCTCTAAGATTATTTAAACATCCATTTCTGCGACACCCTTCTGCTTTGTTGCTCTGAATATTCATTAAGAATCCATCGTTGGAATTGCGACTCGTTTAAAAGTACTCCGTTTTTTTATTTAACCATTTCACGAGAACCATTTGATACTTTTTTATTTTTCGTTCGCTGAAAGCGTCATAATATTCGGGGATGAATGAAAATGAAGCGGAAAACACACTAATAAACCCTCGTCCTCTTTGACCGAGTCATTAATGTCCAAATAAAGTAATTAATTATGGTCTTCGCTTCTTCCTTATTTTCGTGGCGACTACCTGTAAAAACAGAGCGACGCTCATCGAAGATCAATCAAATGTTATTTAGTATGAAAGCCTTGTTCTCCCTTCCCACGATGACCTCTACATCAGGATTTATAAATAACCTAGAATGTTTGATTTGCTAATTATAGTGGTGTTATACATCTATTATTTAAAATACATAAGTTTTAAAATAATACAAATATGTTTCTGTAATGTTTGTATTTTTTAACTAACTTAATATACATATACATTTTTATTATGAATTGTTATTCCTAATTCTAGGTGCTATTAATTAGATGTTACAAGTTATTTGACTTCCAAGTTTTTAATAATGTTAGTATATGTTTATTTTCTTATTCTATTAAATTTTAATACGGACTAATATTGCATGCAAAAGCTATGATTACTTCCGTAAGAGTATAGGCGAACGAGATCCTCAAAGGCAACCGAGTGAAAAATAGTATTTCAATAAACACGATCGGTGTGATCATCGAGAAAATTGACCGATTCCGGGAAATTCTCTCAGGAAAATGTCATGCGATATCTCTTTTTTCTATCCAAGCAGCGTACCAAGATTTAATATTTATGGCTGAAATGTGAGACGAAGCGGATGATTTAAAGTGTCCGATGTGAGAATCGTTCGTCGCAGATTTTCGGACCCAACGACAGCGATGTCCTTCTTTACGTTTTACGTGCCACTTGTTTCCCTCGCGAGCAGAGAAAATACTGAAATGTACCCTTAAGGTGGGCGAACGTGCTCCGCGATTTATTCTTCCCCTTCGCAAGTGAGTTTGGATGAAATATTTTTTATTTGTTTACTCACGGAGATTTTCTTCTTTTGATGTCGTTGTTGCCTTCGAATTGTCGGAATACAAAATTATCAGACGGCGCTAGTTACGGATTTATTTTTTAATGTTCGAGAAGGACAGAGAGGCATATTGTTCACTTGATGCGAGGTGAAATACCCCAGCCATATAATCTACACAAGATGCGCTGTCGACTCATTATATATATAATCCACAGGCTGAAACCGAAACGCGATTACTTTACGGATATTTCATCAATGGACGGTGGTTCGTGACCTGGACGGAATTTTGATATTCCTACTACATATATTTAATATCCAAATTTCCAGACGAAGTTCTTCATGGAAAAAATATAAATATAATGAACCCGGTGATTATTAGCTATACATTGTTACCATTAGAACAACGCGCCCGTCAAAAAAAATATAATATACTAGCTGACCCGGCAAACGTTGTTTTGCCACATAAATAATTTTACTAAAATGGCTATAAAAAAATATGGGTTTGTGATAAAAAAGTGAAAATTAGGTTTATATGTATTTTTAATGTCACATTACAAAAAAAATAAAAAAAAGAATTTCGTCAAAAAAATAAAAATAAAAATTTTAAGGGTGAACAACCCTTATCACTTAGAGGGATGAAAAATAGATGTTGTCCTATTCTCAGACCTACTGAATACACATATGAAATTTGGTGAAAATCGGTTAAGCCGTTTCGGAGGAGTGCGATAACTAACACTGTGACAGGAGAATTTTATATATTAGATTTAATAGACGCTTAGAAAAATTATCTATCTCTTGTTACTTTGAATATTGGTGATAAATGCGACGAACAGCTTAAAATATAATTATATTATAGTAAAAACTCTACAACCTCCCATGAATGAAAAAAACATCGTTAATCACTCAGCGTGGAAACGCTTAAGTCGTAAGTGAAAAATGTGAAACTCTGAACTGTACGACTTCAGCCACAATCGAGATAGTTGGTCCCTTTTGTGTAACTCGACAATGATCAACTAATAGACATTAGCTTCGTTTGTTACGCTCGCGAATCGATAAAGGGAAAGCCGAGAAAATGTTCCTACCGAATCTCGCTATCCTAACAACTTTGTTACATTAAGTCATTTGTAAAAAGTTTCAGCGTCCCCTTCTTGCGATCTTAAATACTTAAGCAGAGTAAATGATCCGTACCATACTTTGTCAGTTAATTTTCAGTACTAGACGGCACAGTTTAAAACTTTACATCAATATTGTTAAGTTGGGAGTTGGCGGATTCTTTACATTGTTTTAAATGATTACTTTACAGTTGGTAGATGTTGAGATTAATTCATTGTATCTCGTGCATTGAAGCTATGAAACAACACATTCGTAGATATTATTTATTCTGTACTGACAAACAAAAAAGGTAACATTTCTGTTAGTCTCACTAAATTAAAAATTACTTTTAAATAAAATACGGTTTAAAACGCGATATATATTAGTTAAACTTTGCAGCAGCCATGGTCACGAAGAGATATCGAAAGTCGGGACGTAGTTTAAATCTTTTATTATTTGTTATATCTTTGATTAAATACTGTCTATAGCTTAAGCGAGCAACGCACCCGAAACGTCGGGCCGAAGTTAAAAATCATTTTCAAATAAGTTTAACTAATATATCGCGTTTTAAACCGTTAAATTGTTCCATTTAATTTTTCATTATGTTTGATTACAAAGAAAACTAGCTTACTTTCTTTACTAAAAGCATCAGTTTAGAATTTTGTTATTTTAAGATATTATAGATTACGTGCGTAGAAATGTATAGACAAACGCAAATGGGAATAACACGAATTAGTAAAGACCATGACCCATCGACTGTCCAAAACTCATGCACGCTACGGTCTTCAATAGAAAGTGAAGTGTCATACAAAGCTACATTATATTGGCGGGCTCGGGCCACCGTAATCAAAAGGCCCTCCAGGGAACAATGGCGCCCACATCGGGTCCCGACCGATAAGCCTTTGCAATTATACTACATCGACTTTTCAATTATCCAACCGACTCTTCCCCGAACAATACTAGGTTTATTTATGTATATTAGAGCGGTCATTTTGTACGCCGTTTAGACGCGCATTCTCTCCGACATAATTCACCATTAAACAATGTACGGGAACGGGACATTTATATTCCGGCGAGAATTAATATTTTTAATTTTGAGTAATAAAGGCGAATTAACTTTTTTATGGACGGCCAAGCGGACCCACGGCTGTCGTGGCTAACGGTGGTTGCACGGGTTTTAAAATGCTGTAATTAATATTTTGAGAGACGTGGTAGACTAGTGGTAAGGTTGACTTTCATACGTAAGGTAGCAAGTTCGATACATTATATCTAATAGTATTGTAGATACATAGTAGAGCAACAATCAATAAATAACTTAATTATCTCTTTTTAATGAGAGAAGGACAAGCTTAGGGTTCGATTAATGGAAGGTGTAACACCAAAACCTAAACATCTAAAATAGACGCGCTGTCAATCTGTTTTTTGCTTTTATATTCTGAAATTCACAGACTAACTTCACGCCTCATTATCTATTCTATTCTACCACCTATTCAATATCCAGATTTCCAGACGAAGTCCAATATGTTTCAGAAAAATTACAAATTGATAAGATACATGTTGGACCCGATGGGGTATCAAACCGAGACCCGTTGACCCGCCTTACGTTGCTACCATTACACCGACGAGACCGTCACAATAAATGTCCATGAATTCCTTCTTTCAACTGTAAATATTTTGTGTTCGATATATCGTACCGTGTTTTAATTACTTAATGTTTTACAATGATTATCTTGTTTGCAGGTGAAACTGGAACAAAATGTTGGAAAGCCGTCCCGAGTGATACATATACGGAATATACCAAATGAAACAACAGAAGCCGAGATCATACAGTTGGGCTTGCCCTTCGGCCGAGTCACTAACGTCCTTGTACTCAAAGGCAAAAATCAGGTAAGATATATTGCCAACTTTACTAATTACTTATAAGAAATAGGTTATAAAGACACGTTTGCCCTGAAAGCCCAAAAAAATGTATTGCGTGCCTTTTAAGACAAGACGGAAACCATTGTTTAAACTGGAGATAGATTCAGTTTAAACAATACTAATGAGGCAAATTTGTTTATTGACGTCCTTACAAAGGATACGTTTTAATACTAAAAAAATATAGCAATTCGTATTCTAAAATTCTTTTCTTTTACACGGTTCCTGTTTCTGTAATGTTATTTACTGTCAAATTTAAACAGGGTTTAACTTTTAAATGCATCTGCTGCAAAGCATCCGAAACGTCGGGCCGAAGTTAAAAATCATTCTCAAATAAGTTTAACTAATATATCGCGTTTTAAACCGTTAAAGTGTTTTATTTAAATGTGTACTACTCGCGTAAACTATAGACAGGGTTTAACTTTTTAAATAAAGCACTTTAATGGTTCACGTGAATCACAACATTATTTTAACTACGGCTACTACTACAAAGCATTCGAACCGTTTTAAACCGTTTAACTGTTTTATTTAAATGTGAACTACTCGCGTAAAGACAGTTTACTTATTTGTTTAATTATTTTGCGAACACCACTTTGTGTAAAAAAATTGTTAAGTTTACGATGTATTAATCGATCTCCTGATGATTCCGTCTGCTTGTGATAGAGAAACATCGAGGACCTCTTCTCGCTCACGTCGGGCGAACAACTCGAAAAACAATGATATGCTGAACGGTGGCCGTGAAAGCCTTACACAATTTATTAAGTTTACCATTTGTCAAAACAACGTCATTTATTTTTGAGCGACTAATTGCATTATAAGTGTATCGAAATTTGAATATATACTATCTGATAGTATTTCCTTAGAGGTCTTATTCCTTAATAGAGCGACATGTCAATTACATAATCAGCTAAAGGAAATACTGCATCTCAGTCTAGATACAGAGAAATATTTGCAACTAAACCTCACGTTGCCTGGAGGCATGTACGCTTTGAGATGCAGAATAAGTTAACTCGGTAAATGCTATCATTTGCGAATAACAACGTCTCGATAATAGTGTCTAATGCTACATGAGATGTTTACGTACCTCGTTAAATTTAATAACATTACCTAAATTAATGAGATATTTTTATGACTTTATTAACGTCCTTTTGTTAATTATTTAGACTAAATTTAATTGCCATAAAACGGTTTTTGTTAGTTTATATCAAAAGATAGACAGATATACTGTCGTGGACTTTTTTAGATGGCTTAAAGAAGAATACTGTCTTAGTTTACGCGAGTAGTATACATTTAAATAAAACACTTTAACGGTTTAAAACGTGATATTATTTAGTTAAACTTTTTTGAGATTTTTTTTTAACTACGGCCCGACGTTCTACAGCCGACAATTTCCCCGTGACCACGGCTGCTGCAAAGCATCTGTCACGTAATTAAAGTGTTTTATTTAAATGACTTAAAGAAGAATTATTTTTTTATATCCCTTTTTTACATTTTCCATTACTTCTTGGTTTTTATTAAATATATAATTTTTTATCTATTCATATACTTTAATTATTGGACATACAAATAGTTCCCAGTCCTGGGATTTAGACGCACTGTGATGTTTTATACTTTATTAATGTTTTGACATACTAACATTATCATAGGTCGACAGCATATCTTAATAAGTTATAGATAGAGCTATTTTTCCTAATGTCTATTAAAAAAAGCATAGAACTGAAGCAGCTAGCTGCAAAGCTGCAATCTAAAAAGTTATATAAATGAGTTGCGGTTATCTTAACTGCATGGACTGTAATATTTTCTGAAGTTCCATGGATAATCAGTACGAAGCAACTAGTTAGCAGTTTCAAAGTAACCGTATCGGATAGAAAACCAATACAGTTATTTACCGTAATAGTAGACGTTTTGTATCTACCTTGCTGTTATCTTACAATAAGGAAATTTACACTTTAACGTAACATAAGATAATTACGCAGTATTTAAATATAACTACGACTAACAAAAATAATAAACTTAAGAAAAATTGTTAGTTACATATATATATTTTTTAATTTAAATATGTATTAGTTTTAAGATAGCGTGAAAGGATCAGTTACCGTGGCTTTTGGCACAGACGGAACGCTATGGTTTTGGGCTCGAGTCCCGACCGTGTCAGATTTTTAAATACAAAAAGAAGATTAGCACAACTATGAACTGAGATGCGAAAAATAATACGAGTAATATTCATCACTATACAGTTTAAAAAAAAATCTTAAATCTTTAAAACCACGCGACAGAAATTGATGCGGTTTTTTAATTGATAGAGTATTCTATTTAGTATTAGCATTGCATCCGAGCGAAGCCGGGGCGGGTCGCTAGTATAATATTAGGTTGTGTGATAATGGAAAAACGAACAAAACCTTTATCGAAAATAACTATTTACTACACTTAACTATAAAGACGAACGATACAGTACTATGTAATACTACGTCAACCCTTACATAATAGTCGGTCGTGTAACAACACAATGAAGCTTGGCCGGAAAAACAACAAGTGGGTGACGCACAGTCTACAAATAGGCCATTCGCATTGTGGGAGACCTACTTGGTTTTACGCTTGTCTTAACGGAAGTAACTTTGACAGACTGGTAATAGTTATAACGACGTGTAACAATGGTGTGAATTTCTCTTTGGTTTTTGCTTAGTAGTGGATGTCAAGCTTGATGTTTGACGGGCCCGTTGGCGTAATGGTAGTACGGCTAAAACGGGTCGCGGGTTCGATTCCTATCGGGTTCACAATTTATTAATCAATTTTTTTTTTTAATATATTTGGCTTCAATTTGGCCTTCGTCTGGTAATCTGGATATTAAATTGGTGGTAGGAATTTCGATTTTTTTTTTTTAATTTCGGTCTGTAGATTTCCGAATATCCAAAAGGTATTTCCGAATAACCGAAAATCCAGCAGCAGCAGCAGCAGGCAGCGCGTTTTGTTTAGATTAAATGGCTTTTTTAAACGTTTTTAAAAGGTGTAAGTGTTTTATTTAAACATTAATATTAAGCTAAATAAACAAGCAATTTTATATATTTTAATAATGTAAAGCTTCCTGATTAGCAGCAATTGCCCGCTACGCAATATAAACTTTTTCATCTTCCAAATGGCTAAGTAAGCGAAAACTCGGGGAAAGTTTGTGAAAATTTAACTCCATATTAGCAGACATTAGGTGAGTTTGTTTAGCTGAAGCGGCGATCTTTATAATTGAATGAAGTGCAATTCAGAAAGGCACCATTTAACAAAATACTCTTCATCGATCATCTTGTATTACACAAATTACGCAACAATAATCGCTTTATCTTATTTGTTGTACATTACTCGAGCGAAAATATTTACACGACATATTTGCAACGGTTTAAAACGAAAAAGATTATAAATTAACTTATTTTACAGCTGCAAAGCATTTGAAACGTCGAGTTGTAGTTTAAATATTTTATCTAATAATATGTCGCATTTTAAACTGTTAAATGTATTTTATTTAGAATTTTATATCGTGAAAAATCTTGTCATCTTTCTTCGCGCAAGTCCTTATCTACTAATCTAAGCTTACGTTTTAATTGAATATCCGCCGTACAATTTTTTGAATTTAGAACACAAAATTAGTAATTTAAATTCGTCAAATTAAAAACCTGTTAAGTATTTACGTAAAACAAAATCTTATTACGTGCAAAACAGCAAGACAGATGGCATGACAATGTTATCCCGTTTAATAAATAGCTCGTATGACACTCGCATAAATTGTCCCGGGAAGAAAACAATCTCAACAGCACGGAATATAAGTCGAATCCCCTTTTATGAACGCTCGCCTCTCGCTTTTTGTTGTGTAATTTTCCCAACCTCCCACTCCTACGTTGGAGGTGCAACTTTTAAAAATCTCGAGTCAACGGATTTGCTGGGATTTAAATTTTAACGTCTTCGCCGGAAAGTGATTTTTATTCTCCGCTTTCATCAAATCGCTACACTCGATTCAGACAATTTTCTCCCGGGACGTTACTTTTACATTTACAATGACTATAATTTGTGATACAATATAATAAGTAGAATATTTTTGAAAAATTTAATATTTTTACGTGTTATTGGAAGTCCTGCCCGTGTCGTTCGATTTCGTTGCTCCGGACAGACGAAGTAGTTGATCAGACTTCTGTGCCCTGCTCGACCGAAACTATCTATTGTTTCCTCGAGATTTGAACCCCGTACTTCCCTCGCTTACCGCATCTATGCCTTTGATCGGTGTCTCTCAAAAAAAGTATAGGACACAATGTTTCACACTATACATGTAATATTCTAGTTCTTTATACTTCAAGTCTTTTAATAACTAACGTTCAAAAGTGTAGCTTGTTAAATAAAGTGATTTTTAATCCGATATGATCTACGCAAGCGGTCTCTTCGATTTGATAGAATGAAAAGTATCAATGTTAATAGTAATTGAGCGTCGAGTTAAAAAGCCATCCATCGAGAGATGGGCAAACAGTGACGGGAGTGCGGACAATCGCCTCCACTCTCAGTGATTAAAACGAAGAGCCGTTGACACCGTTCCACGAGCGGCCACTGTGCGTTCGTTAATTTGTGTGCTATCATTTAGCTGGAAAGTGGAAACTGTGTACGAATTAACGGTATAACATTGAAGGCCTGTTACCTAAATAATTATAGATTTATAGTACAAAGTTTAAAAAACATAGTAAAATGTTACTCGGATGCTACTTATTGTAATTTATATAACAACCAAGTAAAGTCTCACTATTTTTTTTACATTACATTCTTCTGAAAACAACTAATGTTAACGGTCAAACGCGGCGTTATGCTGTTGCACGTTGGTGGTAGTAAATTGTAAGTTAAATAAAATACAATACTGTTAAATACTGTCTATAGTTTACGCGAGTAGTACACATTAAAAAAAAACTTTTTAACGGTTTAAAACGTTTTATTTAAATACAATATTGTTATTATATTATTAATTAGAAAATGCAAATAATAGAAATTGTTACTAAAGTTGATTATTCAAATCTTTCATGTGAGTATTGTCTGTAGTTTGAGCGAGTAGTACACATTTAAATAAAACACTTTAACGGTTCAAAACGCGATATTATAAAGCATCCGAAACGTTGGGCCGTAGTGAAAATAATTTTCAAATAAGTTTAACTAATGTACATCGCGTTTTAAACCGTTACAGTATTTTCTTTAATTTAAAAATCGAAAATAAATTGAAAAAAATTTCGACTCGGGCAGGACTTGAACCCGTATCGTCAGCGTTCCGTGCTGTTCAAAAAATCCGAGTCGAAATTTTTAATTTTTAAATTATATAGTGCCTTCATGTGCAATAACATGCAAAAAATAATAAAGTACAAAATATTTTATTTAAATTATTTGCGTGTAATAAATTATGTCTCGTACTGCGAAAGCCACGAAAAATAAAACGCCTTCAAGCGGCGAGTGCTAAAATGTGTCGGTCGCTTCCCGCCGCCATATATTTAGTTTTTAATTAGCAACAGACAAATTCTATTTAATTTGCGGCCGACTGCACGGTCTGTTACTGGTGTATTTACCAGCTATGTTCAAATGCCAAAAGCAGAACCCTGCGGTTTTAAGCCGCGCTCCCGGGAAATGGGTGCTGGTAAATTCTCTCTATGAAATCCAGGAAATCATAACACATTTAGGGAATCACGGTAGTGCGGATCAGTCTTGTTTGCTCGCCGAGTTTATGTATGGTCGACCTCGCTGGAGCCGATTAATTGCAGCCCACGGTGATACAAAACCTCGTTAACGCAACATTGTTACACAATATCTGTTGGAATCTAAGGCTCACGAAAAGTTCAAAGATATTTGTGGAGTTATTTAAACTTTGATAAATGGGTGGTAGGGATATCGAAATTTCGTGCGGGTCACGAACCATTGTCCACAGATGAAAAGGAAAAAATAAGTCGACCGCGCATCTTGTTTAGATGTTATATGGCTTGAGGTATTACACCTTCCATTAAGTAAAAACCATGCTTGTCTGTTCTCTCCATTATTAAAAAAATGATGTAAGAACTTTTAAGATACTACATACGATTGAAATAAAACACTTTTAACGGTTTAAAACACAAAATATATTAAATACTGTCTACAGTTTACGCGAGTAGTACACATTTAAATAAAACACTTTAACGGTTTAAAACGCGATATATTAATTAAACTTATTTGAAAATGATTTTTATGATGACGACTTTATGATTCCAGATATACGTGAAGGTTACATAAGCTCAACAGGCCTGAATTTTTGGGCCGAAGTTAAAAATCATTTTCAAATAAGTTTAATATATCGCGTTTTAAACCATTAAAGTGTTTTATTTAAACAAAATATATTATTTGACTTACGGCTCAATGTTTGATTTACTTTGAAGTAGTCGAGGTCACTTGCTAGATAATTTAATCGTCCTTTTTATAAGTTAAATATGAGAGTCCAAGATGTATAAATTGACGTGGCGGGACTCGAACCCACTACGACTGTAACATATTGCCGCGTGGGTCATAAAAATATTTTCAATGTAAATTAAAAAAAACTAATAAGTACGAATTAAAGATTTATTAATTTAAATGTCACTTAAATGGAAAACTACTGTCCACTACAAATATTTACTTTAAAAAATATCAAAGTAAAATGAAAAATGCCGCCATTTTGCACCACCGTGTTCAGATTAATAAAATTTATGCAAAGCATTTCATCATAAATATTTTCCAATAAGTATATGCATTTTAAATCACATTACCATAATGCATCGATATAGTGAATTAGATTACATCTTCGAATAAAATATACGAAAGCGACAAACTCTGCTCTAGACCCGACGCGTCATCTTTCATCGCCATATTATTACTCCCGACTCCGGTATATTCGATTAGATTAGGTGATAGTTGTCGTTGTACCTCCAGCTTCTCAATTTATGTTCCCTCATTCCATTGTACTCACCATTATTTATATACGATCTTCAAATAGCATATATGATACACCTAGCAAATTTTACCACAAGCCAGCTAAATGCTAAAATTGGCCGCATTCGTGTTCGATTATCTGAAAAAAATCGTGTTCTCTATGTGCTCGTATCCAAAAATCGATTTTTTAATTTATTTAATACCATCGTATGCTAATGCATCGTATGCTGCTCATATACTTGCTGACAAATAAAATTGATCAGTGAAATTTATTGCAGAGTATTGCGTAGGTAGTGGGTTCGAATACCGGTAAAATAATTGTTTCGGTCTGACAGGGCACACAGTTCGGCCCGACAGTGCAAAAATGTTTTTTTTAACTTTCCTTTTATGTTTTTCTAAGTCTTGTATTATTTTTCAGGCATTCTTAGAGATGGCAGAGGAGATATCTGCGGTTGCCATGGTGGCATACTTCGGTGGTTGCGTAGCACAGCTGCGCGGGCGCGCCGTTTATGTACAGTTCTCAAATCACAAAGAGCTCAAAACCGACCAGACACATAGCAACGCAGTAAGTGTATAATTTTGTGTAGATAGTGCTTTCGCGGCCATTTGCAAAACTTTGGTTTTCCAACTCTTTGACTGTCGTAATTGTAATGTATGTTAGTTTAAATGAAACAATTTTAACGGTTTAAAACGTGTAATTTATTATTTAACTTATTAACACTTAGGCCAGACTTTTCTAAATAAGTTAATTAAGCCATTTCGAGTTTTAAAACGTCAAGTGTTTTATTTAAATTTCATCTTTGTTTGATTGAATACCCACAACTCATTTATATAGTTCAGTTACTATGTCAAAGCCCAGTACAAAATTGCCAACGTTTAATATTTAATATCTACAAATATTGCCGTTTCGAAATCAAGACCCAGTTTGGATTATGATAATAACGCAACGAGGGTTCAATTAGACTCATTACCAACGGATTATGATGCGGTGTGCGGGGCAAATCCTCCAATATGAATATAAACTACAGCAAAGCAAGCTGTTAATATCTTTGATCGGATCTGGTCTCCAATAAACGCTGTACTCTGTTTACAGCGTCACGTTTAAGAAAAAATATACTTGTACTTCCAGTTACACGTTAAAACAATGATCTGTTTAAAATACGACATTCGAAGTTTAAATAAATTTCAAATACGCTACATTTCGAGTGGTTTACAATAGCCATGGACATGGGGGGACGCAATACACTCAGTTAAGTTTTTCGCTTTTTAAATGTCCATAAAAAGGGTTTTCTGTTTGTACTATTGTTATTGCCTATAATTTACGCTAGTGGTACCAATAATTTAAATAAAACACTTAAGTAGAAGAAATGACGGCTGCAAAGCAACCAAAACGTCGGGCCGTAGTTAAAATATATTTTAAATAAGTTAAGTAGATACATTTCGTGTTTTAAACCGTTAAAAGTTTTATTCAAATAAGCACTGTCTCCTAATGGTGATGTAGCAGTATAGTTACTTTGAATTGCCGTCTTCCGCATATGAGATCTAGCCAGACTTATAGAATAGAATAGTAAGAATATTGACGCAGCGTAACGCAGTACGCTTACTGTGTTAATATGAGACCAAAGCCTTAGATAATAGTAGTCAATATTCCCGCATTCTACGCTGAGATTCGTACGTCCGAGCCGCGTTGATGCACTGGTTTGATTGAGTTAGTGAACTACGATTGATGTATGTATGTATGGTTACGGTGCCGAATGGCGAGAGTGAATGCATTGTGTTGGAATGTTTCAATGTGCATTTTAAGGAAACAATAAAAGTACGATACGTGTGGAGGCGGAAATTGGATAACTCTCGCTAGGGAATATGAAAATGGCCAATCCATTCATAATAAATACGAAAGTTCTGTTACGAAAGTTTGTATATATCTAGACATACTCTAAGCAACTACAGTCTACAAGTTTACATAAAACACTTTAACGGTTTAGCAACCGTGGTCGCGGGGAGACCGTGGAATGGCTGCTGCAAAGCACCCGAATGTCGGGCCGTAGTTAAAATTAATTTAAATAGGTTTAACTAATATATTTCGCGTTTTAAACTGTTAAAGTGATTGGGCTCGCGTAGGCCACAGCTGAGGACAAGAATACAAAATTTTAACAGATTGGTTCTTTTAAATATCAGCTGTAGTTTCACAATATTTATGTAAATGTAATTTAAAAATCGAAAATAAATTGAAAAAAATTTAGACTCGCGCAGGACTTGAACCGGCATCGTCAGCGTTCCGTGCTGTTGCTCTACCGATTGAGTTATCGTCGATTTTTTTCAACTTATTGATACAAAAACAAAAATAATGTGCAAAAAAATCTTATTGTAAAAACAACTAATCTCGCGTAATGTAAACATAGTCAAAACTTGAAATACACGTCATGACCATTGCAGGTAAGAAACAAATATTTATCGCGTTTTAAACCCTTAAAAGTGCTTACCCGTGTACCATAAAAGTTACTCTCTAAAGTACACATTTAGCAGGACGTAAATAAAGATAAAAATGTTTATTAAAAGTACAATTAATAAAGTTCTCATTTATTTCCGTCCCCCATAATTCTTTCCATTCAAAACGGAGTTGCACAAATCATAATTAGTACGTCCCCGGGGACGATTAAGTTACGCTAAACATATTTTTCACTTTCGGTCTTTTTGGCGTCTTAACCCAGCAGTGCAAAATTAACGTCGCCATTCAACGTCTTCAGTACTAAAAAATATACTTAACCCTAAAAATTAAACATAGAAAAAAAGAAATAAAAAAAAAATGTGACTTCGACAGGCTTGAACCGGCATCGTCAGCGTTCCGTGCTGTTGCTCTAATTTATTTTCCATTTACACAGTGCCATGATGCGCAATAACATGTGAAGAGTCCCCCCCCCCCTTTCTAACGTAGAGGTAATTAATTTTATTCTGGCCCGCCGAAGTTATAATTGGATGAAGTTAAAGGCATAATAAAAGTAAACTAATAACGACTTCCGATAGATAATGATAACGCGAAATCTTGGTATCTCCCCCAAGGCCCTGCCGCAGAGGGGAATCAATAATTCCCGTAACACAGCACCCCAATGGCTGGATTAATTAAAACGCTTAATTAGTTTCGTTTATCCGCGTAACCTATCAAACATACCCTAAAATCAGTTTTCGCTTTCGCGGTATAAACTACTATATAATATTCTAATTATTATTGAAAAACAATTTATACGAGTTCTGTCTATAGTACGCGAGTAGTACAGACAAACGTGATAAATATTAGTTAAGCTGATTTGAAGATTATTTTAACTACAGCCCGAAGTTTCGGATACTTTGCAGCAACCGTGGTCACGGGGAGGCTAAAGATGGTGGGTGTCTCTGACGTCGAAGTAAAAAACACTGCTACGCTAGCGCCATCTGTTTCGTCGAAGTTGGTATTTTGCTAAACTATTTCTGTATACATTTAAATTAAGCACTCAATGGTTTAAAACGCGAGACGTATTAGTTAATTTATTTACAATTTATGTAATTTTATTTAACTATGTATTTCCCCGTGACCACGGCTGCTGCAAGACACCCAAAACCGGCGATAATTAAAATAAATTGTAAATAAGTTAACTAATACATTTCGCGTTTTAAACCGTTTAAAGTATAAAAAATAGCATCAAAACGCCTTGAGTTGCAAATTAAAATAAATAATATAGTATATTTAATTAAAGCGAATCGTAAACACTTTGTTAAAACACTAACTGCTGCATAAAACGAGTAATATTTAGTCAACCTTTTTCGTTTCTAAATGTACGTTAAAAACATGCTGGTATGTTCGCGCTTACTACTCATTACATAATTAGGTTTTAGAAAATATTAGTCCTTGTTGTGAGGTATACATAAAATTTATGAAATACCCTTTTTTCATTCAGTCATTCTTTTAGATAACATATTGATGTACATTCGTAAGCTTAAGTGAACACATTGAGTGAACGTCAATAAGCAGCTTTTAGACTTCAATAAACAATACATTTGTAACATGTTCGCTTCTTGTACATTTCTCATATGGAAGTATATAAATGATCTAAAATGTTATCTGTATTGTGGCGAACTAAGTTTTAAACGTTTCCTTACAATTACTTTATGAATGATTATTTTAGCTTCTTATAATAAGCGTTAGTTTTTATTTAAAAGCTCACTCTTTACCCGACGACGAAGTTCAAAAGATAATTATGATTTACGAATTTATGTTCCGCGTTTAAAAAACTTTAGTTATTTTTAAAGGCGTCAAACGGAGAGTTAATTGTAGAAGTTGTTAAATGTATGGATCTTATTTAAACAAAACGCGTTTTAAACCGTTAAAGTGGTTTATTTAAATGTTCACTTGTCGCGTAAACTACAGACAGTATTTATGGATCTTGCTTTATTTTATTTAAGCATGTGGTTAATCGGAGTTCTGTGTCGTACGCGTATCGGACACAACGCGGTAACATAAGCTAGATCAATTTATACAAATGAAAAAGTCCTTAAACTTCTGCTACTCCAATTATTAAGAAGTTGAAAATCTTTACTTTATTCCGTTATGTAGAATAAAAAGCAAATTCACTAATAATCATCATCATCACTTATCATCATCAATCATCACCACTTATCATCATCATTAAAATGTTATATGTGTTTTGTAATATAAACGCCATGAATTGTCCCATTTGTCCTTTTGAAAAGACCACTTAATAAAATGAAATCATCGGTCTATTAGCGTCAAACATGTTTATCACCTAATAATATAATGTTTGATCTAATTGTCGGTATTGCAAACAACGTCAGGGTAAACAGAATTGCTAATTAATGTGATGATTAAACTCAAAACGGATACAGCTAGGTCTCTATTGTCTATTTGCGACTATCTGCGTATTTGAGGAGATCAGCTTAAGGTATTATTTAGTGATAGCATGATCCCAGTACACAATATTGGTAATGTGAGTTATAGTTTAGTGTTTTGGGAAGTAAATTATGATGCTTTGTAATGTATACTAATGTTATAAAGCTGAAGAATTTGTTTGATTAAAAACTCGGGCACTACTGGTTCGATTTGAAAAATTATTGTTGTGTTGTTTGCACCATTTATCGATGAAGGTTATCAATACAGACAATACCTGTTATTGCAATGTCCTATTGCTCTCCCCCATAAGAGTGTTTACGCTCTAAGATACTAGAGCTGGCTTACAATGTTGCTTAAGAGGGCATTGGCGGAATTTAACCGACTACCGCCACTAAATAATTTGTGACGAGTACTATAAATTTTTAATATTTAATATCGAAAAACCAAAGATACATTTTGCCTGAACCGTTAGTCGATTCCGGGACCTCTTGATCAACGGTCGCTAACCACTGCGCACTGTTTGGTTTGTACGATTGACATTAAAAATAATATAAGGGAGAAATATGAAAACAGCCGGCATCTTTGACAGCTACTTTGACAGGATTCTGTCACTCATTTCCTTCTCCCCAAGTCGCGACACCTCCTAATGATATGGCTGAAATATTTATATGTTTGTTATACGCAATAAATATCTTCAAGAAATCAGTAACGAAACGTTACGAGAACAATTTATTTTATTAATAATAATTATTGTTTATGAAAATAATGGTTTGGTAGATTGATGGAGTATGAAATACCACTATAAACCTGTACAAAATAGGTGGGAGTATATTTGTAAGATGTGCTGTTTTGATTTTGGCTTTCAATATTCGGAAATTCACTGACTTAAAAAGACAACTTCACGACTATTTATGGACCGTGGTTTTGCTAGTGGAATCGTGGTTGGAATTGCCATATTAACATTTTCAAGACAAGACCAATATTCCCCACCCACGACTCGTTACCATTGTAACTGTTGGTTTCACAAGAAATAATAATCTATAAGCCCTATCATTAATTAAATTAATTTGCATTCAGCGATAACATTAATTATATAAAATGTTCAATAAATCATTAATGTAAAATTTGTGGTGCATTTCAAAAAGTTTCACCATGAAAAATGTTTACTTAAAATGAAATTCACATCAGTTTCAATAAGCACTGATGCATTTTTAGTGTAGTGAATGTAAGGCTTTGATCAATCATGCGATGCAAAAGGTTTTTGTGGTCGCTGAATAGAACTCTCCAATGGCGGAAAGTTATTTTGTCGCTAACGGTGCCTCCGTCTGGCTGTGGTGGACTTGAAAGATTGCGTCCTCCGAATAAGTTCTCTTATAACCCCGAGTTTGGCACTACTTACAACGAACGCCGCTATTCGGGAGACATTTTAAAGAAATCGCTCTGGCGATTATTTTTACCTTTTCCTGATTTATTTGAGCTAGAGCTGAGCATTTTATTTAAAGTGTATTTTCTAAGGCGCTTATAACGTTCAATACACAAACTAAACTGAAAAGATTCTCATATTATGTAATGATGTTTTTAAATTATTTAATTGCATACATATTTTATTACAAAAAAATATTTAAAATTTATGATACCGGTGGAATTCAAATGATGATTGTAATAAATGATTATTACATGGTATTTAACCCACAACCGACAAATGCTGTTGCTATATCAATTCAGTAATAGATAGTCTAAATAAAACACTTTAACGGTTTAAAACGTTATATATTAGTTAAACATCATTTCAATAGTTAAAAATCATTTTCAAATAAGGTTTTACGTTAAGGTGTTTTATTTAAATGTGTACTACTCGCGTAAACTATAGACAGTATTTAACAGATAGTCTGTGAGATAAAGTTTATTAAAATACCGTCCGCATAGGTTATGCTTCGAAATACTTTTTCAACTTTTAACATTTTTTTTAACATTCTTATTAAACAGTAGTGTTAAAATGTTAAAGTTTGGAAATCTGGATATAAAATGGTTTGAAATATCGTAATTCCGTCTGAGCCGTGAAATTTAATCGCGTTTCGGTTTCAGTCTGTATTTGGATAGACTGAAAGCCAAAATAAGTCGACAGCATATCATGTTTAAATGTTATATGGCTGCGTTATTTCGCCTAGTTTCAACAAGCCGCCAAGTTTAATTACGTTTCGGTTTATGTCCATATAAATAGAAACATATCCAAAGCCAATAAAGATCGGCAGCCCATCTTGCTTAGATAAGATAATATAATAATATGGGGGGTACTTCCTACCATCAAGTTCTTTTTGGGTCGTCTACTATCATACAAATAGTAATTTCATAAAAGACAAGCGCACTTTCTAAATGTTAAAGGAATAAAGGTAAATCGAGTCGATGCGAATTTGTATCGAAGCCTTTGCCGTCCGCGGCAGGCTTACTATGACATGGCTAAAGCCTTATTTTTGTCTGGCCTGCGCGCTTGTCAGCCCGTCGTCCGCCACAAAGCCATGTGAAAATGTAGGATCAAAGTGTGCCCACCTGGTGACTGGTCGACGTGTGTTTCCCTCGTCTTTTTGCATTCGGCGTGTTTACGTTTCAGCACTTTAAAAGTCACTCGCTTCCAAGCCTCTGCTATTGAGTTCCGCTTTTGTTCTCGATTGAGTTAATACTTTTGACACAAAATTTACTAATTCTTACACCTCCGTCACTGTTTTAAAGCAACAGTGTTTCATTAAATGTTTACTACAGGTGTCTACAGATCAAACAGATTAATTTAAAAAGATTTGTTTTCTCTGTAATTAAAGCCTAATATTATACAACCGAGCTAATCTAATTTATAGATAAAACACAATTCTGAAAAGGATATCAATCCACCATAATTTTCTTATATTCAAAACTCGACGATTCTGACGTGAAAAATTTGTTCTTAACGATAAGGATAATGAATTAGGCAGCAGGGAATTTTCGCCATCGCCAAAGTTTTTCGCGTTTATTCTCTTTCGCGATTATTATTATCGTTCTAGATCCGAAGTGAGGTCGTCAGCAGTAAAAAAAAAATTAGTAAACTTATTTCATGCAATAGAGTAAGGATTTTGCGCATAGCGTTACACACCGGGATTCGAAGGAACAATAGTTTCGGTCGGGCAGAGCACAACAATATCATCAACTATTATTTTGATAGCCTTTGAAAATTTTAATATATTGTTATTGTGCATTATGTTCATTAAAAATCGATTTTAGATTAAAAAGAATTCACCAGAGGTGTTTTATTAAAATCCACCTTTGTTTCAATCGGTTGAAAAAACTCGACGATGTCGTGTAGGACACGTTAGCTGAATTGGTTAGAGCAACAGCACGGAACACTGTGAATGTCGGTTCACGTCCTGCCCGTGTCGTACATTTTTCGTAATCGATTTCAAATTTTTTAACTATTTGCCTGTAAATAAAAAAGATCAGTTAAATGGACAATGTTCACCCCATGCCCCACAGGGGGGAAACGGGATTTACTTTGTTAGCTACCGTCAATGTTATCTATGGGACAAGGTGTGTATGAGAGCCCAGTTCTTATTTCCCTCTATTGTTGTAAGACTTACGATAGATTAGTTGGCACATTTACTTCTTACGTGACTGTAAGGGCTCTATACGTCTACTAGATTCTTCTTACGTCGTGATTTTTTGTTCATATTGTATTTGAAAGTAAAATCCTATAGTTTTGATCCTGATTCACTGATCAATTTTACTATCTGTTCGAAGTGACTGCACCCACTGTTATTTTATTAAAAGTTTTTTGTTTTTTTTTTCAGCAATATTCAGATTTATCTTATGTGCCACATTCTGCAATTTATTTAACTTTTTTGTGCACTTTCAGATCTTTTTGACACTTTTAAAGAAGTGGTTCTTACATAATGTAACTTTACGGGTCATGTAAAATGAATAAAAAGACATCTTCGATTTCATCATCAACTTTATATGCTCTTCAATAGTTCATTCGATATCTTACACAACAGAAACTATCATTCTCCCAGGATTCAAACCCGGTGCTTATATACCTTAAACTTTTTCTACCAATTATACTGTCTACCACGTTTTTCCTTACAAACTACCTAATACATACAATATAATAATAGAATTAATTAAAAAATTTTATTGAAATTTACTTTAATAGATAATAAGTTTTTTATTAAGTAAAAATGTTATTTTTTTTTGTATTTCTTAATATGACTTATTTTTTTTAGTCGGCGTCTGCGCAGGCAGCTCTACAAGCAGCCCAGGCCATCTCAAACACAGCTGGAGCGGCTCTGGTCGCCGGTGCTGGAACAGCTCTTCAGCCAGCGAACGGTGGCACTGAAATACAGGTAAAATAAATTTATTATTTTCGTATTACCCGTTAAATTTGTTTCATTCATTGTATATTAGGTGCATAACTCTATAAGAGTACCTTTTACATAAGTATGTAATTTAACTAATTCAATTCCTAAAATACTTAAAAAAACGTTTTAAATTTCCTTTAGAATTCATCTGACGACATTACATACTGCTACGGTGCACGGATAATTTTTGCAAGTAAAAGAATTAAATTAATAAAACACTTAAACCGGCATTAACAGATATATAACAACACCTTTTGGTACACGTCATTGCGTTTGTTTAAAGCCATATGCGCCTCTAGCCCGTGTGGTCATTTGGTCAATTTCATTTGGCTTTTTATTTATATAATGTGAAAGGTTAAGTTTAAAATGTACTCTATGATGTTTTTTTTTGTTTTATTCTTGTATTATGTACGTATTGATTACCATCAAAAATTAATCCCCTCCTTTTACAAATATAAACCTACTAAATGTTTATACAACGTCTCTAGTAAATTATTGTAATAAAAATGTGATGCATTGAGCAAGCTTTCCCAAATGTTACCTACAGGTTACATAACATGAGACGGGGAAGTATTTAAATAATCCATTTATCGTTAGTGCTCAACCGTTAAAGTGTTTTACCACTTTTAATATTATAAGTTTGTATTGGGTAACTTAGTTATAATGTACTTTTAACTACGGTCCGACGTTTCGGATGTTTCCATATAACTAATACATTTCGCGTTTTAAACCATTAAATCATACACTTAAAAGTAAATACTTTAATTTACTTCTAAGAGTTCTTTAAAAGGAAAAACAAAACAATATCGAAGGTTGAGGAAAATGTCATTTGTTTACCACTTCCATTATCGTAAGAGTCTTACAATGACAATACAAAATGGTTATTTAATTTATTTTGATAAGTATTAATGTAATCTTGTTAATGGCTTTTCTGAGTTATTAAAGTTAGAACTTTATTATTTTTCAAATATCATTGTTCATGATAGCATTCAATAAATTAAGACGAATTATATTGATAAAGAAAAGACGACTACCTAACCAATACACAGTAGACACGATATCTTTTTTCTTAACCTCCTTTCAAGAAATCTCTAATCTGTATACAATATAAGACGAGACAACCTGACGTTACTACATCAGGTTGTAATTAAATATAAGTTAAGAAATAACTCGTTTTATACCGTTTATAGTGTTTTGCTTCTATGTATAAAATGTGTTTTTTTTTCAGGGTGGCCCCAACACAGTTCTCCGCGTGATTATAGAACACATGCTCTATCCAATTGTATTGGACGTCCTGTACTCCATCTTCCAACGATATGGAAAGGTGCTTAAGATCGTCACATTCACGAAAAACAGTAAGTAGTCCCGGTTTTATATATTTCTTTTAAATAATTTATTTCCTATTTCCCCATGTAGAGCGTTGGACGAACACATTTGTATGTCCGTATTACTTATTTATTTACCGGCAATTTATCGTTTAACCGGAATTCGAACCCAGGATCTGTCGTGTCTAACGTCCAAGACATTTTAATCATTGAGCCGCGAAAATCGGTTTTAAATAGGTACTACAAATAACTGTTAACTATTCATATAAAATTCTACGAACAAGAACACGCAAAGTTTTTCACTTAATTGCAGAAAAATAAAGTGTTTTATAGTTTCTCGAAAGATCTTTTAAGTTTAAAGTGCAAAGTATTAGTTGCGATTGTAAAACACGGTGGCTGGCTTCAAAGAAATGTAAATGACATCGCCGGCTGAATGTTTGCTTCGCGAATTGTTTGTTTCTTTCACTTAGGTTAACCGTAGGCTTTTATTGTGCTTTTATATGCGTGACAAATTTTGTACCCCTTTTCAAAGAAATTTTAAGATATTTCAAATTTAGAATATGTCAAACACTAATTATTTTATAACGATACATATTTTTGAAAATCGAACCAACTCATTCAATATTTCCACAGTTAAGTCTGTAGTTTACGCCAGCAGTATACATGTAAATGAAACTTTTTTAGCGGTTTCAAACGCGTAATTCATTAGGAAACTATCTACAATCTATTTTCTCTATTTTTAGTGCCATGTTTAGTTTAGTTGCCCTCTAAAATAAACCATAATATTTTGATAATTTTGATACCTTGCCTAAACACAACAATTCCAAAATACAAGGGACCAATCCGTTTAAAATTTAAATCGCACCCTCACGCATACCCTAAATAAATCCACCAGTACAGGAGGTAGGTACATATTTGATAAGCCTACATCCCTACCCATAGCGCTGTTCATTTTCAAGTAATTATAAGCATCGGTTAGGACTCTTTAAATATTTTTTACACAAAACCTCTGCCTCCTTAGTTCTGTAAAGATCTAAATGTTTCATTCAATAAAGGCGTATTTCCACCTCAAACAGTTTCTAAGACCTCTCATAGAAATATAATTTAGTTATAAAATTATATTTAGTTATTTACTTTCGACTGAGTTAATATCTCGCCTAATACGGATTTAAAAAATTACGTTGAATTTTCGTTCTGAATACATTGTTGACATACACGTTTTTTATCTGTAAGATCAATCCATTCATCTATATATTTTAAAACGATACAGGGGAGCAAAAAATTTCTATTGATATCCATAGCCCGTCCCCATAAAAGTTTATTTATAACGTATCTAAGGCCCGTCTAGTGTAAAATACAGTAAAGTAAATATGTAATCTAATTTGTTCGGCAAACGAACGCACGTCGCGCGGGCGAAAGATAACGCGCAACATGCAAAGTTATACATTATCGGGCCGACATCTACGTAAACTTCATTAGGAATTTGCTATTATTTTATGGGAATCGATACTGTCGTGTGTTCATCGCTATAAGGGTCGCTACACACGTACCACGGTTGCTACACATACCACGCTTGCTAGACTGCTCGGGCAATTGGTTAACTTGGGAGGTGCAATTTCCGCCCGCGCTTTCAACATCAAAGAAATGACATAAGCCACACGCTATTAAACTTCAAGACATAAAAAAAAAAATTATTTTATCTTAACAGTATAAAATAATGCTGTGTGGTGCTAGTTGGTAAAATATGATCTTACTTAGCTTATATCAGATCCTTTGTTTATCTGAAACTATTTTTCAGTAAGTCCTTATAATGTAAAGAAAAAAGAAACTTTACAGAAAAAAATGCAGCTATATAAATAAATTTTTTGTTTCGTTTCCTCTATAATAGGTTTCCACGGACTCGCCAGTCAGTTTTTTGTGACTTTTAGTCCTCAAATGTAGGTATGGTGTTTCAAGACTTGTTGGCATTATAAGTGAATCGCTCACGCCTCTTGCCCGCGAACTATGGTCGGGCAATTTCTATGATTGCAGTTGGATCAGTGGTTACATTGAGCAGTTCGTGTTTAGAAAGCCTTAGGTCAAAATGCAATCGCATAGTCCATGTATGGCGACCCTAAGAGCTCATAACTCGTCGGTATCAGGACGGCACCTCCGCTAATGCAGCGCTTCCAATTTCCGAGCGTCGCCGGCGACCCTCGCTCTCCTTCCGAAACGGCTGTTTGCTTTTTTACCGCATTCGTCATTGTCCAATTGTAAAAGCTTTTGTCTCCAGTGGTTCAACGTTTATTCAGAAGATGAATCCAGTTTGAAATTGTGTTTCCAATGTGACTACTTATGGCACTACGTTCACAATTTATGTTAGGAGCTAAGCGAAAAATTGAGTTGTTTCAGATGGATAATTCTAGATAGAATTGATGAATGAAGCCTTTATCTATAGCTACTAACACAGCTAAGCTAGCTATACATTAACATTTCACTGTAGTGATATATTATCACAAAAGAAACATATTAAGTATTGTCTCTAGTATACGCAAGTAGTACACATTTAACTACCTTCTAAAAGTTTCAAACGCGAAGTATATTTAATATTATTATGATAATGAATATCCTTATTTGCAAACCAATAAAAGTATCTTAAACAGTGAAGTGTATAATGATATTTACAGTTTCCTTATTAAAAAATCTTAAATTATTTTACATTATATATCTTATATCATTAAACTATTTTAAAACTATTAATTATTTATATAAATGTATATATGTTACTAGTTAGGATTTTTATATTTGCATTAATTAAATCATTGGGTTCGCTTGTCTTACGACATAGGCCTCCTCCAAGTATTTCCACAATGTCTTACAACGAGCTGTTCTTCGTCAAATAGCGTCCATGCTGCATGTTCCAAGTCGTATTCGCATCTGGTTACTGGTCTCCCTCTATGCCTTTTCCCTTCTCGTGGGTACCAGTTGATTATGTCGTTCGTCCATTTTTCAGTTTTTCTCATGAATTTTCCGGTCCATCGCCACTTTTATGTTTTTATGTTTAGCATGCTTCTATCCATGCCTTGGCATACTTTCAACCTTTCTACGTTTTACTTAGTTAGGGACCAGGTTTAGCATCCGTAAGACAGACAAGGCATTATACACGAATTAAATACCTTACTTTTTAATGTCTGAGGTATATTTTTGTTTTTCATTATACTTTTTAAAGACCAGTATCTTCTCCATGTGCTCGCTAGCCTGTGCTGGATTTCTTTATTCATTTGATTTAACGGTGATATAATTTGACCAAGATACGTGTACTCTTCCAATATTATTATTATTACGAATTAACTCATTATTACTTATCTTTTTATTTATTTTAACCTTTCGGATGCTTTCTGCAGCCGAGGTCACAGGAGGACCCGTCGCAACATCGGATAAACTATACTAGTTCGCGTATAATTTCGCGTTTTAAACCGTTAATTTAAATTTATAAAAACATTTAAAATTGACGTGTTTTACTAAATACTATTGTGTACTATAATCATTTACTGACATGAATTTATAATATTCTTAACCGATGTTCTAAGATATTTAAACATTTTCTATTTATAATCTGAACTTTTAAAGATAAAGACGCGCAAAAGTAAATACGTCAAACCTCACATGTAACACACATAGGTGTACAGATGTTGAACGCATTTCAATTTGTCAAATTAAATACACATGTGATTTTTGATTGAATGAATGTTTTGAGTTTATTTACCCGCTCGCAGGCACGAAAATACTTTATAACTCGAACCACTTAGAAGTTGTTACCGAATTTGGATTCATGGTGTTTCGCCTCGTTATTTCCCTAAGTTTAGCGAGTTTATCTAATGAATATTCTACAAGTTTTTATCATATTACAATTAATAAAGGCGTCAGACTCCGAAATCTGCGCAGCGAGTTCAAAGATGAATGTTTAATGATTGTGTTAGTGACTTACGATGGAAATATTTAGATCAAATCGCTTATTCTAAATAAATTAAAGATGATAATTTTCAGTTAAGCTAGCAACTTGCGGGTCTTTTTTAATGATAGAGTAGGACAAATAAGCATAGGGTCGGTGGGGTGAAACCCAGCCATATAACATCTAAATAAACGCGCTGTTGACCTATTTTGGGTTTGGATATTCGGAAATTCATAGATTGATTCAAACTTCACAGGTTCTCTGTGCGGATTCTCCGGACGGAATTTCGATATTTGCACCACTTATTTAATATCCAGATTTTCAAACGCAAGTTCAACATACTTCAGGAAAATTATAAATCGATTATAAAACTGTAAGACCCAGTGGGGATCGAATCCTCGACCCGTTGATTATTAGCCTTTATTAGTGGTGATTCTCTCTTCTCGCACGTGAAGTGATGGCTTCGAATCCCGCAAAATATACATTCTAAAAGTTTGTAGCATAAGTTGGCTAGAAAATAAAACTACAATAAGTAAAATACAGACACTTCGTTGTTTGTAATAATATTTCTTTGAATGTTCATAGTAAAAACCTCTTTTTTCTTAATCGAAAATAGACCTAATTCCATTCTAAAACATAGGGACTATTTTCGTTTACCGTGTGCAGTTTACCATATTATTGTCTCAGTTGGTTGTATCATACACAGTACTAATCCCGGAACAAATCTCAATAAGAGCGCGTGGCTGTAATCCCACCCGCCGCGCGCCCCGCACACCCGATTGGCTTTATTAAGGTGTAGCAGACCGCTACAATTATTATTTGTCCCTTGTTTGTGGTAGATGTCGTGTCTATGTCCGCTGGATTCACGTAATTAAGCTTTCGGATCTCCTCCTAATGTTATTTGACTTGTTTTCTCTTATTAATTTATAACCTTCTCGATCATTGTGTACACTTACGATATAAACTTATATAGAGATAACGTTACTTTGTTGCTATAATATATAATTAATAACTCTTCACGTTAATAGCGTTTAATACGAAATATGTGTGTGTGAGAAATCCAGTTTCCCCTCGTGAGGCATGGGACGTACACATTTCTGTATCCGTTCACTGATAGATTTTTATGAAAGGCAAGTAGTTGATCAAACATCTGTGTCCTGCCCGACCGAAACAAACTATTTCCCCGGAATTCGAACCTAGGACCTCTCGCGCTTTACACACTGCTAGGCAACACGTTTAACGATTTTTTAATTTGAATACATAATTGTTACATCTCATTAGTTTATATTAATTGTTTAATACTCCCTCCTAGGTTCCTACTAGTTTCGGAACATAGTCTCGTTCGGAGGTGACACAGTAGTCTGTTCAACTGCGTTCTTTGTCTTTGCTGATCAATTCTAGAGACAGACATTGTGCAAGCCCCACGTCCTATATAAGGAAAACAGCATATAGCTTTAGACGTTGTCTATGTAATCTTGATAAAAATACGTCACGTATATGCTTTATATAATTTAATAATTTTTTATTTCAATCTCATATGTATAATGTTTACGATTTTATTCTCTCCATATTAATTTTTGAGAAATGCATTACAATAATAAAAACACTTAATTAATTAAGTTTAACAAGCATTTCAAAAGCTAATTTTTTCGTTGAAATATTACATCCGCGCTCCGAGACAGCACGTTAAACGCGGGTACTTAGCGTTATTGAAATTCAGATTATAATTTACGTCTTTTTAACGTGAAATGTCTCTACGAGTGTTAAAGCACGTCGAAATGAAAGAGCGTAAATTGCGGATGCATTCAAGTTTGACAGAACACAGCTGAAGGAGCTCGCAGATTTAAGATATCATATTATACCGTAATCGGATGGGCGGGGAGGCGTCTCTCTTAAATTTACATTGCGGAAGCGGCGAACGCAACCTTTTTACTTGCCAACGAAACGCGGATTAGGGAATTTTAATTTACAACCACAACTCCCTCAATAATCTTGTGTATGCCCATGGTTTTGAATATTCCATGAAGTAATTGCGCATTCTGTTCGAATTTTAAATTAAACGTACTCGTTAACAACTTTCAGACACAAACACACACATGTGATTTTATATTCAATCAATTGTGTTATATATCATTTAAACATAATTATTTGATAACTTTAATATTTTTCACATGTTAGAGCAGCACGGAACAGTGTGGGTGCCAAGTCAAGACCTAAATCTCAGTTCAATTTATAATCGATTTGTAATTATTTGAATTATTTACATTTGACGAACTCGTTAGTTAAATGGTAGCAGTGTATTGCTAATGGTAACCGGGTGGTGGATTCGATTCCTATCGTTGAATTTCGTTTACATTTTAGATGGGTTGTCAGAGTATAAATAGTCCATCCAGTTCACGAATAATCGTCAACTGATAAAAAAGGCGTAAAATTTACTTGCGTCTCGGTATCAGTAGATATAGGTCGGCAGCGCATTTTGTTGAGATGTGGCTAGGGTACTTCACCTGCCATCAAGGGAACCCTATGCTTGTCCTCCTCTATAATAAAAACTCAATTGTCAAATGACAGATTATATAAATCAAAAACTTATGATAGAATTCTGTAGAGCAACATTCGACACGATGTGGACGTAAGTTTGATTTTTGCCCGTGCCTTTTTTTATTTAATCCCAATTTTTTTCATTCTAAAAATAAATGCTAATATTTGTTTGTTCATACTCTGCCTACTAATCTTGTTTAGAGAGCCCTTCAGTGGGATCCGAGGGAATTTTTATAAATATTAAAAAAAAATCATAACCGAATCAGATTAATTCAATTCTCAAAACATCCCTGTCTCTTGTTTACGCAAAATTAACTAATTCGGTTTCACAATTGAAACAACCATTCTTTCATTTTTAATTCGCGCTGCCATTATTACCGAAAGAGTACTTTTTTCTTATTCAAAAGTTAATTACACGAACCTCCAATTTGCCGTAAGCCTTTTATGCGTTCCATTTTAATGTTTTTAATGGCAGCTTGAAAGAAAATATGAGCTCTAAAAGAACATTTAACTATGCATGAGGAGACATCCTGTTATTTTTCATTTATGGTATGGCGTTGAACAGTTTCTATATTTTATAAACGCCTTAGGACCAAACAGGAAGTCAAAAAAAAAACTGTTTACAATAAACATGTTATGTATTAATAATGTAACTAGAAATATCAATACCAAACTAACTTTTCGCTCCATCGTAGTTCTGGGTGCTGTGAGGTGTTGACCACTAGACTAACGAGGAAGTTAAGCTATATACGTAAGCTAGCTAGCTAAGTATAAGGTACCATCTAGATATTGAAGAAACCCAATCTCCTTCAAACCACTTTCCATCAATCACTTTCAAACACACCCAAATCAACTCACACATACACACATTCTTATACACACCAACACTCATACTTGAACAAGAAAATGTTAAATTTAATGATACGGTAGAGCTGGAAACACAGATATTATTTACTTAAAAGGGTTTTATTTTTTCATACGAAATGACGCGAAGTTTAAACTGCCAGAAGTAAATATGACCATGAACATTTATTCAAGTATATATTAAGGTGAAATTGCATGAAAGTTGTTTGCCCGCGTATCCGCGAACTACATTAAATAGATGCGGTGCACCTGAGACGGGCCACGGCAAACTTGAAGAGTTGGATCATATCGTTCCCACATTGGGCGCCAATTTCACCTTTGATGTTGGCAAGATTACCTGTCGTGAAATCCTTTTGACATCTCACATTCGAGTACCTCAGATCTCGGATACTTCAACTATTTAACTCTTGGCAACTGGAGTGAGCTGAGTAACGATAGTTTTTAGGTGTAATTTAATGCTGTATCTGTCTAAATGCCTTTGAATAAACAATGTGGGTCAGGTAGGGAAGTACCCAAGTACTCTGTGGCTATAGTGCTCCCAGGGGATACATTCCCGATGTCTTCCTGCATCCTAATGTATCTTGCTAATAATAAAATCATTAATATTTAATAGAGTGGTCGTGTGTATATTTGAAGTACCGTTGGTGATAGAGAATTGTCGGTTTGTGTACATAAGACTTTCAATCTAGATGGTATAGGGTTTGATCCTCTATTTTGAATAAATGTCTAGTAATCTTGTTATAAGTGACAGAAACATGGTGAAAAAACCAATACCCAACCCCACCTTCCGGACATATCCACATTTTTTTTTAATATAGTGTCTCCATGTGGACTACCCCCCATATGATTCTATCTCCTCCGTAGGTTAATACTTAAACGCATTAAGCGAGAGATGTCCTGGGATCTATTCCGGGAACATCTCTCGCTTAAGAAAACAGACATAAATGTTTCTGCTCATAGGGGAGATGTGTTTCACACTATTATAATCTTGTTGTACATTTTAAATGATTAAACGGTTTAAAACGCAAAGTATATACGTTAAGATTTAACTTTTACAACGGCCCACGTTTCGGTTGCTTTGCAGCAGCTGTGGTCATAGGGGGGCGTTCAAAGTGTTTTATTTAAATAAGTAATACCTTCTTACGGACAATGTTTAAATTCTAAATGACTAACTTTATTTACAGATTCATTTCAAGCCTTAATCCAGTATCCGGACACCGGATCAGCTCAAATGGCTAAAACGGTGAGTACTGCAAACTTCTCTGTTTTTATTAACTGTTTGTGAAGTAAAGCTATAAAACAAAGTTCCTATTGCCTCACGTTTCATTCAACTTAATGACTCGCTTTCGAACTATCTGGAAATGAAGTGACTTCGCCTTAACTGCACTTCGGCGTGGACCATCGAAGACGCTACTATTGTTTCTATTGTATCGCTGTTGCGAGATTTTTCTCAAATATTCTATTTATTTATAAATTAACTGACACACGCTAAATTAATAAGATATGATTAGACAATATAAACAATGTTAAATTTGTTTCGGATTTAAAAAAATAGTGGCATGGTGGTTCGTCAACAATATCCATGCTCACCACCGTCTGAGCTACAATGGTTCGCTCGTCCAAATTCAACCGGTTCAAAGCATTTACATTCACGCGTTAATTGTTAGATTCTAGTTAGGTTTTACTAGTCTAAAATAGAGTAAAAATACTTAAAAACTAATATAGCAAAATTTCATCAAAATAATAGGGACGTAGACAATCAAAAATAAATATATAATAATTTAAATGAAAATCGGAAGTTTCTGCTAAAGAAATACAGATTATGACAATGATTCTCCTAAATTTTATTGATATTTAACAATAGATTTTACGAAACGAGGAACATTAATAAATAACTTTTCAGGTATCTTAATTGCATTGCCCTCACGAAGGTCTATAGCACTTATAAAACTTAGTGCAGTTAAAAAATTAACATACGCTCTAACAGTTTACTAAACTCCAAGAAGCCATCATTAGGTCACAGTAATACCATGTTTCCGGGATTATAAAAGCATATTTTTGGGACTTTTTAAAGATTAAAAAAATATTATGTTAATATTTGTTAAACCTTACCTATTTATAATATCGAATCAAATCATTTGTTCCAAATACAAAAATAAAACAAAACACTTGCTTTTGTTGTACCTGGAAGAAGGCACAACGCCGATTTTCAGTGATGCCCCATGTTTGACATTTGAAGTAAAACAGTACATATAAACCAATAATTCAACTAATTGAACCCTTTAGCAAATATTGTCAACATCCCTATTTCCCAGATAGTATTAGCGACATCGTAGAGCTATCGCCAGCTCAACAATAGTCCGCAGCGGTCGTTGTCGAATGGGACATCATTTTTCTCGAGCAAACTTTTCCCATTCCCTATTCATTTGCGTTAGAAGTTGCCCGTGCCGCCTACTGCAACGACTGTTTTAACTTTATTTCTGATGCAGCGTTCAGGGCAAATTAAATTTCGTTTTGCGGCTTCCGCAGGCTTCACGGGTATAATAATTATTATTGAGCCTTTTTCAACCCGACTTTTGTTAAGCGCGAGTTATTTAATACGATTGTAACGTGGTATTGTTTTTTAGGATTCCGTATGTAAAAATTCTACCAACTATGATACTTATTGACGGTTCTGAATTAAATTATTTAGTAGGTTGAAAAAAATTACGACACGGGCAGGAATTGAACCGGCATCTACAGCGTCCCGTGCTATTGCTCTAACCAATTGAGCTACCGTGTCCTGCACGTCGTCGTCCATTTTTCCTCGATACACATATCGCGCAATGTAACTTCGACCTAAAATCGATTTTTAATTTATACATTTCAGACCATGTTACTTATATACTCCCTCGGATCAGATGTCCAGTTTGTTCTTTTTGTTGGGTTTTTTCCCCGGTTGGGGTTTTCCCCCCCCCCCCGTTTTTTTCCCCCCCCCCGCGGCGCCTCCCCCCCCCCCGGGGGGGCGGGGGGTGGGTTTTGTGGGGGGGGGGGTTGTGTTTTGGGGGGGGGGGGGTTTTTTTTTTTTTTTTTTTTTTTTTTTTTTTTTTTTTTTTTTTTTAAGTCAAATATTATGTATTTTAGTTGCCGCTATAAGAACAAAATAAAATAAATAATAACTAAATCAATTTTGACTAAACACTATACATTATGAAATTGTTATACCTACAAGTATCGTGTTGTGTGTGAACATGAGTTTCTACAGAGATATGTATTTAAATAAAATACAATCTTACTAATCAAATCAAAGCATTCTCTAGTGAACGTAACAATTACATTAATACGATTAACGATGACAAAGCACTCTATACATAATAGCAGACATGTAAAATCCGTATTTCATATATTCGAAACAGCCAGCGTTTCGTATACATAAAACCATTCGCTGAATACGACTAAAGCGTAAATGCCTCTTGAATATTTCAGAAATAACATTGTGAGTTAATTACATTGAAATTTAATATTTAATTGTAGGTAACATTAGGTAGCTTATAAGTTGGCCGACAAATTAAAGCTCTGAAGCGGGGAAACCCTTCGCGAAAATTGAGATATCACTCGGGAAGCGGAATGCTGAAAACATAGTAACGCTAAGTCCTATCTGACGCGATTGAAGTTCCGCTATAAACCGTACTATGCGGGAGTAGTTCTTTTTTTAAAAATGGAACTCGTCGGTTAGCAATCATTATCTGTTTTGTAAAAAATTGAATAATCTGTTGTGTTCTTGTAGTTATCAATTCATGTATTTATAACTAGAGACCTGCCCCGGCTTTGCTCAAGTGCAATGCTGATACTAAATATACTACAGAAAAACTGAACATTACACATAAAAACCTTCCCCTTGAATCACTCTATCTAAAAAAGTGTATGCCACGGGCAGGAATTGAACCGGAATCCACATCGTTCCAGGTTGTTGCTCTAACCAATTAAGTTACAGTTAAGTGTTAAAAATGTACTTGCGAAATACAGACAATACTTAGTTTGTTGTATAAACGTATTAGCAGGCGTATAAGAGTCGCGGTAATAAGTCTACACTCGTTAAGAGATCCGACGTCGTAACACCGCTCGCTACGACTAACGAGCGTACAATGTCGGTACACGCTTATTTTATTACATTCTTTATCTTTAAATCTGAAACTTCAACTTTATTGCTCTCAAATTCTCCTCAGTGTTTGTAGCTTATATTTACATGGGAAGTATTCGTTCCTCACTGCATTTTTCAAGCAATTTCCTCAGCTAAATGCATCTACTGGAATTCAGATCTTACTTTTCACATCTCCTTTGATCTATTGTTTGTTAATATTGATGCTTACGAGATTGTTTAATAGACATTTGACTTGCACATAACGCTGTAGATGCCGGTTAAAGTCTTGCCCGTGTCTCTTTTTCTCTAAACAGATTATATAATCAAATTCTAATTGATATTATGTGAATTATATGTGAAAAATTGTTATGTTTTCAAACGTAAGAGATGTGTTCGTCTGTCATAAAGTGTAAATATGGAAGCAGAATATACAATTAATTTAAAATATAATATAATTAATAAATAAAACTGTGGAGCCCTAATACCCCGTCCCCCCACCCTACTTACCGCACACACGCCACAAACGGAGCGTTCGTTCGGCCGCGGATTTTTCTAAAAATGAAATTGAAACGTCCCGCAAGGTAAGTGGCAGCAGAAGTAAGAGGTACAAAGTGAAGTGAAGCCGGATAGTGCTCCAACCACAAAGGGCAGAGTCGGATGTTGAGCGCTGAAATCCCCCGATCCCCGACTATGATCCTTGACATAAATCTCTAACCTCGCCATCAAATCTTTTCAGAGGGCGGCTTACATGGAGACACGAAATGTAAGCTCTTAATGTGCTCAATTCTTGTACCTACACGCCGCAGCTCGCGTAAACATGCCCCGAGTCGTAAATATACCTATTTCACTCGAAACCCTATTTACCGATGTACCTATAAACTACGTCACCTCGTGATCTTGGACTTTTCTTATTGCGGTTTCAGGTATTTTGCACTGCACGAATGAAGGACGAAAATGCCGTTAGTTTATACGTAAACATAACCCAATAACGTACACAAAAAAAAAGAACGAAAAATTTACTTATTGTGGTAGCCTTAAATACAAATTAAACATTATTTTTATGCACAACATCTCACACAATACTCTTTATATATCCATTAATTTCGTCACCTCTAGCAAAGTTGATTTGTTTTATTTATTCAGGTTTTAGTTAGTAATATAGAAGAAATATCGGTTGGTGTATTACCACGTTGAAAAAGCTAATAAAATTACATACCGAATCACATATTTTAAGCTAAGTAAGTTTTAGGATCATTTCTAAATCCTACCTCCTTTTTATAATTTACAAATCAAATCAAAAATCATTTATTCATGTAGGTAGCTTCTATACTTATGAATGTCAAAACAGGTAAAAATTTTAAACTCTAAACTTACAGTTACTACCAGTTCCCAAGTTAGGGCGTAGAACGAACGAGAAGAACTGGCAAGAAACTAGCCGCCACTCCTTTTAATTGCCAAGTTTTTATTACATTTCCTTATATTCCTTACGCACTCATTGTGTACATTTCTTCCTTGATAGAGCGGGTTCCTCCATACCCCAAGCATTTTTACAGATATAAAACACAGCGTAGCTATCACGCAGTTGACTGTTACAACTTGCTCAAGTATTATGAGTTTGGTAGAATAAAGAGAGAAGTCTGTTTCTTTAATTTAACGGATATTTAAATAGTTTTGAAATTATTAATAACAAAAATGACTGTTTCCCTTCTTTCTATTTCTTAAGGTACCATCAAACCAAAAAGATTTTAATGTAAATCTTGAAATTAAACTACATGTAATTTCAACTTTAATGTAATTGACAGATGTAAAACTAACCTATTTCAAACAGCATGATCCCAAAATAGCTTTTTCACATCAATGTACCTGTTCAAAATTTCACATTCCATCCGATAAAACGTATCGCTTTTAAAATAGTCCACACGACACTCATATGCAAATATTAGCGAGGCCCAGAGCGCTGTAATAAGCCATTTGTAGCACGTAGAGTAATCAAAGCATTGCTACTCCATCAATAAGCGATGATTGATTGTGATTCACTGAAATACGGACTCAGAACCGCCCAATGGCGCCAGTAATCCATAACTATGTCGGGTGACGATGTCGTTAGTGATCATTCACACGATGGCTTCCTATGGCACACGTTCCACCTGGCACGGGAAATGCATTTTATTTCTATTGTAACATCTATTGAAAGTGCTCTTTGGAGTTAGACGTGAGAGCAACACGTGGTTGTTCTTTTTAGAAATAACTTCTTGTAGGAGTTCTAGTAAGGTTAGTAATATTAGACAGCTTAATATAGGCTAGTTAAGCTATCTCACTTTTAATTTTTAAAGACACAGTCTTATACTCATACAATTGCCAATAATCGTTGATCTAGACGTAATTGTCCTAAAATATACTTACATAAATAGAGACATAAAACAAAGATTGATTTATGAATGAACCTCGCAAAACTTTCTAAAACTATTAATTTATAATTAAATGTATTATAATGTTGCAAATTATAAATTTTAACTAACCATTTATTAATTAGAAAGTATGCAAAAAATATAATAAACGTGTTTCTTTGTTTTTCCTAAGTTAGCGGTGAATCCTACTCAAAGTTTAAACGTAATTAAAATTTCGTCTGTATCTTATAGAATCTAAAAAGAACTTCCTTGTTTCTAAATATATTCTAATAGTCCTACTACATTAATTGTACCTTCGAACGGCCCCAATAGATGGCATGATTAATTAAGGTAACGACTAAAATGAAACCGCCGCTTTCCTTAATAAAATATTAACGAATATAGCCTAAATTAAATATGATATAACCTCAAGTTTATTTTATGCTCCATAAAGTGAAATCCGAGGCAGCTTTTATGGACTCGAGGTGCGCTTTTGTTTACATTTTAAAATTGCACTTTACCGCGTCTACCCTGGCCTCGTAGTGTCGCTGTCAACCGGCTATTCAAACGATGTATGTGTCGAAAATATTTTACACCTCATATCGTTACGCGTACCTGTATTTTAAGCGAGTATACATTCAAATAAAACACTTTGACAGACGACCTTTGTTTCTACAAATACCAAATAGGATGAAACAGATGACGCTAGCGTAGCAGTTTTTACTTTGACATTAGGGACATCATCTTCAGTGCCCCGCGACCACGGTTGCTACAAATCATACGAAACGTTGGCCCGCTATAAAAATACTTTAATAACCGGTTAATTAATATATTTCGCGTTCTAAACCATTGTGTTTTATTTAGGTACACTCTCATATTGTTTTTCACAGCAAACCAAAATGTTTTTCTTAAACAGTTGTCCAGTACAAAAATGCCTAAATTCAAATATAAATGATTAAAAACTATGATATAACATAGCTACATGTCTAATCGCTTCTTTTAAATAGATTTCTCAATTACATTAACATATGTAAATTATGAATATTGGTTGTAATATGTATTTCTAAATAAAGCTATGCAAATTATTGATGATATGTTTTGCGTGTAATGTCTGTGTAATTATAATAAACAAGTAATACATTATTTATGTTACGTACACTTAAACACATTCTACTTGAAATTCAAACTGAAGAAAATTTAATATATTTAAATTTAAACACACGCAACGTTTTTAAATAAATTTCTTCGTTATAAAATCACGACCGCAAAAGCTAGCAGATAAACAATTTTACGTTTCATTTATCTCTTTAATAAACTGTTAATTCTACTTTTTATGTATATTCGATGCAGTGAAAAGTGAATGCAAAGATATTTCATTCAGTTAACGACGCTCGTCACTAACAGAGAATCCAAGACTCGCTTCATTAAAGGATTGCACTATGCTAATGGCTTGCCAAAATGTGGCCACTTGTTTCTACTATTGGAAAAGCGTATTGTATTCATTATTAAAGCTATCTTATCTCATACTAGCTGTAGGAACCGCGTAGAATAGTTATTTGAGCCCTCCTCTGCATCTTTATTTTAAGCTATTGACGAGTTGCGATTGATGGAATACGACATCGGTCGGGTCCCGTCGTTCTAGCGAGTTAATCTTAAAATATTTTTTTAGATCATTTAAAGAGGAATCATTCTTTAATACATATTTTTTGTATATCTTGAATCGTTTTCGGAGCATACGCATAGGAAACCCACAGAGATAAATAATTTTACCCGTTGTTTTTCACATTTACCGCTGATTCTTTGCTCTAATCAGTCACAGCGCGGTGTTTTATAGCCTATATATAGCCTTCTTCGATAAAGGTTCTAACCAACACAAAAAAAAATTTTCAATTTGAAGTAGTTGTTCCTGAGATTAGCGCAATCAAACTAACAAACTCTTCAGCATTATATATTAGCATAGTTCCAATTCGATTTTTAATTAGATGCTATAACTATTAGGAACCGTAACTCTAAACTATTTTAGCAAATATAAGTGATATTTCTTGGTGGATGTGTTGTCGGCTCATTTGTCTTTGCACATTCGAAAACTGAAACTTTTCCAGTACTAGACAATAGATTACCGACACTTTTATACTTTAGAAAAGTGAAAAAATGATATACAAACATGTTAAACTCGGTGGGAATCAAACCCGTTGCTATCATAGGATTGACAAGTGTCTTAACAGTATAAGAAGTATAGTTTGACAGTGCATTTTAGTTCAGATATTATAGGGCAGACTTTTTACATATTTTTAAGTTACTTCCATGCTATCAAGATTGTTTATAACTTGAATCTATTTTTAAGTGCTAGAAGTTAAACTTACATGTTTAATTCTGTAGCAAGACGTATGCGATCTTAACGATTCACGGATGAACAATTCAGAGCGCGATCAAGTTTAAAATCTGACTTCATAACTCGCTATAAATGTCACAGTGTCTGTACTTTTAGATAATAATATATTTAAACATAGTCTGTAGTTTACTAGAGTTTTTTTTTATTAAAGAGTAAGACAGACGTATAGGGTTCATTTGACATGGCACAGGAGACATAATTGTTAGATCCTAGCAATGCTTTAAGTGCCTCTCGAGAGGTCTTGGATTCGAATCCCAAAAAAACAATCGACAATGTCGTATCCTGTGCCATGATCCATGTCGAACAGGGCATAGGAGTCTAATCAACTACTTGCCTATAATTCAATCAGTAAAACGCACATAACAATATGTCCGCCCCACCCCCCAACGGAAACAAAAACATATTTTGATATCCGAACGAAAAGTAGCGGGACGCTTAACTACGTGGACATCCTCAATTAGGTTAGGTACACATTCGCGGAACCGAACAAACCATTTTCGGTCGATTGGACAATGTAATTAATACTCAGGGTTACCCTTAATTGCAGGCGACAAAACCGACAGCGTTCGACATTGTTATCAAATACCACTCCTTGCCATTACTTAGCAACAGAAATGATTAGTCCAAAGACAAAATGTGTACAGTGACATGAATAATGAAGTCTTCGACTTTCAGTAGAGCAAATTGGTATTGTCTATGAACAATATTGTTGTTCACAACATAATAGCATTGTTTAACACGCACGCCCGAATACGGGTCGTGTTAAATTCAAACGCCCGTACGGTACAAAAACGTGGTTTATACGCCGTTTCATTACTGAAGTTTTAATATTCGAAACGACCTCAATGTAGTACGAAACAATAGTTAAACAATGTTTGACACGTAACGAGGTAGTGGAGAGTTGGGGCTTTGTTGATAGTCTGTTGTGACCTAAACCGGGGTGCGCGATAGATCGTGCAATTTTAATCGTAGCACGGACTTTGTCGGTATTAAACCCGGCGCTGCACCATTTCATACTTGCTTGCTTATAGATATTACAGAAACGAGATTATTCAAATAAAACACTTTTACGTCCCGAAACACGGTTGCTTACAATACATGACAAACGTTGGGCCGTAGTTAAAATAAATTGTAAGTCAGTCAACTAATAATATTTCGCGTTTAAATCAATCGTGTTTTCACCGATAGCAATGTATGATGTACTAATCATCAACGGGTCGATGATTATCTCTGTATATATGTTTATTTTCTGAAACATTTTAGACTTCGTCTGAAAATTTCTTTGTTAAATGGGTACAAGAAATATGATCGAACCAAAGCCAAAATAGGCCGACAGCGCATCTTATTTAGACATTTTATGGCTGCAATATTTCACCTTCTAATGAACCACATGCGTGTCTGTCGTGTCGATAATAAATGTATAAAAATCGTGTAGTGTAAATTCAAATTCTAGCTTCGGTTCTTTTCTAGACTAAAGTTGACAGTGCATCTTAATTAGGCTTTATATTAGGTATTCGCTTAACCGTCTCTATACCCTGGCTACAAAAGTCATAAATCCGACAATTTAATCGGACCTGTAATCAAAAGTTTAAAGTTCTGTATAGTCCAACACACAAATCAAATAAATGAACGGTGAATTGTGTCCACTGTCGTCTTTGTGCTTTTGTTTGTATTTAAAAGCTTTTAATTGTATTTATTTCGAGTGCGGGACCGGGTCTCGATCGTCCCGTAAGTGCTCTCAGTGGGCAATAGGGGGTATTTCTGTTTGCACTGTTGCCTGCATTGTTGATCCCGATAAAAATATTATTTTGAAATGAACCATTCTTGCCAGTTCTCCTCGTCCGTTCTACCGCTATAATTGAAGAACTGGTTGTAAATTTGAATCTTTTGGTTTTTTTTTATTTATTGTAGTGTGTACGAAATCCCTTTTTCCCCCACGTGGGGCATGGGGCGAATACATTTTTGTGACCGTTTCACTGATCCGTTCTTTAACTGAGCAGTTCTTTATCAGACTCTGAGCACTGCCCGACTAAAACATTTTTTTTGTTTCCCTTTGATTCGAACCCAAGACCTAACGCGCTTAACGCTTATGCAATACGTTTAACCATTTGGCTATAGAGGCGGTCCTTCATTATAGTGACTTTGCTTAATTAAAATGTACCTACATAACCAAATTCTTTTTTACGTTTCTCCGAGAGGTACATCTGACGTTCGTTCGTAATGTGGGTAGTTCCATTCTTAAATGTGTTTTTAAAATTTATTACATGCGTCATCGACAATTGTGTATATTATTATAGCCTTTATAAAAGGTCCGTGTCCCAGCTGTGGGATAAAGGATTATTAGACCAACAATTGTTAATATAAAATATTTTTTATTTCATATAAATGGTATGCTAATTTGCAGACCAAGACGAAATTGTATATCTGGTCCACCGTAGAAAACCTTCAGAATTATCAACCGGGGGTGGTTTGAGGCGGACCGCACTTAATCCTTCTCAAAGAAGGCTTTGCTTAAACGAGTTCTAACGAGCTAAAGATAAAACAATTACTGGCGACGTGATTAAGAGTTACTGAGGACACTTGTTACGTCTTACTATGACGGAACGATCCTTCATTTCTTCTAATATGACAATTTATAGACTTCTATTCATTGTAAAAAAAAATGTTAGTTGGTACTGCTAAACATCGAACCATGGACCTCGTTGTCTGCGTAAATCGTATTAACTACACGACTAAATGGGCTGATGTAATAAACATAAAATAGATAAACCAACTCCAGATTTGAACCTTGAACCAAGTCGAGCGTGTTACTAGACCAATACAAAGGATAAACAAAAAAATTATGCGCACGCGCAGATAACTGCGTTAAACGTATTTACTATACGACAAAATATGCTGTTAGTTAACATCATAACTAAATATCGTGATTCGACGCCTAAATCATCTGCCGAAGCGTGTTAAACACTTGACCAATACAAAGTATAAACAAAAAAGTACTGCGTATGCGTCGATTGTGCTTGCCTATACAGAGATGCACAGAATGAGGGCGAAACAAAACACTATCACTTGATAATCATTTTCCAATAACGTATTAATGGCCCACCCTCGCCGCAATCAGAATGTGTCTACAAAAACAATTACGCATCAAAGCGTCCTCCGCCGCTTTCTTATATGCTTTTCACATTTCCATATAAGTTGAGGTATAAGCGAACCAATCTATTCACGTCTACACATCAGGGGGTCCACATTTGCATATAGAGCAGAAATTTATTAAATCTACAGCCAATATCCAGCTTTCCGACATTGAACTCTCACTTATTCATTGCGTTTCTGAAAATTTCATTTGATTGTGAGAGGTATTCGATGTAGCCTCGTCTCATTGTAAAACATTCAGTACGTTTTTGTTTTAAAATTCCCTTTCTCCCACTTCTCGCTAAGTAATTCGCGATACAGATTTCTTTTTCTTAGAATCTATCTTGTTGACGTCACGGCGGAGATAATAAATAAGTAAACAATTTAAATCCTTCCGAAGGGAAGCTTTTAACAATACATTTTAACTCCCGTCCCTTAACCTCTGAAAGCGAATGCGAAAATTATTTAATGCTGTATATATTTACTATGCACCATCTTGAAGAGTATATAAAAATAAAACAAATATGCATAAAATCATTGCATAACAATTATCGAAAATTCAATAAGTCGATTTTTAATATTTGAACTTAAACCGACATCCACATCGTTCCGTGGTTCAATTTGTCGCTGCTGCTCTAACCAATTGAGCTAGCGTGTCTTACACGTCATCGTCGAATTTTTTCAACCCTTTTAAATAAAACACTTTAACGGTTTAAAACGCGATATTTTTTTTTAATTATTTTGGACCCCGGCTGCTGCAAAGCATCCGAAACGTCGGGCCGAAGTTAAAAATAATTTCCAAATAAGTTTAACTAATATATCGCGTTTTAAACTGTTTAAGTGTTTTATTTAAATGTGTACTACTCGCGTAAACTATAGACAATACTTAAAACTCTTACTTGCGTATTACGATTCAATTTCTTATGCTACACATGCTATTTCTTACAGCTTTAGCAAATTAGCCCATTCAAGTCATACCCGTGTCGTATTGTTTTTAAATCTACTTTCGATTTTTAAATCATAATATAGTGCCATCATGTGCAATAATGTGTGAGAAATATTTCAAGTTTACAAAAGTGTTTCGTATCTTTCATTTTTATCAAAGAAGAAAACCGTACGGTTAATTGGTGCGGTATAGGTCGTAGTGGACAGTGGACACAAGCCGCGGGCAACCGGAGGTCAGCCACGGTCTCCTAATGAAACGACTTCAGAGGAAACGCCCGGGGCACAATTATTGAACCGTTTGAATTAAAGAAGCAAACCGTTCCTCTGAGAGTGCAATAAAAATTCAACTGCGACATCGATACTTTGTCGCAATTTTAATTGCTCAAATACTTTAATAGCTCCGCTGTTAACCGCAAAGTAATTTCACCGCTGCTGCCACTATTTCTAGAACTTTTAACTGCCTCTTTGGTCTAGTGGCAAACGTAACCGACTGCAGCTCGTGACCTGCCTAAACGTTCTGGCTTTCACATCCTGGACCTGGGTAGTTCAAAAATGGAACTAAAAATCGAGAATTTAAAAACAAATATAACCAAGCAAGGAGTTTATAAACAGTGCCATTGTCTCTGTCTCTAACGGCGCTCAATAACCACGATACCTTGGAGGGTATCTTCACAAATTTACTGACGGTAATTATTACGGCCCACGCAGCGGGATGGGTCGGTAAACTTCAAGCTTTTTGAAAGAGAGTTAACCTTACTGCGGCATTAGTAGTTTAGCTACCTAGTGATGTTTAGCTACCTGGTACTCAACAACGTAACCGACCTTGTCAAAGCGTTATTTTACATCAAAAAATATCTTTATCACTTTTTGCGTTGGTCCAAAACAAATCCCAACTAACATCAGAAGCTACGGTATATATTTAAATAAAACTCTTTCAACGCATTAAAACTTCAAATATATTATGATATCTATTTACATATTTTTTTTCTTAACTTTACAAGTAAATAAATAATAACTTATAAATATCCAATAAGCGGATACGCAGTAGTAATCGAAAAGTTGTCAGGCCCTTTTTCACTCAATGGAAAATATATCGTGTATACTCTGTGGACGTCGCGAGAATAAAGCTCGCAGGAATGGGTTGAGTGCTGTTGCATTTTAATTAATTCCCTTTTCTATCGCGATGCGCCGTTATCAGCCTCCCGCAGGCGTCCGGGACAAACAAATTTCCCAACGTAACCATTTTGACACGGTCACGTTGGAATTTTTCTTCTTTGCAATCGATACTCTGTTGATACACGAACGCTTTTTGTTACTCGAATCGAGAAGTTTTATAACCAATATAGAAGTATGCTAACCAAATTATTACAGCTTTATAAGTCCCTTGTAAATCTATTTTAGATTTAACAAATAATAATAAAATGTCAATTCTCGTTTCACATCGTGGGGCATGGGGCAAACACATTTCTATGTCCGTTTCTGTCCGTACTGATTTGAAACCACGACCTCTCCCGTTTCTCAATGCTTGATGTCATTTAATCATTTAGCTATAGAGTCTCCTAAATTCTATTTGTCTATTTATATTAATATAGATATAGATAATAAAAAAAGAGTCACAAAAGATACATTACGTGGCTTTTGTCTACTATTATATCGACATTAATTTCAAAATATCTAAAAACAATCAGAACCCGAATTTCTCATACATGTAAGTCAAGTTTATCCACGTTTTCATTTTGTTCCCAGGCCCTGGACGGCCAGAACATTTACAACGGGTGCTGCACGCTGCGCATTGACTACTCAAAGATGACCTGCCTGAACGTCAAGTACAACAACGACAAGTCGCGGGACTACACCAACCCAACGCTGCCCTCTGGCGACGGCGACACCCACCAGCTGTTGACCAGTGAGTTGATGTCACTGAGGGCTCGCATCCTGGCCCACGCCTCCGGGAAGAGTTAGTCCAATACTACCACACCTGGACGCTATCGCACCTCTCTTTTGTGTACACACCCGAAGTTTACCTTCCCTTATGAAGTTTAAGTGCTTACAACGACGTATAATGTCCCCGAAATGGGTGTTAAACAATGTTTGTTTTGTGTAGTTTCGAAATCTTGACACGCTAAACCCGATTTCACCATGAAATAACTGTAAACGATTTTTTGGTAAAATTTGTTGCTTCTACTTAAGTCACATTGTAGTAGACACATCCTTATATGGAAATTGTAATGTTGTTGTATTAATGAAGAATTTCTTAACTTAAACTTATGCATAATTGCTATTAAGGTAATTATTATTAAGGGACAGGGTTTGCCATATAATGTACTTACTCAACTAAAAAAAATACAAGTTGAAACAACCCACCCAAACTCTACTCGTTCAAATATAAGATCTATTCTATTCCTTTCAATGTCTTAATCTCAAGGACTACTTACACTTACGTCCAACTACGTACACTTATATCCAACAATCTTTTTTCCAAATGCGGATCTAAGATTTAGAATCATAAATTACAGACCAAACCTAAACTTCTCTATTAAGCTCTATAAGTGGCTCCTTCGCTATACCATTCTATCTCTTATCTCGTTTATTATTCATAATCAATTCTAAATGTTTCCACAGTGACTAATAACTTTTCATAAGTCCCTACTGCACCGTAGAGGGTTGTGATATATGGGGATTATTCCGACATAGTCGATTTGTTGCTTTTGTTGTGTAATGCCGTTTTACATTCAAGGGTTCCAGCAAAAAGATAACATGTTTCATGTCGGGAGGCGGTCTCTGTTTTTGTAGTTCTTTGTTCTCGACTCATTCATTGGAATATGTTCATGTCAACAGAGCATTCTTAACAAATTAATATTATTGTGGTATAAGTGCCAACAAAGACTTAGCAACCTAAAAAAATATTTAATATTTAAATTTCTCGTAATTGACCGCTGCCGTTAGTTATAACAGTACCTTAGTACGTTAAAGGGGAGTTATTTTGTGTTAAAATCTAAGGGAAATAAGATCAGTTTCGGTCAGGCAGGGCGATGAAGTCAAATCAACAATTTCAGCAATAAAAACATTAACATAAACACAGTGATGTGTTGGTCGCTGGCCAAAAAGGAAGATGTGATCACTCTTTTTTTACTTTTATTTTCTTGCCATTAGGTGGTGGTGTTTTAGCGCCCCCGTTCCTTGGTCTTGGATCAGGGTTAGCTTCGCCGTACGGTGTCGGGGTAGGCGGTGTTGGCCTGCCTGCATTTGGAGCCCTAACCCTAACACCGGCCTCCCCCGCTCTCAGAGCTTTGGCTGCACCTCCATTGCCGCTCGCAACCGTCCTACTCGTATCCAACTTAAACGAAGAGGTTTGTACCACCATTATCAATATACATTCCAATAGCATTGTTTGTTAAATATTAAAGTTAGAGTTAGTATCCATACGCAATTTAAGAAATAAATTGATGATCAGACTAGATTGGAGACTTGCTAACAAATAGCCGGTAATGTCTGTGCAATCATAAGTGGGTCCACCCATCAGACTAATTGTCCTCAAGTTCACCAGAACGGCGTTACGGGCTATTCATTTATATATTCCATCCTTAAATAAGTTGCTAATTTTATTTATAGATATAATGTCAGATCTTTTACGACTATTTATAATACTATCTCTTTCTCTTTCCTATTGTTTTAGATGGTCACGCCTGACGCTCTCTTTACCCTTTTCGGTACGTGTGCACATCCGTATTTTATATTAAAACATATTAATATTACTACTGAGCCCCTTTGCCTGGAAGACAAATTGTCTAACATTCTACTCTTACTGATAACCGCATCCATTGACTTTTGGCGTCGAAGCTTCGCTTGTTAACACTTCTATTCTGAGACCATTCTACGCTTATTAACTCGACAATTTGTGTTTCAGACGATATAGTTGTAGCTGTTAGTGATACAGAATGTTCTTTTGTAATTCCATTATTGCTTCCGAGTAACGAAGCTACGACATATGTTAGACTAGCTGTTGTTCGATAAGTAGATATTGAATTATAGACAATCATACAATAAGCTAGCAAAATTGTAGGTGATGATAGCTATGGTATCATTGTGTGTATTATGTGCTTTTTAAAAATTGCAGTTGTATCTCAATTTGTGAAATATAATCGGACGCTTAACGTGACCAAATAGAATATAGAATTTTCTCTCTATTACTTCCTCTATCTAATTTCAACGATAGACAGTATTATTTATTCAGTGTAGTTGATGATAACGAAAATGCAATACAAAAGCTACCCGCCACTAGAAATGATTCTGTGAAATAAAAATCTCCATTGTGCCGTATGTAACACACTTTTACCATTTAGGCGTATACGGTGATGTGCAACGGGTGAAGATCCTTTACAACAAAAAAGATTCAGCTCTGATTCAGATGGCGGAACCGCACCAGGCCCATCTAGGTATGTGATCCTAATGACTATTGTAATAAAGGGGAATTTTCTATGCGGAATTATTGCTTAGAAACAGCGTATTATTTTTGCCTCTCAGCACGTTACCGTCACGGAGTTGTGGATGTTCTAGTGCCAGTTGAAACTACGTACAAACAAATCGTATGATAATCGCACTTGTTCAGAGATACTCAATATTGTTTTGATAGCAAGGGGGGCTTGTTTTTACATCTATTTTATCATTTTAAATTTGTTATTTTATTTTTAACACGGCATATGCCACTCAGATTGTGCTATATCGTAACTAGACCCTCTTAGTGCAGAACACAATGAAATGGGAGTAACAAACTTTGACTTCTATGGTTTTTAATTTTCTTTATTTTAAATATAAGACTATTATAAAATTTTAGCAATGACTCATATGGACAAACTGCGCGTGTTTGGCAAAGCAATGCGAGTGATGCTCAGCAAACATCAGACAGTCCAGCTGCCTAAGGAGGGGCAGCCAGATGCTGGTCTTACACGGTACGTCTTATCAACTTATTAACGTCCCACTGCTGGACATTAATACCTTTTGTCATAGGGGTGAGGGTTTAAGGGGTCCCACGCGCTACTCTAATGCTTACACAATTGCTACTTAATAAGTTATAAAAGCTGGGACCAACGAGCTTTTCAAGGCACGAGGATGGTAACTACATTTACTTCCTAACTCCGGGCTAGTAGAACTTACATTTTACCCGACCTGGGTTTCGAATCCTGAAGCTTCTCGAGTGTACGAATCTTTACACCAAAGAGGCGGTTATAATAAATAAGTAATATCTATATACATTATAGGACCGCTGTCCAATATTAGTGTTGATTGACCTTCCTTCGCTAATTCCAATACCATTCTACCTAGTTAGTACTATTATTAGAGAATATTACGTTTATTAGAGATCTTTTAAATGATATCTCAATTTATTAAACGATCAATTTCTCTCGTCTTACTCTTTTTAATTTAATAAAAACAATATAATGATTTCTAATTTTATGACATTCAACATTCCAGTGATTACTCACAAAGCCCCCTGCATAGATTCAAGAAACCGGGCAGCAAAAATTATCAGAATATCTACCCACCCAGCGCTACATTGCATCTATCCAACATTCCGTAAGTATCTATTATTATCATCAGCCTTCATGAAAATAGGTATCATTTCAGAACCTGATACGCCGTTACTTAACCAGTTCCTAGAACCTAGATAGTAATTTGAAGCTTTAAGATTCTACCTATGTTTGACAACTCTAGTGATCTGACGTTTAACTTTTGAACGAAAGCTTTTGCAAAGACAATTATAAGAATATGTTTTGGTTTAATAAATAAAAACTGTATTGCAATATAAAAGGTACAGAAAGAGTATAAGAATTGGTCCCAACTCAAAGGGTACGAGGGTAGAAAAATGCCATTCACAGAGTAAGCTGTTTTAAATGCTAGTTCCGCGAGACAGTCAGAATGTCACCTAACATTTATTCCGCATTCCGTAAGTTATTGTTCAATTCCACGGAGGATCCCAGTTAACAATAAATGTTTGTCCCCAGAGCGACCGTTTCGGAGGATGACATCAAAGACGCCTTCACTAAGCGTGGTTTCACGATCAAGGCGTTTAAATTCTTCCCGTAAGTATTTTTTTTGCATACAGAATGCTGTTATCTTTGCTTACAAACCATTTTGTGTTAATACATGCGGGTTTTTATAAACATTATGTATATAAAACCCTAGTTCTTTTTTGTGCTTTGTAATACTTAAGCTAGAAAGGCTTTCACGGCCGTCGTTCAGCCTATCATGTTTTTCGAGCCGTTCAGCTGACTAGAGCTCAGAAGACTCTCGCCGTTGGTCGTGATGGCGACGGCAACGTCGAGAAGCTTCTCGATTGGACGATGCGCGTCGAGAACCTTCACGCCCGAAAACAATGAAATATTGTAAAATATGATGATATCTTGTTTCATATCGCATTTATTTATTAGATAGAAAAACTATTTAAAAGTTGCCAACTGTTAGATTTTAATTAGATGTTTTCTAATACCTCTATGATGAACTAATGGAAACCTTTTTGTATCTGTTTTAAAAGATAGTACTCAATTTCCAGGAAAGATCGCAAGATGGCGCTTGTCCAACTGCCCACTATCGATGACGCAGTTGCCGCGCTTATCAAGATGCACAACTACCAGCTCTCCGAGTCCAACCACCTTCGGGTCTCCTTTTCCAAGTCAAGTATTTAAACACCAGATAGGAATATCACACAAGCGTCGCATTCTTGGCCAGTGATACAGGGAAATACTGAGCAAAATCTCAACTATTAAGATGCAATTTCATCCAGAGATTATGACATATATGGTGTAAACGGCTGTCAGTTGATAATATTAATGTCAGCTTCTATAAAAATTTCATCAACTTTCAGCACTGTTAATATTTCTCCCTGAAATTGAGTCTTAACCATTAAATTACAAACAGGCCGAGCGACTATTATTTGTTTATCTACGTCAAATTGAACTTCAACTTTAAAATAATAACTTACTCCTAAAACAAATGGCATGTGAATGAAAGTTGAGATATTGCTTGTATATTATCTGTGAATATTAAAGCCCACGCGACTACCTCTCTCATACTCGGGAACTCCTCGACTGAAAATTATAATGTATCTGTATTACGCTTACTTGGAACAGTTTAGACGATAAGTGCTAATTACTCTACTTCCCTAGTGAATATGTACCTTTACATAATTTAAGAAAGCGCCATCTGTCGGCGTCTACTATACTAGCGGTAGGTCTGTTATTTATAACCTGCATTCAGAGAGGTTTTTATATTTTGTGTGGTATTTCATTCCGTCAAGTTAATTTTTCACATTATATTTTATTTTTTATATAGATATACTTTTACAGTGTTTCGATCAATTCAACAGAGCAGATCGCAATGAAATTGCGCTAGGATGATTTCCATTTTTGGCAAAATGAATTTAAAGCAATGTTAGACATTGTATCGGTTGTTTTTTATATTACAGGCTTATTTACATTATTAAACATATTATATTCAACACTGCACATTGTTAAATATATTAATATAATATTTCCTTTGTCACACGATATGAGTTGCAGTTATCGCTATAAGATTATAGTTTATAAATATATTTTATTCACTATTTTAAGATGCACAATTTATTACTGCATTTTCAATTAATTAATTATACTTTTGTGCGCATACACACTTTTGTTTCAACGAATCACTGCAGCCGTTTAGAGAGATGTGTATGTGTGTGCAATATTAGTTTTAGACAATTTTATTAGTGTTGTTAAGCGTAAACTCGGAACCGGTTGCAACCGGTTCGTCACTTCACTTCCATATTGTTTCGTTATTTAGAAAAATATTCTGTTGATCGTTTCTACAGTAGTTGTCTCGAATAGTTAGTGTAATCACGACTCATTTTAACGTTAACGAGTGCGGTTCACAGAAGATATATTAATTGCTACGAGCCTAATATAACAGGAATTGTCATATCTTTACGAGGCGTAGACTATAGACTATAGTTAATAAAACTATCACTAAAGTTAAGTTCAGTGAAATAATAGTGACATGATGCATTTATTTGATGTTAATTTATATTAATGGTAGCTACAACATACTATAAATGCGCGTGCATGTTTCACTAAGTGATTGTAATTTATTTATTTCCCAGTACCGTCTGACGACCAATGTTATTGATATGAATCGATAGCATAAGCCAACTGGCTCTTATTGGGAAACACGATCTGATGTGACGTTTCGTCAGTGTTCACTAAGAACGCGATCTCCTATAAACGCCGTAGCCCGCGTAAAGCGTAACGCTGCGTCAGAATCTTATTTTTCAGAGCGCGATCATACTTACGAGTGATCGGCGATTAAAGGAGAGCGCAGCGTAACATTGAACTTTAAAGCGACAGTATTTTAGAATAAATCCTCTCGATACTATGTATATACGCTCGGCTCTGTTTATAACTTGCGTTTACTATGATTGGTTTTCACACATCTTTGCCTTCTTAATTTAAAGAAAATATGCGTCTAGTCCAATTCAAAAGAGATTAAGTTGTGATTTAAGTGATTAATGTAAAATTCTAACGTTTACTAAAACATTATTTATTTAAGACGCTCTCGATGTTTCTCAAATGATTAGGACCAGTTTAAGTGTTCAGTTACACGTCCATAAAATGTGATTAGGCAAACATGCGTGAAACAGAGACCTGATTTGACGAGTTAAGTGAATTGTTAACGTGCTGTCTGCACGTCTACAATAGTTAATCAATTATTTATCAGAAGTAAGTAATGTAAGATTTTTCAAACTGTTCCCATAAGGACACGGTCTTAGCCGTAAACGGTGATTCCAATCTTCGATACCTCAACTGATTCTAGGTGTTGACAATTGAATAGAATGTTGATATAAGGAATATACATTCAACGGGATTAACTATACCTTGTCTTATTTAGGATGATGAGTTTGACAATTTACAATGGGGATTGTTTTTTGAAAATTATTCATCTCAGTGTTTCGAACGCGTAATTCAAATATGTCCAGTTCATTTATTCGTTTACAAGGTACGTAAGGGGAATTTCAGTCATTATAGTTATACTTGTTATCCTAAATTAGGCGAAGTTAAATCTACTTTTATCGTACATTTTAGCTTGTATCTTCGAGTCACAAACATTGGGCTGTGGAATGCATAGTCGTACACATATTGTTTCGCTGTCATGTTGTAAAATTGCATTTACTTTTCGAAATATATAACGACAAACGGCGTGTTAAATACTAACTACGAGTGTGCATTCCGCTCTGTACTAACTATAGCGCAGACCTTAAGAATCACATATTTACACTATTATATCATAATTATACATCACGTATTAATTAATGATAAAACTAGAGCTTAGTAAAGTGGTTAAATTATTAGTTCTCAATAAGACGTAAAATTTGTTAGAGAGTTGTAAAGTCGTATTCGTATCGGTCGATAAATATCAAAGGTTAAACGTGTAAGTAGATCGGTTTAGATAACGTTAGGTGACCAGGGTGTGGTATATTTTGCACAATTTTGAAGATGTCTTACTTATACGGTGGGCCTGTGCCTATATTCAAAATTCGAACTGCGGTTACTTAGCTATCGGTAGGTATATGGAAGGGAAATGGACTGTAAAAAGCGTTTACGGTTGCAAAGGATAACTCAGTAATTTAACGAAAACCATCGTCAAGAAATTACATATCTATTGTATTCACGAACGCTACACACTAGGCGCAGGCAAGTTTTCGACTTTATCCTCCAGTAGAGAGCAAGGTGCGTGTGAGTCGTGCCGTATAGTATGCTCTCAACGAAAGGGACAGTTGTCGACCTGTATAATCAACCCTTGTGCTCGTTCCACAGACAAATGTGTGTAGCGTTTTCAGGCCTAAGGTTTCCTCAATAACACTGGTATTGACTTATAGATAATTATAGAAATTTATGTGTTTAGAAAAGTATTTTAAATATTTAGGATAATAACGTAATGTAACGAGAAGTTAATAATTAAATCAGTGTTTAGAATGAGATGCCAAATTAAAAGTCAATACACATTATTTTAGGTAAAATCTTAAATTAATTAATCTTAACATTTATTAAAAAGTTGATGAAAAATGTTACAGTTGAATTATATTTGAGAGTTTTATTGAGCGCAGTTTATGCAATTTTATTCATAGTAAGTGAATTGTTTCAATTTGTTAGTTTAAACGTATGCGTTAACGGTTAAGGAATGAAGACGTTTCCGCTGTTCATTTAACTGTCATCTGTCACAAATTTGTTTAACTGTCACCTGTCATTGGACACTCTCATATGTTTAACTGTCATCGAACTTCGTAACGCCTTGACAGCGAACTACTGTTTACTCTTCCTAAAGCATATCTTCGCATATCATTTCCGTTCGTTTACTTTCGTAACATGTATTTATCTCATAAGCTGTAGGTACTATTTAGTGATTTGTATCAATATAAATAATGGCCAACATATCAATACATAAAATTAACTTCGGTTAAGGCGCATGAATTTAGAAATTCTACCTTTTTATTACTCCCTTTGTCTTACTAATCTATAGTTTTAAGTTTCAAATATATTTTAAAGGTGTCGTCATTCAGTTTTCTTTTATTTTAGATTAAGCCTTTTGTGTGTTTAATTTCATTCTTATTTTTAGTTTCGTAATTAAACTTATTATCATTGAAAGCTTTTACTTTGATTTCCACCTCCTCGTCTCCTTATCGGTAACCTTTTTCTATTCCTCTGACCGCATTGGATATTTGAAATATGTCTAGCTTATGTTGTCAATGTTTATTTATATACCCTCCATATTGATTCTGATTTTTGAAGTGGTTGATATTATACTTGTAAATAAAACTTGAAATTTTTAAATGGGATCAAAAATAAATGACGTTATCTGCATCGTCGGTACTCTAGAGATATTGCATACCTAGTTCTTAACTGTCCTGTCGTAATACATATTATAAAGACAAGCTGTATTAAACGTTTCAATAAAAATACCTGTCTTTCGACTCTTCTTAGCTTCTTTCAATGTATTAGCTCTTTAATGAATTTAGGAGGATTACAGGTTGTTAAGTTAATTGTGGAGGGGGGTAAGGGACATCAAATATCAATGATGTTATTTTAATGTTATCGTAATTTTCAAAAGAAGCTATGCACAGGGTATACAAATAATATTATTTAACCTCTTCCGATCTCGATTCGGGGAGGTTATTTTATCCGTGCCACGTCCCTTATTCCAAATGAGTTGAAAGAACTGAACCATTTCATATTGAAACGTTGAATTAGACGAGAGTGTATAATTACTGTCATGTCTATAGACACTGTCTGTTGCTATGATGTGGCAGTTATTATGTTAAAATATCCAGTGTAAATACCTATATACAACTTTATAAATAATGAAGATTATAACTATCGGTATTTATTACAGATTTACCTACATAATCATTAATTAAGGAGTTTAGATAAAGTAATCCTATTCTGACAGTAGATACTTTAGAGGTTAATAGATGAATGACAAGAAAAAGTAAAAAAAATCACTGTAGTGTATTATCTCCTCCCTGTTTTCATACTTCAGTTCCACTACTTCCTTTTGAAATAAAAGGTGTGCAAATTAAAAGGGTTGTGTGTAAAGTTAAAATAGTTTATTAGATGTATACAAACAGATTCTGTGCCGAAGTGTTATTTCACCGATTCATGTAAAGCACATCCGTTTATTATGACTGTGAATATAAATATTTAAAAATTACTCTCCTCAATTGTTGTAAACAATAATAATATTCAATTAATGTAAGGGCGAGGGTGTCTCTGTAGTGGTTATTCGTTACTCATACAATTGTAAATTATTTTTTCCCTCGAGGAACCCACTCGCTCTAGTGACTAAAAATGTACTTAGAATTTTAAATAATATTATTTAACGTCATTTCTCATGTATACTTATTTGATTTAGTACCATTGACTCGTTCAAATCATTATTTTCGATGATAAAGTTTAATATATAAACTATTAGAATACTCTAAGGGATTTTGTAATAAAATAATAAAAGTCGTGAGTGCAATTTTATTCCTCTTATGCTACAAAAGAACAAGTTATTAAATACAATAAATAACATGTTTCAACTGCAGAAATGAGCATGTTAACAATTTGGTAAGTATATAAATAGAGTTAAGGGATACAAATAAAATTACATATAAAAAAGGCAACAATCAGTCTTGCGTCATCCGAAACGTCAATCGATAGCGCGTCGACAACAAATCTTTAATGAAATGTTCATAAAAAGCATAATCAGTGTTGGACGTTATCTAACGATAGATTCGACAAGCGAACTCTAACGATACTTTCTGAACAAATAGATTAGAGAATATCATATTTGGAAGAGAAATCTAATATTCTTTTTTCCTGGCTTTATTGTGAGTTATTCATAATAGTTCCTAGAATATGAAAAAAAAAAGATTTTTTTTATATATAACACATAATATCCGGTCACCGCCGGTTACGATGTGGCCATTGTTCCTTCCCTTAACAATAAATATTCAATAAGAGACACTAAGAAACAAAACAGCAATAATATTTCTTTTGTTATCCCATAATATATGATGTCCAATAGGTAGGAATGTGAAGTGTCAAGTTAACCAGTAGATTATGTTATAATCTCAATTATTTAAGACAAATAAAAATAGTGGATTCGTGGTTTATACATCCAGTACTACGAAAAGAATAATAAAGAAGCTTCAAATTTTTCAACTAAAATAATTACGACACCTAGCTCTTAAAACTGCCGCCTGCCGCGTGCCGCCTGACTGTCACTGTAAATTGTTACACGTGATAGGGGTCTTAAGTGCCTGACAATCTCTGCACATTCCATTGTGGCGAATATCTCCGCCTGGAATACGCTAACAAGTTTCTCCAGAGGGATTGATCTAGTTATCTCTGTACCGTCCTCGCATATCATATATATGCCTGACCCTGAGAGCATTGTCTTTTCTTTCCTGGACCCATCTGTGTGCATATTGTGCCCACATTTTCCGCGTCTATTCTCCACTTCTGCGTTTCTTCAATGTGGATTCTGTATCTTTTGTCAAAATCCTTTCCTTTTGTATGAGATCATTATTAGCAAGGATCATTGACATGTTCTTGTCATTTACTTTACCTATGCTAGCATGACCTTTGTCCATAATGTTTCCATAGGTCTGCGCTTTTTAACCTGAACCACGTTTTCGTGGCTTTCCTTTTTATTTCTAGATCTAGTGGCATTAGTCTAGGGATGATCTTAAGCGCCGCTGTTTGGGTCGTCCTCATTGCACCCGTGATTATCAATGCTGCTAATCTCTGCACTTTGTCTAGTTCTATTTTATTGGACTTTAGTGAGGCCTTATGCCACAATATTACTGCAGCATGGGTGATTCTGGGTAATATTATCGCCCTGTATATCCAGGCGATAACATATTATTATATTGGCGATATTGAAGAGTTAGATTTTGGAAACCAGGTGGATGTGATATATGTATTCTGATTTAAGCAAAGTGTTTGACCGTGTTCCGCACACTGTACTTTTATCCAAATTATCGAGTTATGGAATGTCCTCTTTATTTCTGAAATTGATAGAATCATATTTATATGAACGCAGATCTTATGCCGTGATCAATGGTTTTAATTATGCATATCGCCGTGCTATATCTAGTGTCCCACAAGGCTCGCATGTAAGGCATGCTATATTATTTAGCATATTTATTAATGATATCACTATTCGCTTAAAAACTCAAATTTCTACTTATACGCCGATGATTTATAATTTTGCCGAACTTTAAACAACAATCAAGACACTCAGATACTTCAATCAGATCTAAATAGAGTAATTTGGTGTAACGTAAATGGTATGAATGTAAACATTGATAAATGTTGCTTCATGAGATTCTTCAGACGGAACAAGTCTGTTAATTTTAACTATTTTTCAATGGTGTTTCTATTCAAGAGTAGCAAATAATGCGTGATTTATGAGTGGTATTCGACAATCAAATTACTTTTATGCCTCATAAAGAAAATATTGTTAACAAAGCTTTAAAAATGCTAGGAAATAGTAAGGGATATAGGAACCCTGCAACTAAGATAACTTTGTACAATTGTCTTGTACTGTGAAACCGTAAGTTAACATTAATGATCGATTCCATTATCATCGATGTTGCGATTATTGTCGTATGGTAACATCGATGTTTTTGCTTTCAATATCGATTATCGTCGAGCATCCCTACCATAAAGTACTTTTGCAAACTTCCACAGAAAGTCATGTCATATATTAGTTGTCAGACTTATGTCACATTGTCAGAAACTAGGAATAAAAAAATATTGTTCATAATTCAAGCTAAAATAAAAATACTTACAATAGTTGGCCTAGAAAAAATAGAACTATGATAATATAAAAAAGTCGTAGGTAATTGTGTGTGTCGAATGTAGTTAATATTTGGAGTAACTTAGTACATATAGAATTCCCAAAGCATATTGACAATTTCAGTTCGAGTTGAGAGAAGAAAATATTGAATATGAGCAATTAAATTACCTAATATTCACAGCATATATTCGTCATGTTTCGATTTCTTAATAAAACAATACTGTACCAGACGTCATCACGTTTAATGCCGGCTGTTGTAATTCCGTTTTTTAATTCAAATAATGAAAACGACTATGATATGCTTTCTCCAAAAGAAGAAAAGGTTTCTCAAACTGGATGGAACAGAGTTCAATGCATGTTTAAAACGAAGTACGTTTTCTTACTAAATCTTTTTCAAGAAATCAATACTTTTAAAATAGACTAACCTAACCTCAATTACTTTGCAGTGATTATCATGAACTATCCATAGAACTACACAATGTACTCCAAACGTCATTGATGGGTGTCTTTTTTGGTGTATGTTATGGAGGATTTACTAAGTCTAGAGATGCTTACATTTATTTTATAGAAAATAATCAAGCAACATCCTTCAAATCTAACTTTGACGCCAAGGTAATAACTATTTAAAATAAACCACTTATTAAGTACAACACATATTAAGAAGTCTTAGTCTCCATTATAATATTATGAAAATTATTATATCTGGGTATATATTTTGTTGTGAAGTACTGTCTAGTAAGTCTTTGGTTAAACTATTGTAATAATATTATACCTGTGTGTGTATAAATTATGTTTTTTCTTCTAGAGAAAATTGCAAGATTATGTTACAATAGCTTTTGCTAGGGGAGCATATCGATGGGGTTGGAAACTAGGTATTTTCAGCGGTATTTACAGGTACAACATTAAGTTTAATCTTTTGCTTAGCCTTGAAGTAAGTGGTAGAGGTCACTTTGTTTAAATCATCCATCAAAACAGTCAACAATGTTCATACGGCAGAGCATGTAAGAATTGTCTGCCTTTGAAATTGTCTTAATATAATTTGTATTTAACCTATTTTTGAGTCTAATTGTTATTTTTCTGTCATTGTTGTTGATTTTTTTTCTCTGATCAATGACTTGTTTGCTTGAAAATAATAATAATAAGACAAGTTTAATATAAGAACTAATAAATGCCACTATAATATAGGTACTTATAAACTTGTATTCCCGGTTTTCAGTTTAATAGCAACAACAATATCAGTATATAGAGATAAAAACTCTGTGTTGGAGTATATTGCAGCTGGTGCTATAACGGGTTCTCTCTACAAGGCGAACTTGGGTTTAGCAGCAAGTATAGTTGGAGCTGGATTAGGTAAAACAATATGTTAAAATTCTATGGAAACCAAATTCCATTTTAAGCATATAAATTGACAGTTGCATGATTATTTGGTACACTTTAATGAAAATAAATTAACTGTTGTGAGTTTATGAGGATGTATGTTTGTTTCTTTGTCACTACCAAACTGGTTAGCATTTTTTAATAAAATTAAACCAACCAATTAGATTAAATATAGGCTATACAAGAAATGAGCGACCTTACAAATGAAATTACATATTATTTTAATACAAGTGTAGTCTACATGTAAATCTTTGTAAGAAAAGATTTATTTTTATTATAGGTGCAGCATTAGGTGTTGTTGGTGGACTATTAATAGTAGGAATGTTAAAAGTAAGTGGAGTGTCGATGGATGATATAAGAAGATCACTGTACTCAATTAAAGAGTCAAGGTATGTTTATTTAGAAGCACATAAAGAGTCCTGTGTTAAAAAAAAATATGCTGTCCAAACAATTATTGAACTATAGTAAAATTGTTCTGGGAAATTGCAACTCGAAATGGGGTTTCACTTCTAAGGGTCGTAGTCCTTGTGCACTACTTTGTTAAAGGAAGTAAGGCCCCTATTCAGCCATTGAACCTCTTATACTGTTGGTTTGAAAAAAATAATTTTTCTTATTTATAGAATAATTAATAATATTACGATTCTCTTTATAACCAGGGAGAAATACTACAATAAAGGCTATGAAGATACTGCAGAAGAGAAAAATGATAATTTAACTAGACATCATGATGTATTAGTGGAAACTAAAGGACCGAAGGATTTAGATCAAATTGCATAAAATGATCAATTAGTTTGTACAATTGTAAATAAATTATTTATATAAACTTTTTTATTTGTTGGTCCAAAATATTGACATAAAAAATTAATTATGGAAATAGCAAAATTTAACTCAAGGTATTTAAAAATTACTTTATTAAAAAATACATAATACCTATTATTAGAAGCACATTGAATCAATAGCATCCAACTAATTTATTTCTATAACACATCATTCCTATAAAAGTATGGCAAGAACCAATTATAAGAGTCAAGACACATACATTAAATTTTAATGATATTACAATTAGTGTTCTTATTTATTTTATTTACCTTAGATATTTTATTGCACAAAGACAGTCCTTACACTTAATTATACCTGAAGTTTAATACTGTACTTAGTATTTTATTGCATGTTCAAAGACAATTGGTTTAAAATATGATATTTTGTGCTTTATTCTATTTTATATAATTTACAATAGACAAACATAAGCACATACATAAGACATTCGTTTTTGAAGTTTTGTACGCCATAAATATATGATTTTACATATTTTTTGCGGAGCAACAAGAATAAGTTGTGAGACAATTTGGATAAAAGTGGTTAGATTCAGCGCTTCAAGCATTGTCATTTTTTTAAGATGTTAGACCTAGCATTGAATTATAATATTTTACTTTTAGAAGGGAAGACTATGTTATTACTATTTACCTTACAAGAATACTTTTCAAATATGTAAGAAAATAAATATCTAACATTAATTATTCATGATAGAAGCAAAAGCAGATTTTAACTTATATTTTTATTGCTTATTTTATTGTGTAGGCTGAGTCTTGGTGATTCTTTTAGCGCCTCTATTGGGTGGACCCTTCGGTTTCGCAAAAGCTGGTCGGTGCAAATTGACCTTTGGGTGAATTTCATCATATAAGAATTCTTCTGTTAATTCTTTTCCTTCGTCAACTCCAACCTGGAAATAAAAAACATAAGAATTTTAAGTTGTTTCAATATGCTGATGTGACCAAAAGAGTAGATGATAAAGGGGAATTGTCTTAGGACCCATTTAGTCTTTCTTACCCACATTTGACAGACTTTTCTTTTGATACAGTAAAACATCTATACTTATATTATGTTCAGGTTCATAGGAGTTTGTTTGTTAGTTTGAAACCAAAAAATATGTTGTAATTCTGATGCATTTTAAATTATCTAAAATATATCCGTGATTGTATATTTATACTGGTTGAAATTAATGCGTATTAAATTTTTTTTGCTATTGTTGTATCATCATAATATTAATCTTGCAAAACAACAAAATGACCATATCAGCTAGTACCTTACACAAATCTATACCTCACATGTACTTTTTATAATGGGCAACTCAACACAAAAAATAAGTGTTTTAGTAAAAAATACCAAAAGGTTTCCCACAATAGCTTCCCTGTTTCTCTTAGTTTTCGGAATTTTCTATTCTGTCTTAGCAAAGAAAAACACACTGTATATTCTACCGCTGAGCCCACTAAGTGATTCAAATCTTAAAATTATTAATTGGTACTTGTAAACACTTACTCGTTTCGCAACTTGCACACCCATTGATTCAATTAGTTCTAAGAAGTTTCCTTTACAACTTGAGTACATCATCCTTTCTTTTATACTGCATGTGTACCCCGGCATTGAGTATATAAATACTGAAAAAAAGGTCATTATTATATTATTATAATTGCAGGCATAGACATCTATACTAATATATAAAGCTGAAGAGTTTGTTTGAACGCGCTAATCTCAGGAACTACGGGATTTGTGTTGGTTAGAGAATTTATCGAGGAAGGCTATAAAACATCGCCCTGTGACTAATACAAGCGAAGATACAGTAGAAATGTAAAAAAAAAGGGAAAACTATTCATCATTATGGGTTACTGCGGCGTATTCTGTAAAAACAGTACAAGATATCCAAAAAATATGTATGAAAGAATGATTCCTCTTTAAATGATTACAAAAAAAGTCCGCGCTTAAGCTTAAGTTTATAAAGATAAAAGGGTTTGGAAAAACGAATTTGGATGCCCAAAATAAATATTCTTAGTGGATGAAGTCGCTGGCACAGCTAGTAAAAAAATATACATAAAAACTAATGGCGGTTTTTGCTCCTTTGGTGCCTCAATCTTTAAACATTATGCCAAGAATAGACTAGGTTCGCATCATTAGGAGGCTTGAATTTTCAATCCAAAGTTTACAAATAAAAAACGTATGATCCTATTTCCCAAGGTGGGGCGTATACATTTCAGTATCCATTCCTCGATCGATTTTCTTTTGTACAAGCAAGTAGTTGATCTGATTTTTCTGTGCAGCCCGACCAAAACAATCTATTGTTTCTCCGGGATTCGAACCAAGGACGTCTCGCGCTTAATGCAAAGCTAGGCAACATGTCTATTAATTAAGCTACAAATTAAGGGCTGCCTTAACTTTTTCCTAGCTAGAGATTGATATACAAATTTCATCTTTTGCAAGCTTCAAAATAAATACTGTGTAAATATTCACTAACCAATACTGTCCATTTGGTCACCTTCGTGCGTGTGTTTAAATATATAGAGGTGGTACCTCGCCTCCTCACTTGGTACTTGTGCTGGCAACTCAATTAGGGTTATGTTGGCGGCTTTTGCTAGACAGATTTTTTCGTCTTCTAGGTCTGAAACAGCAAGAACATCACATATAAATTCCTTAAATAGTAAAAAAATATCTTTCATGAGTAAAAACTTATCTTATGTTATCAATATGACAAAGCCATAATAAAAATTACGTTTTTACGATTGTCTGCTGATTGTTAACATCTTACCTATTTTAAATTGTAAGTAATTGTAGGAACCACTCTGGAGATCTATAATACCCTGTTTGGCTGACTCGGTTATGGGGAACGCTATTCCTCCCATTGTTGACTGCCTGTAATTAATAATATAAATGTAAAATTTAGTAAATTAATGTTTCATTACATTGAACCAATTAATAAGAATAATTAATACATGTTTATTAAGCAATAAAAGTTACAACATTTACCTTGCATCTGTGCCATAATTTGGATCCTGACCACTTTGATTAAGTTCTTTCAGTGCCTCCTCTCGGTCAGTAAGTGGGGCCGGAGCATTTACTCCACTGACGTGAGCCTTGTACCCTTTGAGGCTAACTTCTTCCTGAAAAGTAAAATAAAGGAAAACCTAAAAATATACATATAATATGTGGATGCTGATTAAAGTTTGAACCATGTCATACAATTTTTTCTATCTACTAATTCTTTCTATCTAGGTACAATTTTTAATTAGTTTATTTTTAATTTATGTGGAACAGGGGGACAGATCTGTTTGTCATGAATAAAATTTATCAGTAAAATGGATTATGGCCCCATGAAAGAAACAGTTCATTACTATACAAAGTAATACTTTGTTTCTTTAAGATCTATAAAAGGTTTCTGTATAATACCTTTGTTGTTGCATGCATTTCATCCTTAATGTGTGAAGAACCAAAGTCTTGTTTTAAAGTTGCTTTCGTAGAAGCATACAACATCTTATGCCTTACAGGAGCACTGTCTGGGGACCAACTAAGCAATAGCCATTCAAATCCAAGAGAATTTGTAGAGTCAAACCTGAAAAATGTATAAAGGATAATCAATTGAGTTTTTCTATAACTTTTTATAGGTTACCAAGTTATATTGTAGCATTCCAATAATTATTACTTAATTAATATAATTATATGCATGAAGATATAAGAAAATAATGAGAGATGGTTCTAGTAGCAGTAAGCTTAAGTTATATATATGTTCATATGTCAATGGAGTAATCAGGTATAACATAAAATAGTGTAATACTTTACCTGTATAAAATATAACATGGTAAATCTTCCACAATTAATGGAGGAACATATTTATCAAAGTCCTGTTCCCACGTTCCTTTGACTGGCTGGTGAGTAGACAATGATAATTGTTCTGTAATTAATATAAAAATAGTTGCATTTTCAATATCACAAAACAAAAATATGTCTACAAGTAAAGAACTTACCATTTTCAATGGTAACTTTTAAAACTCTTATCTTTCCGTCTCTGCATTTGCTAAAATACTTTTGTAGTTGCGCATTAGCTGAAAAAATAAGCGTTGTGGTCATTATTTGCTTAAATTAACGTTTTATTAACACATCAATACAAAAAAGTATATAAGTAGGCAAGTTCAATGAACCAAAGAAAAATGAAGATGAAATATTATAGTGGTAATTCTTAATAAAGGATATATGCCTTGCATTAATATTCATATCCTTTTCAGTGAAATTTGTTATTGTACATATTCAAGTGGTGTAATCTTACCCTGGATGCCAGTCTGGTGAGACATATTTCTAAATTCAGATGCTTAAATTAGAGTTATATGTAGTACAGAATACTATAAAAACTTCGGTCTTATTCGTTAAATAATTACTAAATATAGACGTACATACATAACCATAAACTATAATATAATATTATTTTCGCTTAAAATATCAATAAGATTCTTCAAATTTGACACAATAGATACTGTACGTAGGTACTAACACCTACTTATTTTACGTGACAAGCAATGAAACGTCATCGATAAATGTCAGAAATAATTGTCAAAATACTGGTGATTGTCAGTTTCTTTTGACAATACGATATTATTCTTGCCATAAAATGCATTTTTAAAAATACAATTTTTTCTGATGACTTCACAAGAAAATAGGTATATAATTGTTCTTTGAACCACAGATAAATCAAAGCTAAGTTTTTGGGGTTCTTTATTTTCATTCTGGCAGTATTAACATTAAAAATATTTTTTCTCTTAATTGTTATTTGGCGCCATTTTTATGATTCAATATTGTTAAACGCTGATATTAAGATGTATAATTTTTTAAATGTTACTCTTGATTTTTATATCTTATGATTTAAGAATTATAACCATTTGACGGATTGTAGCGTCTTGACTCTGGGGTATGTACACTCACTATACATTACTTCACTTCAATAAAGTCGCGGTTGTAAACGTCAAATTAATTAATAAAATAGAATAATTCTCCCTTTACTTATTTAATGTCTACATCATACAAACTCCAGTATACGTAAATACCTTTAAATGTCTACAGTGATATTATAAAGTATATTTAGAATATTTAAAAGTATTTACATATAAAATTGTACTCACGGGCATTCCAGAGAAAAAACCCAGAAACTTTTATCCAAATTTGAATTTTGAAGGTTAAAACGATTTTGTATACTCATTGTACTTGAAAAGATTTAGAAATGGGGCACCATAAAATAAAATCATTGACTTGTCTACTGGCCGGTCGACGTTAATTCTTATTATTCCTCGCTCAAAAGGTCTAAGTATATTTTCTTAAACGTTGACCTTAGCGAAGTGGCATAACAATCTGCGGTAATTGGAATACTCAACAAGTTTAAATTGCCGTTATTCAGGCTGCATAGTGCATAAGGCACATTAAATACTTCAGTGCAATTAGGTCGGGTACAACACGGCGTCAGGTGTTTGTTACGCAGTTATGCAAACAATGCGTGAATATACGAGTACACCGTTAATTATGTACTGTGCTGTGGAATTACTTCGCGCTCAATTGGCCTGTTTCATTTATTCCAGATGCCTGTTTTGTTATCTGTGACGAATTGATTAAGACTCCCTCTGACCAATAGGTGAGTATTTGTTATCTATGACTGGTATAGACATGCATGGGGTTCCCTTGATGGTAGGGTAAATACATCAAATATATAACATCTAAATAAAAAGCGATTTCGCCCTTTTTTGTTTTGGACATTCGAAAATCCACAGACTGAAACCAAACCGCGATTAAACTTCATGGTTTTTGCATCTGTAGACGGTGGACTCGGTCGGTATTTTGAAATTCCTACAACCCATTTAATATTTAGATTTCTAGACGCAATCTAACATGTTTCAGGAAAATTATAAATTAATTAGAATTGTTTTGTTGTGGAGTGGAGATCGAACCTAAGATGCTTTGTTTATAAGCCGTACATTGCTACTATTACAATAAAAATGAGTTATTTAATAATATTTATAAGGATTTTTAAAAAGTCTTACTCATGTATCAGTAACTCGATTCTAATCGTAATGTATACGTTTCTAAGAACAATAGTCAAGATAAAAATCGTAAAAATACGTGAACACTGGTATTTTAACGAGATTGGACAAACACAATCTGATACGGTTGTAATTAGTAACCGTTCCTGCTGTGAAATTTGATTTCAACAGTGGAGCTCTCTCACAGGGAATTCAAAATTAAGGATGAATGTTGAGCGGCAAGCGTAGAGCTTACACGCGATTCGATTTGCAAAATGCCATTAGAAATTCAGGGTATTATAGTTACATGATATTATAAGATAGTGAAAAAACTCGCCTAAGTAGTGACCTTTTTTTTTCATTTTATGTGGAGCGTAAGGTGCAAGATATATATATATAATAAAAATGTAATCGAACGCTAGCTATGCACCGGTGATAATATATGAGGCTGCTAGAGGCAGAGTGGCCTGAAACCGTAAATATATTTGTGTAAGAATTATGTTAACAATTATCGGTCACTGTTCTCTTGTAGATTATCAATTTTTGACTATGATAATATAAATAAATAAACTATGTGATAAAAAATATAATAGACCCTTATCAGCGCTAAAGTAACAAAACAATGATGTTTGGAATTATTTTCTGTTTGTCTGTGCGTTAGTGCACGCTAATCTCAGAAACGGCTCCTCTGATCAAAATATGGTTTTCAGTAATATATTGTGGTAAGCTCTACTTGTCATTTGGTGCTTTGTGGAAGCCCTGGGAATTAATATTCCTACCCTACCACCCATTTTAATATCTACATCTAGTATTATTACCAAACGAAGTCAACAATTTTTTAGGAAAATTAAAGTTGATTAGAAGAATGGTGGACGCAGCCGGGTCGAACCCACGTCCCGTCAGAAATCTACTAAGTTATATTATTTTACGCAATATATATATATATATATAAAGAATAAATATAAGTATTTTCATTAAAGTTCTCTTATACGATGCTCAATAAAACAGGTCACGGCCGTTGTTCTTTTATAGAGAATAGTCTTAATGGCTTGCTTCTAATATGAATGCTTGAGTGTCTTTAGAACCTTCGCGTTAGAATAAAAAGAATCTTACACTGCGACCGGAAAAATCTCTTATTGAAAAAGTCTAGTTCGCAGATTAAAAAGATGCAGCGTAAATATTAAAACATTCTTGAAATACTCTTTCGTTTTGAAAGATAACACTTCTAAATCACTTTGACCATTCATAGAATGATTTTAAAATAGAAAATACATTCTTGTAAGACAAAAGTTTAGAAGAGGGTAATAACTACTGTCTATAGTTTACGCGAGTAGTACACATTTAAACAAAACCCTTTAACGGTTTAAAACGCGATATATTAGTTAAACTTATTTTAAAATTATTTTTAACTTCGGTCCGACGTTTCGGTTGCTTTGCAGCAGCCGTGGTCACGGGGAGACGTCGGGCGGAAGTTAAAAATAATTTTAAAATAAGTTTAACTAATATATCGAGTTTTAAACCGTTAAAGTGTTTTATTCAAATTATTTCCAATTATTTCAACCGCCGTATTACCGAAAAAAAGTGTACAAGCGTATTTTGTAAAACTCGGATGATCTATAATTTTTTGTCTTATCCATTTTTTCTGTAAAACTCACCGTTTAGCTGAAAAATGTGAAAATCCTATTCCAAACTTTCATTGTCAATACGTGTTTTTTACAAGGGGTATATTAACAAGGACTTTTTCCCAATTCATATATTTTTTTATTATCTATGGATACGGATGAATTTTTGTAATATAGGTAACTATATTTTAAGGACTACTTTGACCGGACTATTATTATTTTGCGAATATATATTCGATTACAATAATTGAATAATGATCTACATTTAGTAACGTAAGCAGCATTACATTTCATTACACATACATCGTAGATCATATTGTGTTTTTATAAATGTGTATTCGATTACAATAATTGAATAAAGTGCAACGTAAAGCACGGTGAATTGCATGAAAAATGCGAATCAGGGCATCCGTATCGCCTCTCATCAATTAAATATTTCTGACCCATTAGCACAGGTGGCGAGCAACGTAATGGAAGCCATTAGAGCTGCCCCACAGCGAACACTACGTATTTGTAGATTTTTCGCGTCTGCAAACAAAAGGAATCATATAACAATTATGAAGTCGTTAACTTGAATAATGCAGGGATATTACTTTATCATCAGTCTTTGACAGTTGACAGTATGCTGGCTAAATGTGTAAAAATATAGCAGAGTTTATTATATTATATATAATAATATAATAATTATATATAATATATTATAAAGTAAAAAAATATTTAGATTGAAAAAAAAACACGGGCGGAACTTGAACCGCCATCCACAGCACTTACCAAGCTACCGTGCTAGTTTCCTTTTGGTACTTTTTACCGAGGTTTCAACTTTCGGCCTTTAAAAAAAGTTTAATAATTATCTTTAAAAAAGCAGTAAAAGGGACTAGCATTTCTCTTGAGCTATTATTAATATCTACAAATTATAGCGGCCCTGTCCCGGCTTCGCACGGGTAGACATAAATAAGTACAAATATTAAAATTAAGCATGCTAATTAAAACGACCATGAATCACTAGATTATAAAAAAAATTGTATTGCGTAACTAAAATAGTTAGACATATATGCTCTCGGGATGTTTTTTGTAGATATTGATATATTCTATAATATTATCGAACATTTTTTTGTCCTATCAATAATTATTTTCGCATCGTATGCGGAGAAAGACATTTTACGGCTAATGTATGCCTCCCGTTGGTTTTAGTAAGAATTTCTATAGATGCCTATAGTAATCAAATACTAAATAAACCCCATGTTACTCAGTGATAATGTAGCTTTCTAATGAAAAAATAATTATTAAAATCGGTCCAGGACTTTTTGAGTTTATCCGTTACATACAAAAATACAAATCTTTCCTTTTTATAATATTAGTATAGATTTTCCCAATTAGTCGAACACCATCCTAAAAGTTTGTCAAAATTGCTGACCAAAAATTCAATAATTCGTGGTATTTCGTAGATCATTTTGTAGATTCGTAGCAATTATTCCTTTCAACTTTTCATGTAGTTATTTTTTTCCCAGAATTTTGTTCGCACATATTCGTATTTAAAAAACTTGTTAATGAACGCCAGAACGTATAAAATAGTAAAAATTATAATTAAAATTACTGCTTGACATACGTATGTACGTAGATTCTATCTTAGTTTAATCCAATTACCAATACTTAAAATATGTGTACTTAATAGTTTTTCATGAAGGCTTCATGAAAATGTAATGTTTGATTTAAAATGTGGCTAATATTCGCAACAAGAAAAACCAATTCTCGGTTGTGTGAAACCAATCGCTTATACATCTAGCGGTGAGCGGAGGAAACTTTATGTTGGATCGCTAGGATCGATGCGGAATCCAGCCAGCCAATCGGGTGCTGTGGTGGCAGAAGGCAGAAGCCTCATTCTACCGAAAGTTACCGTGGAATTAACTCCAAAAGTTATTAAATAGTATGTGTGTTTATCTAAAAACCTATATTCGTTATTTAGTGTGTGTGTGTGGGTGCTGGAAGCTGCCTCAAAACCTGTGAATCTGGTGAGACTTTCAGTATTCGGTCTTGGCGATTGAGCTCAAGTTTTTTCCCTAGTGTGCAAACCGCACATAGTCTAAAAATGTACAACAAATGCACAGTGACAAAAAAATATTAACATAATTCTTCCACAAATAGTAGTACAAATTAATTCTTATTGAAAATCATATTTTTTTGTTATTAGGCCACTCTGGCCCTAATAGTCTATAAATGCGGAATTTGAGAAATATTTGAAAGTGGAATATACGGAATTGCTAAGGAGAATTTACTATAGAATGGCTTAAGTTTGATAAACGCCGCTTTAAAATTTGTTGTATCCGTAAATCATAAGGCACATAAGAGACATAAAGTTAATACAAGCCGCTATCTAACGCGTCACGGGTAGGATAAATTGCTGCAATCTCAACGACATCGCTGGGCTCCGATCCAACTCCAGGATTCCTTTCACTCCGTTGATTTAACGAAACCGCTGTTCAGCTCCTCTTCACTCGGTTATTATTCCTGTTACTTGCAACAACTGTCTCAATGCTGACTCTGTCAAGGAAGTCCTGACTTGCATAAGTTCCATTCTGATTACGGATTTTATAAGCGTTTAAATTAAAATGATTTTAGTGTAAGTTATTTTAACTAACAATGAAAAGATTTGTTTAGATTGATCTATCTGATCTGATTGTTATTTTTGTTAATTTTAAGTTGTTTTTGGTGTGAATATAACTAGTTGTGCCGGCGACTTTGTCCACGTAGAATAGTCAATTTGGGCGTTATTATAATATTTTTGCCAACAAAAACATTTTCAGCTTTATAAGACCAGTAAAGATATTTATTTTGCATTATCGACCTGTTTTAGAAACGGCAATATTCGTTATATTTATTTCATACCCAGATTTGGCAGTTGGGTTCTAATAACTTTTAGGAAAATCCTAAAATTACAAATTGGTCTTGTAATTAAACCTATGTCATATTGCTACTATAAACTTCTACAATTGCACCAATTATTATTTAATAACTATGTGAATATTTAAATTCAATTCGTATAACCTAACTGATTTACTTGAATAGTTTCAAGTGTTATGTAAAGTTTCGTTTAAAAGTGGAACTGAGCAATTACAAGTATATAAAAGTCGCAACAACAGAGCCGTTATGCAAACTATTTCCAATAATATTCGAGGAGCTCAGCCCCCTTATATCTGTGGCGCTTCAGGCAGCGATTGGAAATAAATTATCAACGGTTTCCTGGCACAGTTGCGTCCCGGGTGCTAATTGTTTTTTTTATTTTGTTGCCCGGAACATTTGCGGAGGTTTGCGCATTGTGAATTTGTTGGTATAGTTTTTATGGCCCCGCGGTTATTTATTGTTGTTATATAAAAGCCGCGAATTTGATATGGCTTTTGCGATGTAATCCAACTGACTGTGACACTGAACTCTTTCGGTTTTTCATGGCTTTAATTGAATTCTCAGAGCTGAATAGATATTTGTTGTGTATTTTTAAAAATGATAGAGGACCATAAACAAGCGTTGTCTAATGGTAGGTGGAATACCTCGGCTATATCTAAACAAGAAGCACTGTCGATCTACTTTGGCTTTTGATATTCGGAAATCCATAGACTAAACCCGAAATGTGATACAACTTTCCGGACGGAATTTCGATAATACTACCAATTTAATATCCAGACTTCCAGACCAAGTACGATAAGTTTCACAATAATTATAAATTGATTAGATCCATGTCGAGCGCGGTGGGAGTCGAACCCCACGACTCATTAATTATTAGGCATACACATTGCTACCATTAGACTAATGAGCTTGTATCTTTAATCGTAAAATTATTTATTTTAATAAAACACTTTAACGGTTTAAAACGCGATATATTAGTTAAACTTATTTGAAAATGATTTTTAACTTCGGCCCGACGTTTCGGATGTTTTGCAGCAGCCGTGGTCACGGGGAGACTCCCTCGAAGTAACATTTCCAATAAGTTTATTAATATATCGCGTTTTAAACCCGTTACAGTGTTTCATTTAAATGTGTACTACTCGCGTTAACTATAGACGTAAAATTATTCTTTATTTGTTTTATTTCCCGAACACGATAAACGTAATACAAAAATAGTGTAAGTAGTAGTAGATAGTATCATGATGTGAGTATAGTCATAAGTTAAAATAATTTCTACATGACTGTACAGTTTAATCATACCCGGCCATGCATTCAATACCGAGGAAATAAATGCTTGCAATAAAAGGAGAACTTGTGCAACCGTTTTGCGAATGAAATTGATACAATTTTGCAAGCTACCCTCTTATAATGCTAGTGGAGTGTAAGTAAGCCTATTACATTTTTAATACGAGAAACGCGACGCTGAGGTCACAGTAATGGGAGAGTAAATATCGTTGCGCTTCTTAAGGATGAATAATGAATAACTACGGAGCGCCCGTTGATTATCATAAATTCAACTAGTTTTACGCCTTTCGCTTTACCTTAGATCTACGTATAATACCTAATCAAGTCGCAATAAAATTAATTTTGACCGTTCAATCCCCACCAGGTCCATCATGTTTGTAATTTTTCTGAAACATGCTGGCCTACGAAATACCGCCCGGGAAAGCACCTTTCACAGGTGAAAAATACGTGAGGCTTTATCGCGTTTCGGTTTCACTTCTGGATTTCCGAATATCCAAAGCCGAATATAGGTCGACAGCGCATTTTGCTTACATGGTATAGGCTGGGGTATGTCACCTACCATCAAGTGCCATGCCATGTCTGTTCTCCTCTATCATTAAAAAAAAGCAAATAAGTTTAATTTGCTCAAATTCCCATTGAAGAGCCGATATTTAACTTTTGTTATAGAACACAAAGTGCCTAATTTAACAACCGCAGACTAATCAGTAAAATTACATACATGCAAATTGTGTTTCATTCTGTCCTGATGACTATATATGCATATATTATGTCTATTATCTATATTTAATATTATAAAGCTGAAGTTTGTTTCTTTGTTTGTTTGAACGCGCTAATCTCAGGACCTACTAGTTCGAACTGAAAAAATATTTTTTGTTGGTTAGAGAAATTATCGGGGAAGGCTATAAAACATTGCGAGTAACTCTTCTACGCGGACGAAATCACTGACTCAGTACTTCATATAGCAAATAAACGTTTGTCAGGTCAGTTAGTTATTTATATATTCCACACATGTTGATGGCCGAGGACAAAATATTGCTATAAGCTCTACCCACAACTATTTGGCACAGATCTCTTCTTTAATTGAGGGTTTAAAGCAACCCATCACGCTGCTCCAGTGCGGGTTGGCATGGTTTAACAACTACCACAAAATTAGTAATAATAACCGGGGTCGACGGCCTAACTTACTCAAGGCACGGATTTTTTTTAGGAAGAAACAAAATGTTGCTTACATTTTGCCCGGGAATCGTATACCTACTCGTAATCTGCAGTCGAGTTAACTACTACACCAACGAGGTCTTTCACTGCAGTGCTATTTTTAAATGTAAATTAATTTTCCCGCAGGCACTCTCTAAAAGATCGTTACAAACTTAAAACTTTATTTTTAGTGCCTTTAACACGAAGGACAAGTCTATGCGAATAGCGATTACAGAAACTGTTTCGCGATAAAAATTAATATTCGATTATGTTAAATTTATTTCAAAAAATGATTACAAAAAATATCTTACTGAGAATCTAAGCTAGCTTTTAGTGCTATGCTCACCGTCTTATAGTCTACAATACAATATCTATACTAATATATAAAGCTGAAGAGTTTGTTCGTTTGAACGCGCTAATCTCAGGAACTACGGGTTCGAATTAGAAAAATCTTTTGTGTTGGTTAGAACATTTATCAAAGAAGGCTATAGGCTATAAAACATCGCCCTGTGACTAATAGAAGTTAAGATACAGCGGAAAATGTGAACAAAACTGGAGAAATTTTTCACCTCTGTGGGTTTCAGGGTGCGTAAAGGTGCAGTTCAAGACACCCAAAAAATATGTAATGAAAGAATTTCTCTTTAAATGATCTGAAAAAAATACGATAAAAGCTATTTTTAGATCGAACAGCGATCTACGCTAATTGTTAATGATTTTATCTTATTGTAAGTTAAGAATATAGATAAGGTTTGATTGTTATATACTATTTTGTATGGAGTGATTCCTAAAATATGTTTTATTATGTATTTCTGAAAATCGTCATAGGCTTTGAATCGACATTTTATTCAATTTGAAGAGGCGTAGATTTCATTTATATTCCCCCATTGTTTTGCAACGGCCACTGCTGGGTATTTTGTGGAAACATGCGTCAGACAAAATGTACAATGTTTTCAGCTGTGCGCCTAGCGTTGATTGCGCAGAAGTGTTTAATGAACACTTGTTTGCTGATTGCCGGCTTAGCTATTTGCTTGCATTTCTATTGCACCTATTAAAACACTTGTGCGCTGCGCAGTGCGCTTTTATTTTTTTAAATTGCTCGTAAAAAGCGCTATTCCTGTTACTTTATTATTCAGTTACAACCATGGATATAAAATTTATCTCGTTTGTTAAAACACGCTATCGGTCAACGTAAATACAAATAAGTTTGTTGGTTCAAAGTTCATATTAATTTCAGTTCATTAATTTCAATTTTGTAAGTTTGCTACTAATTTAAATAAAACTCTTTCAACGGTTTCAAACTTGATATATATTCGTTACCTTATGCTTGATGTTTTGTAATAGTCGTTGCCCCGGATTTTTTTCTATAACAATGTTTACTACTCCAACTAAACACAACGTCTTATTAAAATTATTAATAAAAATGTGTTACTGAGGTATTTGAGTTACTAAGAAGTATAGTAAATTTAGTATATATCTACTACTACTATATCTACTATATATAAATATAGTATAGAAAGTGTCATTATCGTAGTAGGGTATTGTAGACATTATACAAGATCTGCAACCACAAAAGCTCCACTCAATAGGACTGAATCATGTTCGGACATGTTTATTTAGGACGAAATAACCCATCTTACCAATTGTCAAATATTTGAAACAGTTGATGACAAAGAGATCGAATGTCGGGAAGTATCTGAAAAGGGCAATAATATTATTATTTGTATATTTAATAAGGCGTAAAGTTGTATAAAGAGTTATGGATATTTCTAGTTTAAACTTTTGTCAATGTCTTTATAATGGTGGCAATGTATGTCTAATAATTAACGGATGACCCCCGTTCCATTCTCACCGGGTCCATCATTCTAATCAATGATTATTTTTTTGAGACATGTTAGACTTTGTCTGGACTTTATCTGAACGTAGGAGGCATATTTAAATTCCGTCCTGATTACGAATCACCGTCTTCCGATGAAAAAATCGTTGAGTTTAATCGCGTTTCGATTTCAGTCTGCGGATTTCTGAATATCTAAAGCCAAAATAGGTCGATATGGCATCATATTTAGATGTTATATGGCTGGAGTGTTTTACTGCTTTTAGTTGGTTAGAGCATCAGTACGGATCACTGCTGTTCAAATCCTGCCGGTGTAATATTATAGAATTTGTACAATCTAAATTTCTTTGTTTACTGTTTGCGATACCCTATGTTTTATGTTAGTATCCTTTTTTAGGTATTTACAAAAAGAATCGCGAAAAACAATCTTCACAATTTATTCGTATGTTTCCTTTTATCTGTTACAAAAACGAAGCAAAGCTGTAGCCGGGCGGCATAGCTTTTTTCAATCTTTCGTCCTAAATTCTGTCAACGCCAGTACTAGGACAGCCGACTGTACTAGAATAGTGTACGGTACGGACTTTTAGAGTTTTCGTACTGTTAAAATAATTCCAGAAAAGTACGGATTGACTCTTTATTTTCGACATCTCGAGTTTTAATTTTCGAACGACTTTTTTTATTAAAATGTGTCTAATAATCTTCCGTAAAATAGTTTCGTTTTTATAGACCTGTACTATTGCAACCCTAGCCGTTACTATTTTTGTCTCAACAGAACACAACAAAAACAATAATAAAGTAATAATAGTACAAAAACTGGTTTTATTACTTTATTAACGAAGTTTATCGTATATATCCTATAGCCTAACTAGCTAGCAATAATGTTTATCAAAATACCGAATAAAATGTAATACCTTCACACTTCTCTCAATTTGGGATATGAATTCTTGAAAGAGCTCATTTGCATTTCAAAGGCAAATCTGCTGAATACCACGTAATGGATAATATTATAAATCAATAATACGGGAATAATTTTACTAATTCAAAAATAGTCTTCGATATCATTGTGAATCAACATCAACATCTGTCGCCAATTTGTTCGTATATAAACACAATTCTTAAAACTTAGGTTTACAAGATTTAAAAACTACTGTACGGTACTATTGTGTAATAGTACAGTACAGTAGCTACCTAAGTATATATTAATGTTTAAACCGCTAATAAAACGTATAGATTTTTATTTTTAAGCTTAAGAAGTCGCGAGCAAAATTCAGTCCATATTACAGAAACGAATTTAGTTTTTTTATTATAGATGGAAATTCAATTCAATGAATGAAAGGTAAAACATCCCAGTCATATAACATCTAAACCAAATGCGTTGCCGATTGGCTTTTGAAATTTTTGCAAATCCACAGACTAACACCGAAACTTCGCGGCTTCTTCACCTGAGGATGGTAGATCAAGACCCACCCATTTTATATCCAGATTTCCACACTTAGTCCAACATGTGTTCAAAAAATGTGGACTCGGTGGGTCATGTAATGGTAACAAACATTGTTACCATCACATCGACGTGGCTGCGACTTGCAAAATTCCCGATCACTATAATAATTCAGTGAGTTTTATGCATGCCTTATTACATGATATTATCTGAGTCTCTGCGGGACGATTCACGTCTAGCGCAAATATGTGTTCAGTATTCAATCTTCCTTTTTATTGCCCTACTGGGACATCGGGGCTTGCATTTTGCTAAGGTTAATTCTTTATGATCGAGATTACGTTGTATTAAATTTTGCTCGATTGATAGAAAATGTATATTTGAGTTACAAAACGAAATAATTATAGAATCGGAATATCGTCTTTAATATTTAGAGCTAATAATGGTGACACTGATGCTTTACATAAGCTACTAATTATGACCTGTAATAGTTAGTTATTATGAGTGTTTACTGATTTTAATGAATGAAATCCCTGCTTCTTTAAATTTGTCATATCAAGTTTACTTGGCAAATCTACGTATAAATACAATTTTTAAAAATACGCCAATAAAGTGTTTAAATTCGAATTTTATATAACCTGACATCACATCATTTAATAAGTAATTTATTGTCAGTGACTGAGCCTCGTAGTACACATTAATTAAAACTCTTTTAATGGTTTAATATGAGTAATTAATTATTGTTTAATTTAACCGCACATTTCTAATGACAGTAGTCATGCTTGGACTGTATATATTTTACGATTAAAGCGGTCAAACGTGGTCTATTTAATGGTCAATTGTATTTGAACAATATTGTCTTGATAGACATAACGCTGCTTACAACGTGTCAAATATCGTAACAGAAGTATCAGTAAAAATATTCTAAGTGAAATACATTAATAGAATTTAAATGGTGTCTCGCCTAGAGCTTTAAAAGGGTGATTTACATGACAAAGTGTCTAAGCTAAGACTCTTCGAGGATCGAAGCTTCGCTGCATTTGTAAATTGTGACCCACGTTCCCTCCGTCAAACGTCGCCAAACATAATTTCACGTTTTTCATTATTTACTCTAAGTCATTCGTGCATAAGTATGTAATGAATTTAAATTAAACACTTTTAATTGTTTAAAACGCGAAGTGTATTATTATGTTACTTATTTACATATTATTTTAAACACCCTAACAGTTTAAAACGCGATATATATTAGTCAAACTTATTTGAAAATTATAAAAAGCATCCGAAACGTTGGGCCGTAAAATTATTTTCAATAAGTTTAAGTATATATCGCATTTTACCTAAAATATATATATATCTAAATTCTCAATTTGTATACGTCAAATTTGTTGCTGTTCACAGATCGGTTTACGATGTTTCTTCGTTAAATGAACAAGGAACGTTAGTCTGGACAAATGGAAATATTTGTCTAGTCTTAATATTCAGTATTAATGAAAAAGCAATAGAATCGCGAAGACAAAACTCTCATACATATGCATTTTGACATTCATCGGATCGCAATATTCAATATCGTCCAGGTGAATTTCAATAGACACCCACCTTTCAGGAGAAAATTGAAAAGATATCACTGAATATTCCTTCACAGTTTTGTTCAAGTAGTTTTAAACAAAAGCGTTCTATATGAAAAATACGTAAATGATTACGTTGGCATTTGCACAGTGTATTACAATTTTGTTTTTATAACAATATGGCCGCCTATGAACATATTATGGGATTATTTATAGTAATATTATACAGTTAAGGAGTTCGTTTGTTTTTAAACACTGTAATCTCTGAAAAATGGTTAAAGTTAAAAAAAAATGTGTTAGATGGAGCATTTATCGAGGAAGGCTATAAAACTACTGTGCGACTAATAGGAGCGAAGATTCAGTGGGAAATGTGGAAAAAATGGGGAAAATTAATCATTTTTAAGGGTTTTCGTTGCGTGTTAAAAAACACTTTAACGGTTTAAAACGCGATATATTAGTTAAACTTATTTGAAAACGTTTTTTAACTTCGGTTCGACGTTTCGGATACTTTGCAGCAGCCGTGGTCACGGGGAGGCTGCTGCTGCAACTATAGACAGTATTAGGATATATTTAGCTACAGGAGGAATCATGGGAATAATTGAAATGAATACATAACCTCCTTATCAATATGTAAGTCAATGCGTTATCTATTCCCGTATTAATGTTATTCAGCGCTATAATTAAGAGCCAATTCGTGAGTGTGCATTTAATGTCACTATCTTGTGTCCACAGTCTGACAGTGTGTTGACAATAGTAATCTAATCAAAGTACTACTGCATAGAAATGAAGTTATACACGTTTTAGTTTCATAAACTTGTATTAAAAATCCTTTGAACATAAAACCCCACTGGTTGGATTTTTTTGGGGGTTTCACGGTGCCATGTAACATCTAAACAAGATGCGCTGTCGACCCATTTTAGCTTTGGATATTCGGAAATCCACAGAGTAAAGCCATAACGCGTTTAAACCTCTCGACTTTTTCATGTGTGAACGATACCTCGTTGAATATTAGCTAACATTAGAGCCACGACTAATGTCCTTTTCATAAGCAAAAGAGAAAGACCCACAACGCTGTTCCAGTGTATTTTGGTGGGCTTTAAGGACCGCCAGTAAATTTGCGACCAGGCCTGACACTAATATATAAAAAAAAAACCTTTAATTCACTGACCATATTTATCAAGTTTCACATACAAAAATAAAATTATTTTTTATAAGTAATTAATTTTCCATCAAATGTTAAATATAAATATATATACATGTATTTTGCTTTATTTATTTAAAAGTAGTTCGGTTCGACACTAGAATTTTATGAAAAAAATTTAACGTCGATATTTTAACTAACATTGCCCTCGATACTGTTTTTGAACTCCACTAATACATCTGTAGTCTATTATACTATCCACTAGTGAATACCAACAGCTTATACAAATATTTCTCATGCGGGATACTTAGTACGGACATCGTCAAATACACAATTTACGTGAGAAATAATAAATACGCTCAGTATCAATTCCAATAAACTCGAGCAGATAACAAGAGCTTCCGTCTATAGTTCGTGATTGAATTCGAGCAATCAAACAGAAGTTTAGTGGACATGAATCTTTAGATAAACGGATCGAGACTAACAAGTGCCTTACGTTTATTAAGTTGACAATGCTCAACCGGTTCGGACAACACAAATAGCCTAAGTAAACCCAACCCTTACGTTCTTTAGCGATTCCAATAGGTATGTGTAATGGAAACGAAGTTGAAGTAGACAAAAAGATTGGTAACATGGATATAGAATAGCGTCCGTCTTTTAAATAAAACACTTTAACGGTTTAAAACGCGATATATTAGCTTATTAGTTTAAACCGTTAAAGTGTTTTATTTAAATGTGTACCACTCGCGTAAACTATAGACAGTATTTAGTGTCCGTCTCTCTCACCTGGCGAGCTTCCATGAAATAACTGGAAGTTTTTCGGACGCGTGTTAGAGTACATAAACAAAAACCCCCACTGAACAAAGCAGTATGTTGTACTTATAATTAACACACTTTTAACGGAGTAAAACAGGAAGTATATTATTTATAACTATGGGTCGAAGTTTCAATGCTTTAAATATTGCTTTCATTATTTTTAGTGTTGCATTTCGTCTTTTAAACCGTCAAAAGTGTTATTGTGTTATTTAAATTTGTACTACTCGCGTTACATAAGACATTACTCGGTTTTATTTATTAAAAAACATATAAACGTGCCTTCATTTTAGCAATGATACAAGACAAAACTATAAAACCGTTTGAAAAATCTCACTCGAAGCGCGCAAGATAGACCAGCTGCTCAAACAAAAAAAAAAAATTGGACTTCTCGACCATTTTAGTAAGCTAGTGAAGGCTAAGTAAATAAAGTTGCTAAGGTAATCTCCAAAACATATATTTTTGAAGCATAAATATTTTATCTTTAACTTATATCCACAGAACATTCATACTTAGTCGGTTATGTTTAATCTGTTGAAACGGGCCTTTTAAATGATTCAGCAACAAATATAAAACTAAATTAATTAATGTCACTTCGCAGGCACAGCGCGACACTCATTAGGAGGTTTAATGAGAGCGCACGCACCCTCCACCCGACCGCGTCGGATTTTGTAAACATTTACCCTGACTTGTTAACTAGACAGACGCATTTGCGAAGCATAAAAATTTCTCGTTTAGTTCTAGGGTCACATTTTTTTTTCCAACAAATGACGAGTGGGATAAGGCGTATTTTTATTTCTTGTATACACTTTTTTTATCTTTAGAACGCCCATTTATGTATATAATTTTATTAGATGTATCAGTCGACTTCGTCTGCGTAGAATAGTTATTTTGCGCATCAAAATTTGTTTTTAGAAACCTCCTTTTCATCTGACTCGTCAGATGAAAAGGAGGTTTCTTTATTTGTAAAATACATACATTTATTTGTAAAATACAGTCTTGTAACATTGAGTGGCTTAGAAATTCACAAGAGAAGATAACCGTATTATAAGTAGATACGTTAAGCATGAATATTCGCGTTTAATCCCGAGAGACACGAAACGTCTGTCGACACTTGCAATGAATTCATCAACAATTCATGCTTCACCTACAACCCCGACTTAAGTTCCTAGTTCATAAACTGCATTGAAACAGAACAAACTCGCTACTTACTTGGATGCATTTAATATTCTTTCTGAATTAATATGCAATATTCCTTGGTCTAGTTATATACATTTGACTGATAAAGCGAAATTATTTTTTCTTTAGTATTTAAATTGAGGAAGTCCGGAGTTGTGTAGTTACTAATTTAGTAACTTCTCAGCACTCAAATACAAAGAGCGGGCAAAAAATCTACGGGATCTGCCAGAACGAGTATGCGATTGCATTTTGCCTACCTATTTGAACAAAATGGTAAGAATAACATAATCTAAACTATTATCTGCGCCTGATAAGTGTAAGGAAATAATCAAAGAGTATTTCTTGCATCCGTCAGAGGGCGCCAAATCATAGTTAATTACTATATTATGTTGTATTAGGTAGAATAAGTTGTAAATAAATAATAAAAATTATGTAAGCGAGCTTAAACCATTACATATGTCCAGCTACGCGATGTAATTGTTTTAGATGAAAATCTATTAATTAAATAAATACAAACGAAACGGATTACTAAACGGAATGAAAACTGGAAAAATATTTTTTTATTCTAGGTATATCACTAATGATCGATGTAGGTAAATCCCTTGCAGTCTTATGGGTCCTAGAACTAAACTAAACTTAATAAATCTGCCCTAGAACCACTAACGATATAAACATATACTTCAATTTCATTTAGACTATAAGAGACTGTTACATTTTCGTAGAACTCATCGAATATCGTATGCAAATATTACACGGAAGGTATTTGTAGTCCCAGACTTAATAGTGATTTTGACTTTGAGGAAAATTCTATTTTGCTCTACCAAAAGTTTGTATGAAAGCGAAGTTGAGTCATTCGTCTCCACGACGACACTTTAAGTGCTTAAGTAGCCTAGCGAGATGGTGAAATCTTGTTTAATTTAATCTAATACAAAATACTTAACAGGAACAAAGTAGTTAAATTAGTTTATAGGCACGCGTGATATTTTTTCAAACTATTATTTATACTGAAGAGTTTGTTTGGACGTGCTAATCTCAGAAACTACTGGATCGAATGAAAAAATCCTCTCATTTTGGCTATATAACATTCCGCTGCGACAAATACCGATACGCAGCGAAGAAACAGTGGGAAATGTAGAAAAAACGAGGAAATCTTGCAAACAACAACACGACGATTGCTGGACAAGCTAGTCTTATATAAATAGATAACGAAAAATTAATTTTGTGATAGAAAAAAATATATTATTTAATCATAAATACATACATTTTTTGTTTAAAGAAGTACATAACTTTGTTTATTGATTATTTCAAATTATTTGTATAAACAGACGTACAACGAAACAGCTTAGATGTTTAAGTATATTTTTTAATTAGATTGATCTACAAGTCTTATCATATTATCTATGCCAGGATCGTATACATTTTTTAATATTAAAATTTTATATATCCTGTTGACATAAATTTCAATGTCATAAAGATATAATTCTTCACCCAATGTCAAACAATTGCAAACTCACTCACAAATGGAGTTTGAAGTAATTTTAGTTCCGTATTATTTTGAATTCATTGGCAAATGATATTTATAGATTTGATATGGTAAGTAAATTCATATGATTTAAGATGTATCGATTTGATTGTTTTGTAACGTAAAATAAATACCATACCAGTCTCGTGTACTTGTCTTGATTATTTTTGTCAACCTTAAAGTGAAGAAGTATAGCATAAATATATTTATGTTTCAGGCTATTTATTTTTATGGTACTTATTGATTCACGCCCTACATCAAAAAGTATGGACGATCTAAATAATGTAAAACATGATAATAGAAATGACCACATACATCCTTCAGCTTACGGTTACAACCATTATGCAGTTAAATATGCTCATGTTTCTAACAAACCACATTCCAAAAAGACGCACGAAGAAATAGATCTATCGGGTTTTCAAAAATATATCACTCAACAAGTTAACGATTCTTATAAGGATAGCAATGTGTATCAATCTAATTTGAATAATAACATATCAATATGGTTACAAGAGTTAACTACGGCTTTGGGTGGGTTAAAGCAGCTTTATGGCATAGAAGTGACTTCAACACCGACTACGACAGAACAGATTACAAAGAATGTGAAGGAACATTTTGAAAGTGAATTTTATCTTGGTGGTACTGCTGAAATTGAGACAGTATTGTCAGAAATAAAAGAAAAGGCTTTGCAGATAATGCTACAGCAGATACCATCAGCGGCCGATATTATTAGTAACGCTGTAACTGAAACAACTTTCGATATGGCCTCGATGATAAGCACTCCCAGGAGTCATGGTCAACATTTGAATATTCCTCATAATCGCAATATGCGATCAATTTATTACCATGCAGCGACACTGGCTCATCAGCTAGAATGTGACCTACAGGAAAAATGTAAAAATGCATATTATAAAATGAAACATAAAATATCTCATGACTTAGAAGAAGAAATAATACATAGCAAAAATGCGATAAAAGAAGCTCTAAACAAACTGCAAAAATCGCAACTTCACAATACAATGAAAAATAAGGGTATAGTCGATAAAACAACGCTATCGACTAAAATGTTACCAATTGTGAAAACAAGAGAGTCCCCAAATTATAAGTCCCAAAAGAAAAATCCGAAAAAAAAGTTATTTACTAAAAGAACTACTACAGTTAATAAGTCAAAAGCACATGTTATACCGAAAGTTACTGATGACTACTCTATGTTGTCCGTATATGAAAAATTATTATTGAAATCCCACGATAATGATGTTATGAAGCAGTTAACTACACATAACGTACCCATGAATGATTATAAATTAGAAGAAAAGATCTCAAAACGGAATCACGAATCACTTGAGAATATAAATTTAAAAAGAAGTGTCCAAAAACTATATGATGACGATCAGATGCCAGATGTAGTCGACTATAACGAAGAAAATAACGCAACTTCCGATAGTGGGGCTACACGTAACGTCGCTATATCAAAAAAAGTACATACTTCTACAAATGATGAAATAAGTTACAATACACTGAGTAATAAAATTTCTTATAACGACTACGTGAATGGATTTAAATACTATTTAAATTTTCAGAAAGATCAGGAAAACCAAAACTTTTCTAATCTAGTTCGCTACCAAGCGCACAGACATCATAGTGTAGACGATGTAGGCAAATACATATTAGAGAAGCTTCCAAAGCTACCGACTACAAGGAAAAAACGTTACTTATTTGAACAAGAAACGTTAGAAGATCAAGATATATCCACAAAGAGTGACGATTCGTGGTTTAAAAAACATTTTTACGTGTTCATTGATAAAGATCCTCCAAAAAAGTTTCACACTGCTCAGACGGTATCGCTGAAAGAAGATCGTAAGGAATATAGTCAATTGTCAACGCGGAACTCTGATAATAATCAGCTTAAAAATTTTCAAAATAAGCACAAACAAGTCAGAAGATCTCTAAAAAAGTTCAAAATAAGTAACAATTCTGATAAATTGAAAACCAGTATTGTTTCTCCAGCTACTACTGTAATAGGTTATTATAATATTAATTAGTCATTTAAATTATACCCTTCACTAAATAATAGTATTATGATACTCGAAAATACCCATATTTTTATTATTACTTAAGATACAGCCTTTACAAGTTATATTCACGTATTTACGAAATATTCTTTTAGGGACATATGCAACGAAAAATGGTTACGTAGATGTCAACTTAGTTCATAAACCAACCGGGGTTATCAAGTTAAAAAGTAATAAAGACAAGGGTAATAAGAAGCGAAAGTATAAGAATTTCTTCAAAAAAATTAGCTTTCATTCAAAGAATCCAAAGAAATATTCGAAACGAAATTTACCTACCCGAAAACGGCGCTCAAATCCATTCAAGGTCTTGAAAGATATCGTTTTCAGAAACCGTTACACAGATTCAGATAATAAGGTGCGAAAATTGTTTGATTACGACATAGTAGCATCTAGCTTTAATCCGAACTGTAAATATATAGATGTAAACCGTAATACACAACTGCCAAACATTGATGCCATGTTGAGGCAAATACCAAACATTACAAGCAATTTGGAATCATTACTCGATTATGGCTATACGAGACATTACGTATCTAATAATTTACCCACTAGAAAATATGTTCACAATAAAGGACTGTACTATACGAAACCGGGAAAATATTACGTATCAAATGACAAAATAGATTTAACTGGTGAGATTTAGTTTTCAATGCAATAAAAAGATAAAAGTGGCGATGTTCACTAAAAAAGTTATCCATTTTAGCAAATTTAACCATTAAGATGAAAATAAACGTAATTTGTTTACTTTTAGACAAAGAAATGACGGCGGAAACGCAGAACTACGACTATCCCAATTATTATTTCAACAAATCCAGAGTTGACGATATAATAAATATTCGAATAAAAACTGCGGATCAAATAAATATCAAACCGCTAAAGACTACAAAAGTAACAAATATAAGATATGAAGCAACACAAAACAGAATGGACCCATTGCTAGAAAGTTTACTTGGAGGCCAAACACCTAAAACAACGAAGTTACTGAAGACCACCCAGTTCCCTGGTTATTATTTGGTGAGCGATGGAAACTTGCAAATATCACAGTCAGGCAGGGGAAAGCCTGTAAAGGAAAAAGCAAAAAATAAAAAATCGTACTTAGAATATAATAGGCCATCTATAAAAGTGATTGATAGTCTCGGTAAACTATATAATTATAAAGTAATTCATAACGGTAAGGAGAAAGAGCAATATAGAAGGAATGAAAATTTTATTTCAAGAGCTAGTCACAAATACCATTTGTCTAAAACGCACAACTCTGAGAAAAAATCTAAAAATATTGACAAAACAGTTAAACCTACAACAAGTGATAAGAAGAAAGTTGTTGATCAAAGCCAAAATCGGAATCAAGTTGAAAATATGAAGCAATTGAATGGTAATTTTATTCGGTTTTTGTCAACATTGAAAAAGTTTCATTTTTTTTTTATAATTTGTTTTGTTTCAGATAGTAAAAGGAAAGATTTTTCAAAGCACATAGATAAAAGTAGTCATATGTCACAAGTAAATAATTTAAATTTTATTATATACACCTACAACTTTTCAGGTTGCTTCATCTAGTTTTCAAATTCAATTCTTTAGACTAAAATTACTTAGCGGTCCAAAGATTTTTTTTGTGATTTACAATGCTTTATTGTCTCATATTTTATTAATGTATTTTCAGAAAGAGCCTAAGAAGAAGATTAGTTCATTCAAAGCCCCGGATCATTACTTCTTCGACACCATTACCAATGTCATCAAATGAGTTTAATAAGTTCCTGGAAGAAAATCAGATTGATGTTCAGTCAGTGACATCGCCATTGCCTAATTTTATTCCTTTCTCTACACAAGTTCCCTCTAATAGAGTAAAGCCCGTACATTATGGACCTGAATATCGGAAACAAACTACACATAATATGAAAAATACTCCGAGTAGGTCTAATGGAAATTTTGCATATGACTATACTTATTATCCAAAGGAAGGGAAAAGAAAACGAAGAGGAAACGGTAAGAAATTGTCTAGTTCATCATAAATGCAATTCGTTAAGACACAGTATTGTGTTCTTAAGCGACCGGAAATTCCAATGATTTTTCTTTAGCAAAATTACTTAATTTACTTATAAATAATTCAGATGGTTTAGTTCGTATATATATATTATCTAAACTACATATTAGATAAACAGGTATAATACGTTCTAATAGTGCATAGTATATAGTACTATTATTTTTTTAGAAATAACGGGGAAGCTGCCAACAACAACAAATAATGGAAAACATATAAGCAAATTAAAGACTAATTTAGTACAGCAGATAAAACAAAAAAGAACAACGGTAAAAATGTTATCTGATAATCAAAGTAATTAATTTTTATTTTATAACTACTAGGTCGCCTTTTACAGAGTGACGATCTATTTAAAGGGAGAGGTTCCAATTTTCAAACATTTACTGCAAAAGATGTAGCAGCTTTAGAAATAATTATCGATTTACGTAAACATAACCAAGAATATAACGAAAAAGAAACTCAAAATGTATCCTTAGACAGAAATGCTAAATTAATATATGAACAAGACGATAAACAAAAAGTAACGAATTCTATTCAAGTCCATATTGCATTGCCTGACAATGCTGATAATTTTAAGAGGTCGCCGGAATCAGTACAAGTTAAAAAAGTTTTTTCTGCGATAATGGCTTCACCGATTGACATAGCATATCAGCTGCATGCATTTGAAAAAAGTACCGTACTGACCCCTACGACAATTGGTGACAGTAAACTGTCTCCAGGCTTATACTTGTTAGTCGAAAAAGACAATGCGTCTTATCCCGAAGAACAATTGATATTAAAACCTATTAAAATGAAAAAGAATCCAAGTTTGTCCGTGCAAACAGCAGGAAATATGTCGGATTTTATTGATCCAACTGTCGATGACGTACTTGATTCGACTATGACAAGTGAATATGAAAACTATGTCAATGGAAAAAGTGAACATAAAAGAAGCATTAGTTGGGATTCAATCAAAAAGTTCTTCGGCCATGATAGGGTTTGTAACTGTCGTTGTAAGGCAAATCAAACAATGTGCAAAGCATGCGCAGCAAGTAATGCCGTAATTACAGAATTAATTTTTGAATTTGATAATTTAGCCAAATATATGAGAGACCACTGTACAGAGATTCAAACTTTTTTCTGGATGAACCCGACAGGTGGAAAAAAATTAAGGGAAGTCGTAAACAAGATAAATAAATCTTTGAACGATTACTATAAAAGGGTCAAAGGCAAGTGTCAAGGAAGGACATGTAAAATGTTTTCTTCAGGTGTTGACAAAAGAAGCTCTGCACAACAATTTCATAAAATTAGGAATAAGTTTGAAATAAACACATTCTTAACTGCATTGTCTAAATTATCGGATGATTTGGACTATGTGCTTACGTTAGGATTGTTAGACGAAGGCATTCAAAATAGTGGATACTTAGTTCAGAAGATTTTTGATCAGTGTTTATCTCAAAGTAGATCCCGTAGATCTTTCATGGATCAACATAAGAAATGTAAGCCGTCTAGTTCTTACTCTCTCGAAAATATAAATATAAATTTACTATGCAGTTCCAATACAGTCAAGACAACAACTAGTAATTATAATCATGATATGCAAGACTATACAAACAGGGATAATATAACACCTATAAAAGAAATATATTCTAACTATTTAGATGGAAAGAAATTGGATCAAAGAAATGAGAAAAAGAAAACGCTGAAAGATTTTATCAAACGACGTTTTAAGCAAAAACAAAGCCAAATATTTTCTGCAAAGCACGTACAACCTCGATACAAGAGAAAAACATTTTCAAAACCTATCGTCAATGTCTTGCTACTAAATAATAGGTCGAACAAAACTAAAACAGAATTAAATACAAAGCTTTTGAAACACCAAAGTACTAGGGAAATTAAGGAAATGGAAAAAACTAACGACAAATCTTAATAACTTATACACAAATAATGACCTATTTGTGCATAATTTTAATGAGCTATTTAGATTATTAGGTAATTCTGAAGTCAATGATAGAGGAATTTTTAAAGATTTGAGTAAAAAGATAGAAGACTATAATAATTCAACTTACCCTGTGCTAAAAACATCACCAAAAAAAACTTTTTTATTCGCTGGATTGAATAAATTAATGCGCACTCATAACCAATATACTGTAAAAACCACTTTGAAACTAAGGGATACTAGTAAAAGTACCAGAAATATTGTAACTACAAAACCTGGTCCAGATATATACCCGTTTACAAAAGACTATAAAAAGTCAATGAATTTTCTTTCAACAAACAAAAACATAACTGAGCAGAGATTTTTACGAAATACAACAAGTATATACACAACATTTAATGATAATTTACCTAAGAATAAATTGAATTCACATGTTATAACAAATGTCACCATAAAAGAAAACCCTACAATCATTATAATAGATCGCTATAACTCTAAAGATTTATCTTTTAAAACCCAAGATACGGGGGAAAATGAATTACGTAGCTTACTTTTATCTATTTTGAATTATAATTCGAAAATTATCAACAATGAGTGGATTCGAGCAGTAAATTTCAATACTGACAACACTAACACGACTCTTTTCCCCCTAACTGACCAAAAAAAAGAGGGTTTTATTAAAAAATGGGCACATAAATTTTCCAGGAAGAATATAACATCCGAAGTAAAGAAAAAGGTATTAGTTTTCATAATTTGCATACATAAGTATATAGTTCTGTATATAATATTTATTATCAATGTACTGTTGTGTTCCAATTTATCTAAGATCTTTTTAAGGAACGCTGCCACAAAACACAGACAATTGAGACAAATAAACCACATGCTACATCAGTTGATAGTAAAGTAAAGGGGACAGGTAATTATGTTATTTGTCAAAATAATATTTAAAAAAAAAAGATAAACGGACTTGAACACTTTCTTTTTTCATTTTAGCTAACAAATCCAATAACAAGACCACAAAAACAACGTCAATGGTACTACGGTATTTTTTATTGAACTTTTTATATTTAGTACACAATAATTTTGATTGAGTTGTCTTCTACAACTTCTATATTCTTAATTTATTCATAAGATATGATTAAAGTTATTTATTTTTTTTATTAGATATATTTTCATGTTACATAACTGTATAGACTGACTACATTTCATTTTTTGACTTCATTCCTTACAAGCTATAGTTCGATAACTGTTAAAATTCTTTCAAGAGATCGACGATAAAAACCTAAAATATCTCTGCGACATATCTTCTACTGTGGAACACGTTATGAGTAGGAGGAACCTGATGAACGAAAAAAAATTCGAAGAGTATGTCAAGAATGTCAATTGCTACAAACTGGCGTCGATCCCCGAGAAGTTTTTGATAAAATTTAACAAACGCGGAAACAAAAGAAGGCACCGTGTCTGTATGAGGGAATCGAATGATAACACAGCTTTGAGGAAACGACAGATTAGAGACAAGATATTGCCTAGAGATGACGTGAGATTGGAACTTGACGACGACTACGGATTCGATGTTATACGTCATAGACGTGAAAGGTATTCTATCTACCTATTAATACTTTATTTAGCCTTAGATTGTTAATTGCCTTGAGACGATTTATGTCCCTGATATATTGTAATCTATAGAAAAATGACGCGTTAAGTCAATCCAGTGCTGTTAATATGTTTTTCCATCTTAAAAATTCTCGATTGAATTGATTTAAAAATTTTAAATGCATAAGAAAAATGTATTCTGCTCAGCTAAGGGGCAGCTATTTATTTCTTTTTATTCTTGGTTCAAAAAAGCAAAGTAAAGGAGTCTATATCTGTTTAAAATAAAAATATTATATAAGTATTTTCCACGTATTATAAATTATCATTTTTAATAAACTGTTTTCGGACCACGAGGATAGACAACTCTTAGGAAGTGACTATATTTACGAAGTGCATGAGCACCGTAATGATTTATTTGAAAAGTACGAGAGAGGAGCTGAAGGATTGTATAAAGAAACCTTACTAAGAGTTAAAAGAAGCAATAGTGCTGAAGATCTCATACACAAGTTGACCAATTTACCTCCTTTAAGACCGCTATCCGTAAGGCTAAAGAATATTGTATTATAATACAAATTAAAAACTGTTTTGCTTCTTTTTATAATGGTTAAAAGAAAACATACTTTTGTGTTTGATTGGTTTTATCTACAGCCCCAGTAGGTGACTAAACTTCTAAGCCCAGCCCATCATCACGTGTCACATCAACATCAATATCATCAATTTGGAATTTAGGACCTCTATCTTTTTATTTATGTAAGGAAACGCGATTCATTACTGAACCACCACTTTCGGATCACAATCTTTAAAGAAGCTTGTGAACGATTATCACATATTGTATAATTAAAAATATATTTTAAGGACGAAGTTTTTGCTATGATTGGAGATTCATTATCAATGGGCTGTTATCCTTCCGGATATAACTATAGTGACGTCGAACAGGAGAACTTAAATTGGATGACAGATCGAGATAATGTTGAAAATAAAAATGTATTTACAAATGGATCTGTACTGCATTTGAGGAATTTACTAAAGAGGGATTCTGGTATCTATTCGTGCTACGATGTAAGTTTACAATATAATGCTATGAATCTAAATTTTATAGTTATTATAACAGCACATATAATAAAAAATGCTTGTATAGTTCAACTTCACAAATAATTCGATTTATTTTGTGCGTGAAACCCCAGTTACTTCGTCATGGAGCACTGATCTATTTTACTTATAGGAACGTACAAGGTGTAAACCCAAACTAACACAAAAATACATTTAAAAAAACATAACGTAATATATACAGTTTATATTGAAATAGTGTATTACGTGTTTCCTTTAAGGAATATTTTAAAGCAACATCCTCTTTGGGAATAAATATAGCCTTGAAAATTTTTCCAGCACAATATAATTGTAAGGAGTGTCAAAGTGAACGTGATCGATGTTCCCAACTTTAATGTAGTTTTCACGCCAGTTTATAGAACATCCTCTTCTTGCAGCTACAAAGTGAGTCACTTTTAATACAACGAATTGTAGGAAACATACAGATATAAATTATATATTGTATAATATATAATTTGTTACTATATAAAACACCGGCAATACGATTTGTATAATAGGATTAATTCTTAAACGATATCTACTCGTATACTGAAAAAAAAAACTACATTGATTTTGCAAAGCTTACAAACCTAATATCGAGCTCTTTAATGCACACTTACCTTTAGTATACACTAGCTGTTTCAGCGACTTCGTGTCGTCTTCGACTTTCGTCGTTTATTTTGGGCATCCAAATTCGTTTTTGCAAACCCCTTCATCTTTATTAACTTACGTCGTTACCCACTACGTCGGTTACGTTCCTTCACGTCGTTCTTGCAAGTTAATCTTAAAAATAGACATATAGCGTCGCAGACTTTTTTTAGTGTCTTGTACCATTTTTGCAGCGGATCCATCGGAAACCCAGAGAGATGGAAAATTTCCCCCGTTTTGTACACATTTCCCGCTGTATCTTCGCTTCTATTAGTCACAGCGCAATGTTATGGATAAATGTACTAATCAACAGAAAAATAAATTTTCAATTCGAACCCGTAGTTCCTGAGATTAGCGCGTGCAAACAAACAAACAAACTCAACAGCTTTATATATTAGTTGGATTAATAATTTAAATTGTAATAAAATAATATTAGACGGAGGACATTTTTTTAAAACACTTAAAACATTATATGTATTGCTAATGTAATATTTAACTTTCAATTAATTTTTTTAATTGAAAGTTAATTAATTTTTCAATTAATTTAATTAGATATATAAATATATATTATAATATACCTTTGTCCCGCAATAATTGTATCTATATTATAAACATTTCTATAGATTAGATATTTCTAGGATCTACGCGCCATACAAAAAGTGGGTGTACTAATGAGACAGTTGACGTGTGGAAATTATTGTTCCGTCAGAATTGACGAACCTGTATGCTTGAGGAATAAGGTAAGCGCACCAATCGTGGTTCTTTACCTACTGTTACCTGACATCTCGGATTTTTTTGTAGGAGGATGACACTTATTTATTACGGACAATAACGGTTTTAATTCCTCAATACAAACGGATTGTAAATTGTACTGCCGAATGCCAAAGAAATCTTAGAAGCTCCTTGGCAGTATTATTTGCCAGAAATGCTCCAGTTTTGGCCTCTATACCAGGTAAGTATCGGATCATAAACAAGGGCTTAGTGCGTATGTAGTTACTTATTTATATCTTCTTGTCTTCATTAATTGTCTTTTGCTAATACCTTTTTTATAATAGGCAATATATGTCAATATCTCGACAAGATATGCTATATGCTGTAGTTGCATAACTAATGAGTCGCTAGACTCGAGGTTCGAATTCTGAGTAAACGAATAAAAACGATATTTATAACGATATTAATTCTAGTCGTGATGGCGTACTACGACGGCTCGATACTCGAAGAAATCAAAACGTGGACACCGTCTTCGCGTGTACATAAATCATTTGTCAGCCACACTCTGAGGACGAGGGGTAATTAATGAATAATATATTACTACCTTAGTATTTTTTGTGTTATTAAAGGTATTATTTATCGTATATTGAAATAGATACGCCTGTACTAAATGCTATACAGAATAAACAAATCTTCCTTAAAAGGACCATCCGTTACATTATCATCCAAGGTTCTTCTAAGCGCCATTATTATATTTTAATTTTACTTCTTCCTGAAACTTGATTAAAAGTAAAGTTATTTTGAAATAAAAGGCCGAGATTTAGTTAAATGGTCAAGCTGTTTTTATATTGCATCATAATTTCTACAAAGATCCGTATGAAAAATAGCGGGAAAAACAAAAACATAAAGATTTTACATGTACTACCAACATAGACAAGAAAAGTAAACAGTCCTCTCAACATTAAATCAATGTATTGACATTGCACAGATTATCTAACACAAAGCCTCATTGATGTTTCATTAACTAAGGGTAATTATATTCATATACTAGGTTTAGGTCTTCGTATTCATTATATTTAGTATTAATATTAAATAAATAATCCTTTTATTAACACAAAGTACAAAACTTACAACTAAAATGAGTAAAAAAAAACTGTCTGCAGTTTACGCGAGTAGTACACATTTAAATAAAGCATTTCAAACGATTTAAAACGCGATTTAAATTATTTATTTTAACTACGGTTTGACTTTTCGGATTTAAAAAAAACTGTCCAAATCAAAAAAAGGGAATTATCTTAATTTTTTTTTGATTTGTGGAATTTGCTAGAATATATCAGTTATTTTTAGTTAGATATTATATGGTTCAACCTACTTTTAGATACCAACGGCCATCAAGAGTATAACTCACTGGCTGCAAATTCTGAACCGAACAGCATTCATGTAGTCGTAGCGTGTCCCGCGGGATTTTTCTTGGTATCTACACAGAAAATATGTGGTAAGAAACACTTGTAAGCACTAAAATAATACTACGCTAGTACTATTACATACTTACTTTATCGCTCTTAAGTTACATTGAATTTAATGTTTAATATTTGTGTACCTACGTATGTTATTTACGGCTTACTTTTTTACTTACTGTGCATGGTTTCGTAGTTAAAGTGTTGCCTAGAGCTTTTTATAATTTTGTTTAAATAGTTTACCAGCGAAAGGCGACACTGTCTCTCCTAATGCGGTCAAGCGCTACAGTGGGCTCGAATCCCAAGAAAAACGAAACCGAAATATGTTCGTCCCAATTTAGGGATAGTGGATCAGTCTATTTATGTGTTGTATGTTTTAAATTAATGAGCTACAAGCAATCAATATTATTTTAATTACAATTAGAACAAGAACGTTCTAAGATTTATAATTCTTAATATTCAACAATGTATTAGTTTATAAGACATGTTAAAAAAGCCGGACTGAGTTTCTTGGGTGTTCTTCTCAGTTATGTTGCTCTTTTGAACACTCTGTAGAATCACGACAAAAAGAGAGACAAACAAAATAATTGTGACGAATCTAAATAATTTTTAAAATTTCAAAGAGTAATTATATATGTATATTTAAAGAGTATATTTTATTTTATTTTTATTTTTATATAACAGCTTAAAACATGATTTTTTGACAATTCTATTTTGTATTCCACGACACCCAAGTAATTAAAGGGACATTTTATCTATCGGCTATAGGACGACACGACTATGAAGTTTTGCTGGTTAACATCGAATTAAAGCCAACGATTTTCCAGGCATCTGTCCACCGAATACATATTCAGCCGAAGCAGATAACGCTTGTACATCTTGCCCGGAGGGGACCGTATCAGATGCAGGCTCCGGCGGATGTCATCTTACGTTGAGTCGTCTGCGTCGGTCTTTTGTACGTGCGATTCAATTAATTTCTTTTCTGGGTGAACTGGAGAGGATTGGAAAAGTTTATGTATTTTAATTAAACCCTTTAACAGTTTAAAACGCGATATATATCAGTTATTGTATATATCGCGTTTAAAACCGTTAAAGTGTTTTATTTCAATGTATACTACTCGTGTAAACTACAGACAGTATTTTAGTATATGTATCTTATATTAAACTACAAAAATTAAAAAGTAGAACGATAAATCATAATTTATATAACTTGAAGTTTTTTTTTTTAACATTACATAAAATATATCAAAGTGTCAAAATCAGCCCAGCCGATTCAGAGGTAAAATCGGAACAAACATGCATAAATATCGATATCGATGTCAGGCCTGAAAATAGCTGTTTTAATCATTTTTCTTCATCTTACTAGTGACTTTTTCTTTCCAGTGTTATGAACCATGCATATTGGTGAAGACAATCGGATTTATAACTCTAGTTACCATTATCTACTATACAGCATCGCGATTGAGGCGTTACTTAGCTGTCTGTTGTAAAACGGAGGACCTGACTGAAAATTTTTCTCGTAAGTGCTTAGAGGTGTTTTTCGTATTTCGTTTGAAGTTTAAACATAAGATAAATATACTCACAATTAACTTGATAAATCGTGATCTATATTTTTAATTGTATTAAACAACTAGCTCTTGAACCGTTTTTGCAGCGTCGCATCGGAATCCCTGAAAGACGAATAATTTTCCCCGTTTTTTTCCACATTTTCCGCGGCTACTTGGCTCTCATTAGTCACTGTGTTTTTATAGTCTGTCACGATAGATGTAAATTCAAGATAGATGTAAAGTTACTGAGATAAGCGAGTTCAAACAAACAAACAACTCATCAGATTTATATACTAGTATAGTTTAATTTTTAATTAGTCAATTATAATTATTTGCTGTCAAAATCTTAATTTATACAAATTAACGAAACGAAATGTCTGTAGTACTTCTGTTATAGCTACTTGTATAACTTATATTTTAATTAATTATAAGTTCCATTCCAGTTCTAGGCCACAGAATTTTCGTGGATCGAATCTTACGCTATGCTTAGAATTACGATATGCTATTTGAAACTGATAGCTATTAGCGAATGCTTCGCTTGTCTTGCTTTACTACAAATAGTTTGAACGCAACATGGATTTAAAACGGAGTATATTTTATAAAGAACGCAAAAAGTTGTAAAATACAATATGTATATAGCAGACGAGAAATGAACCCGTAATAAACGGTTTACTCTATTGGTATTATGTTGTCTAAACCTTCAAAATGTTATCTTTAAACAGAGAATAAGTGTTTTATTTAAGTGTGTACTACTCGCGTAAACTACAGACGCTACTTTAATATTTATAATGCGATACTTTATAAATATCTTGCTAAATCTTTTTATTATAATTATATGTATTTACATTTAACATCAATAAACATTATCCGATATTTGTTTCCAGCTAAACAGAAAGGGAAGCCACGTTCATTTCAGGGAGGTCCAGCACATCACGTGACCCACCATTCAGAACGCAAAAAATACCCACCATTACCGCCGATAGATTTTTAATACTAACTATAGTCACACAGATTATTTACTCTTACTTTATTCATGTAAATATTATTATTATTCTAAATTTAAAATTACTAAAATTCTCTAATTTCAAAATTAGAATTTTAGAACGGATATTTGAAAATAGAGTTATTATATCACATGTACTCTATCAGTGGATTGTCTATACTTTTTAGATGTAGGGTGTTAAGAGAGTACCTCGCTAATATGGTAAATGCTGTTAATTACTATTTTTAAGTGTTTTTTCTTTGTAAGTCTATGTTTTAAGATTTCGGAATAAATAGTACAATGTTATATTAATTGTTTTATATCTTTTACTCGATCAAATTGCATTTTAAACATCCGTCCTATCAATTTGATAACAGGAAAAATAAAGCTAATTGCATTTAAGTCTTTCAAAATGAAATCAATTTTTTTGTATAAATGAAACAGACATTGATAGAAATTCTAGATCTATCACAAACGTAATCGTTATCTTACTATATATATCTATGAGAAACGCCCATTCGAATGCGGTGTCCAATGCAGAGTGAACAGATAAAGATCTATTCTAGACACGGTAATCCCTTTTTAAAAGATCGTACGTTTCTTTATAAATTACTATCTATTGAGGCGGTAAACATGATATTCCATTTTTAAAGAGATTAGTCTTTGATCGAAATATCTTTGTTTTCTTGGGATTCCAGTCCATGACCTCTCGTACTTAACGGAATGGCTTTGGTGCACTTTTTAACTTAATATTAAAGCGACTAAACTAAATATTTAAATTTTAACAAAACTTGGGCTTTGCTAGAACGTGCTCTGTTAAGAATAAAATATGTAGTATATTTTGTAAGACTGTAAAATGAAACTTGTTAACAAAGGAGTGGCAGCGTGTTTCTTACCAGAACTCGTGCGTTCCACCTTCATTTGACATCTGGTAGTAAATGTATATTTAGAGTGTATTGTTTTTAATTATTTTATTAAAACTAAAGCTCAGTTACAAACAATGTATGAAGCGGTTTTACTTGTTTGAACGGCTGTTTAAGCAAAAACGCTCTATATTGTTAAAATCAAACAATCATTAAGCCTTAAAGGAATCCCTAACTATACGCACAGTAATTAAGAGGCCATTATAACGTACAGCAATTTGACCTCATTTATTCAACACCAAGTGAAGTTGTGTCGTGGAGAGTGAAGATTTACGATGAAGTCATTACGTTTTATGGGCCATAATTGATAGAGATAAGATCTTGAGCACTGAAATTGCAAAGTAGGGTTTGAGGCAGGGCGCCAATTCTGCTATATACTGGACTATCGCTGGTCCGTTACTAGATTATCACTAGTAAAACTATTGGTATTTAATGAACTAACACAAGAGCTAAAGACTATTCTGTCATATTTTCAAAGGGTTATTTTATATTCTACACATTTATTATTATTCAGTGGGATTTTTAAACTTAAACACTATCTATAGTTTACGCGAGTAGTAAACATTTAAATAAAACACTTTAGCGGTTTAAAATGCGATATATTCGTTAAACTTATTTGAAATTGTCTGACTGTCTCCCCGTGACCATGGCTGCTGCAAAGCATCCGAAACGTCGGGCTGAAGTTAAAAATCAATTTCAAATAAGTTTACTACTTTAAAAATCGATAATAAATTGAAAAAAGTTTTCGACTCGTCAAGACTTGTACCGGCATCGTCAGCGTTTAGAGAAACAGCACACGGAACGCTGACGATGCCGGTTCAAGTTCTGCCCGAGTCGAAAATTTTTTCAATCTATTTTAGATTATCAAAGGTTAGGTAATTTTAATTATTTTAGGCACTTTAATATAAAAAAAAATGTTTTACTACAACGGAGTATAATAAAATACAGACAGCTAGACATTACCTACTACATTTTGCACTAGCGCCCTAACTCCATACTTTCCCTACTTGGCTCCATTCAAAGAATAATTGAAAAATATTTTCTCACGGGTCTATCGATATGCGAGCGGTAGGTCTATATTGTAAATTGGCAGAATTGGGTTCCAGGTCGATTTCATAGACGCGCATTAGTGTAAAGAAAAATTGCCGGTATTAACATAAACGACTAGCATCGTGGTTATTAATTACAAATTTTTATAGTAAGTGACACGCAAACATTGCGTTACTTTATTGTTTTGGGTTTTCAAGCCGAACTTTTTGTGCAAAATAAAGATTAAATTAATCACAAAGAGAACTTACAATCGCTTATATTAAACATAATAAATAAAGCTTAGAAAAGTTGCGACGAGGTCACTTTGTAAACTCTGCCGGTCGACTCGTAGTTTGATTTGAATAATTTCCAAAATCTACGAGATCAGCTCTTTTGTGAATGCAAAGCATCTCTTGTATGCAAGTTAACTGCGAGCTCATGGGGTCTTGTTGTTTGAAGGGCTCTTTAGCAGTCTGACTAATAATCAACGGGCCATGGGTTCGATCGCCACTGGGTACAATTTTTTTTTATAATAAATGTATAATTTTTCTGTAACAATGTCGAAAAGTCCGGGTCACGAACCACTGTCTACATATGAAAAATCCGTCAACTTTAATCGCCCTTAAGAGGTTTCAAAACCAAAAAATAGGTGGACAGTGCAGATGCGCAGTCCCACATACCATCCGTATAATATACCATGTATTCTGTCAGGCTGTCCCTCTCTAATTATCTTTTATAAAAAAAGAAAAACTATTTTAGTTCTACAATGTTTGCTTCCATTATATCCATGGTAAAATATAATAGTTTAACGGTTTATAACGCGTTGCAAAATAATTGAATTATGACCTGGCGTTCCCCCCCACGTGACCACCTTTTGATATTATAATTATTTATGTATAATTGTAGAATATGGAGCTTCCGTCCAACCAAATTCTTATAAAAAAACAATCATAATTCATCTACAGTTTGAAGTTAAAAAGGTCATGAATATTTAATTAAACGATTAACAAAAAAAAAACCTATTATTTCAAAGGTTTTTGTTGAAAGTTGAAACAATTAACCAATTAGTTCTTTGTTCTAATTGTTGAAATTGATGTTGAACTTTTCAGACAATAATACTCCAATTACATTTTCATTCGTGTGATTATTTTTCATGTTAATTTTGAGAGTGGAATTAATTTAGTTAGTTGCACGGAAAGGAACAGTATTTAAACGAGGGAAAATTTATTACATAAAAATGTATGTGATTCTTACATGTCAGTGTAATCAAAGCTTTTCTCATTTATATTTGTATCAAATAGGTGCACAACCGAGACTCCAACCTGTAACAGTGATTTACCAAACCACTTGTGTTTGTCGTTGTCTAAAATTCCAGGAATCAATTTTGTAATGAGGGTGAAATGTTGAATTTAATAAAACTATGCTTGAAAATTTTATTATTATTAATTTAATTAATAAATGGAAAACATATTTAATTAAACAATATAAATAAAAAATAAACGTGTAAGATTATTATATAGGCGAGCGTACACATTAAATTAAACTACTAACGTTGGGTAATTAACTAATATTTTTTGCGTTTTAATCCGTTTAAAGTGATTTATTCAACTGGGTATCTATTCAATTCGTTATTCATTGCTACAATTCAAAAGTTTTGGATAATTGCAATTTTTCACAAGTTATGTTCATGATCGTTTTATAAACAAATCTAAATTGAAAAATCGATAACACTGACAGCAATGAAACCAAATTAAATTTTTAATACGTATGCGAATACTTAGGACTCCAGCTTAGTATTTTATCGCTCAAAGAAATTTCCCATGTCTCTCACACCCTTTTAAGTAACACATCCTTTTCACGAGCGTATTTTGTTTTTATTTCCGCAATTTATCTTGGCGACACGTGCGGACTCTATCAAAGTTTCGAGGCGCGTTAAATTTATTTACACCATCAAGCAACTTGTTACGCAAACAGCTAAAGAAAATTAGGCCGCGGTCTTCTATCAACGCTGCTGTCTGCACACGCGTTACGCGGCTTCAAGATCATCACGATTAGTCTTTTTCGTCAGTTATGGTAGACGCATATATAACATACTAACTATGTCAGCGACTTCCTTCACATAGAATACTTATTTTAGGCATCCAGATTCGTTTTTGCAAACTCCTTCATTTTTTAGTTTTCTTTTTTTAGTTTGTAACTAAAGTGTGGGGGACGACCTCTCGCCTTCACGTCGTTCTTGTTAGTTAATCTTAAAAGATAGCCATATAGCTTCGCGAACTTTTTTTAGATAATTGAAAGAGGAATCATTCTCTCATACATATTTTTGGGTATCCGTTCTTGCAGCGTACGCCTCGGAAACCCATAATGATGAATATTTTTCCAATATTTTTTCATATTTCCCGCTGTATCTTCACTTGTATTAGTCACAGGGCGATGTTTTATCTATATCCTTTCTCGATAAATGCTCTAACCAATAGAAAAATATTTTTTCAATTCGAACCCGTAGTTCCTGAGATAAGCGCGTTAAAACAAACAAACAAAATCTTCGGCTTTATATATTAGTATAGATTGTATAGAATATCGTAATATTATTTACCTGCCTATGCTTGTAACTGATAAATTTGTACTACTAATCATTTGCATTTTCTCAAAACTGATTCATGAAATTCGAGACCGACTTCGTAGGTAACAACTTAAGAATATAAAGGGGTTTGAAAAAACGAATTTGGATGTCCATAATAAATATTCTTAGCGGATGAAGTCGCTGTTACAGCTAGACCTATAATATATTTACACTTATACTAAAGAGTAAATTGTTACAGATTGTTTTTTTTTAATTAGCTGCACGAATATAGGTAGTAATATTGAGAGATATAATATTGTGAGAGACTCCCCGTGACCACGGCTGCTGCAAAGCATCCAAAACGCGGGGCCAAAGATCATTTTCAAATAAGTTTAACTAATTACGCGTTTTAAACCGTTAAAGTGTTTTATTTAATTACTACTCGCGTAATGTATTTAGATATAATGATAATAAGTTTTTAGGAATAATCCATTAAGTTTTAAGTATCTTCTTAACTGATGCAGAGGATGTATTTTTAGCCGTTTATTTTCAGGCGAAATCAGTCTAATATGGCTTACTTTGCGTAAAGAAAGACGGGAGCCTTCATGCCAATGACTGCCCACAACTTCATCGGCAAATAAATGAGACATCACCAATACATTTTTATAGTGATGTCTGACGCATGACGCTGAACGCTACGTACAGCGTCTATAGGAAGCTGCAGCCTTACACTATCAAGCAACTTGTTACGCAAAGAGCTAAAGAACATTAACCGTGCTTTGCTTTACGAGCTGCAAGTTTATGCTGGAACTTTCGAACTTATGATTAACGGTTTTCAGGTGTCCGACATACTTTGGTATCCCTGTTTATAGTTTCTAGCATTAAATTAACCGCTGCGATCTATGTAAGCATTTTATATCATTATTTTGTAAAGGTTTAGGAGCTATTAACTTGCTTGCTTGCATTTAAGCACTTGAGTATTCTTTGAAACACTTTTAATAGCTTAAAAGACGAAATTTAACCGTTTAGTCAAAGTAAAAATAAACAAAAGAACATTGCAAGGAAGAAACAATACAATTTGGGTTTTGAACCGTTAAAAGTGGTTTATCTAAAGTGTTGCAGTCGCGTAAACGACAGACATGTTGAACGCGCGGGTAATGTTGAATTTTACCATATCTATATAAAGCTGACTGTCTGCGCTTTTCTAGATATTATTCCCGTGGTAAAAAGGCAGTATACTTTTATATGTAATCTGGCTTAATATATAATGCATACGTAATCAATAATTAAGTGTTATTTATATATTTATTGTATTAAATCTACACCAAAATACACAAGGAATTTGCTTCTTGCTATTTTCAAATCTACAAGAAAAAATTCATTTAACGGGCTCGTTGGTCTAATTAATCTGTCAATCAAAGGGTCGTGGATTCAATCCCCACCGGACCCAACATTTTTCATCCACATGTGGGACTTCGTCTGGAAATTTGGGATAATAAATGGGAAGGAATGTCGAAATTCCGCTCGGATCACGAACCACCGTCCACAGGTGAAAACGCCGTCAAGTTTATTCGCGTTTCGGTTTTAGTCTGTGGATTTCCAAATATCCTAAGTTAGATTGGATCTTATTAGAATATTATATGGCTGGGATATTTCACCTACCATTAAATGAACCCTAAACTTGGCTGCATCATAAATAAAAAACCTCATAAATTCAGAAATATTTCCCTATAATTTCCATAATATTTCTGCAAATTAACTCCACAATGGCGTTAATTAAGCATTAAAGCCGTGTAAATGTAAAGGGGCTCGATAAAATACTGGTCATATACAACAAGAGGCTGTGAACATGTTCGCGTCTCATACGTTACTCCGCACCTGGAGATGAAGTTGGCTTCTCGCCATCCCCTGATGTATTGTATGTAAATGCTCTACGTACTTGCCTTTATTACGGCTAAGTGTGAATTAAATATAGACGACATTGTGGCCGTGGTGTTTCGGGGGCTCCTGTTCGGAATGGGGCGTTTGAACTCGAAAATGGAATAGTTAGATTACTTCTTACTTTTCAACTACGACGAAACAGATGGCGGTAGCGTAGCAGTTTTTACTGCTATATGAGAGACACCCACCAGTCTCCCCGTGACCACGGCTGCTGCAAAGCATCGGAAATGCCGGGCCGAGTTACAATATTATCAGATAAGTTTATCTAATATGTATCAGTAAACACCTTTAGCAGTGTTTAATTTAAATTAAATTAAAATATTTCTTGTTTAAACCGTTATTGTGTTTTATTTAAATGTGTACTACTCACGTAAACTACAGACTTAAGAAGAATATTTTTAACATGATGGCATTATTCAATTGGTTAGAGCAACGGCACGAAACACTCTGTATATCGGCTCAAGGCCCGCCCGTGTCGTAAATTTCTTCTAACCTAAATTAGATTTTTAATTTACAAAATTTAGCTGGAAAGCGATAAATCTTAGCTACGTAAATAGCTTTAAGTATGCCTTTAAAGGTAAACATATTATTCAATACTTCGATGTAGAATCGGTCCTAAGGCCTGCTTATGCTACCATTCGACTTGTCTAATATTCGTTATTATTGTTTTTAGAAATGTGATTATCGAAGCAACCAAACACATGTCTATGACTACATTAGCCATTTATAAGCAGGGCTTTATTGTCGCTGCAAGATCCGGAGAGGCAGTAAACACGTCAGCTAGTTAGCAGCCGATAAATCTCAAAAGCCGACCTAACGATGAGGGAAAATTGGATAAGTTTATACGGCACAAGAAATTGTTTGAATCTCTTAATTATTAAGACGATACCTTACAGCCTTGTTTTCTTATAAATAACTACTTAACATTATTTCAACCTATTTTTCACGAATATTGAAAGTCACACATATTTGGTGGTCAAGAATATAATCAGCTTTTAAGAAACGCCTTATTCTTTTTAAGCTGGTCAAATTATATTTTGAGGGATGCGGTGCGGTTCTTTGGTGTAAGTATTCATTTGTTTTATTTAAAAAAACTGTTTCATTGCTTTTAAATAAAACACTTTAACGGTTTAAAAAGCGTTATATTTTACTTATTACAATAATATTTTTAACTACGGCCCGTTTCGGATGCTTTGCAGCCGCGGTCACTAAAATATATCGCGTTTTAAACCGTTAAAGTGTTTTATTTAAATGTGCACTATTCGAGTAAACTACAGACAGTGCTTCATTGCTACTGTAATTATAAAGTCAAGTCACACTAAATAAGTACATATTTACATAATTAAAAGGATCTTCTTGTGTCCCAAGCAATCATAGTAACGCTTGTGTCATCGTCTTTGTTTTTAAAGGATTTGTTGTTCTAATGGTAGCTATATGTATTGCGATCCCCACTCTGACTCTGACTCTATGTTTCCAAGTAATATAGATATTTTTTTGAAACACGTTAAAGTTTCAACTGGAAATTAAAACCAATCTTTTAATTTCCAGTTTTGTTTATTTCCATTCTTCATTACGATGTGTAATAGAATAATGACGAAATTATGTCCGGGTCAAGAGCATCTACAGATAATAACAAGTTTAATCGTGTTTCGGTTGCAGTCTGTGGATTTTCGAATATCTTAAACAGGTCGACATCGCATCTTGTTGCGGTGATATATGGCTGGGGAGTCTCACCTTCCATTATGAACTCCATGCTTTCTGTCCTCTATCATAAATTAGAAAGAGTTTAAAATGGTGAAATTGTTCAGATATAACATGTTAAACGGGGTAATATATTATATTATATGATTTTATGTAAGGTTATAAGGAAGGTCGGATTCTAAGCCATTGTGTGTATAGACGCAGATTAATGACGTACAAACTCACCCTTGCCTGCGGAAAAGGGAGATAAACAATGTTTCTTCATTTGTCATTTGGTGTAAAATACTAACATTACAGTAGGATACAGAATTTACATACATTTTAAGAAATTCGTAAGAATTATTTTCATTTATTCACAATAAACTGTCTGTAGTCTACGCGAGTAGTACATATTTCTATAAAACACTTTAAAGGATTAAAACAAACGTCGGGAAGTCAAAATAAACTGTAAACTAATTCATGTTGCGTTTTAAACCGTTAAAGCATTAATTAAATTAGTCATATGCGCAGATTTTACCAGCACCTGTTGAATTTGTAATTTTGTTTCGAAAAAACCAAATTGGGGTCAAAATTTCCCTAGTGAGGGTTAAGATAAACGGCGGGCGAAAATAATCTATATTGTTTTTCCGAAATTCAACCTAGAAAATCTCGCGCTAAAAGTTTAATGACAAATTTAACTAAACTAAACTAAACTGTCTGTAGTTTACCTACAAACTTACATAAAACACTTTAAACGGTTTAAAACGTGAAATATATTAGTTAACGTATTCCCCTGTGACTACGGCTGTTGCCAATTGCGAAGCATCCGAAACGTCGAACCGTAGTTGTATTAAGCTACAAATAATTCAACTAATATATTTTGCGTCTTAAACGCTAAAAAGGATTGTATATACACTAGTATTACACTACATTTGATTAAAAGCCTTGGATCAAATTCAACTTGCTAAAACGATAGAAAACAATCACAAAGCAATGTAGTGACACGAACAAATTCTGAAACAATGTTTACAATATTTAATAGTCGGTAAATATGTAAAGGGCGTTACAAAGGCATTTGCAGGCGAAACAAGGTGTTATCTTTCGAGCTCTGAAATTAAAGCCTCCTCAAACAAGTCCACGTTTCGATTTGTTGACATTTAATGCTCCTATCACTTACAATGATGTTTAACGAAGCTTGACTCATTGTAAGTACTTGTTTTGTTATTAATTCATTGAGCTCGTCTTGCTTCAAGTTTATTATTGCCTTAAGCTATTCCGCTCTTGTTTGCTTAACTGAATGAAATGCTTTGAACCTGACGAAAATTCAGTCTTACATCGTAATTAACATTAAGCAGTTGGAACAGTTTCGCTGTTTTCGGGGCGAACTGAAACTAAAGTTAGTAACGGAAGATTTACAATATCTATGAGAAATTCGTAACTACAAAAAACTGTCGCCGTATAATGTAAGGGTACCCTTAGTAGGCAAAGTAAAGTCTGATCAACTACTTGTCTGTACATGTTTAAAGACATTTTTGGTATATATATAATGGTAGGTAAAACACCCCAGCCAATTAACGAGATTTAAATAAAACACTTTAACGGTTTAAAACGCGATATATTAGTTAAACTTATTTGAAAAATGATTTTAACTTCAGCCTGACGTTTCGGCCGACAGTCTCCCCGTGACCACGGATGCTGCAAAGCATCCGAAACGTCGGGCCGAAGTTAAAAATCATTTTCAAATAAGTTTAAGTAATATATCGCGTTTTAAACCGTTAAAGTGTTTTATTTAAATGTGTACTACTCGCGTAAACTATAGACAGTATCTTAACGTGTATGTATCTCGAGGTCGATCTATTTCGGCTTGGAATATTCGGAGATGCACAAATTGAAACAGGAAAAACGATTAAACTTCATGGTTTTTTTTTATTTGTAGTCCGCGACCCGGACGGAATTTCGATATTCCTACCACCCATTGAATGTCCAGATTTCCAGGCGAAGTTCAGTATGTTTTACAAAATGTTTTGATTAACCATACACTGAGAGAAATTTACTTTCTCTATTTTTTCTTGTATGAAAAATCTATACTGATAAGAGTTGTGAAGTTGGTGGACCATTTATCAAGAAAGACTTTAAAACATCAGTCCGCGACCAATCTAAGCTAAGAATCTTCATCTTAGAGAATTTTCGTTGCGTGTGCAGCTAAAACGGTTTAAGATACCGAGAATATATATTAGAGAGAATTATTTTGCTTTAAATATTCTAAAAAGGTGCCGCGACAATATGTGCCTATCTTTTAAGATTAACTCACAAGAAGAATTACTTTTAATCAAATCATGTCGAAATACTTCATAAGACAAAAAGAACGATTGCCACGACTTAATTTTATTATTAGCCACTTATTAAGATAATTAAGATTACATTCTCCTTACTGTGAGTTTATCGTCATAAAAATAATGTTTTAGACGACAAAGTTGTTTCTGTATTATTCTTTATAAGAATATTTGTTTTCAAAGAATTTAATTATAATCTTACTACATGCATGTAGGCGTCGAAAAGGCAGATACGTAGGTGGCTAGACATATCCACCCCACTTGAGACAAATCAACTTATTTCGTAATTAATCTTCTTTTATATGAGCGCGTAAGCTATTATATATTAGCGTCTTTTTCATTCTTTAACAAAACACATTGATATCCTACACGTGTGGGCGGGCACATTCCTAACTGATCAATTCTAAAATTAAGTTATAAATAAGGAAACATAAATATTTCACGTTTCAAACCGTTAAACTTGTTATATTTTAATGATCTATCATTGTATGATCCTATGATGAAGTAGTACCTATTATTCTAGGTATGTCTTGCCTAACCAAAAAAATTTATTACGTTTCCCGAATCCAAGAAATTTATTTTACTACTGAAGGACCGGAGTCTTTATTGCTAACGAAGTAGAATGTATTATTTTAAATTATTTTAAGGTTACATTTGTGTTCACCATCACAGCATAAGACGAAATCCTTGATTTCAGTCAATATCAAACGAGTATTACGTCGAGTATCAAAATGAATTCTCGGAATCCAGAAAGGCATATTAAATATTCAGGACTTATAGCAAGAAACTTGCATACTAAATAAATTCAAACTAACTTAGAGATATGTGAAACTGCTTCTGTCGGTGCGATCACCAGAGAAATCTTCGCATTTCTAAGTCACGTAGCAGTTGTATAATATCTGGGAATTCAGTGGGACCGTCTAAATTGCTCGAAGTCAGATAATAAACGGACCGGATACAAGCTTGCGGTGAATTTATTAAAGTGGTGCGTCTCTGTTGCACTTCATACGTGCTGAGTGGCGCTGCGGAATTAGTTACGTGTGAGTAACGCGCTGACTTTCAAAATAAACGCTGTTCCATTCCGCATTCGCTTTTTAAACTCGCGAACAAAAGTTCGGCGCTGTAATTCGAAAAATGAACACTAAATTAAAAATCTGTTTAGAACAAATACTGTCTGTAGTTTAAAAAGCGATAAATTTTAGTTTAACTAATTTGAAAATAATTTTAGCTACGGCCCGATGTGCCACGGATTTGTTTTATTGAAAGATATTTAGATTAACAAACAATTGCGAAACTGGCGGGACATATTATAACACGGTAGCTCAAATGCTTAGTAAATAGTAGTAGGTAGTAGTAGAGTTACATGCAACGCTGTGGATGTCGGTTGACCAAAATCAAGTTAATAACTACTATTGTAAAGTTAAGAGTTTGTTGGTTTGTTTAATCGCGCTGGTCTTAGTAACTATTGGTTCGTATTCATAAATTCTATGTTCGATAGATCATTTATCCAGGAATGCGTAAGGTTTTAAGAGTCACGCTGAGACTAGTGGGTGATCAAAGAAACCGTAGGAAATGTGAAAGACACGGGGAAAGTTATTCATCTTCGATGGGCTCCTTTGCTTGCGCTGCGAAATCGGGTCAAGAAATCAAAAAATATGTATCGAAGAATTATTATTTTCTAAATGATCTACATAGAGGTCGGCGACAGTAAATGTCTATCTTCTTAAGTAAGAGTTCGTAACAGCTAGAATTTATAAAGAGGTTGTTGCAAAGATACATTTTGATGCCTAGAATAACTACTGCACGCTGGATGACTAAATAAATATATACTATATATACATTTATATGATAATAGTCTGTGGTTATAATTTAATTTAGATAAATTATTCGTTTCGCCATCACGTGCGGACGGCATCATCAGGAGACGTTAACTCCTCGATTGACGAACGACGAGAACCACTTCTCGCTCTCGTCGGCCGAAGAGCCCGAAAAACAGCTATAAGTACAGAAATAAGCATAGTATTTTAGATTCATCGCAGAAGTTTTAAGAAAACAAAAAACAGCGCACTTTATAACTTCTAGGTCTTCTCGACCTTTCGACAAGAATAAACATATCCGTCTCTTAATTCTTGGTAAGTATAAAACTAGATTATCCACTACATATTATTTCTGCTTGATGGTGTAAGGAGAATCCTCGAGAACGTCTAATCTTTAATTGGTTAACCAAGCGAGTTTAATTCAGGTATCGAAGTGCTATTGTGTCTATGGTTTCTATTAAGAAGTTATTCCTTATGTCTTGTTTCTGCAAATAGTATAGTGTATAGTCAAAGTGAAAGTGAAAACGTTTATTCACATAGGTAACTAGGTACACGTATGGTAAGTTAAGAACTAAATAAAGAAATTTCATATTTATTACCAGTTTTCAAATCAAGGGCGTAGGTCGTAGAACAAACAAGTAGGTCGTAGAACTAGCAAGATACTCGCCGTGACTCCTTTTATCGCCAAGTTTCATTTTAGTATAGTTTCATTTATTTTTCTGTCTTTACGAACTTTCAATGCACTACATATTTTTTCTTGTTAGAGCGGGTTCCTCCAAGACCCAAGCATTCTATCGTTTAAATATTGATTAACGTCATGATAATCCTATCCTATCCCAGCAGTTTTTGTTACACATTATTAATTAACTGATAGTGCTTACATTTCACTGGGGATTTTTAAAAATATCGTATGCAATTACCTTGAAAATAACTACTACTTTTATGGAGCTAGCTTCGATGGCTGGTACACTTATTTTGTCTTTATTACGTTTATTGTATTATCGTTTTGTTCTGTATCTAATAAAAATTATAAAGCTTGCATTTCTTTGTTGTAAAAGTATAAGTAATTAAAAGATAAAGAAAGAATAGTTTACTATAATAGAGTGTATCATTTAGTTTAAGTTGAAAAGATTACACATCCAAAGATGAAATTTAAAAAAATATCTCCGAAGCTTCCTTGAGACTTCGTAGTTAACGGTTCGAGTTCCTCCGATCGATAACTATGCAAAGGTAAGGATTGGCCTCGTGGTAAATTAGTTGATAGTGAAGTTGGAATCCAACTTGTACCGCGGCTCAATAACTACGAATTGAGTCGGAGTTCAAATTTAAACCAGGATTACCAAATGTATTATGGGAGTGGATTTTGCCGCGTCGGTGCTTCTTGCCGGTCAAGTTATGGTTATTGTTTGGAAGTTCTATTAACCGAAACGCGATTAATTTTGACGACAAATTTTTCTTCTGTGGACGGTGGTTCAAGACCCGGATGGAATTTCGATTCCTACCCTCCATTTAATATCCATATTTCCAGAAGAAGTTCAACATGTTGCAGAAAAATTATAAATTGATTAGAAATATCTTGGATCTGGTGGTGATTGAACCATTCCACGAACGAGCCCTGGGTTAGTATTTTAGGTACATATTGAAATATATATTACAGTCTTGTAACGTGGTTGTTTAAATACCTACTTATCTTTACATACAATTAATCAATGAAATAAATACAAAATAATAAACCTGACGCTTCATTCTTGTTCAAGTAATCAGTATTTTTTGGGTATTCAAAACTAACCTGTAAAAATAGTCAAAAAATCAATTTATTTAACTAAGGAACGTTGGTAGCAGTACGTAAAAAATAATCCTGTCAATTTCCAAGACACGAGTTACTCCACTTATATAACGCAGAGTTTTAGATAATAAAGAGTTTGCTTTTCGAATTCCTCTATTAATTTTTTTAGGTATTTTTTCACGATAAGGTAATAAAAACTTTGAGTATAAATAAACAATTATAGCAAGAGAGCTGGTGAGGATTTAGGCTTGAGCTTTTATCGTCGTTCATAACGTGATGGCAGGCTGTGTTTATAGTCACAAAAACAATAGTAAGCTTAGGTACTCTGTTATTTTAACTAATCTTTCTAAATACTAGTTATGTAAATAATAATTATGTAAGTGTTAAGTTGAAATTACATTGCAATAAGGTACAAGTGATACTATCAATGGGCTGAAAAAATTCGATAGTGACGAGCGAGATATAGTAGCTCAATTGGTTAGCCAATTGAGCTACCGTGTCTCGCTGCTGTAAAACGAGGGGGACGTCCCCCCTTTTTTTGGCCGGGGGGGGGGGGGGTAAGTAGTATAATTAAAAAAAATGGCTAGCTCTTTGTCTATTAGGAGTTTCACATATAATGTAAATGTTTAAGTGAGTTTAAAATACCCCGGTCGTAAACAGATTTTGTTCTAAGACGTTGTTTCTTAATTACAAATTCCGACGCCACGGATAACATTCCCGGGAGACCGCTGAACCTTGAAACTCCCCTAACACAAGTTTTTGGACAACTACACTTCTTAATTAAATCATCAATACTAAAGTCCCGGTGGTAGAAACCGGTTCTGATTATTTATTCAGGGCGAATTTTTAAGCTTGAAAAGCAGTCGAGTGCCGGGTGACACTCTTAAACTCTTTAAGAAGTTAAATTACCTAACAACTAATTTTGGTTTTGGAAAAAAAGTGTTTTAGTTAAAGGCTTTGGTCCATTGATTATTTTAGGTAAAGTGTAAGTTTATTAGAAAGTTAAAAAAAAATATATTAAGCTATTGTATTACTATGTTATATTAAATATTTTATGTTCAATTTCTGCTTGCTCTTTAATATTGAAAAAAAAAAATCATAGATAGCTACTGTAGTAGGTTTTAAATTAATATTTTTTTTAAATATGACTATTACTTGTACTCATGTGTAAAAACCTTAGTTACTAGAAACATAATTGAAAATTGCTTGAGGATTCTGTGTATCTCCATTTCATAGTATTCCATTTTGGAGATAATTAATTCAGTTTTTATTAGGATTTCCGTTTCTGGGATTCAGTAAAATGCTAATGCTTACAGTTTTTTTTTTTTTTTAATAATATTAAGTGAAATGTTTGTTTTATGAAAATTAAGCGAGTGTTCCTCCATGTGTTACTAGGTTATGGTCTAAAGCCAGATATAATTAAATTTAATTAAAACACATTTCAGTAACTTGTTCCCGGCACTGTAAATTATGAGAAATAAAATTCTTAATTCCTATTTTCCAAGAACTGCGATGGTTTAAAAGGACAGTGCATTAAGGACAAAGGAATAGAATAGTGACTTTCCCGGAATATAATTTTTAACCATTTTAGTCCAACATGGACCGCTCTTTGAAAATATGTAAAAAAATAGAAATTTTGATGGCGAAAAAATGTTATATGTTTTTCACAGTACAGCTATAAAATACGATGAAAAATATTTTTACGCTGCGTTTACAGCGGTCCTGCATAGACTCCCGCAAATATGGGTGCGTTTTTGAATAAAACGTAATAAAGAAAGGGTCGGTTTGCGTCGAATATTTCAAGGGTTTGTTCGCCGGGCGCCAGAGCCGCTTTCGTAGTCAACACGGCAGCTGAAAATATATGTTAATTTACAGTACCGTAACCAATTGCACAGTTATTAACTAAATGTAGAAGCACTGTGGAACGCCGGTTTAAGGAGATTTCTGTAAATGATTGACGTTTTATTCAGTGTTTTGGTGTCATTTAATTTATAGTTATAAACATTGATCCATATTATTACAAAGGAAGATATTTCTATGTAAGTTAAAACAATGAAGTTACTCCGAATATAAATCGAAACGTAATATTAGATAAAATCAGAAATTTGAAATTAAAAAAAAACGTTTTATGATTTTTGTGGACCCGCATAAGTGCCAGCAAAAATAGGTGTATTTTTGAACAATATGTAGTAAATAAACGGACGGTCTGCTCGGACCGTTTTAGGCTCTGCTTCCGCCGCCGTTGTGCCGACCATGATTGCTGAAATGTATGTAAAGTATTTTATAAATATAATATTTATATGTAACAGAAGACTATTAATAGTTTAATGTCGATTTATAGTTAAATGGTTAAGTTAATAAGTCAACTGATGTATTTCGTTTTAAACCGTAATTGTTTTATCTAAACGTGTATTACTCGCCGAATCTTATATTTTTTATTAACTACATCATTTGATGAGTTCATCCGAAATCAACCTCTGTCTCTGTTTGAATTAGATTTGTATGTTTTTAGTGATCAACGCATGTAAACAAAAACTAATGAAGGTAAGGGGTGACATTTCTACGAATTGAATTTGTAGATATGAGAAAAGTATATATGTATTTTACCATTTCCAGCAGCCGCCTCCGAGCCCGATTCGTTGACAATGATCTTCGCCTTCTGCATAGCACTGCTAACATATAACGGCTCTGGGTGCTTCAAAATTCCAGATAAGTCCGAATTATCGTAATCGAATATAGCTGTCACGCCATTCTGTGAACATAATTAAATATCCAAAGTGATTGACATTATATTATGCGATTTCGGTGCTATAAGAATTTGCGATTTAAATAAGTATTAAGCTATACCCTTAGTCATATCTGATAAATAGCTTAATTATCTTTTGCACATAAAAGTTTAACAAAATATAACATTACAATATTTATTTCACGATTAGCTTTGCGACGAAGAAGCTGAATAAGTGGGAGGAAAACAAACAAACGTCAAACATTTTTATTATGCAATTGTTTTATGCTGAATAATAATAAAACAGATCTATGTTGTTATGCACATGTTTTATACCTGATTATATAGTCTAAAATTATTTTATAAATGGTAATAACCTTATTAAAAGCAATAATTTACGAGTTACCCATGTCAGTTAACACAAAACAGTCTTTCTCACCTTTTTCAGAATATCAGCTAGATCTGTCGTAGTTTCTGTATCTATAACAGGCATTGTAAGATTGACTCTGGCGGGCTCCAACTGATTAATGACGTCATTTTGTAGATCTATATATTGCAAATCTTCTGATAAAGATCGTACACTGTGCCCCTTATTGGGTAGCACTAAGACAAACGAAAAATTGCCATCTTTGTAAAACAATTGGATAACCTGCAAGTGATACGGAATGTTAGTTCAGCGACCTTCAGTCCAACAAAACCTACGATCTCTTGTGTTCAATGCAAATATAAGCAACTTTTTCAAATTCATACAACTACTAATAGTTACATAACTTGAATACTATTAATAACGTCAGATCGTAATACAAATTAATTATAAAGTGTATCTTTTTAATATTCAAAATACTTTATTCAATGTAACTAAGGAGTCCGAGATAAAATTACACTTATCAAACGAAAAAACCTTCTATCAATCTGCTTTCACTTCGTGCGTGTCAAAATTAACTTTAAAAATATTTTTATATTAACCTTAGCTTTAATATTTTTCAGGTAGCTGTAGTTAAAGTGGCCAATTTGATTCATCATTCTGACCGACACTTTGTGTTTGCGGGTTACATGGAAGTCACTTTTTTTCGTCATCCTTCGGTTAAACGGCATTCTCCAATCTCCCTAATTATCAAAGATAACATTTAGTGAGACATAAGAACAAATCAAGATTAAAAATAATCGTACTCACAACCACATACTGTGCCGGTGCTTTACAAATTTAGCTATCATGTCTTAGATGAGACACGGTAGAGTTGACGGTTGAGGAGGAAAATGCAAAGTTTTCACGCATTATATAATTCCTTGATTTCAACAAATTTTAATAAATTTGGTAGGACTTTAACGGCCATCGTTCAGCATATCATTGTTTTTGGGATTGCGGTCGACGTAAGCGAGAAGAGGTTCTCGACGTTTCGACATCTCGAGCGGTAGAATTAATTCTTCGAGAAATCGAGGAGCTAACTCCTCCTAAATATCCTGATGATGCCGTCCGCTCGTGATGGCGAAACGTGGAGAACTTTTTCTCACTCATGTCGCCCGCACAGCCCGAAAAACAATGATATGCTTAATAATACAATGTTTGTTTGTTGTTAGTAGCGTCTGTAATATAAATTGTTTATTCTATTATATCCTTACCTTAAAATATATAGCATTAGTGAGCACTAATCTTGTATCTTCGTTTAACGATGAGGAAGGCACTAAATCTGTTATAAGGTTGTTAGTTTTGGATGCAATCTGAAAAAAAAAACACATTTGAATAGAAAAGAATAGATTAGTTGGTCCATTGTAGTAATGGTTGGGGAAGAATCAAAATGTTTGAAAACAATCGATATTAATTGAGTGGGATAAATATTGACATTTCTTTCACGTCATGAACAATCGTCCGTACGTGAAGAAGCCGCGAGGTGTTCCTTCTTTTCGGTTTTAGTCAGTACATTTCCAAATATCCCAAGCCAGAATATGTTATTGAGATGTTTGTTATATGGCTGGTATTTCATATAGCATCAAGTGAATGTTCTAATGCTTCTAATGCTTCTATGCCCTTTTCTATTATTAAAATATGTTGGTCTTAATTTATTTTTCTACTATATAACCGAAATGTATTTACCCAGGCATTTATCATTCGTGCGGCTTCTTCAGGTTCGCTGAAATCTAAATTCTCAGCTTGAGCGTGGTACGTATTTCTTGTGTCTCGTTTGAACGCATTACTGAATGGGTAATCCATACTACAGTAGACTCTTTCGGCTAATGAAAAGTTTACACTTCGCTGAGAATTGATATCGTCTAAATATCTTGGCACCATCACTCTTATCTATGAAGCAAAAATATTTTATCTCTTGTTAGTATGAAGGATGAAATTAACTAAAAGTAGGTAATGGTTAAATAAAACCATTATAAACTATAAAACCTTTTTTCGTTTAAGCCCGTTGATATTGTATTTGTTATCGCGTACCTCTCGCCTAAACTAAGAACACAACTTTACCTAAATTTAAAGTACACACAAGGTAATGATAAGATGAAAGAAGGTTTATTTCTATCACTTGTATAAAAGTGTTTGTAACAGTACTCCTATTACAGTAGGCTTAAAGAAGTATCCTTGAAGAATGGTAACGATAAATAATTGTTATTCTAGCTAGCATATCTCGAACAAAGCTTAAATTAATTTTGAAAGCTTCCTTTCAAATGTACAAAATAATTATAATACTTACGTCATATCTACTTCTTAAATTAAGAAGATTCGCCAGCTGTTTGTATGATTCCCCTTTCGCGTGCAATGCTAGTTGGGACAGTAAGAACAAAACGCTGAATGGTGACGTAATAGCGCTAGTATTTGGATTTTCATCGATGACGTCCTAAAAGTGAAAATTATATTTCAATGCTATTCTTTAATCATTTTGGGCTGAAAATAATCAAAACTGTAACTGACAAAGTAAGAAAGCTGTGCCCGATAAAAAATTGTACATAATTATAGCTAGACATATATAAAATTGCCTAGCATTGCGTAAGCACGGGAGATCTTGGGTGTGATTTCCAGGAAACCATAAATTGTTTAGGTCGAGCAAGTTACAGAACTTTAACTATATGCGTGTAAACCAAATTGATCAGTTGAATGGACACAGTAATATATCTGCGTTACGGTTAAGGCGATTTCAGTATGTTATTTCAATAAAATATTATTATTAGGCATTAGTCCTAGTATCTCTGTCCGGCGCGGGGTTATGTGGCAGGATTATGCAGCTTACAGCAGTCATTAATTTGAAGTTTTGTTTAAATAATCTAAATGTCTTGTATTATGAATGAAGAACTAACGGATAGAAAGTTCGCTGTAAAGTCGTCGTTTCCCTGGTCAAAACCTTCTCTCAGGCTTTGATATTCTTCATTATCACTCTCATCGGATTTTCGGTCTATAATTATAAATTATCTTTTATTACAAATGTTAAAACATAAGTGTGAAGTTTCTTGATTAATTTAATGATATTCTAAAAATTATAACTCGGGTTTGTGGCATCGAATATGGCGGATAATTTCCATCGTGCCACAATTAGTATCGCTTTAAAAACAATAGGTAAGTAAATTGTCGAAATTGGATGAGCACTTTATAATTTTTAATAATTCAATAATTTTCAAAGACGCAAATAACTAAAAACTGTTTTGTTTTCTGTATCTACATGTATAACAACTGTTCAAACAAAACATTGATCTGTGTTTTACTTTTAGTGGTAGTTGAATATCAATAATTCTAACCTCACAGTTAAAATCATAAAATATATTAATATATTATATTAAATAATGTAGTCAAAAAAGCCCTCCCTTCCGCTTCCCCAAGAAAATTGTGTACCTCGAAAACAATGTTATTTCTCTATGAAGAATTGCAAGAAATAATACACGAAAACTCAAAATAAAAATAAAAACTATGTTCTAATATAACAATTCATACAAACAATTGTATTAACTTACCTGATGAGGTACTGCAATAAGCACAAGAGCCTATTACAACATATACAATAACAAATACTTTAAAAATATTTACAGACATTTTGCGTTTCTATCCATACAAGACTGGCGTTTTGCATCGGCTAGTGGCTGTTATTTGTAGTGTTTTCAGTACCCGCCAAGGTCATATTTTAGTGCAATAAATGTATTATCGTTTGTTTGTCGTTATTATTTAACAGTTATATTAAACGTGATACAAGTAATAGTTTAATCGTGTTGTCGATTTTAATGAAATTTTATTGGACATTTTACTGGACAATCAAACACTTTCTATATTTTAGATTTTTATACGTGATAGAAAAAAAGGCCGCTTAGAAAGGAAAACTTTTATTTACTTACTCTTACTTACTCCACTAGCGCAGCGACTCAAAGTGGGTCTTGGCCTCCACAACAAGAGGACGCCACTTCCGCCGATCCTGCCTCACGGTTCGCCAATCACCACCGAGTTCTTCCAGGTCAAGCACCACGGCGTCTTTCCAGCGGTATCTGGGCCGGATCAGATATTTTGATACTTTTTTTGCAAATGCTCATTCACTCCTTCATAGCTTACACCCCACCAAACCGTCACTGAAGACGGATAATGCTCACGCTGAACTCTGTCTACTAATTGAGAAGCTTCCTTAGAGCTCAATTGTAATTTTTTTTTCATCCATAAACAAAACTTTTCTCTGACCTCATAGGCTGAAAGTCCTAAGTCATCTATTCTATCGTTCGTCATCGGTTCTATCTTCATCTCTTGGGAAAAAATCTTGTGCTTTCGGACAAGGTTTCAACGAATTCTCTCTTTTACTGCTTTAACCACCTTTTTCGTACGAACACTACATGGAAGGCCAGATCTTTTTCTGTCACAAAAAGAGGAGGTCTGATTGTACCTATTAATAGTGCGGTACACAAACATTTTATTTAGTATAAATGGAGAGTTTTAAAAATTGTATTTGGCTCCATATCTTCTTTGTCTAATGCAATCACAGCGGTTCTATTCTCTGTGTCATCCCACTGTATTTTAATATCAAAAAATATTGTAAAATTTATTAGCGCCAAAACGAGATAACTTATTGAGTTAAATATTCCAAATTAAAATATAATATTTTGACCTTTTTTAATTGTAACAGTATTTATGGCCAGACGGAGTACCTATAAATGAAGACTGACCTGAAACGACTTAGCGACATCCGAAGACATTCCTCTCGTAACGGCAAAAATATAAAAATATAAACGAAAGAAGAAAGCCCTGGGGCTTTCTTCTTTCGTTTCACATTAAACTAGCATGGAAAGGTTCTGGAACCTTTCCATGCTAGATTATTGTGAATACAAATCCCCGTAATTTAATAGATGACCTTTTAAATAGCTATATGAAAGAACTAACAGTAACAGTTGCTTAGAAAGAGCTCAATAGGACCATGTAGTCTATAATTGATAGAATACAAAGCCCAACTAAGTCGAAACGTAAGTCAATAGTTTGAAAACATTAATATTTTTTACATGTTATTGCACATGAAGGCACTGTATAATTTAAAAATCGAAAATAAATTGAAAAAATTGTTGACTCGGGCAGGACTTGAACCCTCAGCGTCAGCGTTCCGTGCTATTGCTCTACCAATTGAGCTATCAAGTCCTACACCTCATCGTCGCTTTTTTTCAACTTATTGATACATGCACCTCTCGTGCAATGTAATTTCAACCTTGACACTTGCGTATTAAGGTTCAACGTCAAAAAAAGGTTTTTTTTAAGTCAATAGTTAAAAATTTTAACCAATTATCTCATTCCGAACCGTTTGTTTAAGAGCGTTTACACCTTTCGCGCGATGTCAAGTTTAGGCATTTCAGAGCGAAATTTAGTCACACAGACGCAAAAGAGTCTGTGTGCGTGAGTTGGGACGATTTGTAGCGCTAGAACTCGTCATAATCCTTGCAATTTTATAATAATTATGTGGTCACCGAGGGTTTGGTACTTTTAAAAACAATACATATCGTATAGTAGTGTTTCTTATTTGATATACAATGAAATTAATTGTCCAAGATTTAAGGGCGTAGTTGTCAGTAAATACAACAATATCATCAGTTCATATTTTTTTACTGCTCAATAAAACATTTTATTCGGATTTAAAAATTATTTAAGTGTAATATGAATAATAATCTATTTTTTCAACTTTCAAGGAAAAGTCTTACCTGTCCAGACTGCAAATAAACATAGTCTTTCTCGTTACCTGCAATTGTCCTTGAATTTGGATTTGGAGTAAAAGAACCTGGACCAAAATCAGCACTAGAAGTAGATAGTGAAAAATATATAGTTGTGTGGCTTCTAACCCATCTAAACAACACCATTCACTGTTCTCGTAAATGCATTTATTACAATATCCCATACGAATTAAAAACCATAATCAAAGTCGATTACGAAATTTAATAGAATAACCGGTCGCCTGTGTTGACATTGAGTCAATCTCTAGCCTAGATCTCCGTCCCGCCCATGTCGGTCTTACCACCGTTAACATCATATGGAACATTTCTGCGCAGCGTTTCGCGCTAAGTTCAGACTTGCCAAGTTACGTTCGCCGTATTATAACGTTAATTTATAATATATATTATTTTAAAATGTGTCCTAATGGTGGACGCGAATTGGTCCAGGGGTGGACGTTACTTGGGTTTTTGTCGAAGTAAACCGGGTAAAATGCATATTTATGAAGTTTGTCTATTTAAAAAAATAACAAAAATGCTTCGAACAAAACTAAAAGTGAATCTTAAAATACAAATGATACATTAAAGAAATTTTACAAAGATATAAATGCGGGAATATTTTTCATATCGCCCTCAAACTTCCCAACTGCACTAAATGGACGCTAACTGGCAAAATTACTCTAACAACCTTTTAGCTCGTGCCTTTTCAAATTTCTTTATTTTTGCATTTTATTCTCTTTGCTTAAAAATAACTTCTTTTTTATTTCCCATTACTTCTGTAAAGTAATGTATTGTCATCGTAATTATTGTTTGCCATCAAAAATAATATTGAAATATTTTACTTAGTCATAAGCTTGTGTTCGCTCTATGTCTAATATCGTAGTAAGGTCAATGAAATCAGACGCAGCGCGGAGCGATACATCCACACTCTAGAAGGCCTAGCGGCGGACTGAATTGAATTTTGATTTGCGCGCAACGATTTCTAGTAGTTTTAAAATAATTATAACAAATAGATAGATTTTTTAAGGTAAATATATTAAAGAAAGAGTTCTTCTATCGCATAGAACTATTTTAATATTAAATTATACGAGATAAATTGGCAAATAAAACGTTGTAATTAATTCCTTCATATTTCAAGTTGCTAGAATTTATTTATTTTTATTGTTCTATACCGAAATTCAAAAATGTTTTCTACTATTTCGTTAAGGATCTTATCGATAGGTTACAAGTTTTTTCTAATTAAACTTTAAGTAGTTTCATATATTTGAAGCCTCGAAAACGATACTAAAACGGGATTTAAGAAAACCTGTTTTAAGATATCCCGATTAAAGGCATTAATACAGCGTAAATCGTGTTTTTTTTCTGTTCCTTTGAAGTTCGAAGTTGGTATTTGCCGAAATTGGCCGGTTCCTAGCAGAATTGAGTAACGGTGTCTTCGCGTTTGCTGGTATGCTTTTTATTGGAATCCAAATATATATCGCGTGTTATTCCATTAAAGTGTTTTATATAAATATGTACTACTCGCATAAACAGTAGTGACTGTTTTAATCGTGCTTAAAATAGGTCTTTTTTGTTGAGTCGCAGTGCATGGGTAATTGGAAAATATGTTTGTACTTGCTTAACTATTGACCAGTGAAACTATTTTATTTATTCATAATCTTTCCGGGATTATAACCCAGGACCTTGCGTGCTTAACTGAGCCACAGAGACGCTTAACGAAATGCTAGTCATTATTTTAAGTCGTGTTTAGATGGAAAATAAAAGAAAATGTATGTAAAATATATTTATTTTCAAACAAGTTGTTGTTATATTATTTTAATGTTGTTAGTTAATTTGAAAATAGTATATTTATTCCACTCTAGTTCTTCAATAGTATATGGAAGCATCTGTAAAAAAAAAGAAATAATGATTAAAAGTGAAAGCAATTTTAATGATTTAAAGATGAATTACTGTCCGTAGTTTACGAGAGTACACATTTACATAAAACACTTTTAACGGTTTGAAACACGAAATGCATTGGATAAACTTATTTACAAAGCACTTTTAACTATATCCCGACGTTTCGTATGCTACTTGCTGACGATGCTTGCTTAAAACGCAAATTGTACGAACGCGACTTCACTGTTAGCTCTGCAAGGTCCCGGCCAATTTTGCCTAATATCAACTACGGCGGAACAGATCCCGTTAGCATAGCAGTTTTGACTTTGACGTTAGGAACGCCCTCCATCTTTAGTCTCGCCGTGACAACGGCTGCTGCAAAGCATCGGAAACGTCGGGCTGTTATTAACATTTTCTTGTAAATAAAATTAAGTAATACTTTTTGCGTTTAAACCGTTAAAAGTGTTTTATTTATAAGATTTGAAGATGTGTAAATTCGTGAATAAACTTAATTTACGGTTTAAATCATTATTTATCACGTATTATTGCACATTAATAGCATTTTAAATGAAATTATATGAGACAAACGAGACTCGCCCCCACGACCACAGGGACCAGTGCTGTTGCTTTAGCAATGAGTTACCCTGATAATGAGTCATTGTACATAATCTCTCAAGGAATTTATATATATATATTTATATATAATGCAACATGCAAAAATGTATGTTATTTAACTGCCTCGTTGGTGTAGTTCCTGGTAGAGTTCACATATACGACAGATTGAAGGTACGTACGGTCGTAAACGACTTATCATACTTACAACAATTATCTTTTGGTATGCAAACACCATCATCGTTCCTGACAAACCCTTCAATACACAGACAACCAGGTGGACCTCTGCCACGACAATCACACTCAGCACGTTTCAGGGGTCGATCTAGCTCAGAACAACTTTGTGGTCTGCATTCTGTATTCACGTTGTAGTAGTAACGTTCGTTGTCAGGGCATTCCGCTGCAATAATACAGTTTATGTATATAGTGACTCTATGTCCGAGGTTTAAAAAAACAATAATTTCAGCCTGGTATAGAAGTCAGCTACAGACATATAAAGGAATTAAATACAATTTTGAAAACATTAATATTTTTCACATGTTATTGCACATGAAGGCACTATATAATTCAAAAATCGAAAATAAATTGAAAAAAATTTTGACTCGGGCAGGACTTGAACCGGCATCGTCAGCTTTCCGTGCTGTTGGTCTCCAATTGAGCTACCGAGTCCTACACCTCATCGTCGAATTTTTTGAGCACTTTATGTTATTATTAAAGGCAAAATGCACTTACGTGGACATTCAGCGTAGGGTACGCAATTGTTATAAGGGTCTCTCGCATATCCGTCATCGCAGTAGCACTTTCTATTGCATACGATGTTCACATAAGGACAACTGGTTTGATTCTGTCGGCTCAGATTATTACAATCATTATCACAGACACCGCCACATGTGAAGTACTCGTTAGGTCCGCGACATTTTTCTGCAAAACAATGTCTTGCTTATAGACCGTTTAAGCTGTGGTCCATAATTTGGACTTACATGTCAACCCGTAAGAAAACCGTGGTTGTATAGAATCTATACTTATATATAACTCTGAAGAGTTTGTTTGTTTGAACGCGCTAATCTCAGGAACTACAGGTTCGAATTGAAAAACTATTTTTGTGTTGGTTAGAACGTTTATCGACGAAGGCTATAAAACAACGCGCTGTGACTAATAGAAGCGAAGATACAGCGGTAAATGTGAACGGCAAAAAATATAAATGGAAGAATGTGTCTATCTTTTAAGATTAACTTACAAGAACGACGGGACACGAATGACGAGACGCGACCGATGTCGTGGGCAGCTTAAATTTATAAAAGTGTAGAGGCTTGCAAAAACAAATTTAAATGTTCAAAATTCTAAAATTTAGAATCTAGACTCTAATCTAGAAAATTCTAAAATTCTACGCGGACGAAGTCGTTAACACAGCTAGTAGAACATAATAGAAATAGGTCTATTCTGAAATCAACACCAATTTTACAATCATATTTAATATTTCTTTTATGTTTTGTTAACTACTAGTCGTACCGATAGACGATTCATTTCGAACTAGTTTGATTACCACAAAAACGGTTTTTGCGAAGTAATCTTAAAAGATAGTTACAGCTGTCGCAGACATTTTTTTTAGATTGTTTAAAGGGTTATTTCATCATTTTTTTTTGGTTTTCTGAACCGTTTTTGTAGGTACATAATTTTCGTAAATAGTGGCAATCTAATATGTAGAGAGATTAAATATTACATGCGTCGACATGAGATTGCAAAAAATAACGGACTGGAAATGGTCACCATTTGATAGTCAGTTCGAATCACGCCGGTGACACTTTTTAATCTATTTTTTTAATTTATCATTGTTTGGTTTGAATACTTACGGCATTCCTCAGCGGTAATACATTCACCAATCTTGCTCCTGAATTTACCGGGGGGGCAAAGGCATGTTGGCGTGCAGACATAATCTGGGTCACAGGCTTTATACCTTGTCCATATACTGTCGCAAGTATTTGGTATGCAACTTGGGCATTTTTCGTATACCTCGTCGTTTGGACACTTGGGTGCTAATAAAAGATAATTAACGATTTATCTGTTTCGATATTTTCGAGTTAGGGGAGGTCGCAGGGTTCTATTCTATAAAACTTCTGTGCCATACCCGACCAAAAACTATTTTTTGTTTTTTCACATGTTCATATTGCACATGATGGCAATATAAAAAAAATAAAATTGACTTTAGATTGAGAAAAAAATTAAACACAAGTAATAAATATTCAATCTATAGAACTAAAAAGAAATTAATAATGTAAGTAAGTAGTACATATTTAAATAAAACACTTTAAAGGTTTAAAAGGCGATGCCGAGACGTCTCTCCGTGAGCGCGGCTGCTGCAAAGCATCCGAAACGTCGGGCCGTAATTAAAATAAATTCAAAAAAGTTTAACTAATACACATCGCGTTTTAAACCGTTAAAGTGTTTTATTTAAATAAGAAAATTGGTGCTCTTCCGCTCTTCTGTGGCTTTGTGGAAGCCATCCAAACATTAATTGACCATTTTAAGCAGACGAAGACTAGGAAGGATAAACACTTACGACACTTCTCCTTTGGCACGCAAGTACCAGCTCTGGTCCTATATAGATTATCAGCACACCGACAGCCAGGATCACATTTAGGATCACCAGGCTTTGGTGAAGGAAGACATAATGTTACTGCTAAGTCGAGATCACAATCCGGCAGACAATTTCCAGGGCAAAAGTCGAACACTTCGTGTTTTTTGCATTTTGCTGTAATTTGTAAAACAATTATTTCTGTAGGCTCTATGTCTTATGTCTTAACTTTAGTTAGTAGAAGTAGATTAATTTGCTATTACGTAATACCTTATATATAGAGCATAAATGTGGCGAATATTGGTAGTTATTCTATATAACAATAATTATTGTAGATAGATTTAATGCGTATCAAAGTTTGGTTTCGCCTTATAAAAGTTTGGTTTAAAAAAAACTTTTTAATTGAAGTAATATATTGTTTAGACGGGCACTTTAGTCTAGGTAGGAATGATTATATCCAACGACTGAGTTCGAAGTTCGAGTTCAACATGTTTTTAAAAGCACTTTATGAGTTTTCTGAAATATTCTAAATTCCGTCCTTGTCCATAAAAAAAAAGAGGTGTTATGACCGAGGTCACTGTGGACGCCGGGCGTCAACAGCGCCGGCGCCGCCCAAGTCTCCTCCGTCGGAGAGCGAGGCCGTCGCGAGCAATCTCCCTTGCCCTCTCGCAGAAGGAGGAAGCGGACATATACTCCATCTCCTTTAAACATAGTCTAAAGAAAACATGCTCCGAAATATAAAAGTACTTACGTTTCGGACACTTAGTGATTGGAATACACTTTCCATGCTTATCGCGCAGATAATTATCCTTACATCTGCATCCCTTGATACAATATTCTGGTAATACATCTATGCAGACCCGAGGCGATCCCAATTGGGTGCAGTTCCGTCTTCCACAACCACCATTGATGCAATTATCTCTTACCTCGTTTGGTCCACAGAATGGTCTTACGGGGCGATCTAGATAATTTTTAAAGGTCGAATTTGAATTTGAGATATATATGTGAACTACATATTATTAGTGGCACTGCAACTCTTATCTGACCGAGGATAATTAAAATAGGGAAGGTGATAAACACACACGCACACAAATCTAATCATATGATAAGGTTAAAATCTTTGTTTAAAATAAGTAATGTTTCATAATAAGGAGGCGATAAACGAAAAATGCATCGCGGAAAAGGATTTATATAAAAAGAACCCTTTAATGACCATAATTACCACAGTTATTATTGGTAACTATTGCTGAAGAGTGTGAAGAAGCGTGTGCTGTAGAAGCAGATGACGACGACGACGCGCCGGACTCTGCAAAGCTGTATGAAGAAAGTTCATCCCCTCCATTTCCAAAGTTTTCTAGAAAAAATTCGGTCATATCCATTTTCAACATTATATTGTTGTTTAATGCTTTTCCTTGCTGAGCTGATTCAGTTATATACATAAGGTCCTGTTAATATAGAAAAAGTAACGAGTATGATATTAACAAAGTTAATATATGGAATATTCAAAGCCAAAATAGCCGCCGACCGTACTGCGTGATAAGAAATTATAAAGCTGAGATATTACACCTTCCATCAAGTGGAACCATGCTTGACTGTCTTCCTCCATCATAAAAAAATATGCTAAAGATATTTAAAAGCCACAGGATGAAAAAAACCCGTATCTTTATATTTTTAGCAACTGCTAGTAATATTTCGTGTTTAAACCGTAAAAGTTATAATAAATAACAATAGACAATAGACAATTCATAAGAATGGCACAGTTATGAGAATAAAGAAAAACATACATACCAAAACATAGTATATCACTATATCCTATTAAAGCTATTAAAATACCAAACTTGATAATCATTGTGCCGACCAGCCACGTCTGCTGATGTATGAAATGACGCCGTATTTTTATAACAACATTGAAGATTCAATTCACTATAAGGATAAAATACGGCTAAAAGATTGTTCGTACGCTGTATTAATTTTTAGCACTCTTAAACAATATTCGCCGAAACAAAATATAAGATTGAATTTTGCCCAATGTACCCAAAGACGACGACGACGAGAATACGACATAAATAAATATAAAACAATAGATGTTTTAGCAAGAAAACAATAAATGACTTATGGTTATTTCAACTTGGCTATAGTCCTATCTAAAGTCAATAGTCAAGCAAATTCGTCTAATTATCTTTATAAATAGGCAAAAGTCACGTGCATCTCCTAAGCTATAGAAAAACATTGTTTCAAAAGACTAAAACATATGGCAATAATTCATTTTTATTATTTTCACTGTCAACAATGCGTCTTAAGTTTTTCTTTTATAGGCCTGCGTCATTAAGCAAATAGTCATTTGTGTTTTTTAGTGAACAATAACGAAAATAATTGTTGTAACTCATTTTTGCATAAGTAATAAGTTTATAAATGTTATTTATAAGATATTAATTGCTCGTGCTGTAGGAACAACAATTTAAATCAGACAGTTAACATTTAATAGTTGAATTTTTCCTCAAACAAACAGTTAAAAATTTCACAAAAGTATTGTTTTATATACAAAATTTAGAGACCCTCAAGCAAAATTTTTGCGCATTCGTCAGCAGATACGCATTTTCCTTTGGCATCTCTAAAATAATTCTTAATACACATGCATCCTGGCTTCGGGATTTTACTGTCTGCTTCACCGTTAATTCCCGTCAAACCCACTATATACCCCCAGCAGTCGACCGGGCGACCCATTCCCAGAATATTTGGCACGTGTTCTTCATGCTCTTTACATTCTAAAATGTAAAAAGAAACATCAACGACTAATCATTTAAGAAATACAGAGGCATGTATTTTTAACGGTTTAAAAATGTATAAGTTAACTTAATTTTTATTTCATTGTAACTACGCTCCAAACTTAATTTTTTTCTATTTAAATTTAAAAGCAACCATCGCTTGTTTCTTCTTTCTGTCTTATAATATCTTGATAGCATTTTTCAATAGGTATGCAGGTCCCAGTTCAGTTTCTTGCGAAATTCTTATTGCAAACACATCCTGGTCCTTTTGGGTTATATATTTCTTCCTTCGTCGTGAAAAGATACTCCCAGCACGTTTGTGGTTCGTGTATGGTAATCATATTGATAACGTATTTTTCATTTAAATAAAACACTTTAACGGTTTAAAACGCGATATATTAGTTAAACTTATTTGAAAATGATTTTTAACTTCCGCCCGACGTTTCGGATGCTTTGCAGCAGCCGTGGTCAGGATGAGACCACGGTTAAAGTGTTTTATTTAAATGTGTTCTACTCGCGTAAACTATAGACAGTATTTAACGTATTTTTCGTTTGTTTTGCAACTAGCTAAAAATTTTTAAACGTTTTAAGCAAGGTGAATCTTAAGAAGGGCCGATCTTATGACAAAGTTTTGTCTTTTGTTGTTGGAATGTATGATAGATTGAATAAACTTTTTGATTGATTTGATTTTTAATATAAACTCACCAGTAATTAAAAAAATCTATCATTTAAAAGTTGTTGATAAGTTTTAATATGACTATTGTAAAAACTTACGTGGACATTCATCAAACGATACGCACTCATTATTACGGTTTCTAGCATAACCAGATTCACAGTAGCATTTCAAATTGCATTTTTTATTTACGATTGGACAGTTAGTTTGATTCTGTTTGCTCAGCTTACTACACTCGTTATCACATGACCCTCCACATGCGTAATACTCGTGAGGTCTTGGACATTTTACTAAAATTTTAGTAATAGATGTTTCCTATTAAAAACTTTTACTCGCCATGTAAATATGTCTAATTTGCCTTAAGTAGCCAATTAAGCTACATTTGACAAACTGGTCATGTAAATCGTAAAGTTGCTTTAATTTATAACTAAAACGTACAATTTTTAATAGTGAGAATTAAAGTTATTGTGCAATTCTAAATTTAAAACATTTGCGTTCCTACGCAGTAAACTTTTGATGAGATATTAAATATTTCAATACAAACAGAAACCTGATAATACATCTCATTATTACATTATGCATTATTTCTAATATTTAAGGTTGTATTTAAAACTGATAAACAATTTTACCTTTACCTGCATTACAAAAGAGAAATCAACTAACAGTTAAATTAGTTACTAATACAACTAATACTCTTATTAGATTAAAATAATGGATCTATGGTCCGACAAACAAATATTTCAGTTTTATACTTACAACAATCTTCTTTGGTTACACAATCTCCTAATGCATTTCTGTATGTATTAGGTTTACAACGGCACTCAGGTATACACACTGCTGGCTGCACTAGACATTTTCCATGCTCTGTCCAAAAACTATCGCACGTTTGGCGCATGCATCGGTTCGGACATAGATCGTAGACTTCATTTTTCTTGTGGCATTTCGCTAAATGAGAAAAATATCATTACTATAACTCTAATTGAGCCACTATATGTTTAATAACCATTTATATCTTACTATTCTTATGGACGTTTAAATGGTTGAATTTGATTTAAAGGAATAATAAGCCTTCATCTATATTTGTATATTTATGTAACAAGTTAATACTTACTTTGACCTTACCCTCCACTGTCGACAATTCCTACGTGTGTAATAAGGTGATATAAAATACTCACGACACTGATACTTTGGAACGCAAGCACCTTCGTTATTCCTATAGAATTTATTCACACAACGACATCCGGGTTCGCATTCTTTATCACCCAATTTTGGAGGTGCTCTACATTTTATTAGACGATCGTCAACATCGCATCGTTGAGGCGGACATGTTGCTGGGCAAAAGTCGAAGACCTCATGTCGACCGCACTTTGCTTAAATGTTATGACTCGTAAGACTTCGCATAAATATTAGGGAGCAGTTTAGTTACGCACACTTGGGAAATCATATTTTATTAAATTGCGTGCTTATATCACTGCAGTGCCACTTAATAATTCTATATTAAAGAGAACAAGTTTTTGAGCGGTTAGATGTATATGATGTGTTTTAATATTGGTAATTTCATTTGTCTCCTTCTCGTCTTTTTTTCTGATTGAGAAGAAGACAATTCTGTACGTCCTTAGTCAGATATAAGTCTAGAAACTAACTTAATCTAAGAACAAAAAAACACATATTACTATTAAAAGTAGATATTATAAACGTTTTCTAAATTTTTGATACGATTGACTTTTGGTATGGTTTAAACGTTACTTACGTTTGGGACATTTCGATATAGGTATGCAAATTCCTCGCCCATCACGAAGATAGTTTTCTTTACAACGGCATCCAGACCTACAATGGCCCTTCGCTGGGTCGATACAAATTTTTGGTAAATGCAATTGCGAACAGTTTTGTCTACCGCACCCACCGTTAATGCAATCCGTCCAAATTTCGTTGGGCCCGCAACTCGGCGCTGGAACTTTAGATTTGGATTTTGACCGTAAACTTCTCTTGTATCAACATATATAATTAGAATTTCCATAATAAGTTCTTAATACAAATCTAAAAATTGTTTAGGGCCTTTGTGGCCAGTCGCAAGGCTATTTGAGTTTCATCTCAATCAGTAAATCTCATATGACTGCATCCAGAATCGTTTTAGAAGTCACACAATGGCCGCCCGACTGCTCAGCGAATAAAAGAATCTACGGTGTATCTTTACCACCGGAAGCAGACCCAAGAGACGAACAACGTAAAAGAATAAAAATTAAGATTATCACTTACTGATCATTACTATTGTGTCATCGCCAGTGTCATCTGCACTTGATGAGCTGCTGCTACTGCTACTACTGCTGCTACTGCTGCTACTGCTACTAATGCTTGAGATAATATCAAAACCTAAAATAAAGTCAATATTTTTCTATATAACTTAAATATTTCATTTACTGTATCTAATATATCAAATCTAGATGCATTTGAAACATTACCACTGCTTGTATCTTCTTCCACCTTGTGATGTAATCCATGACTGCTTGTGTTTGGAGGCGGTTTATTAGGTTTATGGGGAGATTCCGGGTTTTTATTTTTTTCAGATTCTGAAATATTACTTCTATAATTTCTTTTCAGTTTCAATACGTCGCTTATTCGAGACCATTCATTATTCAAGATGAAACGGTTTTTTCGTTAAAAATATTATTTCAAGTAATTGCTGCAATTTTCACCGTTATAATCTCTCAATGAGTTTGGAATGACAACCTTAAAGTTCTTGCCTTTACAAGCCAATAAAATATAGATTCTAGGTGCTGCTGTGTAAGACACAGCTAGTATAAGGTACCGTAAGGAAGAGGTGTATCCTGTATACATACCACACATATTTTTTGGTATACAAGCTCCAGTTTTATCCCTATAGTATCCATTTATGCAGCGGCACATTTTTTTACATTTCGTAGTTCTCATGGGACAATGAAACACTTTACCAATACTGTTGCATGTTTGCGGATCGCAGGTCTTTACACATTTATCGTAGTATTCGTGTCGTTTGCATTGCTCTGTGGACAAACAATACATATAAACAAAAATCTATTTTTTTACGAAAAATTATTAATAATCACAAACTTTTTTAATAAAATCACTGTTTTTTTTTATATTCATTCATTTTATAAGAGTGCATTTAGATATTTGTTTTACCCGAACAAGGCAAGATTTGTCCGTCATTTAACATCTAAAACCATATTGGGTTAGGACATTTGAAAATCCAAAAACTATTATCTTTATTTTATTATTTCACTATTTTTATTATACCTTTTAAAACCTAGCTTTTAATTAATTCATTAATTCATTAAATGTCTATTTTTTAAAACAATTTAACTGTTTTAAATTTAACGAGTATATTAGTTAACTCACTGTAGGTACATTTTTTTTAAATACGGACCAAAGTTTCTAATGTTTTGCAGCAGCCGTGGTCACAGAGGTAATAAAACCGGAATAGAAATATATTTCGAGTTTTAAACGGATAAAAGGGTTTTATTTAAATGCCTAATTGTCTTTTGAATTCATAATTAATAACATACATCAAATAAATATTAAATACTAATTACCTGATCCTGACGCAATTACGTTCCCAAAAGCAAATAAGATAATTATTATTTTCAACATATTCAATTAGCACGGACAAATGTAACGGAGTAAAGACCGTTTAAATGTATATATAATCGCTTTAAATCATGGTATTTAACGATTGGTCGTGATGGAGCTTCCATAAAACATTAATAAAAATATGTTTTTCCTTATAAATTTATTATTGTCTAATAAATTTGACTCACGCTACTAAATTTATATAGCCTTTAATTTACTATACTGGCCTTTTTTACATTTGGCCGGCGCGTTGGTCAAAAGCAATGTATGGTTAATAATCAACTGGCCGTGGGTTCGATTTCCACCGTAGCAACATGATTCTATTGAAATTATAATTTTTATGTATATTTTACGATATTGAAATTTCCGTCCGAACACTGTGTGTGTGTAAGGACTAAGTTAGTTTGTCCAAATACACACTATGATAAAAAAGAATTTTCGAGGGAACTCTCCACCTTACCACGAAATGTCGGGCCGTAGTTGACATAAATTATAAATAAGATTAAGTAATATATTTCCCATTTTAAATAGTGAAAAGTATAATGTATACCTATGGTAGACAATAAGTAACTATTAACTAATATAATATTAGTTTGAAATTAAAGTCCTTAACATTTTTTTGTCGATAATATATTAGTTAATAGCATATAAAATTGATATAGTTTTGGCGCGATAATTTCTTATATTCAACACGAATGTTATATGATAAGATTTCAATAATTTCGTTTAACAACTGAGAATCGAATCGGCAACCTCATTTGAATATCGTTTATAAATGACAAAGAACAAATTAAGAATAATATAGGAAGGTAACGGTACAAAATTAAATAGTTTGAATAGTTTATTTCTTATATATTTTAGAAGTTATTTCGTACAATGCTACGCAAACTACTAAAACAGTATCTGATAACATGCACTAATTTACTGTTACCATTTCCACTTACAATCCTTAATACGGCGTAATTTAGTAGATTAAGAACACGAATTAGTACATTTGTTGATAGCTAACTATTTTTGTTGTCTTAAGTTATTATTTAGTTATTTTACTATGCCCTAGAATATACTGTATATATACATCAATATATTTTGACCACAAAGTAGATATGATATTTTGAACTAAAACTTGTGTTATATATAATAAATATTTAACTTTTAAATTTAATATTTAGATCAAGATTTTCATAAAAAAAGAAATTACCTATTGCGCGAGATTCAAACCCTTGACTAAAACTGTCTGATTCGTCATAGCACATTGCATGTAAATACTTCTATATTAATAAAATATTATATCATAGGCTCTAATCTACAAACGTATGTATTTTTTATCGTCGAACTATAATCTGACGAATCATTGGTGCAATGGCATTGCGCGACTAATAATTAATGGGTCGTGGGTACGATCGCCACTCCAAAGCCTGTCTACGTCTGGAAATGTAAATATTAAATGAGTGGTAGTAATATCGAAATTCCGTCCGGGTCACGAACCACCGTCCACAGTTGAAAAAGCCGACAAGTTTAATCTCGTTTCGGCTTCAGTCTGTGGATTTGCTTATATCCAAAGCTAAAATAGGTCGACAGCGCACTTGTTTAAATGTTATATGGCTCGGTCATTTCACCTTCCATCAAGTAAACCTCACACTCTTTGGTCCTCTATCATAAAATATATAGACAGAAATAAATCACAACAACGATGTGAAGCATGTTCATATTTTCGAGTGGTACTTAATAAGTAAAAAGTATAAGTTAAAGCAAGTTTACAAGATCGCGATTGCTGAGAGTGACTGTCTAAAATACTTTAACGGTTTAAAACGCGATATATTAGTTATTTTCGGCCGACGTATCGGATGCTTTGCAGCAGCCGGGGTCACGGGGAGACTAACTACTACTTACTTATATATCGCGTTTTAAACCTAAGATGAGAGAGAAGCTTAAGATTTTGATTTTTGATTATACAAATCAGCTCTTTTCTTTCTTTAAATATATGTCACGTTTAATACCGTTAAAAGGGAGTTTATAATAATGCTACATATAATCATTTTAAGTACATCGATCTGAGAATGTGCAATTTTAAAATTCCTTCCGATCGCGTGACTAATACTCGTATATGATTATTGAAGAGTGTTGGATGGTTTAGGTATAATTTTCATATTAAAACACGATACTTGTGGAGTCATTTAACAGTAGATGCATTATAGGGGTTGGCGTGATCGATAAAATATGGGAAAGATTGATGAATTGTTTTTGAACATGCTGCTGACCCGTTGGCGTTTAAAATAACTACTCGACAAAATCATGAGTCAAATACTGACATGAAGCCAGACTCGTATATATTCCAATACTAGCTGTGCCCGCGACTTTGTCCATGTGGAAGAGAAACTTTGTGTGGAAGTTTTAATTATTTAGGCTGTTTTATTATTAATTTTACAAATTGAATAAGGCATATGTGTACACAATAAGATACAATGTTTCACTGCAAAGAGCTGATTAAGGTATTCATAATAAGTATATCCCACTCTCACTCCTACACTTACTCCTACTCTCACTTCCACTCTCACTCCCATTCCCAAAAAGTTAAAGAAAGTTTTATTCTTCAAAAATCACGAATTTCCATAAAAACTTTCATCCCCTTTTAACAACCCTTTTTTGGCATTAAAAGTCTATTATTTCATTTAAATACTGTCAATTTTAATCACGTTACGGTTTCAATCTGTCAATTTCCAAATATCCAAAATAATTCGACCGCGCTAACTTTTCTAGATGTTATATGACTGGGGTATCGCACCTTCCATCAAATGAACTCCTTAAAAAATAAATCGATTGACACTTAAAAATCCATATTGTAGTGATATTTTTATTAATAAATCTCAAGATAAAAATGTGAATTCTTAAACAACTTAACAACGCATGCGTTTACGTTATTAGCCAACTACAGGCATGAAACCCGAGGAAAATTAATAGGTGCTGTAAAAAAAGCGTTATGAAAAATGCTCCACACTTTATGGGTTTAATAAAGAAAATTAATCTATAGGAAATTAAGAATGCTGCGCGAGCAATTCTGTGTCATATTAAGTTTTAATTGTGACTCCGATAACGGCGGGTTGGGGAAATTGTACCCGTAAATTATATGGACATTTGCATGAAAACTGAGGGTTGCATGCGAAGACCTGCTTTAATGGTTGAACTATTTAAATGTCGTGCTGCGTATCTTATTCAATTACGTTGAGGCTGCGGCTTGAATTTCGTCGGGTACGCTTTGAAAGATTAGGAGGCTTCAGCTACTTTACAAATTAATTTTAGTTTAGACATCTAATATTATACCAGCTGTGCCCGCGACTTCGGCTTGGAATAGTTATTTTGGACTCATATCTATTTTTGCAAACGACTCCCTCAGCTTTATAAATTATGGCTGTTACCCATGATGTCATCGTCGTTACGATTCCAAACAAACTCTCCAGCTTTATAATATTAGTTTAGATATCAATGACACATACCTATATTAATTTAATTTATTTAATTAATTAAAATACATGAAGCCCTGACATGGGGGCCCACAACTAATACAGATGAAAATTTTAAATCTTGTTTTGAGCATAGATAACAATAGTATCGTTCATATCTCAGGCACATTTAGGAAACAGAATTTCACATTCTTAATTTAATTTCGTTTCGTCGTAACAAAGTAGTTTTCTTTTAAAATACCATCGCAGGAAGGCAATGATATCAAAGACTAGTACGGAGCAACACTTTAAATTATTTACTCGTAATAGTAATTACGTAAAGCTTCTCCTATTGATAAAACGTAGAACGATGACGATGTTAACTTTTCGTTCAGTCAGTGCCAGCCGCTCGCTGATTGATTTTTAATTTCGTACCCTCGAACCGTTGGTACCATTGAACTTGATGTAATAAGCTTTAGGCACTTAAATTACTAGCTATTTTTTTTGTGTTTCTTATGTGTAAACCACGTATTACGTAACGCGTTATGGTGGCTTACCATTCACACACACATTTACATTTTATTTTGGGCATCCAAATTCATTTTTGCAAACCCTTCTATCTTTATGAACTTAAGCTTTTACCCACGACGTCGGTCGCGTCCCTTCCCGTCGTTCTTACAAGTTAGTCTTAAAAGATAGACATATAGCGTCGCAGACGTTCTTTTAGATCTTTTATAGAGGAATCATTCTATCATACATATTTTTTTGGGTATCTTTAATCGTTTTAGCAGCGTACGCCTCGGAAAAGCACAACAATGAGTATTTTTCCTCGTTTTTTCCACATTACCAGCTGTATCTTCGCTTGTATTAGTCACAGGGCGATGTTATAGCCTATAGCCTTTCTCGATAAATGCTTTAACCAACATAAACAAAATTTATCAATTCCAACCCGTGGTTCCTGAGATTAGTGCAACAAAACAAACAAACTCTTCAACTTTATATATTAGTATGTATAGATTTTTATTCAATTAATTATTTATATATGTAACCAAGCTGTATATTTATCTAATAAACGCTTAATGAATTAGTATTTTTCTTATTATTAAATGCTTTTACACAACGCTACCAACGGTTTCAGGAGCTGAAAAGATATAGGAAAAAATATAAGAATATCCAATAAATTTAGCGATTCCTCAGTTTCATTTGCCCCAATTACCCTAAAAACAATTCCCCGGCGACAAAAGCATTCGATTTCTTTATCCCACGATATACGATATGCGAGTGTCGTTGTGTGTAATGGATATTTTATGCATTGTTTTGTTCCTTTTTGTCGCCGGTGTCTGTTGATGCTAACTTATGCGTTCTCGATAACCTTAAGTCAAATCATTTGTTATTGATAGACGTCACTGTGTGCCTCGTATCGGCTGCTGCATTTGTTTGACTTGCTCCGCTTTGTAACAAAGTGGAACTAGTTCTGCTTCAAACTCCAGTGCACCACAAATCAGTGCTGTTCTGTGTTGACTTGTGTATAGTATTTTATAGTCATTCGAATAACTCTTGTAACGGTTTAAAACGTTTTTTTAATATTTATATAAAAAACGTCGTGTCGTGGGTAAAATAAATAAAAAAGTTAACTAGTTTATTTTGTATTTTATCCCATTGATAAGTAAATAAAAAAAACACTAATATTCTGTTTCAAACCGTTTAAAGTTTTATTATTTAACGTATAAAGCCACAAAAAACGCAGACAACAGTTTAAAAATTAATATGATAGATAAATTAGCTTATGTGAAAACCGTTTTAACCCATAAACGGTTTTCATATAAGATTTTAATTCAAACCGTAACTAAACAATCAAATGAAATTATATAAACATTATTATATAAATAAAAAAGCTTGTCTGTCCTTACACTATTCTATACTCGTATAGTTAGAAAAACACAGAGATTTAATATATATACCCCCCCCCCCCCGGTTTTCCCAGCATGTCCATATCAAAATTTCGAGGATAAGAACCTTAAACCTCGCGCACCCATTGAGCAAAAGACGCGGTACCGTATATGCGACTATATGTATAACTTCGTCAATAACACCATAACCACTGTTCATCACGAACATATCCTCAATAACATTATACTCTAAATCTCTCTTCGAAAACAGTGCGATAGCGAACAGCGGAATTTTTCTCTGATTTCCGCATCCTTTTACGTATATTCAGGAGATCGTAGCCGATAAGTCGAGCCTGTTAGTTCCCCATCGGAACGCCCTCGCATAAAGCTAAATCTTGTAAATCTGCACCGAGTCGGTACGCTTTGAAAGGGTAAACTATAGACCCATAACTTGTGTTCTGTTGCGATATCACGCGCGCTGGATTCAAACGAAATTACATTACACTCTTTAAACACGGATAGAACTCTATAACGTATTGAAGAATAGTTTTAAGACAGACTTGATGGAAGGTGAAAATAACCCAGCTATATAAAATCTTGAAGGATTATGCGTGGATGTGGTAAATGAAATATTGAGATTAATGAATCAAAGTTATGTATGCGATCAATTATGTACAACGGTGGAAAGGTAGAGAGTGCAGCGCCACAAGCGGCAGAAAAAGGAACTATAAAATGGTTGCGTTTCATTACAGTAATTCTAACACATCTCAACAAAATCGCTGTTGACCTATTTTGGCTTTGGATATTCGGAACCACAGACGGAAACACAATTAAATGTTTTTTTTTTCACTTGACCAGGACGGAATCTCAATATTTCTACTATTTACGTATTTAGACTTCTTCTAGAGGAATTCTTACGTGTTTCACAAAAATTAGCTATTGATTAGACACATGTCGAACCCACGATCCATTGATTATTACCAGTACATACATATTGTTAATACGTGGTACATACTTTAACGTAAATTTATAAAAGCATAGATTTTAACAAAAACTTTTGTTTCTATTACCAAAGGCTGTAATAGCCCCTTTACATTTTTTTAATAGTTTTTGTAAATCATATTTGTGTGTGTGTTTTTTTAATAAATTAATTCCACAAGAACATTCATCTTAATGTTCAGTTATAACCAAAACTTTTACACGCATCTGCTAGTCTTTCATATAAAGATAAAAACACGTCTTTTGTGAAAAACTTTCTGACACTCTGTCGAAGCCAGGGACAAATTTGTTTCCCGTGGAGTCGATGAATATTACAAACAATATTCGAACTTGGTTTATGTTGTTGGATTATAAAGGGTATTGAGAATCTTGGGGCCAGTTGATGTAACAGATTATTGTGTCACGACTACCGTTGTCAACCAACATCTGTGGTCCAGGGTCATCGACAATGCGGAAACCTTTAGATCCCTGTAAAGCCTCTCATCCCTGTAAAGATTTTAATATAATCTTATGGCAATTAATGGAATATTAAAAACGTATTTGCGCATAAAACGAAATATACATTTCTAAATTTCTCAAACGGGTTGATTTAAAGATGACTGAATATTTGGATAAAAGCACTTTTAACGGTTTTAAACCCGTCTAGTTTCTCCAAATACTTAACTACGAAACCGATAGCACTAGAGTAACAATTTTACTTTGACGTTATGGACACACACCATTTTTAGTCTCCCCGTGGCTAAGGCTGCAGCAAAGCATAGTAAAAATAAATTGTAAAAAAGTTACCTAATACATTTCGCGTTTTAACCCGTTAAATTTGCTTTACTTAAATGTGTACTACTCGCGTAAAGTACTAAAATTAATTTCATTATTTTAAGGAGCAGTTTTCTTAAGTCAGATTTTTACAATATTTTTTAAATCTTATTTAAATGAAAAAAGTCACTAAGGCATATTAAATACGACTTTTAGACAAGTAATATTTGTTGCAATAAGGCTTGAGTAAATTAGTTTTATTCATGTTTGTTCATTTCACTTAAAAGTCTGCCAAAAGTCTCAATATGCTTTCAGTTTCAAATACTGCTCAGTAAAATGAAAAAAAATTTTCTTTAAAATAGTTTCACGCCGTTTAAATATAACTAGACCAATTCTCAGTATTTTATTTGATATAAATATAAATTATAGCCCCAAATTGGCGCGTTGTCCTAAAAATTCTCAACTCCTCAAAAGTTTGTCTCGCAAAAAACCTAATTGAATGTTATCTAAATTGTTGCTTATGCTTGTCTCCTTGTAAAAAGTTTGCGAATGCCCCTCCTTTCATTATTATAAAACTTTCTTTTGATAGATCCCCTGCTAACAAAAACAGAAGAATTTGATGGCATTAATTTTTTTCTTCGCACAACGTTGGCTAAACTTTTCCACAGCTGGTTTTATTTGTGTTTTGTATCTTATTTAGTTAAATTATCAATTAACGTTATAAGCTAATACTTTTACGTAAATCATATGCTGGGATATTAACTATTCTTAAACACTGTCTGTAGTTTACGCGAGTAGTATACATATAATAAAACACTATCGGTTTAAAATGCGATATATTAGTTAAACTTGTTTGAAAATCATTTTTAACTATGTCTCCCCGTTACCACGGCTGCTGCAAAGCATCCGAAACGTCGGGCCGTAGATAAAATATGTTTAACTTATGTCTTTATTTATATGTGGCAGATGAAATGACATTTTAATTTAGAATTAATAAATTGCGATTTTTCTAAAAAGATATTAATTTAATAATTATTGTTGGAACTATAACTAAGAGAGCTTACAGTCTAGTCAGAGCTTGGCTACCAACATTACACAGTCCGACTATTATATACATAGATCAGTATCGAATATACAGGTGTCTTAGGAAAATTTACTTAATTTCGTCGAAGTATCGTAAAGAAAATGCGACCGAAAAGTGGCAACGAATTTTCTTCGAATAGGCCGTTTGGCTAGATTACAGTCGTCAATCAAGTTGTCACCTGCTTTATTCGCGAATAAAGTTCTTGAGGCTTTTAGGGACTCAATTAATCTGACTAAAAATAATTGCCTTCTTTATTGGATAAAACCGAGTGAATGATATTATTTAGATAGTCTTTCATGATTTCAATTGGATAGTAAATCTGAATTGTACATAGATGTTGGTAAAGCATAGTGAAATAATAATAATAGAATAAGATGTCAATAAATATAAAAAGGCATTAATCGTCTCTAGGCCCAACGAGAAATAGGTCAACTCATTACGGAAATAAATTTTATTTTAGCGCTCACAACATAGTGGACTTACATATTCCTATCTTCTATTATATATAGGATTATCGAGTATTTATGCGAGAACCTAAACAGTTTCGCCAAATACCGTCTACGACGGAACAGATGGCGCTAGCTTAGTAGGTTCTACTTCGATATTAGGGACATTCTCCATCTACAGTCCCGTGACTACGGTTGTTGCAAACCATGTGAAATCCGAAAGCTGCACTTAAAATACCTTCTAAATAAGTTGAACTAATACACCTCGCGTTTTAAACAGTTAAAAGTGATTAATTTATATATATAAATATAGATTGGCTGCGATAAATACGCAATTACATAAATTAATAAACAGCCTAAATAATTAAAAATTCTACCCCAAGTCACTATTTCACGCAAACGAAGTCGCGGGCACAGCTAGTTATTAAATAAACAATCAATAATCTTTCACTTCGTTCTAAACAATATCCGAAACAATATAGACAGCTGTTAAGTCTACAAATGCGCGTTGTAGTGATTGTTATCGGGTTCCGTACATTTTAAACAGATAAATGTTAGAGCAATATAAAGTCAGTGCTCCGCACAGACGGGGCATTGTTTACAAAATGGTTTCTGTCTGTAGTTTATTTTACACTATCAACCATTCTGGAGTTTCATTTTAGTTTTATGTTTATTTATTATTGCAGCTATCCAAATTATTTACAGCTGGACAATTTGAATGCAGAATACCTAGCGCATACTAATATTTTTAAAGAAATCATTTGAAAAGTTTATAATTCCTCAAATTCTATCTCACCTATATAAAAAAAAGAGTTTTTTATGAATAATTAGATACAGTCTGTCTTCCAGACAAATTGATTATTTTTGATTAAATTAATTAATTCAGTTGATTATTATCTTAAACGCTTTTACAGTAATTAAAGATAAATATACACTTTATTTTTATTGCTTCTGTAGAATCAACGCTTAAAGTTATTTTTTTTATTTGTCATAAGACCATCGTCTCATCGCTTTTTCTAGTAATCCTCGCTAGCCGTACTATTAAAAACATATGTCCAAATAATACATATAGTGGTTATCAGACGTGTTGGTTTCCTTACTATCGCCAAAGATAAATTTTCTATAAATGATCTTCTGGCCTGCCTGGCCAGGTCTATAGACTAAGAATACTCTCATGCAGTTTGCAATAGTAAGATCAATTTAGTTAGGTGACTAGCCAGTATTCTAAAACGATTGAATCTTAAACTAGGTTTAAAATTTGAAGTTTTAAATATGAACATCGGCATCAAAGATGAGGTGTGATTTAGCAAGAAACTTCTTCCATAAATCCACGCTTCGCTTGATGCTTGTTTGCATAATACAAGACTTAGTCAGCTTTGTTCAGTAGTTTGATAGGTAACATGTGGTTTAGAATGGTTTACAGGCGCTGCGGTTATTCCAATTAGAAAGCCGCACGTTTCAGCGTTCCTTTATTCGGTGTACGCACGAACTATAAAATGTTATTAACTTAAGGAATCAATAGATAACAATGTTAGCAGTACTGTAGAGGAATAAACTGATGATATTACAGCAAGGAACGCCGTGGATGCTGGTTCAAGCCCCGCCCGTGTTGTACATTTTTTTTTTTTTTTAAAACGATTTGAAAAAGTTTTTAAGCAAGTTTAAGGTTGAAATTACATGCCAGGTCTTTTCAGACCTCTTGGTAGACGCGCAAGTCCTCCTAAATTTTTTCATTTTTTCATTTTAAATTTATAGTGCGTTCATGTATAACATGTGAAAAATATTAATGTTTTCAAATCTAGTTTTTTTCTATCTGTATTTAATAGGCTTTAACCTAATTAGATTATTTCGCCCAATAAGATAAAAGTTACAAATTAAAATTTCAAATTAATAGACTAAAACGATCTACACATCATAGTCTTATGATATAACTTTAATAGCATCCTAGCCTCCCCTTTAATCTAGTTATAATTTACTTTATATTAATACTATTTTTCCTGTTACTTGTTAATTCATTTTCATGTTTGTTAAAACTTTACTTCGTTACGACTTACGAGTTAGTCCATAAATAATAAAATGCATAAACAATTCAATACATATCGCGGTTAACACCATTAATAATTAAAGGTTTTTTCATTTTAATATAATAATAATGTAAATAAAAACTTAGGTGAAAAACGGATGTATTATTCTTGTACATTTCAACTCATTTGGCATTTTAGTGTAAGTAAATATGTACTGGTTAATACCGTTATGTAACAAATTAGTGAGCGTTAGGCCTTGTGAAATTACTAATTCTGAATAGATTGCGCATGTTTTAAAGTAGTAGTAAAATATAAGTAAACGAGAAATTTATAGAAATGTCCTCAAATAATGAGCTTGACGAGGGTAGTCTGACATTCGTCCTTGTCTGTCATTTTCGTTACCAAAAACATGCCGCACTACTTAAACAAATGAACATCACACGTTTGTTGTATTTCTACAATATTTAAAACTGTTTTCGCGTTCGTTTTGCAAATTTTTATTTAAGTAAAGATAAATATTATTTTATCTAAAGTAGGAAAGTAATTAGAACCCGATGGTATCATTAAAACGAAAGCTTCTTTTGCGTTTGATATTTGCCTGATTGGGAATTTGATATAACTAAATAGGAACCTCTCCGCCTCTCTAATTGGAGTGCGAGGAAGCTAGGTCAGTTTCACGAATAAATTAAATTCTTATCGATTGTTGCGTTTTCTTTAAAGTTGTTTTGGTTAGTAAAAATTGCATCTTTCCAATATGGTATGTAAATAGGACGTTACTGATAGAAGAAAACTTAATGACTCAGATTCTATGTCTGTTTATATGTGTATATACATATGTATGTATGTGTATATGTATATATATACACCTATAGAGTATGTGTATATACATATACATTGTATTCATAAGGGATTTAAATAGGGATGTTAACTGTTATCAAAATTCTATATAATTTAAATGCAAATTGGTAGTCTCTACCAATCCAAGTCCGCTAGAGAAATACAGAATATTGCAATAATTTTCCTTAATTCTGTTTACTTTAATTGATATTTAAAAGATAAATCAACTATTTTTTTACTTCTAATAGTCAACAATGAAATAAATAAATTACTTTTTAGGTCTTTCCTTTGAATTGATTTCACGTAGATGTACTCAGGCATCGCTTAAAACACTTAGAGCTCATGTTATTTTTTTAAACTCCTTCCGAAGTTTCCAAGTATTTCAAGAACATCATTTTAGGACTTATTGAAGGTTTAAGAATTTCAATCATTATAATATTGGCGGTGAAATAACGTACCTATAAATTAGAACACTATCCTAAGAATAGTCTATTCCAAATATGAATTAAACCCTGATTTAAAACCTCTTTGAACGCACTGCCTATCATTGGGTGCAAAAGTCTTTGCGTTTTTTGATAAGACAGGCAACGGAAAATTCATATATCTGTTAAGGGTCAAACATATAGTGGATATTATAGAGATTAATAAACGAGCTTATGCTTAAAACGTTTCACACAAATTGAAAGGATTATAAATTTTATATCCCTTAGCAGTCAATTTGGGGCGAGTAAATGAGTGACGTTCTATATTTTGCTTTTTTAGCTCGATGTGTCACATAGAGGTAAGGCTTTGGTCTCCTATAAATGCCGCTAACTTAATGCATTTCTCTTACTAGAAACTTCCTAAGTTGAGTTGTGAATATTAAGTAAAATGATATCTAAATTCCGTCCGGATCACAAACCACCGTCCACAAATTATGAAGATGTGAAGTTTTATTTTCGTTTCGGCTTCAGATCGATTTCTGTAAGCTAAAATAGACTGATAGTGCATCTAGTTTAGATCTATACTAATATATGAAGCTGAAGAGTTTTTTTTGTTTGTGAACGCGCTAAAGAGGTTTAAAAAAACAAATTTGATTGCCCACAATAACTTTTATACGCGATCGAAGTCACTGAGTCACCAGCTAGTATTATATAAAAAAGTGTAATGTGTGAAAACCGCGAAGCATCGTGGGGCATGGGACGAACACATTTTTGTGTCCGTTTAACTACCCAACTGAAACGATCTATTGTTTCCCTGAGACTCCCGAGACCATTCGAACTCAAGACCTCTCGCGCTTAAAGCATTGTTACGCACACTAACCACAAATCTAATAATACCTACAAACTTATTTATCTCACCTACTCCACTCTTCCTCACCCCCCTAAACCTAAGTCATCTTCAAATACCACTACATTGTGCGATCTAATTTACACTCTACCCTCATGGTACTTCAAGTCAAGTTTTTAAAAACCACATACACCTCCTAATACCATTTTACACCAGACATTAAAAATCATTCCTTACCCTTGTCAACCCCCCCAAAACTACCCTACAGGTCACTACCACTACGGTACTCTCCACTTTACTCCCACCCTATTACACCATCCCCTCATTCACACCACCAACCCTCGCCCAAAAGTCCGTAGTATTTTGCTCATAAACACAATACGTAATAATCAATTCAAAAAAAAAAAAAAAAAACACGGTTAACCATTTAGCTACCGAGGCGGTTAATATTAGAAATTATATGGCTGGGTATTTCCTTAACACTATAATTGTATCAAAATAATGTAATATGCATCGTACACTCTAAATTTGTAGGGAGCGTTTGTTGTCAACTTTTAACTGTGAGATCGTTTCTCCTAGTCCTTGTGGACATCGTGACGCGGCGTAACGCGTTACGTTATTATAGGCGACCGCAGCCTATTGGAATACATTAAGCAGGTATTGTGTCGCGTCAACACGCTCTCGGCTCCAGTAAAAATAGGTTCGCATTAAACTGGATCAAAGTAGCATTTTACGTGCTCGACAACCATCAATTATTCAATATCGGTCAGAGCACGCCCTCACTCTTACATAAATGTATGCCCACCGACGTTTATCATGAAATTTGAATGCCGAAAACCACAATAGCGCGGTGGGCTGTTTTGTGAGGATGTAATATTTTAAGAAATGCTGCAACACGTTTAAATACTCACAAAGTGACAGTTAGTAAAATTTGCGCAAATAAAAAATAGATATATTTATGTTATACATGTAAAGTTTTATAAAATACGAATTTCGGAAAAATAATAACACTTTTTTTACGGACTTACCAACATAACTAATTAGCAAAAATTATAAATCTGTTTCGTATAAAGTTGGTAATATGTACTTTGATCTAGTTGAATCAAAAAAAAATTCACAGTGATTTTATTATTCTACTTATCACTTCTATTTACAGGCTAGTAATTCCTTTATGACCTGCTTGACTGAAATTGTTTGCTGCGACCCCGAATCCTGGGCTATCTGTAGATACGGATACTTAACATAAATAATTATTTTACGATTTTATATAAATGAATTACTTTAACGGTTTAAAACGCGTAATATATTAATTAACTTATTCAGCATTTGTTTTGACTACGGCCCGACGTTTCCGATGCTTTGCAGTCGTGGTCACGGGGGCCTTCTTTGTTTGATAATGGAGACCTCTCTACCTTCCATCAGGTAGGTATACCTACCCAAAATGCCAACGTAGGAGCTTCTAGGATGAAGGAGGCCATGCCTTTAACCGTTAAGTCATGGTGGAAGTAATGATTTAGTCCAGTTCTATACATCTTTGTACCTGCTACTCGTAATTGTTTTATCCACAAGAGATGAAAATAAGCGTGGTGCAAAATATAATCCAGCTAAATTATTATCAAGTGTCTGAAAGAAGGATTTATAGACGTGATATCACAGCGGAGTTATTGAAATATATGTCCCCAAAGACAAGTCTACATGGTCAGCAGTGGAGCCATTTTAAACTCACCTCTATTATCACTACAGAAGGACCAATATCGTGTATCTAAATACAACATAACATTACGGTATAACGAATAAACACAGCGAAAGAGGGATGAGTCGTTTCAAAACGAATCATAAATCCACCAAATAGTATTTGAATGTAGGAAGGCCATTCTTTTTCTTATCAGTATAGACGGCTACGTGAAAGACATTATTAGGGTATTGTATTGCTGGTAGCTTAATATATACTAGCTGTACTTGTGACTTCGTCCGCATGGAATAGTTATTTTGGGTTGGTTCCTTATAAACTTACCCACGACATCGATCGGGCCCCGTCGCTCGGGTCCCGTTGTTCTTGCAGGATAATCTTAAAAGATGGACATATAGTGTCGCGGTCTTTTTCTAGATCATTTAAAAGGATATCATTCTTTCATACATATATTTAAAAAAAAAAATTGGTGGTGGCTTTGTGGATTTATAATCCTCCTCCAGACCGAGAAGACCTGTATCCAGGAATTTAAAAAATATTAATAAATATTATACGTTTACCTAACTACTCGCGTAAACTACGAATACTCTCTTAAAGTTGTTTTATTTGGAATAGATTTGCTTAGAGTCATACGTATTAATTGGCAAACAGATATGGTATTTATAAAAAATAAATTATGTAAAAACAATAACAATTAACAATAGAGCACGGTCATGACCGCTGTTTTTATAAACTATTCGTTATGAATAAATTGTAAAAAATATTGTTATTTTTTATAAAACACCTGTGTACACAATGCTTACGACTTTCTTTTTCATATTCATATTCAATATTAATCGTTACTGCGCATGAGTATTTCAATAACGATTGAGGTATATATTATATACAAATTAAAAAAACGTTTCCTCAGTTTTGAAGATAAAGCAACTAAATTAATAAATTATAAATATTATTTCTATCCTGCCTGTCTCAAAAATCATACACTAATAATATAAAAAGATTCTTTTAGTAACAATTAAAGCGTCAAAACCAATTTTCATTTTTTTATTATTTAATCACACAGGCTTAATTTAAATACCGTCTGTAGCTTACGCAGTCTCAGTGTATTACATCAATACATAAATCGAATTCAAAATGAGCAGACGCAGACACAATAATTCGTCTAGCTTTCGCTTCGCTTGTGGAATCTTAGAACAAAAGGTGACGTCACACATGTACAGTTGACATGGCATGTGAATCGAATTCAGATAAAGCACGTCTGAGGTCCTAATAGTCATTGAAAACACTCGTGTATTCAGTTTGCCTTTTAGCAAATTCACGTCAGCATAATTTCTAGTAGAGCATTTAAGTACCATCGAGCGATATACATTTCTGACTTCAGAGACATACAGTCATTTTAAAGCTCTTCATTAAATATCAGTGCTATAGCTACTTAACTGTCAAAATGAATAATTCATATAAAAATACTTTTAACGGTATAAAACACGATATAACAAAATTTTGCGGCCAGCTTTGCAAAGTTATTGAGTTTGGGAGTTTTTCGACCGGCGTAATTGAGAATGGCTCTCGACGTTTCGCGATAACGTCATTTGATGTTGTGCGTTCTTCATAAGTGGAAAGTACCATAATTTCTTAATTATGTCACGAACAGTTCGAAAACCTTGCCAGTTTACGTAATATATTTTTTATATATTTTATTGTTCTATTTATATTTATGTAAAAAGTTTCAGATATAGTATAGCAATCGCTGTCACAACGTTTACGAGGAGGCTGTCTCGAATGTCACTGCCAAAACCTGCAATGACTCTAGGCTAATGTATATATCTATAGTATCTAGGCTAGATTATTAGATCTTATTAAAAATATGGTTTTTATTAGTCAGTGTGTAATACATTCCAAAAGATATCTTTAAAAGATAATAAAGAATATTTGATCGATAACGTTCTATTTACAGTACACTAAACTACATAGAGTTTTATTAATAATAGTAATTTTTAAATGATTGGCTTGGATGTAACATTTTTTTGGTTGAATTTATTAAATAAAAATTCGGGTTTAAAAATCGCTTGCACTAATGTATTAGGAAAACTCTTAATGCCGCACAAAGAAGTTTAGTAGGCACTTAAGTGGGTACTTTTCTTAACCAGGAGACGGTTCACAGTTTCGTTTTATATTAATAACTAGAGAGGTTATACTTTACTTTGTATTAGTGATTATATCAAATGATTAAGTTACAAAGCCTATTATTATATTTTTTAAGTTGAAATAAAAGATATTAATTCTTTACATATCTATACTATATTAGTATAAAGCTGAAGAGTTTATTTGTTTGTTTGAACGCGCAAACTCAGGAACTACTGGTTCGAATTAAAAAAATATTTTTGTGTTAGAAAATTTATTGAGGAAGGCTATAGGCTTTAAAACATTGCGCTGTGACTAATAGAGGCGAGGAAACAACGGGAAATGTGAAAATAAACTGGGGAAAATTTCTCTCTTTGGGTTTCTGACGCGTACGTTGCGAAAACGGTCCAAGATACCTATAAAATTTGTACGAAAGAATGATTCATCTTTAAATTATCTAAAAAAAAGTCTGCGACACTATATGTCTATCTTTTAAGATTAACTTGCAAGAACAGAGGTGAACGACGTCAACGGGTAACAGCTTAAGTTTATAAAGGGGTTTGCAAGAAACGAATTTCGATGCTGGGCAAAATAAATATTTTTAGCAGACGAAGTCGCTGCAACAGCTTGTATTATATATTTTTTATGTTGGGACATCACTTTCAAGGTCTACCTTAAAATCAGTGTAAAGCCTTGTGCACTATTTTGCTGAAAGTGAAACGTTTTTTTCATCAGAAACCTACTGTATAAATTTAATAATAGGTAATATTATATTTTTAACTTATTCTTGCTTTGACGGCAAATAAAAAAAAACGTTTTGTTTCTCTTTATTAGTAAAAACATTTGTAAATTATATTATTTATTTAAACAATTTATCACACAAAAGCACTTACATGATATTTCAAATTACCTTTCAAAATTTGCAGATCCTATTTTAATTCTGAAATGAAATCACGAGTTCTGAATAAATTTAAGTTTTATAAAAATCTGTTTGATTTGTTTTGACAGCTCAATTACTTAAAATTTAAAATTAATAAATCATGAACTTCTTAATAAATTACAAAATATTTATATATAATAAAAATATTAATTTATGAATTAATACAATACAAACATTCGCGTTTGTTCTATATACTTATTTTATTTATTGTGTTAAGAGTCTCGTCTTCGCAACCATTTTAGTAATCATATTTTGTATAAGAAATTAGCTATAAAGACTTGATTTAATTGATACAGATAAGAAATACTAGACTAGCAGTATCGGAATTTTGATAATTTTTTTAAAGATATTTTATTCATTGTTATTTGAAACGAAACAGTCATATACAAAATAATCGAATACTAAAACCAAATTGATTTAAAATTTTACTTATGTATATATACTTGCAGGAAATATAACATATCTATAACACAATCAAATAAATATCTACCTATCTTATATTTTGAGATTATTTGCTTAGAAATAGTTAAAAATGCTACACTTTTAAATTAAGAACTTTAACGGTTTAAAACGCCATATATATTAGTTGACACGTCGGGCCGTAGTTTAAATAAATGTTCAAATAAGTTTAACTAACATATATCGCATTTGAACCGTTAAAGTGCTTTTTTCATGTGCACTACTGACATAAATTACAGACACTCTTTCAATGCCACATATAGCAAATGTGGCAACGCAGAAAATTACACAACATTTACATATTAATGAATTTAGAATTGCTCACCCAATGCTACTACTACAAATTAGAATTTGCACGATACCCGAATAGTATGGGAGAGATCAAAACGAAATCGAAACGCTCTGAATACGACAGCCATATATCAAGACATTTTGTTGGCGCGTCATCGTTCATCGCAATAACAGTTCCTATTCTGTAGCGGGGTGAAGGAAAAGCTGGAAATAAATCCAATTTGTACCCGCATACATCATGGTCAGGACACGGCTACGATTTATTCACAATCATGTGTTTGTTCAGGTATATTTCTGGACATCAGTGTTACTAGGAGAACTAAACTCGAGAGAGGTGTCCATTTTTGAGTTGATAACTTTTGAAGTCACTGATAGCAGAGAATTTCGATTTGTATAAAGATGAGAATGATTAATTGTTGACGCGAATGTTACCATTAAACAGACGCTTTTAACGGTGTAAAACGGTTTATAACGGTCTATATATTTTAAACGTTGACCCGCCGTTTACTTTGTTATACAACCTCGTGATTATAGAGAAATATCAAATCAAATAATTTAATCCCAACACACACACAAAAAAAAGAAATTAATAATACACAAAAATACAACGACATAAATAATATTAGGTGTCGACACCACTCAGTTTATGTTGTACCAGGAAGTAGGCACAACGCCGATTTTCAGAAATGCCTCAATATATAATAGCTTTGAATATAAAAATAGTTTGTAGTTAAAAATAATTTGCTAATATGTTCCGAGAATGACACCATTACTAAATTTTTATTTGCGTAAACTAGAAGAGAAAAACTCTCTATAATTAGATATTTTTGGAAGACGGATTCACAAAAGCAACTCTACATTTGGTTCTACTGATTGGATGTAGCGTTTCACATTCAAAACCTTTGGTAATGTGGACACTAATGGCGCGGATAGGTCAGGATCTACAATGAAATCTTCAACTGTATACACGTCGCTGCGTTTAACTTTTCTCCTGAAAAAATGTATATAAAAGTGTAGAAGAAATTTGAAAATTATGCTAATCGTAAAACACTAATTCTATGTTGGTTGTTATTTTCAGAAGCAACTTTATTATTGTACCTACCTATATCTAAATAAAACACTTTTAAAACGCGAAATTTGAAACCCGTGAACACAGCTGCAAAGCATCCGAAACGTAGGACCTTAGTTAAAATAAATTGTAAATAATTTATTTTAACGTATGTTTACGTAGTATGTTTTTTATAATTCTTCTTACCATAACTCCTTAGAGATAACCGATCTTATTTGCGGCTGTTGGAAGCAGCCGAAAGAAGAACAGAAGACGATGGTATAAGCCCCTCGTAGGGGGAACACGAGCCAGTCCAAGTACGTGCAGCGGGGCAGTAAAACTTCAAAGTCACGCAACACTCGGTCAGTGGAGTCTAAACTGTAGCCCCATAAGATCGTTTTTTCTAGTGGTTCTTTTATTTTCTTATTCTTTTGTTTCTGGAATGTTACATATAGGTAAGTTACATATAAGCGCAATTTACTGAATGGTTAAAAGAAGGCAACACAAAATATTGGTAATATAACCGTGATTGTTTGGCTTAATAAACTACTAGATACTAATTTACATAAAACACTTTAACGGTTTAAACCGAAATATATATTAGTTAAACTTATTTGAAAATTATTTTAACTACGGCCCGACGTTTCGGATGCTTTGCAGCAGCCGTGGTCACAGGGAGACTCATGCCCCACACCGTGACCAATTTCAAATAAGTTTAATATATATCGCGTTTTAAGCCGTTAAAGTGTTTTATTTTAATGTGTACTCGAGTAAACTACAGACAGTACTAGACACTAAATTTAGGAATGGGCACGAAATTCCAATATAGCGAATTCAAAGTACGACGGTGCGTGGTGGAGCTGCTAGAATTGGTAAGTGCAAAAACGCGAAAAGGTATGGGTTGCAATTTTGGAGAAAACCCAATAAATTGTTCTATCTAACGCGGTAGAAGTCTAATAATCAATAAATAATTAAAACAGACATAGAAATTTGTCTGTCCCACATGAAAAACGAGATTTACACTGTTCTAACATAGAAAGGTGATAGTAATATTTATTTGTCTACATGGCTGCTTACTTATAAGTTAAATATAATCTAATGTAAAATTTATCTTAACTTCCAGAGCAGTAAGTGATTTATTCATATATAACAAGCAAGATAAAAGTAATAAGAGGTAATAAATCGAGGATAATCTATTTCCTAGAGTCTAGAGAGAGGAAATAAATTGCTACAGTTAAAGAAAGGCCTGTTTCTTAACGTTGAATAAAGTCTATAAGAATTATTATAATTTTATTCACTGGTAAAAATCTGTACTAATATTATAAATGCGAAAGTAACTCTGTCTGGCTTTAACGCCGAAAATACTGAACCTATTTAAATGAAATTTGGCACACACATATTCTAGAGCCCGAGAAAGGACATTAATCCCAAAACATGGTTGTTAGGGGTTGAAAAGGGGGATGAAAGTTTGTATGGAAATTCGTGATTTTTGAAGCTAGAACAATGAAACTTTCTTCTTTGGTTTTTTTGGCTACGGAAGAGGAAGAAGCCTATTCGTGTTTTTATCTCTAATGGCATATTTGCGATTATTACGAGTAAAGTTGTGCGTCCTTAATGTACTAATATCTCATGGAATAACGCAAAACTCTAATGACCCATACAAAACTAAGTAATTAATATGAGAAAATTCCTACAAGTACCTCCACTTGTATCTTTCTCAAATAGTACTTGGGGCTACTTACCTCAAACTTCTCCACGGTTTGCCAACTTTCAGCATATTGCAACGTACCATATATTCCGTCATTTAAATAAATCATGTTGATATATTCATCGTTTTTCTTTACCTGAAAATGAATACGCATTGCACTATCTGTGTATCTTACGCGATTATACATTTAAAAAAAAAACAAATTTAACGGTTTGAATCGCATAATGTATTAAAATCATTTTAAATTATTTTTAAATACGGCCCAAGGTTTTGGATGCTCTGCAACAGCCGTCACGGGGAGTACAGTTCGCGTTTTAAACCGTTTAAAGATTCGTTCTTTATGTATTATTTAGCAATATAATTTGTAGTGTAGTGTATATGAACACATATATTATGTATTAATAAACAGACCGCATTTTCATTGAAGATCAGTATTATCATATTTCAAATTATAATATTGTGTGTGAAATCCCGTTTCCACCTCGTGGGGCATGGGGCGAACACATTTCTGTGTCCGTTTTACTGATCCGTTGTTTAACATCTAAGTAGTTGATCTGACTTCTGTGCCCTGCCTCACCGGAACAATTTTTTGTCTCTCTGGGATTCGAAACCCAGGACATCTCGTGCTCGTGCAATGCTAGGCAATACGTTTAACCATTTGGCTACAGAGGCGGTTAAAATTATAATATTAATATACTTAACATACTGCTTCAATATATTCCTATGCATATTTCTTATTTTGATGTGAGTATTGCAAATTTTCCTAGTGTATAATGTTTAATATTTTATTCCTATTAATTAGAATTCACGTCTTTTTTAAATTTATATTATAAGACAAAGTACATTATCCTCCAGTATTCCACAGACCGACATTTGTTTCACAAGAAATTTAAATAAAACACTTTAACGGTTTAAAACGCGACAAATTACTTGTTTACTTCTTTGAAAATGATTTTTAATTTCGGCTCGACGTTTCGGATGCTTTGCAGCAGCCGTGGTAATGGAAAGACAATAAGTTTAACTAATATGTCGCGTTTTAAACCGTTAAAGTGTTTTATTAAAAATTTGTACTACTCGCGAAACTATAAACAGTATTTATCAAGAAATTGTTTTAATTTGTATGACTTCAACAAGTGTATAATTTTTATAAAGATTCGAATCCAAGGCATCTATCGCAAAACGTATAACAAGACAGCGCGAACAACTAACTGCTGAAACATAGCCTTTAAAAATAATTGTTGTTATGACAGGATATCTATATTTCTATACTAATATTATAAAGAGGAAAGATTTGTATTTTTGTATGTAACGGATAAACTCAAAAGGTACTGGACCGATTTTAATAATTCTTTTTTCATTAGAAAGCTACATTATCACTGAGTAACATAGGCTATATTTAGTACTCGGTTACTAGAGGCATTTATAGAAATTCTTACTAAAACCAACGGAATATTCAATTAATATTCAAGACTGTCTCAATACCTAATGCTTACTTTTTAAATTATTGAAAGCGGCGGCCGCCACGCGTTTTATTTTAACATTCTTATGCTTCACTTAAAAAGTTATTTTCAGAGCTACTTAGTAACATATAAACTTACTCTTTTTACTGAGTTGATACTGCAATATAACGTCATACAAGAATCGGATATATAACGTCCTGGCTCGGCAATTATCTGTACTTTATTGTCGGGAAAGAATTCCTCTAACGATCTGTTAATTAGACGCGATACCTGGAACAAAAATACACAATAAAGTTTAAAAATATATCAATAACATTTTTCAACTTCACAAGTCTACAATAATGCTTGCATTAAAAGTTGCGCCTGCATTATCCGAGTACTTTTATAAAGAAAACAAATGAAGTAATTATGATAAAAATCACTAAAATTTGATGCATAAACATTAGAATCCCGGTGAAAAATTCAATTTTTTTGAGCAACGAATTGCCTGTAAATAAAATCGAACAGTGACATGGACCCAAAAAACTTGTACGACCCATTCTTCAGGGGAAAACTGCATTTCCTTACTTCATAACACAAATAAAACATACTTATTAGAATTTATTAGGGATAATTACTTAAATACTGTCTGTAGATTTAGCGAGTAGTACCTACACATATAAATAAAACACTTTAACGGTGTAAAACTCTCTTTAAGTCCTCCTGTAAAGGTTTTGAAACGTCAGGCAGTAGTTAAAATACTCTTCAAACAAGTTTAACTAATATATATCGCGTTATAAACCGTTGTGAGAAGACTAAGATTTTCCACACTTGCAGTCTAAATCAACAAGTAGATTTTTCTATCGCCGTTAACTATCCAATTAGGTAGTACTTGCTTACCTCGTCAATATCACTAGTATTTTCGCTAAGAAAACCACCGCCAATGTCTAATATCTTCATTTCTCTGCCCATACGTGTTTCATGATCGAACAGGGATTTAGCTAGACGGATACCCGTCGCATGACTGTCTTCAGAAATACACACACTTCCTACGTGAAATGCTACTCCAACGACCTGAACAGATAAAGTTATTTAGACACAAAGCGAATACAATAGATTTATTTATAGGTTGTATGAAATACTGGTGCGACGATTAAAAAATATTTGAATTTCTCGAAAATGTCGTCTAGATAATGGTTAAAAGTTAAGATACAATTTGATAGTATATATATAGAAATTCAAATTCATAGTATACTTATTTTGAATAATTTGTACTCGTAGGTTAAACGCCTTTGATTATTTTACAATACTTACAGACTAAATTAGAAAAAAAGAACGATATTTTCTCACGTGACATATGTGTATATTACAATTCGCGTTACCTTGATATTAAGACTTGCCGCTTCTTCTAATAATTCGATGGCTTCAGTTTCAAAATCACAACCAAATTTTTCACCCAAACGATAAACGCTATCTCCGTCCACTCTTAGTCTAAGAAGAAGTCTGAAAACAGGTTTGTTTATTTCTAGGATAATAAATTTTTAATTGGAAATTATTTTTAATTTTCTTTAAATGACCTTTATACATAAGTGCATTAAAGACTGTGGTGAGTTTGTGTGTTTTTGAGCACTTGTGATGATGAAAGTTCGAAAATCATTTCTCAGTTATGATGTCAGAGCAGCTCAAAGACGTTTTTCCTGATGTCCTTATAGTCCGAGTATATTTTAATTTTTTTAAGGCGGTAATAGTTTCAGGTTCAGTTAGATTAAAATTACTAGTTATTTTTTGTTTTGGATAGATTTTAATCATAAGTCGCATTAAAAACATCAGTTATAAGTACCTAAAGCATACTTATAAATTGTATATTATAACCGTTGTGGTACAAAAATTGTAACACCTTATGGTCTTAGTTTGACATATTAATAAAAAAAAAACAATTACCTTGCTTCTGGCCAATGCTGCTTGATTCTTTTTAATTCGGAAGATGAATCGAATGTTGCATGAGTTATCCCCGAATTACGAGCGTACACCATCCATTCAGGCAATTTTATTGGTGAAGCAAATATTATACTTCTACAATTTTAAAATCTCGTTGAAAGAAGAAGTGTTATATAGTTGAAAAAAGAATAACAACACATTTCAGTTGTTACCCGTCAGGTTTTTTAACATTACCTCTAAATCGACAACCAAATTTAAATTCCAAAAATTCAATATCCAATAAGATACAATGTTAATCTTTTGGATAGAAATATAATGCTATTCAATGTGCTAATTCATTTTCGAATAGATTTATTATTTAGCTCGAATCAAAGAAACATCCTTGTTGCAATTAAAATATTAGTAGACGAATACTAACCGAGGGTTCACTCCCAGTTTCAGTATCTTGTGAATTTCACCAGGTGTAGCGCAGTCAAAACCTAAGCCGAGCGACGCAACTAGTTTCAACAGTGCTTCATTATCATTGGATTTAATTGCTGCAAAGTTTAAATAGCGTCAACAAAGACACAATTTATTCTGATGTAAAATTATCGATATATATTAATGATATTCTGAAAATTTCAAAAATACAGTAAATATGAGAGTAGACTAGGAAAAGGATAAGCTATTCAGCTTGTGCTGAAACACATTGCGATTTGCAACAAGCGCCGATTTTGCAGTGGCCTCCGTGGCTTTGAGCTTGTGACACTAACAAATTAAAATATAAAAAAAATAATTACATGACTACGATATAGAGGAAAAAGTCACAATGTAGGGAAGGCTTACAAATTACAAGATTTCTAAAGACAAGTTTTTACTGTACCGTAGAATATGCCAACACGAGGCATCATCGTCTGAAAGTACTGGATACGGCGGCTAGCTTCATCTAGATTTTGGATAAAGAAAGGCTCTCTTTGCTTTTCATTTTCAATAACGGCATCGGCAACATCTTCAGCCGTAGAATCTTCTAGTACGTACGTATCAAGAGTAAATCTTGACATATTAAACTGTTTATAAGGCGTAGTCCTGAAAACAATTTGAAATATAATAGGTCTGTAATTTACGCAAATTTTATGATTTAAATAACACTTTTAACGGTTTTAAATACGAAATGAATGTTTCAAGTTTTTCGATCTTTTCTAAGCGGTGAATAAACCAAATATGTTAAAATGAGATTACTTTTTAAATTAAACTACTGATCAAAAGAGTTTTTTAAATTTTTAAACACAATGTGAATTTTAACAAGAAGTAATTATCTTTTTAAATACGGTACAATTCATTGCTACGAAACACATAAATGAGACAGAGAATTATGTAGATGTTTATATATGCTCAAGAACACTAAATTATAATATTAACAATGTCAATCATTATTTGAAAAGATTTCTAGGTTTTTGTTTTAGACGCATTAATAAAAATCTGTTAAGTAAGTGCTTTGAAGGTTATTTCCTTCTTGAACATTTATTTTCCTTTTTTTTATGTAGCACGTAAAAGAGAGGCTAGCTGGCCTGGGAAACCATTGTCATTGCCCTGTTAAGTATTTCGACAAAATTAGATTATTATGAAAACGGTTCTTGTGAGGTAATCCTAAAAGATAGACACATACTGCCGCGGACATTTTTGGATTGCTTACAGAAGAATAGTTTTTTTCATACATATTTTTGAGGCATTCTCAACTGTTTGTACTTTTAAATAAAACACTTTAACGGTTTAAAACGCGATACATTAGTTAAACTTATTTGAAAATGATTTTTAACTTCAGTCAGTCTAACAGTCTCCGTTTTAAACTGTTAAAGTGTTTTATTTAAATACATAATTATAGTTATAAAAAAAATCAAAACACAATTCTTTCTATACTATTGTTACAAAATAAGGTATTTATACACTAGTATGTACTTTTCTTTAGCAGAAGTACAAATTTTTAAACTTTCACTCTTATACTTGCATAAGGACTGCAGATTGCGTTTGCAGCAATATTGTAGACATTGTTACCAAAAGTTAGATGGAACCATGTTATGTAGTCATGGTGTACTTAAACTTACACGGCGGAAGGCATTCCGGATTCGAAATAGACCGCTCTTGAAATGAGATTGTGTATTGCACTAAATTATGACAGATACTTATAACATTATTTATAAACTAGCTGTGTCAGCGACTTCGCCCGCGTAGAATAGTTATTTTGGGCATCCAAATTTCTTTTTCCTTCTCTTAATCATCATAATCAAAGCGCGATGCTTTATAGCCTTCCTCGATAAATGCTCTAATGAACAAAATTATTTTTTCAATTCGAAGCAGTAGTTCCTGAGATTACCGCGCTCAAACAAACAAATAAACAAACTCTTCAGCTTTATATACCTATTAGTTTAGATACAAGTTCAATTGTTTAATTACATAATGTTAGTTGAATAAAAATCTATTGATATATAAATTTATTAAATTATCTTCTATAAATTTATAAAATGTAATGAGCAATGAAAAATATAAAGTTTTCAAATATATTACTTGTAAACATAGATTGACTTGGATTTATTTTGTCGACAAATGAAAGCAATCACAGTTCAACTAAATAAATGAAGTCATGGTATTATATTTTTTTAGTTTTAATTGTCACTACCAGTATGTATATTTTAGCAATGAACTAAAAATTAACAATTACATTGTTGATAAGAATATGTCATTTCAATGACTTTCATGTTTTTCTAAAGGTTACTTAAATAACAATCGCGCGCAATTTCCGTCAAATACAATATTCCAATTCGATTGTAATATTTACAGTCAAAAACAATATGTAAACATTTTTTAATTATATTTTCATATTCATATAGAATGTATGATCTTGTGATAATGAAATATACGCTAGTTTAAATAAAAATTTATTTGTATTTTTAAAAATGACGACACGAGAGAGAGTTGAAACGACATCCACATCAATCGGCACTGCTGCTCTATCCACTTGAGCTACTATATCTAATAGGTCATCGTCGAATTTATTCAACTCATTGATAAATACACCTCTCTCTAATACAATTTCAACCTTAATGTTTCTTTATTAAGATTTGAATTCCTATGCTATGCAGCTAAAGAAATCACTGAAGATGTAATAATAGAGTTTAATATCTCAAACTTTCTTATTATTCACAGGACATTATATGGTCGAGTCCCGCTCATGTCTTACATTGTTTAAAGTAGCTAGATTTTTAATTATATATTTTAATATGTAAAAAAAATAAAAAAAATAGTTACGTCAGTTCGTCGTTGTCAAAAAGAACAGTGTTTAGTAACATTCGTTGCTTGTTCGAAAAGTGGCTCTCGTAGCCTCGCTGATAATGGAAATATGAATATATGACTGTGAAGGCGGTATTCCCATTGGAGTACGATTTTCCGAAGAACTTGGCCCATAAATCCACGCCCCACTTGATGCTTGTTTGCATAATACACGACTACTCGGCTCTGTTTCATTACTTTGATGGCTAATACATTCCTCTGAGTGTCCTGAAATTTCATGTTAACATTTGTACGAATATATTTCACGGGCTCGTTAGTGTAATGGTAGTAATATATATATAACGACATTGATCCCTTTTTATTAAGTGTGCCCTTAGCAAAAAGAATCTTATTTCACATTTTTTCTAATGCTTATAGTACTGGATAAGCTAACACTCATTGCTGTTAATTAAATTGATAAAAAATAAATCGTAATCTAAGCTCGCATTTTTGTAAAATTCTTGTAAAATTGTGTAAATTTTTACACTTCTGAAGCTAAATGTTAAAACTTTTAATTGGCTCTCTGACATGTAATATTTTGTATATAATATCCTATTGTTATTAGCTGTAAGTTTTCCATGTTTTAATAAATAAATAAATAAACGGGTCGTTGGTTCGATCCCTACCTTATCTATTTATATTTTCTCTGAATCATGTTAGACTTCGTTCTAGGGATTTTCCAATTGCCAAAGCCGAAACAGCCCATCTTTATTAATATTTTATATGGCTGTGGTATTTCATCTACCGTCAAGATACAATAGATAAGTAGGTATGGGGTTCTACTTATCTATCATCTTACTACTCTATCATACAAATATAAATGTGTCTCCGACGGTAAACACGTTTTCTTTCAGCGCTTATAAACATTATCTGTTTTTTAAAGGAGCACATTTAAAGTTTTTAAGACCTAAACACAATATTGTTGGTACAGATATTCAACAGACGCAATCTATACTAATATATAAAGCTGAAGAGTTTTTTTGTTCGAACGCGCCTATCTCAGGACTCGAATTGAAAAAAAAATATGTTGGTTAGAACATTTATTGACGAAGGCTGTGACTAATAGAAGCGAAGATACAGCGGTAAATGTGAACAAAACGGGAAAATGTTGATCACTGTGGGTATCATATGCGCTGCGAAAACGGTTCAAGATAACTAAAAAATGGAATGGAAGAATGATTCCTCTTTAAATGATCTAAAAAAATATTCGCGACACTATGTGTCTATCTTTTAAGATTAACTTGCAGGAAGGACGGGACGCGAACGACTGGACGCGACCGATGGCAGCTTAAATTAATAAAGATTTTGATGCTCAAAATAACTATTCCACGCGGACGAAGTCGCTAACACAGCTAGTAGAACATAATAGAAATAGGTTTATTATATGTCTATCTTTTAAGATTATCTTGCAAGAACGACGGGAAGGGACGCGACCGACGTCGTGGGTGACAGCTTTTGATTGTGACAGTTGAGATTCAAAACAAGCGTTAAGCTAAACGTCATTTGGATTTTTCGTAAAAAAATACCCGTGCCTCTGCCCTGTCGTTACGCTGTCGGTTTTGATTATTATTATTTATTCATCATATATTTAGTTCGTCTGATCTCTAACTCTCTTCTATATAATGAGATAGACCTGTGTCCAGTAGTGATACATTAATAAGTTTCAACACCAAACTGTTATCCGTCTTAAAAACAGCAACGAAACAGTTGAAGGAAGAAAATTGTTTGCTTTAGCGGACTCACTATGCGGAGCACAAACAAATTTAAGTCAGACTTTCTAAATTGTTTTGTAATAACTCTCGCCAAGTTTAAATTTCGTGCCAAAAGTGTTTTTAACAGTTGCAAGCTAGTTGTTGATTTCTTACCTTTTGCGGGTAGAACACTAAAACGGCCCCTTCAAGTGAAGACGCGCGCAATATTTCACAAAATAAGATTATATTTCGTTGAGTTTTAAGTATAGTTTTGAAACAGCTCTCACATGCACTTGTAAAATTCGCAAACTAATTTTGACAAGAATAAATCGTCTTCGCTTTATAATATTTACAGGAAAATTTCATTTACACACATAAAATTAAGCACATTCGCCGGTTTTAAACAACATACGAGTATATCGATAATTTTACTACGACACATCAAATTGTTTATTCTTTGCGTTTTTAAACCGTTCAAATTTGTTTTATTTTATTTGTTCTACGCGCGTTAACTAACTTTACATGAATTATAAATAAAAACTAGAGATGGGGCGAGTAGTCGGTAGATACTCGGTAATCTGCGCACTCGGCGAGTTTCTTAATACACGTACTCGGCCTAATAATTAAGAAAAGCAATATATTTAGGTAGATATAATAAAATCAAAATTGTGCTAATGAATGAGTAGTGATGAGACAAAATAACAAGATCACTAATAATAATATTCCATATTTAAAATTTAATGGGATTTTGATTGAACGGCCGAGTACTCGGTTGGAAAAAAAATGAGCCGAGTAAAACTCGTTACTCGGCAAAAGTGTTACTCGGCTCATCTCTAGTAAAAATATACACATTTATAAAATTTTCACACTCAATTATTGAGGTAAGTATCTATTATCGACAAAACGAGAAACCTTGAATGAAATACAATTTCTTATGAATAATTTAAGGTGCCTGAAATACCTTTGTAGCTAATACGAAATTAAATAGTAGTTATATAACTACTATTTATTTTTGTCTTTATCAATTTATTCCTATCGCTCGCAACTCGAATGAAAGTATGTCTGGAAAGTAATCTACACTAATATTATGAAACTGAAAAGTTTGATTGTTTGTACGAACGCGCTAATCTCAGAAACTACAGGTTAGTATTAAACAAAATCAGTGTCTGTTGATTTATTTTATCGAAGAAGGTTTTAGACTACAAAATATCAGACTTCGAACAATAGGAGTGCAGAAACAGAGGGAAATGGTGAAGGAACGGTAAAATTATTCACCTTTGGGGGCTTCAGATGCTGGTTCAAGTCCTGTCCGAGTCGAAAAATTTTTCAATTTATTTTCGATTTTTAAATTATATCAAATATTCCAACCCGGCATGTGAACCTTGTGGTCTTAGCAGTCTAACTTCAGTTGTTTTTGTATGTGTGAATTCTTTTACGTCCAGCCTTGATCGTGCTGGAAGAGCTGAAATGTATATCTTTAAGTAGGGTATAAATTTTAAATACAGTTAAGGAAAGTAAGAACAAAGATTGCGCCTTCATAGATAAAATGAGTGGAGTAAATGGAAGATAAAATGTTCTCCTATTTAGTGTTTTAAATTCGTTTGAGCGCCTCTGTTACTCAATGGTTAAACGCGATGCATTTTGTAGATGGCGAGGTCGTAGGTTCTAATCCCATGAAAAGTTATTCGGTCGATCACGGCACAAAAATCCGGTCAAATATTTGCAATTTTTTTTTGTAATTTATAATTGAGATCAGATATGATCGCCCCATGTCCCAAAGAAAACGGGATTTTACATTGTTTAATTTATTTTTGCACTACTAATTTAATACTAGTTAAAATTTTCATTGCGAATTGAAAGTATTCGACGATGACGTTTATGACACAGTAACTCAATTGGTAAGAGCAGCAGCACGGAACGCTGTGGATGTCAGTTCAAGTCCCGCTGTTGTCCTCAAATTTGTTCAAATTTAATAGATTTTTAATTAAGGTAAATATTCCATTAACAGTCTCATTAATTGTTAATAATTGTGATCAGTAAAACGGCCGCGAAATGTGTCTGTCTTATGACTTTTTGAATACGAGATTTCGTTTACAACTTTTTGAATTTCGATCCTACTTTGCCACATAAAAAATAGAATCTCGTTCGCAGACACTAAAAACCCGCAACAAAGAGCTTGCATATTTTACATTCAAATGCATTAACACTGAAAGGGGGAAAATAAGTTCTCGTTCTTGCTTCAAACCTTCGTGGCACGTATTTTTTGTGCCGCACTTTAATACATTACCGGGCTCCTTCAAAGAGCACTACAAAGCTGAAACTCGAACACTCGAGCTCAAAGATTTTCAAACTATTTTTCACTTTTTGAATAGCTAATAGGTTCGAGAATTGTCGTAAAGAGTTATTCACATTTTTTTTACTTATAGCACTTTAACTTTTTTAGAATATAATTGAATAAACCTATTTTTAAACCGTTATTATGGTTTTTATCCGTTACCCGAGTCATATGGACTCCAATAATAACTTATTTTAACTAAAATTAACAATATGAAAAAAAAGTAAACAATCTCAAAGTATTAACTAATTTATAAATATAATCTATAACTGGCAAGTATTAAACTAAACTTTAAACTAGTTGAAACTGAAGTGTTTGTTTGAAAGTGCTAATCTCAGGAAATACTGGTCACGGGAGGACTGAATAAAACGGTCCCCAGAATCAGAAGGGACACGACCCAGCGTTTCGGATGCATTTCAGCAACCGTGGTCACGGAGGGACGAATAATGTGGAAATGAATCCAGACATATACATAGTGTTTTAAACCGTTAAAGTGCTTTATTTGAATGTGTACTCGCGTAAACTAAAGACAGTACTTCCTAACTTGTGTACAGTGAAGCAATCATCGTCTGCCTCTTGCCCCAGGTTGGGGTAAAGGAATTTCTCTTCACATTGCGCCAAGGCAACATTTAGCAAGACTGCGCAATAATCTGCCTTAATGCTAATTAGATAGCTGCTACTCGTTGTTTCTCATTACACTATTCCGTCCTAATTGTATTATGTTGTTAAGATACAAACTCTGAATACAACAATTTAAACGTTTCCTCTTAGAACTTTTAACGGTTTAAAAAACGTATATATTAAACGCGAGGACGCCGTGAGTTTTGAAGTTTCTCCAAGTATCAACTACGACGAAACAGGTGGCGTTAGCGTCGCAGATTTGACTTTGACATTAGGGACACCCTCCATCTTTAGTCTCTTCGTGACTACGGCTGCATAATGCATGCATGCGAAAGCATCCAAAAGCTCTGGCCGTAGATTAAAATGAAAAAATAAAAAGAGAATAATTAAAATTTAAAAAGTACTATTCAAGCTCCCACCCGCATTGTGCCACCCGCGATCTAAGCCAAGGTCGACGTCCTCGGAGTATCCTTGGTCTAGCCGCACACCTCGAATACTAACACCAGGTAGTATTCGAAGCCCCGGGCCCAATACGTTACAATCCTATTCTTCAACTGCGTTACAAAAACAGCGGAACACGGCGGAAAATATAACTTAATGGAAAGAACACATTATTGCAATCTTTCTTCTAAATATAATTAGATTCCTGTGCTCTGCCCGACCGAAATAATTTATTGTTTCCCCAGAATTTGAACCCAGGACCCCTCACGCTTAATGCAATGCTAGGCAACACATTTAACCATTTAGTTACAGAGACGGTAAACAAAAAAACTAAATACTGTCCATAGTTTACGCGGTTAGTACACATTTAAATAAAACACTTTAACGGTTAAAAACGCGATATATTAGTTAAACTTTGAAAATGATTTTTAACTTCGGCGCGACGTTTAAAAGTCCACCCAGTCTCCCCGTGACCACGCCTGCTACAAAGCATCCGAAATGCCGGGCACAAGTTAAAAATCATTTTCAAATAAGTTTAGTTACTACATATCGCGTTTTAAACCGTTAAACTGTTTAAATTTTATTATTTAAATCAAATAAACTCTCAAGACAAACAGTTTTTGCATAATATTAATATCTAAAGGAATATTTATTAGCATAATTTTTAGCCTCCTAAAAGTGGAGTACCTACTTTGTTAAGTGCCATTAGGCGGCAACCCAGCTTACGTGCTGAGTGCAGCCAGTAAATTCTTCTGAATAAATAAATATGTAATATTCTCACGACTACTGAAAACTTATAGCGCCCACGTGCACTTCAACACAATATTGTGATATCAGCTTAATTATTTCAATTTAGCGTTTCAACTGTGTGGCTTAATGAAAACTCAAGTCAGCTAACACGTTTTGCTCTTTTATTATAGAAATTAATCCTCTGTGGAAGCTGAAAATTTTGAATTAGGATTTAAAACATAAACAGTTTTCTATTTACTTTTATTTAATAATTGCTGGATAAGTGATAAGCTTAGTTTTCTTGTAGCGTTGACCATTACTGATTGATTAAAGACAATTAAAGTAATATTTATATTTATCTAATAAACTCTTCAGCAAGTCAAGAAACAGACTTTTGTTTAAACGATCTTTTCCAAGAATTACTGGGTTGAATTGAAAAATAACTAATTATCGTGGACCAAGCCACGGACACAGCTTTTTAAACATATATATATATATATATATATATTCCACAGTGCTGACATCTTTTGCGTTGACCAAAGCGATCTGATAATTTGTTTAATGTTCCGTTCTCTTCAGTTTAGATTTTTATAATCCTTTTAATATGATATATCTATCTCATATGGTAATCTGTATCATATGAATATTTTCAATAATTATACATATGTCCTTTTCATTTATGGTATTGTTTTATTCTGCGTGTTTGTTTGCTTATTATATGCACTTTTTGTGTAGTATTCAAATAGTGTAACTTAATTTTATAAAATAATAATCTACCTCCCAATAGTTACTTTCGTTACTTCGTATCGTTAAAATTTCAGTAATAATTTACGATGAAAACACACATTTTTGATTTATCTTTTACGAGTATATATATTTTATTAAAATCAATGTATATACACCAATCTTGTCTTGCAAAATTAAAATCAATGTAAGTCAGTATTAAATAAATAATTTTAAAAATATATCAATAATTTAAATAAAACACTTTAATGGTTTAAACGCGATATATTAGTTAAACTTATATGAAGAGACTTAAAAATCATTTTCAAATAAGTTTAACTAATATATCGCGTTAAACCGTTAAAGTGTTTTATTTAAATGTGTACTACTCGCATAAACTAGAGCTTTTCGCGTTTCCGTTTCTGTCTGTTGATTTCCCAATATACAAAGCCAAAATGAATTGACAGGGCATCTTATTAGATGTTATGTGGCTGGGGTATCTCATCTTACATGAAGTGAGTAATGTTGTTCGTCCTTCTCTATCATGAAAAAACAGTAAGATGAAAAGAAAATAGAAGGCATCAATTCAATCAGAATGACAAGCAGAAATCAATAAGTCTCCTCCATACTTAATAGCCTAAATCCATCTGGGAAATACTTTAAATTTGTCTCATTTAAAATTCAAGAGATATTCAGAGTATCTCTGTATTGGCTGCACGTACATGGGCCTAGCCGAAGATAAATAAGTTAAGGGCCCCGATATTTCACTCCAACCAATAATCGAAGATGGTTCTTTTAAAAAATTGTCCTTGAAGTGAAAATTTAAATAAAATTGTGAAGGAAAGCAAGTGAGATTTAATCGTTTTGTCACTTGATTCGCAGTCTGTGTTATCAGAATGATAAGCAGAAATCAACTGATGACTTTTTACTACTGCAAGTACTACGACTACTGTACTGTGCCATGGTTACTGGCTCAAGTGCTGTCTTTGTCGTCAATTAGATTTTTTATTGAAATTTATAATAAACGAAGAATATTTGGTAAAGAAAATAATCATACGGAAAATAGAGGGTCCAATATAAATTGACTTTTAACCTTTAAAAGTATTCTCCTCAGCCCACAAAAACGCAAGCGTTCATTTATAATTTCGCATGATTTGTAGCTAAATTGATGTTTTATTAATTTTTAGAGCTGGATCAGCGTGTTCGCGTGGCTACGCACAGTAAACATAATTTATATAAACAGTCTCTTATCTGCCCGTATTTGAAATTCATGGGTTCTCGTATTTGAAAAATTGACCTCGTTTTTATGTTAAGCCACTTACGATGTTAATAAAACTCTGCCGTACCTAAAAATGGAAGCGAGCTTTTATAATGTCGAATAAAAATGTCTAGGCTTTAAGTACTCCTTTTCGTTGGCATTTGTTTTATTGTAGCGGATAGCGAGAAGAGTAAATAGAGTACCAAATATTAACTTTGACGTTTTTATGGCTTTCATTTCTTATAATTTGATTTTTATATATTCTACGGACACTAAAAATAAATAATATAAGTAAGTAAAAACTTAATGAGTAAAACACTTTTAAAACGCGAAATATATTAGTTAACCTTATTTGTCGACTTGTAAAAAAAACAATCGAACCCAAAAAAAACATACTGGCATTACCAAACTGGACACATTTTTATGTCTATTTTGTTAATCGATTTCATGTCCATGTAAATAAGTAAACTTGCACCGTTTAATTGAAACAAAAATGCGACTTCGTACGCGTAGAATAATTATTTTCGATATCAATTTTTGTTTTTTTCACATTTCCCGCTGCTTCTTTGCTCCTATTAGTTACAGAGCGATTATTTATATTATATATAAATGTCCTGACTAACACAAAAATAAGTTTTTAATTCGAACCAGTAGTTCCTGAGATGAGCGCGTTCAAAGAAACAAACAAACTCTTCAGCTTTATATATTAGTATAGCTTATGATTGTTGACGCAAAAATAAATTTAAAAACTCCGTACTAACTGTTAAACGTGAATACAGTCCAGAATGACTGAGATTAGCGTGTTATTTATGGATAAGGACAATTTACAAAATGTGGGTATGGAGACAAATATTGACGAATGATTTTGGTGGACGTTTTTGGTTTTAGAACGAGAACATTTAAAACCCAAACAGTGTTGCACGGATTGAGTTGAATTTTTACCACAATATATTATATTTCGCACCAAATATTGTTTTTATCTAATTTTGCATCCGCGACGAAGAAAAAACGATCAGCCGTGTACCAGTGACTGCGCCATTACTAATGCGGTTGTCAGCTGTTGTAATATATTATTTACACTACACGTGTTATGTACATACAGGTATGTAGTGTTTTTATAAAGAGATTAAAAAAGATTGGACCTTATTTAACTAGGTACTTGTATACCCATTACTAAACTTGATGTTAGAACAATAAAGTACAGTTAGCAGAAATAGTACGCATATTTAGAAGTATAACAAATGTACGATTTTTGCATAAAAATATTTGATCCCATTTATTAAAACGTTAACGCGAGCCGGGACGAGTCACCGTGATAAATGAATCCCGGCTGCCTTATTAACTTGTTAGTGCTTACATGGAAATTGCTTTAAAAGTTGCGGTAATGGCTCGTGCAAAAAGACACTGGTTTATTTAGCGGCAAATTTTATAAAACCCAAAGGATTATAATCTTTAGGAATGATTGCTATTCGTATTTTATGTTTATATACAGTTATTGGCATCGCTTAAGTCGTTGTCTAATCTATTATATATTGTAATAAAAACTCTTTTAACGGTTTAAAACGCGAAATTTATTTCATTTATTATGACGTTACAGTAGCAGCAGCCTTTCCTTTGGTTAGGAGCTGAAGATGGACGGTGTTTCTCATGTCAAAGTCCTCTTCATCTTTATTTCGATCGTGACCACGGCTGCTACAAAGCAACCAAAACGTTGGGATACGAATATATAAATAAGAATTTAACTAATATATCTCATATTTTTAACCGTTAAAAGAGTTTTATTTAAATGTGTACTACTAGCGTAAACTACAGACAATACTTATCTGCAGACCTTTTTTTGTAACTTACTGTTAACAAAAGTTATTATAAATGTATTTATTACAAAATTTTCTTCATACGGTAACAATTTGATTATATTTTTAACAACTACGTCATTTTCGACCACAAGAGGTAAAATATTAAAAAACTCAAAATGAACAAGACTAGGCTCTTTGTATGGATTGGATCAACTTTAGGCTAAACCAGGACAAACGAATTACCAATCTATAGGAATCGGAAGACAATCCATTTGTTCGCCAAATCACACACGAGGAAATGACAACATTTTCAACAATATAGCGAAAAGAAAAAGCGCGCGGAATTATTTTTACTTGTCCACAAATAAGCGATACGCGCGCATCAAAGTTTTTTTTTTAGGCAGAGGTACAAAAACAGCCAGTATTACTAATAAAGTTTAATATTTTTGTGTTTTTGTTATAGATAAATGGTTGTAATTTATTGTCAAAATTGATTAAATTAAAGAATTGAATGTTTATTTGTTATATTTTATTTCCTACTATATATATAATATTGACTACTTTCTTGACATAAAACCTCTTTGCTAAGAAAAAAAAAACACGTGCCTTTTACATTATATTATCGCACAAGTACGTAATGAGATACATTACGATATTGAAATTGGTGTAATTACAACCACTTTACAAGCTGTTATAAATATAATGAAGTATTAGTTATTTCTATGTGAGGAATAGCGTGGACACATTTCTGTGCCCTTTTGAATTTTGATTTCCGTTTACAGGCTAATTGGTTAGACTCTTAAGCTCTGTTCTACCGAAAGAGATTTAGTTTCCATCTAGATAGAACCATGACCTTTTTGCGTTTCGTATTGATACTCAGCAGTACAAGCAACATAAAAGGTATTTTATTTAAATGTATATATAATTATTTTATTTAGACTATTTACTATACATAAAAATTTAAGAACGATAATTCTAAGTTACAAATAAAAAAGAAACAAAAAATGGTTTTTACTAAATCATATTTCATGCCATACTCAGTAAAACAAAACAAAAACGAATTTAGGTTTAGTGCCTTTGTTAAATAGATGTCATGTTATATAATAACTAATCTTTTTACATTGAAGTTTGAGCCAGAACACGCAAGCTATGAAAGTACTTATGTAAGCGAAGGAAGGACTTAGGTCACAAATTATAGTCTGGTTTATGTTATACTTGAGTTAATATACAGTTTAGGGAATTGAATAACAATAAAGAAGGTAGCTTTAAATAGATTGCGTCAAAATTAGGTAGACTATATTATGTTTGTAATAAAAATGAAATGCCGTTTCTTCTTTTGAGGGACAAACATATATCTGTGTTCGTTTTTTTTTACAGGTAAGTAGTTAATCAGGATTCTGTGCCTTTCTCGACCGAAATAATTTATTGTTTCTCTGGGATTCGAACCCAAGACCTTTTGTACTTAACGCAATGCTATGCAACAGTTTTAATTATTTAGCTACATAGGTGGTCATGTTAATATAATATTTTTAGGTTTGAAAGACATATTGAATATAAATATGAATAAATTTCCTCTATCTTCCACATTTTCTACTGTATCTTTGCTCTTTTTGATCGCATCGTGATGTTTCATAGCCTTCTTCTAATTTTTCAATTCGAACCAGTCGTTCCTGAGATTAGCGCGTTCAAACAACGAAATAAACTCTTCAGCTTTATCCGTATAGAAGAGAAGTTTACCAAATCTATTCAGAGGTAGATAACCTTTGACATAAAGTTCTTACTTCTATTAATCTGTTATTAGGTCATAGGATTAAAGTGAAATTAATATTCTAACTTCGCCAATCAGCAGCTTCCGTTAATACAAAGGGAGATTGATAGGGGTCTATATTAATCCGTTACATGGACCTATAGGAAGCTATTATTGTAATTAGGTATTCCTCCACAATGTCACGCTTGCCTGTTAGCGAAATAATATTGGATGAATATTCAATTGTCAGTCCATCTGTACCAGACACTAATTTTGATACAAATAAGTTACAAGTACACTTGCAACTAAATAATTTAAAAAAATCCCATTTAAAATTTCAGAAATTAAACAAAAAGGAACTACATATTAAAAATCAATTTTTTGATGACAGGGGAGGACGGACATGGTGTCCGTTTGATGGAAGGTGAAAGACCCCAGCTATATAACATGTTGATAGCCAATCCAAGCCTGAAGCTGAATCGCAATTAACGTCGCTTTTTCACCTGTGGACGGTGGTTCGTGACGCGGAAGGTATTTCGATATTCCTACCACGCCTTTAATATTCAGATATCCAGAGGAAGTCCAACATGTTTCAAAAAATATATAAATTGACCACACACATGTAAGACCCGGTGGGGCTTGAACCCACGACCCGTTGATTGTTAACCACACATTACCAGTAGACCAATGAGCTAATCAAATGGAATTGAAAAAACAAATACCGCAAAATTAACTTACTGCAAAAATGATATCTTACAGAAACAAAAATTCAATCGGGCCGTTGTTAAAATAATTTTTAAATAGATTAAACGTTCAGTGTTTTATTTAGATGTGTACTACTGAGCGTGAACTACAGATTTAGTTTTCCATTTCCATTTTTAAACTAAAGTATACAGTAGCGACACTTTTTCTCAGCGTATTTTCATAATGACGTGCTTAATTTATTTTATTTGTCACATTAGAGGTTAAAAAACAAGAATGCGCTAATTGCATCGGTCTTATTCCATCGGGAATACTTAACGAGACGAGTTTATGCCTTGTTAGACCCAACACGTTGAATTTCAACTTCAAAACGTTTTTTTTATTTTTTTGTTTTTTTTCAACCTCTTGCTCACTCATTTTTCGGTACTTTACTGCGTATAAATGTTGTGTAATTTGGGAAAACAATTTCACTTATTGTAATATACAGAAATGAATGTGAATTGTAAGACTTTGTAGCAGCGTTAGCTGCATTATTTACCTACCAAACATGAACAAGAGATTTTTTACGAGCATGTTGCTGTGGCCAATTTAAACTATTACGATTTCCCGGACTTTGAACGCAGGACTCATCCAATTATCTCAATGCTTGGCAATGAACCACAAAGTTGATGTGTCTTTTTAAAAAGTCGTAGTTAATAATAATTCAAAAACTTTTTACATAGACCTAGTTTGGCTTTTCCATATGTGTTGATTGTTTACGATTGTTACCCGGACAGATTTTCAATATCCCTACCATCCATTTAGTATCCAAATTTGCTAACGAAGACTTAATAATGGAATTATTGAATGATTTAAATTATATGTCATGTTTTAAACCGTTAAAAGCGTTTTCTTTAATGCACTATTCGGGTAAACTTCAGACAATATTTATTAATACATTTTGAACTTTCCCCCTAAGAATAACGAACGTCACAATATTGGATGAGTTCTTGTAAAATTTTTAGAAGATAAATTGTTTTAACGTGCGCCATACATGTGGGTAGCATATCAATCACAACCCGCATCCAAACAACTGAGACCTAACTCAAACAATTTTATATCGCATTTTACATCCCTTTCTACGTGTTGCTAATATATTGACATTATATATGTTGACATTTAATAAAATTACTAGCTGTGCCAGCGACTTTGTTCACGAGAATCGTCATTTTGAGCATCCAAATTCGTTTTTGCAATCACCTTCATCATCTTTATAAACTTTTAAGATACACGAAAAAATATTTTTTGTGTATCTTGTTATTTTGCAAAAAAAATATTTTTTGCAGCGTACGCCTCGGAAACCCATAATGGTTTGTATTAGTCACAGGGCAATGTTTTATAGCGTATAGTCTTCCTCGATAAATGCTCTAACCAACCCAAAAAGATTTTTTTCATTTACGATCTCGTAGTTCTTGGGATTAGCGCGACCAAACAAATAAACAAACTCTTCAGCTTTATATATTAGTATAGATATAGTGAAAGACAGTTATTTCGACCAACAGACACCATAAAAAGATATTATATGACTTATAAATGTATTTTTCTACTTTTTAAGGTTATATCCGGCTAGAAGCTTCTTTGCTCTAGCTTTCAAAACCCCGAGTTGAAATACAAACATTTGAATACTTACAGACAAAGTAAAATAATGACAAAACATGTCTGTAGTTAACGCGAGTAGTCCTCTTTTAATGGTTTAAAAGCCAAATAAATTAGTTAAACTTTACAGGCCATGGTTAAAATAATTTGTAAATATTGTAAGTTTAGCACTACTAATAATACATATTGTGTTTTAAACGGTTAAGGTGTATTATTATTTAAATAAATAACTAATATATACATATGTTTATATGAGATAGTTTAAACGGATAAGAAAGAATATACCTAATGGAAATACCAATTTCACATTTTATTGTGTCTCGAAGAAAGCAAAATTCAGGGAACACACTAATCGTGGGAGTATTACGCCTCCAACCCACACTGAAAAGTGCCTCACTATAATGATTACAAAGGCAATTTCTCGTAACCAGGCTTCAGAGGGGCAATTCTCAAAAAAGGGATATATTCAAATAAAACACTTTTAATAGTTTAAAACGCTAAATGTATTGCAGTCAACATCGGGCGTAATTAAAATGATTTGTAAGTAAATTTGAATTTATTGATCGCGTTATAAACTGTTAAAAGTATTTAATTTAAATGTGTACTATTTCCATAAACTAAGAAGGATATAATATCTTCATAGGATATAATATGCCCGGTTTGTGATGTTTTTTTATTGAAATTTATCTATTCGACAGCGCCATTGAATCCATAGACCAAAATGCGTTTTTGAATACCAAATTTTATATTACACTCTGTTTATCTTGACTTACTTTTGTTTTTGGCGGTTTATTGAATTAGCATTAATAAAAATTGGCGGTTTAGTTGTACTAAAATTCACATATTTGACAAATGTCAGTTAACTTATTTAATGGTTATTCAACATGTATATTTTGATGTATTAATTTAAAAATTTAGTTCTCATTTAAAAATGCAATACTTAAATGGTTTAAAAACAATGATACTAAAATCTTTATTACTAATAAATTAAAGCGATGACATTAGAAATGTATAATTAGACGCCATCTAGCGGCATTTTTGGAACTACATATCAGCTCAAGTACTATTTACCCCACTGCTAGATATTTAGAAACCCCCCTTCGGGGCACTCTTTGGTCTGTCTACAATCATGGCGAGCGCGGCAGCGCTCGCCTAAACGCGCGGTTAGTATTAGAGGTCCCGGGCCCAGTAGGTACGTTATAATCCTAATCAAAAAAAAAATCAGAAACTCAGTGACAGTTATAGTTAAGATATCTTAGTTTAAATGGCAACAACAGTAATCCGCCACTAGATTAATATAAGTCACAAATTATAATGTACGTTCAAGTAAAATTTATGAATGTCCTAAACGAAAGAATGTTGACAGCTTATTATAATTTCATTTTCTGTTGTTGGGCCATTTCATCTTCCATCCAGTCAAGTAAAACCTAGTCTATCTTCCTTTATAACATTTGTGCATCTCAAATTAAATTTATATTAAACATCTTATCCCTTCTTTGAGAATTGCTCCCCAGGTCTACATCGTTAAAAGCTTACAAAGTGCGATTTCAAACGAACCTGCCCTTGTCAAGAATTTGCGTTTCCAGACGTCTACTGGAGCTCTGTCTCAAGCAAGTCACGATTTGTAAGATTAAACTGCTTGCTTCAACACCGGGATGTCGTGTTTGTGTTTTCAATAATATATACGAAGCGGATTTGACGTACGAAAGCGTTGTTCGTGAATGTTCTAAGAAATTAAGTTGATTTCCTACTTTACAATGTTATGAACCTATGCGATGTAATCTATCTTTCTATGCAACGACGAGAAAGATAGAATGTTTATTTCTAGTTGTACATTAGTGGTGCAAAGTACTAAGCCGATTTAAATAAACGACGCGCCATATTTGCGTATTGAAAACGTTAGGATTATATGTTGTGTAATGTATTTTTTTTCTCTAAGTTAAGAATTTGAAACGTTTTAAAACGTGAAGAATGGTCGTGTTGGTGAAATGAAATATCGGGCCGAAGTTTAAGATAAGTAAACTAATATAATAAAAACAGTTTTCAAGTGTTTCATTATTGTGTTCCACACACCAAATTTTAAAACGATGCTTAACGTTACTGTGATTATACAGTAACGTTAAGTCGACGTTGCAAGTGCTTTATTAAATAAAATTATCTTAAGTTAATATATATCTTGTTTTAAATGATTGGAAGCGTTTTATTTAAATGTATACCACTCGCGAAAACTAAAGACAATTCTTAAAAACACATATATATATTATATATTTTTAACTAAAAAACTTTTTACATAAAAATCATTTTCAAATAAGTTTAACTAATATATCGCGTTTTAAAACGTTAAAGTGTTTTATTTAAACGTTAAAAATGTTTTATAGAAATTTATATAATTCTCGTAAATTAAAAACTCAACTCTAGTGTAGAATAACCCTGTGATTTCGAGTTACTTAGCTATAAAATAATCGTAAAGATAAGTTACAATTTTACAAATCGGAATACTGCCTGTAGCTATCTAAACAAATAGAACGAATCAGCTCCCGGTGACTCGAAACAAACGCAAACTGTTGCCACAAAGCTCTGTCCACATTTAGCTTTGTGTTTTCTCTGCACAATACAAGTCTTCTTTGCTTGCATGACGGAACCGCCTAGTGTTGAATAAGCATTCTATTGTGTCATTTTTAACAAGGAACGCTCCTGGCAATTCGGTGTAACAAAACTTGTAAGTGACTTCTTGTAAACGCCATTTTGGTTCAGATAAGCAGATTAGCTAGATGAGATTAGAATTAAATTAGCAGATAAATTAGATTACTCTTCAGCACGAGAAGTCCTGGTGCCAGAGCCTGAGGAAGAAAATAACAATGACTGTATTATCTATATGTATAAAAAGTATGTAGTATATACATATATGTAACCTAAAAGTTTGGATTGCATTGAAAATTTATTTCTGCAACCAAAATTTACTCAAGGGCTTTGGTATCTGCATTCATGTTTTGATAAATATAAAGCTTAAAGAACTACGCATAATTTTAAACAGAGCATACAAACTTATACTTTGTTGATTTTGATACTATAATTTTTTTACTTGTGTCACATCCCATTACTCCCAAGTGGAGTTTGGGGCAGAGACATTTCCGCGTCCATTGCTATGGTCAGATTGATTTACAAGTTGTTGATTATTGCATTGACTGCAAAAATTGATTGTTACTACGTGGCAGTTAACCACGTTGCCTGATTAATATAGATCTTTAAAAAAAATATATAGATATTTATATATATTTGAATTTTATCGGAAGCGTTTCTTCTAAAGTTAGTATAATATTAAACGCTTTTAAAAAATTACGTATCTTAGTCGGTAAAATTCAAACGATCCGCAAAGTCGCAGTACTTAATGTTATGATTCCGAAGCGAAGGTAACTAAATATAGGGATAAAAGCGAATTATGAAGGCAGCGGTAAATTGAATAAAAATTTGCTCTTACGCGGCAAATATTTTCATTCGATCTAACTTAATATTAGTAAGACGAAATATTATGGCTTCAACATAACACCGCTTTATCTGGTGGATGTTTAAGTGGATTGAATAGATGTTTTGAATCAACGTTTTCTTTGATCAAGACAATTGGATCAACATAGGTCGATAACCCACTTTAAGTATATTTATATATATATATATATATATATATATTTATTAAATAAACTTAGCTAATTAGATGTTAAGTAAACTCACGATGGCATCAGTTTAAACCTTAGTGGTTTTTTATTGCTATCAATATATAAATAAATGTATTTGTTATGATGATATGATAAATAAATTAAAAAAAAAAAAAAAGTGTAATAATTTAAACCTGCGTATTATATTTGTCGCGTTTTATCACGTTTCTGGTTAACTGAACCAATCTCCTAATATCCAAAACCAAATTAGATCGACAATAAACCTTGTTTAGATGTTAATGGCTGGAGTATTTCACTTAGCAGCAAATGGCCCCTGTGGCAAGAAACTGGACAGCAAATGGTTTGTTGAGGGCGTATCTTGTTTAAATCTTGCTTCTTTTTTTGTCTGTAGGGTTCTTGTTGTCTCCTCCATATGAAATAATAAATGTGTTTTTCTAGATTTCGTACCTAGAGCCATTTGTGATCGTTTTACTATTGGGCCATGGTGGTAAATAAACGGTATCAAATTAAATTCTTTCTTTCCTGCAATTAATAATAACCCCCATAACTATAAGATGAGCTGATGACCCATTTACCATTGATTTAAACATCTATGGAAGCTAGTGGTGCTATCGTAAAGTTCCCACATTACGCTGACCTACTAAACATAAATGACAATGGATGCTCTTTAAATGGCATTATGCAATCAGCTTGATAGAATTTTTTATGATATAGTAGATTACATAGGATTTAATATCTCTACTTATATGTGCTTATTTACTTTTATACTTATTATAGCGGTTATATATAGTTGTATTTATAGCTTATGACGGTTCAAAACGAATATATTTTTTGACTTTAAGCCACATCAGGTGGATATTTTGGTATATGCCTGAAGTATTTTACCGTCCAGGAAGTGAACTCCATGTTTGTCTGTTCTCAAGAGAACATACAAACATGGATTCACCAATTATCTTAGTCTTTCTTGTTTCTCTATCTTCTCCTTATCTTATTTATTCTTAGATTTCTAATACCAAAACCTTGCCACTCCTAACCAAACTATGTATAATTTTACCCTGGGATTTGAAACTAAGACGTTTCGCGCTTAATGTTATACTAGTCAGCGCATTTATAATATAACTACTTATATTATAATGCGCAATCCCATGATATCTGGGATTGCGAAACCTTCCTCAACTATTATACAATTAAATGAGACTGTAAATAAGTAAATCTACCTTCCGCAATATTTCAATGCATCTATATTTAGAGATGCAACGGCGAACGTTTATCGACAAAAGCTTCGAAATCTATTCTTAAAATCCAATGATTTGAGTTGGCTGAAGGCGAAAAAAGAAGGTTTCGCTTTATAAAGCGTACACAGTTTATCGGGAATCCTTTCTATTCTATTTTCATAGGCTAAATCAAACGTCGATCGAATGGGTTTTGTCGATTCAGTGAGGACGGGACTGAATTATCAGCGACTTACTGCTTTCTTCCGACTCATTTAATTCCCTCTATCACTATCTTATTATGTTCAAACATCGAATTAATTTATGAGAGATGAGCACTTGCAATGCCTTTTATAAGATTATAGGAAAGACGTAGATTGCGATATCAATTTTGCGCAGGCGCTTTGAAACATTATTAAATTGTATTTGAAAATTACGCATAATTTACCTCGTTCTTACAAGGCTTATAATAATAATGCCCAGTTCGTTATCCTTCTATTTATTTTTCTTTCTTTTCTATGCTTTGCAGCGAATGCTTGTCGTCGGGCCGGAGGAAAAATTTTATAATAAATTAAACGTTAAGTAAGCCAACTCAAGCTTCAGTTTTCATCAGTGGATTTCAAAATATTCAAACCAAATACAGGTTGACCTCGCATATGCGAGACAATGTTGTATGGTATTTCACCTACCATTAAGTAAACATCATGACTGTCTGTCCTCATCTATAAAAAAAAAACTAATTCTACATCGCGTCAAAAATGTTTTATTTAAATGAGTAAACTAAAGACAAAACTTAATCACTTTATTAACAATTTGAAGTTTATTGGGTGCTATAATTTAAATTACAATATTATCCACGTTTACTTATTTCCCTTTTGTCACTCGTTAGTTTTCATAAATTAAGTACTAGATAAAAAAAGATGGCGCCAGTCTTGTTTGGGTTGCCCGCCATTTTTAGTCTATAAACATTGGAGCTTTAAAAGTGCTATCTTTAAAAGATATACACACAACAATCCCACAAGTGGACACCGTTGAAAAGCTGAAGAAAAGCTAAAAAGACCTCGCATTGCAGCTCAATATAAAAACGAAAAGAACCAAGAGTTAGCTTTAAAAACTGTCAATTACGGCCGGTTAACACCTTTGGTAGTTAGCGCAGTTGAGTGCAGTCGGTTGCAGTATACCGTGGACATTAACAAGATAAAACACGAAGCGGGAGGAGGGTCACTTGACATGCTCCCAGTTAGCCACGGACAATGTATTCCGTTCTAGAATTGCAACGTCGGGTCGTTGAAACGCATTTCAATTTTTGATGTAACAGATTTGTGTTTTAAGCATCGGTTCGTGATTCTGACTTCGTTTAAAGTTTACTTATTCTGGAGAAATATATGAGGTAGCACGGAACGTTTACGAAAAGCATTTATTTTATTTAAGTGAGCAATGATACAAAGATATAGTGTACATATAATATGAATGCGCGTAATCTTTAGGTGACAAGTGCAAATAGATCCGTGTCGTACATGTAGTAGAGACGAAAGATTAAAATATTTTTCTACATATATTTCAGCTAATCTAAATTTTTTTTTTTGTTAATCAAAAATAATCTGTTAATTTTTGATAGTTTTATCATGCTGTTTTAGTATAGTATATGTAGTTTCGTATACCACAAAGTTTCTAATGACTATTAATAAATATTTATTAATTCAAAACTTACACTTACACAAACACTTGACTTCGTTTCCCAGACAAATGTTTTTGGGAAGAAACACACTTTCAATTCAAATGAAATCAAAGTATTTTGTTTTTCTTACGTACACAAAAAAACAAATCAATTAGTTAGATGCGTTTTCCAATTCAAAAAAAATTCTGTAAAAGTTTTTAGAATATTAAAATAATAGAATCTACAATATTTATTAGTCTATATCACATGAATATTAGCATTTTGTTACTAAATGAAAATAGTTAACGTCCTACAACACTACGTCGGCACTTTATCCAATAAACAAAAAAATAAATAAACTTCATTTTCAATTTCGCTAACAGCTATGTGTGAAATTTTAAAATTGTTCACTCTGACGCTCGCTAAATTAGTCCACAGTTGGCACTGCCCAAAAAAACATGTTATTTTATCATTAAAGTAAAAAATTGGAAGTATTATAAATTTGAACAAGTACTACCACGGTACACTATTGGCTGTGTCTTCAACTTTAAATTCTTTGTTTTCGACGGACCCGTTGATGTTATGGTTGAAATGTGGGGCAAAAAATTGGCGGTCGTGGGTTCGTTCCCCACCGGGTCAAACATTTTTCTAATCACAAAAATATAAATTTATAATCTTTGAAAACATTAATATTTTTCACATGTTATTGCACATGAAGGCACTATATAATTTAAAAATCAAAAAAAAACCTTAGTACGCAAGTGTTAAGGTTGAAATTACACTGCGCGAGAGGTGCATGTATCAATAAGTTGAAAAAATTCGACGATGAGGTGTAGGACTCGGTAGCCCAATTGGTAGAGCAACAGCACGGAAAGCTGACGATGCCGGTTCAAGTCCTGCCCGAGTCGAAATTTTTTTCAATTTATTTTCGATTTTTAAATTTATAATCTTTCGAAACTAATTGGACTTCGTCTGGATAATTAAATGGATGGTAGGAATATCAAAATTCCCTCCGGGTGACGAACCACCGTCCAATATGAAAAAGCCGTGAAGCCACGTTTCGGTTAAACACTGTCTATAGTTTACGCGAGTAGTACACATTTAAATAAAACACTTTAACGGTTTAAAACGCGATATATTAGTTAAACTGTTTACTAATATATCGTGTTTTACCGTTAAAGTGTTTTATTTACACGTTTCGGTTTTTATGGATTTACGAATATCTATAGCCGAAATAGGTAGACACCACACCTTGTTTAAATTTTATAGGCTGATCGATGTATTCCACCAAACATCAAGTGAACTCTATAATTGTCTGTCCTACTCTATCATTAAAAAAAAATATTAAGCCTGTATTACTTGTGAAAAGAGGCCCCTTGTCTTGCCCGTGTAAAAAGGATACATAAATTTACCCAAATAAAGTTTATTCCCTTCGGCGCAAATAAGTAAGTCCTGTAATTATAGCAGTCGCAACTTTGTAGAGCAAGTAATCCGGTACAAATAGAAAATATTTAGCCAATTTTCTTTAATCTCGGTCTGAACATCGGAGAAGCAAACCAGACTTAATCCGATGCACTGCGACACAGAAAAGAAAATAAACTTGAGGTAAATAGGAAAGACGTATTTAGTAGTAAGACTCAGATGTGCACGTGGAAAATTGTTTTTTTATCTTGCTGGATGCAATGATATAGTATCGGTTTTTCTATATAGTACTTTAAATTTTATTTAACTTAAAATCGCTATTATTATAATATAGTTACTGGAAATAATATTTATAATCGATTAAAAGAAATATGTCCTTATTTTGATTTGAAACAGGCATAATATATTTTTTTATTAAGTTCGTCATTTATAAATAGAATTTATTCAATATTTTTTTTTATTGATAAGAAGATATTTGCAAAGTAGTCTCAGGATAAGGAAAAAGAGAGTAATTACGTTTACTTGGAAATATTTATTAAATATTTCAATTTAACCTAAAAACACGTATTAATTTGTGTGAACTAAATTTTGACTTTTTGATTAAATGAATTTTCAAGGACGCTACGTATTTAACTATAATATTATGAATAATCATGGTATAATATTTATAAAAAATTGAGTTGTATGATTTGTAGTTAAGGCGAGTTGTGGTTACATTGGAAGACGCATGTATCCTCTTATGTTAATGTTACCAGTATTTATTAAAAACTAGCTATGTCACCGACTTCGTCCGCATATTTTTAAATTTAATCTGTCACGACGTCGGTCACGTCCCTTTGTTCTTGCAAGTTAATCTTAAGAGATATGTTGCATTTTTTTAGACTAATTAAAGAGGAATCATTCTTTGATACATATTTTTTGGGGCTATCTTGAACCGTTTTCGCAGCGTACACAACGGAACCCAAGAGGATAAATAATTTTCCTCGTTTTTCGACATTTCCCGCTGTTTCTTCCCTTCTATTTGTCAAAGCGATCTGTTTTACAGCCTTCCTCAATAAATGTTCAGACCAACCCAAAAAGAATTTTTCCATTCGAACCAGTAGTTCCTGAGATTAGCGCGTTCAAACAAACAAACTCGTTTGCTTTATATATTAGTATAGATAGATTTAAAAAAAAACTTAAACCAAATAATGAAGATGATGATGATGGTTATATAATTGCCTACAAAAAAAGCAAACATCGATTGGTGAATTTGTCATTTGAAATTGGAACACGAAGCAGTATATATCACGTTGAATTAGACAGAAAGATAAATAGTGCACTATACGTATTGTTAAAAAGAGAGCGTTTTTTCCTATTTTTCCTGCTCCATTTCCGTACAGCAGTGCCTTAGTGCTCGACTAGCTCCTAATTAGGGTCGACCACGTGAGTAATTGAATTAAAACATTGCATAATTAACTAGGGGAGCTGTGCTGTTGGTTTGGGACGAACGTGGGATTGGGGTCTTCGAAGGGATCTTCGGTGTAACCGATTTATGAATTATGAATGATGACAATACATTATTAATAACGTAAATTTGGTACACATTTAGATAAAACAGTTTGACCGTTTAAAACGCGAAATATATTACCTAAACTTTTTTGAAAATTATTTTAACTATGGTCCACATCTGCTACAAAGCATCTGAAACGTCGCGACGTGTTAAAATAATTCAAAGAAGTTTAACTAATATATATCGGGTTTTAAACCGTTACAGTGTTTTATTAAAATTACCCATACATTAAAATCATTGGACTAGAAGACTTTCAAAATTTGTCCGATTCAAAAACTATCATCGAACTTATTTGAATTTAACTTTTAACCCCGAGATTAAGTGAAATTAAAAGACTATCATGAATAATTAATGTAACACTCACACAGAACCTTTATTTATAGTTCCCGAGGGATCGTAATGAATTAAAATACTTTGGGTGTCGCTCGTTTAGTAAAAGTTGATGTACTTAAACAAATGCCCAAACCTGGGTCGTAATCATAAGTTTAATGGTTTATATAATGACCTCGTAAAGACGAAACGGCCGGACCGCAAGCAAACATAAAAACCACTTCCTTTTTTCAGAGGTCAAAGTTTATATATTTGATTTCTCAGAGTAAAAATATTTGAAGATGTCTATAGTTCTCGTGCAGACATTATAACAGCTTCTTTTGACGGTTAGACGGCCGCTGGAAAACAAGGCTGATTTTTTGCATCTGAAACGTCGGTTCGTAGTTTAAGTGTTTACTCTTATATTTCACTTTTAAACTGTTAAAACTGTTCATTAAAAATATTTCAATAAATATTATTTTTTCTTCTTCAGTACATGTGTTCTGCTAAGTACATACTACTTTTTAGCCTCAAGTAAAGATTTTTATTAGATCTCAAAGCTAGCTTCATTAAAAAAAACTATACTCGGAGGTGTGTTATATTTAATGATTTTATTAAGAAATAAATAAATTAATAAGATTGATTGATTGATAAAAAACAATGACACGACCCCTTATAACCGCCTACGAGCAACTGAGCTAATGTATCGACAATGTGTCGTGATCATCATAGTTTCTTTGAATCCAAATATATTTGAGCGGCAGCCAGTAGTTAACGGGGCGTTGGTTCTAAGCAATCGAACACATTGGACCCGGTACCAATGTGTTCGATATCTGGATATTAAATGTAGTATTAATGTGCGTATTAAAATCAACGCGAACACATTTTCCTAAAGCGAAATGTTCTATTATTTTTTGTTAAAATTCGTCAAACATCGGGTGCTCTCGGCAATCTTCGGTCCACTCGTGCGGTGCTCGAGAAACGATTTATTTTTCAGTACATTTCTATGAACCATCCTTTGTCTCATGCGTCACTCGTAACTCATACAAGTCATATTGGAGATTGTACGATATTGTTTTTACAAGAAAATAAGAAGATAATAGTTTACTCAAACGTTTCACCATAATTGGAAATTAATTTTATTTATACCTATTTGTATGTTTTAATAATATATATAAAAAAAAAGGTAATTTAAAAATAAGGATGAAGTACAATACTTACAGTTTTTATAATTGGTGGTTCAGCGCACAAGCGGCTTAAGTACACCCCACTGGTTGTAGAAAAATCGGCGTCACGAACCACCGCTTACAGATGGAAAAGCCTTGAAGTTTAATTGTATTTCGGTTACAGTCTGTGGACTTCCAAATATCCTACCTCGTCAGCGATTCATGTTTGTCTGTATTCATTGTAAAAAAAGTTGTTACATGGATAGTGACCTTTCATCAAGCAAACCCCATGTTTATCTGTGCTCCTCTATCATAAAAAATACAATAACGTGAAAAATAGTATTTCTAGTAACTATACAAATTGAGTACAATCGTCGACAAATGCGACTAGTAAAGTCACACCGAGAACCCCTAGTTAGCGAGATTAAAACTCGAATCGTGAATTGTATAGATGATTTCACAGTTTGAAAGGATTAATGGATGGCTTTGCCCCAATTGTCTACTTAATAACACCACGCTGCGGCAAATGCACAAACGCTGTATCTGTCGACTTACCCTGGACCCATCCATCCTTACCCTTTCAAATACTATTTATAAAAATGACCCTCATAATATATGTTGACCTGAAAAGGGCAGTAAATGTTAAATATTTAGACAGCGGCTTACATATAATCTGTGGAGTGGAACAAAAAATAATGGACGTTTAGATGTAGTAAATCTCTCGTCGTTTCGTGGTAGTTTTAGATATGCGAAGTTTTAGAACAATATACCACCACCAGCTCGTTAGCTTATACCCGTGACAGCTTTTAAAAAATATACTGTAGCAATACCAGAAATTGCTACTTCTTGCTAAATTTCGGTTAAGTTTCCTTTAATTTCTTACATAACATGGCGTCTAAACAGTTAGTACTAAGTACTAAAAAACTAGTTAAATATATTTTAACATAGTCTATATATTATATTATATATTGTAAACTATATTTTGCGGTCAGGTCCGCCTGAAAGATAACAGGTTTTAAACACAGTGTGCATCCGAGATTCCTTATTCATGGTAATTGTGACCGTGTTAAAGCCCACCAACTTGCACTGGAACTGCTTTGTAGGTTAAATTAACTAGAAAACTTACCATACAATACAAACAAGCCAGAATTCGAACATATATGTAGGTGCAAATGATGAACAAAACTCCATGAACTCCACGACACTTACTCTAATTTATTTTTTACATGTATCCATCTTTATCCTAGTACCAAAGAACGCTTTTACCCCACAATACGTGTGTGTGTGGTCATCAGTTAAAAGTAAATAATGTATAAAATTAAACCATTACGAATTTAAAAAAATAATAATACTAAAGGTGCGTTCATAAAAAAATAAACAGGTACACCATCTTTCATGCGGTGGAGAGAATTTATGGACTTATGCACTTTACAATCCAGCGGCGGCCTGATAATTACACAATAAATAAAACTGATTAATGTCACGATAACAGAAATACGGAGTATATTGTGAATCGAATTACGTTATTATGCTTAAATTCATTTGAATTTGGAAATCGTTCTAATATAAATTGTACTATTATTAACCGCCTCTGTTGCTAAATGTTGTCTAGCATTGCGTTAAGTGCGAGAGGGCCTGGGTTCGAATCCCAAAGAAACAATAATTCGGTCGGGCAGGGCACATAATTTAGAACATTTAAAACAAACGATCATGCCCCACGAGGGGAAACGGGTTTTCACGAAATAGGTAGGTAGTTAAAATTCTTTCAGTTACTTTTCTCTATTAATTTTAACGCCTTAATTTAATTTATCAACACAAATCAGATTTTCATCGGATGTTATCCTTGCTTTGCTCCGTGTTTCATTCTTACAGAAATAACTTTCTACTTATCTATAGCAAACATCGCGTGTATATCCTTATAGATATATTCAATTAACTTGAACAAACTACTGGAACAAGAAGGAAAACGTTGGGAGATAATTTGATCTTTTTACACTTGAACAAGTGACCGATCACGTCTCGATTTCACACAGGAAATCTCGGAATGTTTGCGAGTCGCTGGGCCAGAAATTAGTTTCCCGAAGTTGGGACTATATTGGAGTTATGACTTGGCTAAATTCTGAATATAATGGAGGGTTCATATTGTCTGTGTATTGTTACCGTTTCAATATCGGATTCAGGGACGTTACCTACAGGCGGATTAAGATACCACATTTTAATTACAAATGAAAAATTACTTTCACATTTTTAAATTCGCTTAGTTAAAAAAAAATTGGGTTCTTATCAAACTAATTACCGCCTCTGTAGCCCAATGGTTAATGGTGGGTAAACGTATTGTCTAGCATTGCATTAAAGCGCGAGAGGTCCTGAGTTCGAATCCCAGGGAAACAAAAAAAATGTTTCGGTCAGGCAGGGCACAGAAATCTGATCAACTACTTGCCTGAGAACGGATCACTGAAACCGGACACAGAAATGTCTTCGCCCCATGCCCCACGTGGGGGAAACGGGATTTCACACTCACAGCTCAAACTAATATTACTACTAATGTAAATATTTTTTTTTATGATTGTATATTTTGTTTTGCCCACCTTGCACATCTCGTTTTCCCGTATACTTTTATTTCTTTCATCTTGGGTTTCTTGGAAGAGATCGCTTGTTAGCGATAAGGCCACCCATTTCACTCCATATATTTTAGTATATAAGTCTAGTTTGTATTTTTGTTATTTTTTTTTTCAATAGAATGTAAATATATATAAATAAAGCATTCAAAAACAAATACTTATATTACATTTCATATTTCAACGGTTTTATATTCGTTAGACTGTTTTACGTATTCGCTGGAATACATATATGCATAGTAAAGATAGTTGCATGTTACAAGTGCATACCGTCGTAAAACATTCTGTATACCTCGAAAATATACGAACTCTAGTTTCCTTTATGAACAATTAATTTGTATAACAACAATCTCGCAGCGAGATTTCTGTCGCTGTAGTTCTCGAAACGAAAAACTTCAGAAGTCAGGTGAACTTACATAACGTTTTGCTTCCGTTACCTCGTTGATTACTTCGAAACTGGGAATAGTCGAGTGGAACTCACTAAAATGCGCACCTGCGCCAACTTTACACAAGACACAACCAGTAAAAGTGGTTGAGAAGTTGCGGAATAGCTCGGTTTCTTCTGTAAGAAACCGAGATTTTTCTTCATTATATTCTTTACTTTTGTAAAATTTGACGCATAAAATAGAAATTATTACATATTTTAAATAAAACACTTTAACGGTTTAAAACGCGATATATTAGTTAAACTGATTTGAAAAGGATTTTTAACTTCGGCCCGACGTCTCCCCATGAACACGGCTGCTGCAAAGCATCCGAAACGTCGGATTGAAGCTTACACGAGAACAGCGTGCTGGATCTACCTTATCTCCTCTATGGCACAAAATACCTGTATGTAGTGATGCATTAATTATCCATCCACGGTTATATCATACGTATTATATTTTACTTCTTTAATTCTATTAACTCGTGTTAGTTACTCAATAATAGATCGATGATCTAAAAAAATATCATCATGAATCACTTGAAACGAACAAGAAGCACCTGTGCTTTTAAAATAAATATAACCGGAGCCGTCAGAACACAATAACGAGAAACAAAGAACGGAATAAGATAATATTATTATTTTACATTTCAAAAATGAGTCCGCAGTGCAGTCTGCAACTTGGATAGCGTCTAATAAATTTACAGTCCGACCGTCCATTGTTTTTCAATACAATAAAACTTTGCAAGTCCGGGATAACGCGGGACTTATACTTTTCTAAGTTGCTTACGGATGGCCACTTCCTTCGATCTTGACAAGCGAATAGGGATTTAGGTTACCCTTTGCAGTCTCTCTTATCGTGCAACTCACTTTATAGTACTGATAGAGGATTCTTATAAAAATTTCTACAAAACGACAGAACGGTTCCATTTACAAGGTATATTTAGAATTATTCCCCTGTGACCTCGGACGACACGTTTTTGTTTTGTGATCAACTTTCCAAACAATTTATCTTTTCTCTGGGATTCGAAACCAGGAGCTTTTGAGTTAATGAGCAAAAAAGCCATTCAATGGTTGTATATAAATTAAATATCAGATTTTTTCTATACCACGTAAAAAAGTTGTTTTCGACAAAGGAGCATTCAAATTGGTGAAGTTTATATTTACAAAGATTAGATAGGAACTAGCTTAAACAACGTCTGTATTGTACGCGAATAGAAAATATTTAAATTAAGAAAAAAAAACACTTTAACGGTTTAAAACGCAGCGGCTCTTGCAGCAGCTGCAAAGCATCTGAAACATCGGGCCGTAGTTAAAATAATGTTCTAATAAGTTTTACTAATATCTACTCGTTTTAAACCGTTATTTAAATTAAGAACTAACTTCACAATTGTGGGACTTTCTTTCATTTGATTGAAGTTTGAAGTTCAAAAAGCGTCAATAATTTAAGATCAATACCCATCTTAAGTTAGGGCTTGTTTGCGGGCGCGCAGCCCCTCGGGAAATTAGGGCTCGCTGGAAGGTCGCAGACTTGCGGGAATTCTATATTAAGTGCCCAGTATTGTTGCCTAAAGGTACCTTGCTGCATTAAACATGTATGGAAGAAAAGGTGTGTATACGTTAGATGTACCTGACTTGTATTTAACGTATCAAACATTTGTTTAACCAACACTAACTAAGTAAAACAAGAATATTTTTCAGAAGGAATGTAAATAAAATGCTGTCTATAGTTTACGCGAGTAGTACACATTTAAATAAAACACTTTAACGGTTTAAAACGCGATATATAGATTAAACTTAATTGAAAATGATTTTTAACTTCGGCCCGACGTTCCGGATGCTGTGCAGCAGCCGTGGTCACTGGGAGGCCCCACGTGACCACGGCTGCTGCAAAGCATATAAGGTATACAAATATATTTTCACTAGATCCATATGATTTACATACAAGATTAATAATTAAAATACAAATTCATAACAAATAGTATACAATTTTAAAACGTTACAAACAGCATACGGCTTTGTCAGAGAATCTTAAAAGTTTAAGCATTTGAGCCCTCTTTTTTGGTCCCGCCGTACATCATTTCTAATCATTGCAAGTGTTTCTTATACAAGGAAATAAAAGCATAAGATACAGGTTCAATATAAAATATAGGATGTTCTCAATGTCTTAGATTAAAAATAAATTGAATTTTACAATAAAATCAATGTGTTATTAAAGCACAAATATTATTCTCGCGAGCGAGAATATTAAAATTCAAAAGTCAAGTCTACATGTCGTGTTTTAGAGAAAATAAATATGAATTTTCATGGGCCTTTCTGTGGTCACGCATAGCTTGGGGCGTTTCTTTTTATTGCTTAAGGAATTCTTGCTCCTTTTATGTTAACTGGTACTTTATCGTGTTGCATGCCAGTAACCTTCTTGTGGGGCCACTAAATTGACAGATTAATTTATTATTATACCTATCGCTACGATTAATAAATAATGTCACTTACTGACTTCTTGTTTTAAGGTAATTCAAAGGTTAAAGAGATATCATAGAATATATATAGATAAAGAGAGCATGCTTATTAAGCTATTATGCCATAGGTTCCAGGTTTAAATCTCGGGGAAATAAAATTAATTCTCATGGCAAAGAAAACAGTTATTTCGGATCAATTACTTGCTTGTACATAAATTTGATCAGCGAAACAGACAGATAAGTGCCTGGCTATGTATTTCAAACTATTGCAAACACACTGCTTTACTTATGTATTAATTCACACATAAATAGAACAGGCCTTTCATGAAGTTTACTCTACTTCTTGTTAGAAGTAGAGTAAACTTCATCAAAATTGAGAAACTCCACAGTATATAAATGTTTAATTAACAGAGTCCCTTAACCTCCCAATAAAAAAGTTTGTTAGAAGATAGCTCTTACACACTTCTTTGTCAGTAGAATAAATAATTACATGAATTATTAAGTCATGTTGTGATTTAGGTCTAGAGCCAACTTTTACATAAAAAAAGTATTTTAATACATTAACTATACAAGATTTAGATTAGCCACATTAGAGAGATAATCGAAATATTTCGTTATAACAATAAGAAAATATTTTTTTTATTTAGTAAATTGGTTGTTTTAGTTTAATATAATTTATGTATATTTAGCAAACTTTTCAAATGAAGATTTATCTAATAAAACAAAAGGATTTTTTTTATTATAGATTTGAAATACTGTCTGTAGTTTATGCGAGTAGTACACATTAATTATTTATCATTATTAGTGTACCCGTGACCACGGTTGCTGCAAAGCATCTGAAACGTAGTTAATAATTTTCAACTAAGTTTAAATAATATATATCATGTTTTAAACCGTTAAAGTGTTCTATTTCAATTATAGAATTTAGCAAAAACTATAATCTACCGCGGAATTGTTATAAAGATAATTTAAAGTAAATATTATGTATGGATTGTTAAATAAAAATAAAAATGCTTTTGCGCATGTATTTACCACTACTCTGACCTGTATGTTGGTAAGCTGGTCTTCTACTGGGGTACCTACCATTAAATATAGTGAAATTTTGTTTAGTGTAAAGGGTAGTATTAAGCCACTAAATGTATTGAAATTTTGTAAATGTCAGAAGTTAGTAGCCACATACCAACAATTACTTCGGCGGGAAAGCGGTACATATTTATTTGTCAGCAAAATCGCGCTCGCCATTAGAGCCCGGGAAATCGTAAGCACGCAATAAGGAGTTTTGGAAGTTCTTAGAGTTCTCGAGCCTCTTACATCATGTTTATATTTCATATGGCGAGGGAAATGCCGACGTTTCATAAGGAATAACGAGATATCTTGTTTAATGAAATAAGACATTCGTTTAGTCAATTCAAAAGAAATATATTTAGTTACGAAAGAAAATCCTGTCTATAGTTTACGCGAGTAGTACACATTAAAATAAAACACTTTAACGGTTTAAAACGCGATATATTAGTTAAACTTATTTGTACATTTTTTTTTTACTCTCCGTGACCACGGCCTGCTGCAAAGCGTCCGAAACGTCGGGCCGAAGTAAAAAATCATTTTCAAATAAGTTTAACTAATATATCGCGTTTTAAACCGTTAAAGTGTTATATTTAAAAAACAAGAATAGAATCAATCAAACACACTAACAATTATATAATCTCCCTGTAATACTTGAGACTTTTCCACGAAATAGCACTAATATAGTTTCTTTGTGGCAGGAGAATCCTCCCGGGAAATTAGCGATAGATTGCAACGTCAAAAACTTGATCACATATTGTAGCCGATATCCTTCAAGTATTAGCGGTAATATGGTATTATCAGTCTAACCTCCTCCCAAAGTAATAAGTAATGACGGCATTATGTAATGATGAAAATAATTTTCCATTTTCATTGACGTATTGCGCGATATTATAATGATAATGCAAACTTTTAAGTATAGCCTGGATATTATATCTACCTATGAAGGATAAGAAGATAAAAAACTTTTTAGGCTGGACAAGATGGAAGCTATATAAAACTTCAAAGGAATCTATATTCAGGTATCCACAACCTAAAACCAAAATGCAGACTTTACAATACGGCTTTTTCTTTGTGGTTGTGATTCGAACGGAATTTCAATATTTCACCCATTTATTAATCACATTTTCCAAATAAAGCGTAATGTATTTTTAAGAAATTATAAATGCAGCTGCACCAGCTGTCAGCGACTTTGTCCGCTAAAATATTTATTTTGGGCTCCCAAATCTTATAAAATTAGGCTGTTACCCACGACGTCAGTCGCGTCCCTTGCCGTCGTTCTTGCAAGTAAAAAAAATAGACATATAGATCGCGGACTTTTTTAGATCATTTAAAGAGGAATATCCTTTTATACTCAATTTTAGGTATCTTGGACGTTTTCGCAGCGTACGCATCTAAAACCCACAGAGATGAAAAATTTCCCCCGTTTTGTTTACATTTCCCGCTGTATCTTCGCATATATTCGTCACAGCGCGACTCTTTATAGCAAAAGCCTTCCTCGACAAATGGTCTAACCAACGCAAAAGTAACTTTTCAATTTTCCGTAGTTCCTGAGATAGCTCGTTCAAACAAACAAACAAACTCTTCAGATTTATATATTAGTATAGATTAAACATGTTGAACTTGATAAGAATGGAAGCCACGACCCACTAGCCATACGAGTATATTGCTACCAATCGACCAACGAACCTGTCTTACATCCAAAGCATCAAGATTCGAGAAACGTGATTAAACTTCATGGCTTTTTCATCTGTGGACGGTGGTTCATGACCTGGACGGAATATCGATATTCGTACTACAGATTTAATATCCAGATTTTTAGATAAAGTCCAACATTTTTTCAGAAAATTTATAAATTGATAAGAAAAATATTAGACCCTGTGGTGATTTTTAGCCCTACATTGCTATCATGACACCAGGGAGTCCGTCGAAATATTATTTTTTAGTAGTCTTCCTTCCTATTCTTATTTCCTTCTAAAAATTAATAATAGTTATACCAAATTTTTCGTTGTCCCTATAAATAATATAAAACTTGTTATTACTAGAAAATAGTATATTCACTTTATAGATACTGTTATAGTCTTTGTTACTGTTAGTAACACAATATTGTAAGTAGAAATTAAATTTTCCAAACAACGAGTCAGAAGCGTTATGTCTTAAGTTTTCCTTTTAAGAAAACAAGAGAACCGTTTCACCTTGCGCACAACAATGATACAAATTAAAACACCGTTTTGCTCTTTCCTCTAAAATTTCCGTAACAGGAAAATATAGTGTATTATGTATTCTCAGGCTTTTTCAACTGATAAATATACGGTTAAAGGTAACAGCTTCTTGTTTATAAAATCTGATTAAAAAAAATAGATTTTTAATTTATATAGTGCCAACATGTGAATGTGAAAACATGTGTGTGATAACATGTGAAAAATACTAAAGCTTTCAAACTTGTTTTTGTAAAACTTTTTTTTATAATAGCAGAGCTGGATATAGAAGCTTTAGATACACAACGTCTATTTAAAACATTTTCGCGAAATATATTAGTTCATTCAATTCTTAATTTATCGTGACTCGTGTTTTGAATGATTTGTAGCAGTCGTGGTCATGAAGGAACTGAAAGTGGAGGGAGTTTTTAATATCAAAGTCAAATGCGCCAGATGGCGCTAGTGTAGCAGTCATAGATTGTCTTTGGAGAGGCTGGCTGGCTCCTTATTTTCCGATTCTCTGTGGCCACATTAAAAATTAAACACAAACTGAATTAAAAATAAGTTAACTAATTTATTTCACGTTATATATTGTACGTATGTTTTTAAAATTATGGTTTAGTTCTCAGGAGACGCTGCCGATTCTTATTTAGTTTTTATTTAATTTTTATACTTTACAACAATTTTTTCCGCGGAATTCAAAGACTATATCTATTCCAGTGGTCATTAAGATAAATTATATTTGTTTAAGTTACGTATCAAATAAATAATACCCCAATAACAGCCAAACATGTCTCTTAGTAACAAAATACTGTGACTCGATAAGCAAATAAAATGTAAAAAGTAGCCGAGAAATTACGTAGACGGATAGACGTGTACTTTTATCGATTTCTCGTGTCGCGTTAAAAGGGCTCATTTGGTTTTATTGTATGAAATGGAAGTAATTTGCATTGAGTCGGTGGTCACGCACGCGGCTTACCTTTTCATTATCCGACTGTACCCTCCTAATACGGGTTGGCTAAAAAGTAACCAATTCATGGCTTGACATTCTATTTGCCACAATATTTAACGCCTACGTGATTCAGTCGTATAATTATGATGTGAAAGCTTTTTTGTTAGCCGTCTTTCGAATCCACCTTTACGAACTAAAAGGCTCATATTGTAGTTGTTTGGACAACGCGTCGCCCTAAATTCTTTATACAATTGACGAAATCGTTAGAAATGGGAAATATTTATTTAGTTTGTTGTTGACAATTTCAAATATTTCTCAAACATGTTGGACTTCACCTGGATATTAAATGAGAGGTAGAAATATCGAAATTCTGTCCGGGTAGCCAACCACTGACCACAGATAAAAAAGCCGAAAAGATTACGGTCTGTGGATTTCCATTTCCAAACCACACATCGACAACGTACCTTGTTTAGATGTTATATTGATATTTCACCTATCATCAACTGAACGCCGTGCATACCTGTCCGCCTCTATCGTAAAGAAATGTCAAACCTAATTTTTCATAAATGAAAGTGCAAAACTGCTGCATCTTTAAAGCGAATTTTAAGTGTATATAAATTTAATTAGATACTAATTAAAATAAAACACTTTAACGATTTAAAACACTATATAGTGGTTAAACTTATTTGAAAAATATTTTTAACTTCGGCCTGACGGATGCTTTGCAGGAGCCGTGGTCACGGGGAGACTGGGGCCGAAGTCAAGAATCATTTTCAAATAAGTTCAACTAATATTTCGTGTTTTAAACTGTTAAAGTGTTTTATTTAAATGTGTACTACTCGCGTAAACTATAGACAGTATTTAGATACTAATTATATTTCACAAGTACTTATAATTTAAGTATTGCTTATCCGGTGAGTGATGTGAGGTGAGAATGTTGCGGCAAAGTAGGACTTACAACATAGATTAGCTGCCTTAAATGCGCCCTTACATAAATTAATATACAGCCTAAATAATTAAAAATTCTACCCCAAATCACTATTGCAGGCGGACGAAGTCGCGGGCACAGCTAGTGTTCTATATAGTGAGACTAAGAAAATTTTGTGCTATATAAATAAATAATGCCATAATGAGTGAAGAAGGCGTTACAACGGTCTTACTATAATTATATCGATTTTTTATTGTAAATTATACATTACAATGGTGTTACGTGACGCAACATAGGTTACAGAGAAACCTCGAAAACTTAATATATAATTAATATAATTATAAGATGTTAATGAAACAAATCTACAGTTGAAATAAATTCCAGAGTGTATTTGTCAAATATGATTCATATATGATAGATAATCTGCTGCTAATGCTGGGCAATCCTTTTAACCATTTGGCTACAGAGGCGGTCTCCAGGACTAACCTATAATTGTTACAGACACGGCTTGAATAGTAGGTATAATACAAAGGTAAATCTTAAAAATTAATCTTGTAAATATGCATACACGACATGGAAGTTAAGTACAAAGTGAATAATAAATATATCTTTATCTATACTAATATATGCTGAAGTGCTTGTTTGAACGCGCTAATCTCAGGAACTACTGGTTCGAATTGACAAATTATTTTTGTTTTGGTTAGAGAATTTATGGAGAAAGGTTATAGGCGCATTTCCCTGTGAGTAATACAAGCGAAGATACAGAAAAATTGGAAGAATTCACCATTATGGATTACCGAGGCATACCTACGCTGCAATAACGGTTCAAGATACCTAAAAAATATGTATGAAGGAATGATTTTTCTTTAAATAATTTAAAAAAAAGTAGGCTACGCTATATGTCTATCTTTTAAAAATAACTTGTAAGAACGACGGAAAGTTTATATAAAGGTTTGCAAGAAACGAATTTGGACGACCAAAATAATAATTCTTAGGGACGAAGTCGCTGGCACAGCTAATCTAATATAAATGTAACTAAAACCCAAACGTAATAATAGAATTCAAATATCATAGTGTTCTAAAAAACCAATAATTGTCGGAGGCCGGAAGTACTATGGTAAAAATATAAAGGTCAGAAGAGTGATTACTAACATATACTGACTGCACATACGATCAAAAGTCTAAATCAACCTTTTTTTGCTTCGAACAAGACCTTAAAACGACGTTTCATTCTTAGCTCAATTGTGAAACGAATTGTCGGACTCGGCTTTTCTGGGTTGGAATACCGGTAACAATGATGTTTTTAATATTGATACAATTAAAGTACTTTTATATTTGCACTTCTTTCTCACACCAACGTCTCCCCACACACATAATCATATATGTGTGGGTCTTTTGTCTGATTATATCACAAACAAATATGATAGCATGTAATTCGTGTTTTTATTTTTAAGATAATAAAAAAAGTATAATAAACGTATTAAATAAATAAGGTGTACACAGCGAATGAAAAATGCGAGAACACACTCATAGAGTAAATGTACTGAAAAAATATTAGTGAGCAGGTATTTTGGCTACAGAACTAAGCGGATTTGTTCAACGACCCTTCGAGTTTGACCTTTATTACAAAATATGAGCAGTGAACAAAGATTAAGAACATAATTACGCAAGCGGTTTAACTAATTGGCTCAGCGATGAATGTTGGGGGCAAAAATTATTTTTATTTTTTGTAAGCGATCCCTTTAATAACATTAGGGCGACTGCTTCACAAGCCCCGTAATGTCATTAGGAAAATTACGGAAAATGGATTTAGTGGCCTGACTTATTAGTGCTACTTATATAGGGGGATGAAAAGCACGTGTTTCAAATCGCGTTGTGCATACAATTTTCATAATAAATCTTATCATATTCTTATTTATCAAATATCCAAATCGATAATAAGTCGAAAAAATTTACAGCAAATTTACATCAGCATAACGTGCTGTTGCTCTTGCCAATTGAGCTAGACCAATAGCACGGAACGCTTTGAATGAATCTATCTATATACGTGTCTTAAATTATTTTGTTAATCTAAATCCATTTTTAAGTAATATCTTATTTAAATTCAAATGCATCAAGAATTTGGTTTTATAAGAGAAGGTCATCTATTTTATATCTTACTAGCGACCCACCCCGACTTCGCTCGCGCGCAATGCTGATACTAAATACACTATAGAAAAACTGTAAACGTTGTATATAAAAACCTTTCTCTTGAATCACTATCTATTTAAAGAAACTCTTTAAAATTCTTTGCGGAGTTTTTAAAACTTAAGCGCACATTGGGACAGAAAAGGCGACTTTGTTTTATACTATTAGTATGTAGTGATGTTGTTTACCTACATCACTACATACTCCTAACTGAATCTTAAGTTAAAATGGACGTAATTTTTAACGTTCCTAACAACTCAGTATTACCATTACATAATATAATAATATTACTACATTATCAATTACTTCAGAAATTTGTATTTAATTAGATAGATGGGAACTGGAACGAACGAAAAACACACCTCGGGCTCTCTTGTTTTAAATGTCTTTCCAATGTGGTGGGTCTCGTGATACATGAAGGTACCAGGGGAGCATTATTTCAAAGAGATGGTGAACAGGGTTGTAAACCACTAACGACTGCCGGACCGCGGTAATGAATTCACTCTACATTTCAACCGACACCGCATTTGATGTAACGAGGGCTTCAAAATATTTGAATATATATCTTAGTCATTAAAAACTCGAATATCGCTCTTTAATCAGTTAGAGTTACATTTACGAGGGGCATCATCAAACTACGTTAAATAAAAAAGACTAATTTCCATTTTATTTTTTCTTCATTAACACGCTAAAAATACAAATGACAAGCGATATTGTTCAGACAGAGTTTGGACAACAAATTGTACAAGGTGGGCAAAATGAAATACAATCATAAAAAATAAAGCTATCGCAAAATTACATTTTGATATATAACTATCCCACACGAACGAAGTGCGCCGGCGCAGATAGTAATAACGAATAGTTAGCTTGATATTCTTTAATTAAACATTTAAACAGCTGTATGACGTAAACAATAATAAATTTTTAAAAACAAAAATATAAAAACTAGCTTTAAGATGTAACAAGAGAAGAAGAATATCAACGTCTTTACTAAACTTCAAATTAGCGATTCTGATTTCATAAAAATAAATAACTGTAGATACTAAACGACGCAGTTAATTAAAAAAAGCTACTGAAGCGATTAAAGTTCAGCGTATTTGAGCAGCACTGTCCGATTTCGTGAAAAAATTATCGAAGTAAAATAATTAGTGCACTACTGGTTAATTAGTCTGCAGCAATTTCTTATTTTATTTGTCGGTTCTAATTTTGCTGGCTAATTGGGGCTTTTTACAGTATAGCGATATCGTGGACTACTTGTACAGTTAAAGTTAATTTAATCGAAAGATCGCCTTCTATCTTTGTTTTGTATTTAGTATCAAGAAGCAGATAAAAACATTTAACAGTATTAATTACTACGTATTGCAGGTAGATTACGCAAGTCCACATTAAAACAAAACACGTTTGACGGTTTAAGATGCATCAATTATTACTACTTAAACGGAGAACGTGAAAGAGACATTTGTAGGTGTAATACCGATCAAAATACGACGAAACAGATGGGCTAGCGTAACAGATTTGACTTTGACATTAGAGACATCCTCCATCTTTAGTCCCAGTAACCAGGGCTGCTGCAAAACACCCGAAACGGGTTGTAGATAAAAATAGCTATTATATTTCGTGATTTATACCGTTAAATTTGACTACAAAATTGTGTGGCTCTCTAATCTACAACATTCTCCTACTTGTAATCTTCGAATAATTAAGGATCCTCCCTTAAAACTAAATGACCATACTTTAGGACTTAGTATTCCTAACAACTTCATTATATGAAAAATTATGCGATATAAATGTTGGACTAGGTTTTGTGACGTTCGTCAAGTGACCAGCTAACCCTTGTAAGGAAAATAAGAGGGGGTGGAAAGGGGTTAGGCTTTGTTTGATTGTCAAAATCTCTTTTGAGTGTAATCATTGCTCGGGGCACTTTGACCAAAACAAACACAAATATTTGCTCTGAGTCGTGATGTTTACAGTGCCATATTATTTTTACTACGAAACCGAGTTTTCATGAAATTCGTCACTATTAGTTTTGTTTGTTTAGTTACCACAAAACATTCCTTACATCAGTATTATGTCATACGATGAATTCAGAATACCGACTACATAAGTAAAGAGATTAAATTATCTTCTGATTTTGACTAAATATAGACTTTGGACCTCGGATGCTTTGCAGCAGCCGTGGTCCTCCATCTTTAGTCTCCCCGTCACCACAGCTGCTGCAAAGCATCCGAAACGTCGGGCCGAAGTTAAAAATCATTTTCAAATAAGTTTAACTAATATATCGCGTTTTAAACCGTTAAAGTGTTTTATTTAAATGTGTACTACTCGTGTAAACTATAGACAGTATTTAAATATAGACTGTAAAACATAAGGTGATTCTCCTCACGGCTACAATTTTTCAGTACAAATATAGGCATTAGTTATGGGTAAACATTTGTAGACGTTGGTCTTTGTATGGGCTTGTTGGTCTAACACTAGCAAAAGTGGGTAATAATGAACGGGTCGTGAGCGCAATCCCTACCGGACCAAACATGTTTCTGATCAATTTATTATTTTTCTGAAACATGTTGGAAATTGTCTTAAATCTGGATTTTAAGTGGGTGATAAAACCATACATAGATACCAGAAATCCCCTCGGGTCACTTACCATTCAGAGATGAAAAAGACGTAAAGTATAATCTCATTTCAGTGTGGACTTTCGAATATTAAAAGCCAAAATAAGTTGACAACTCATTCTGTTTAGATGTTATATGGCTGGAGTATTTCATGAACCAACTAAGTGAACAAAAAACTAAACGAATGTAAGTGGGAGCATTTATTCTTATATTGTTAATGTAAAAGGCAAAATCTAGGAGCAAACGCCTATATTTACACTCGTGTGTATTATACGATTATTACTAATAGCGCCGCCACAGGTAAAATAATTTGCATAAAGCATTTCACCTGCTTTATAGCTCGCGTCACGGCATCTATAATGACTGAGGCGACGCTTTCGGGGGTGTAATTAAAGCCTCTTGAACAAAAGCTTTCAAATTTTCCAAAGTGAACATAGCATTCTCTGTTACGTACATAAGTCTGTTTGACTAATTAATTATACTACCTTACAGTACAAGAGAGCTTATATAAAAGTATGTAAGAACTCCGTTGCTGTGTTCGGTTCACTGAACGGTTTTATTTACAAGGAACTAGTTCTTTCCCGACAGAAAAAGTCTATTATTTCCCCAGGATTGGAACCCAAAATCTCTTGCGGTTAACGCAAAAGGCGTTTAACTACAGAAGCGGTCGACAAGAGATCCACATATTTACTTATTTGCCAATATTTTCATAGAGCTTTACACACACTGCTGTATGTTGCTCAACTTAACTCTTTAAACAACATTTATGATGTCAAAATGCAAGTTTATATGATTTTGCAGTTGGGTTATTTTAATTTTGATTACGCTTCACTTATTTTCACGAATTATATGTCTTGTACTATATTGTCGTATGAAAACATGTTATTTGATTTATAAAAAAATATGAAAATCGAATCCAATTTGCCCTTGTGGGGCATGGGGAAAACACCTTCTCTGTGTTCAGTCATCGCAGAAAATCATGTTGGACCACTTGAAGGTCAAACCCATGACCCGTAGACAACAGTGCCATTAAACCAACGAGGGCTTTAAGTACAAATACCTAGATGTATGTCATAATGTACAAGAATATTCAAACGAAAGGTATAGGATAATTACAATATAACAATTTGTTACAGCCACACACAAACCGTTTTTAAATAAAGTAATTGAGTGATAAGAGAGGGCAAATATTCGGCGTAACCTCAATTATTTTTATAACAAAAGGCTTTACAGGAAAACCCTAAAATTTGCATGACATAACCTCATATCAAAAGACTTGTTTTTTGTATGCCCAGGAGTGTTTAGGTTTAAGCCTCCCCTGAATTTATGTATGAATATAACAAGCTCTCATAAATACAGAAATTATTGATTGAGATTTTTGTCCGTCCGCGAAATATTGCAAAATATAAATGTTTGAAAACGCTACATTAACATATGATGAAGTGTACGACACAGTAGCTCAATTGGTTAGAGAAGCAAGAATTGTTGTGAATGCCAGTTTAGTCCCGCTCTTGAAGTTATTTTTTGGAATTTCGAATAGATTTTTAAAATAAGAATGTTTTTTAAATTTGACGGTTTTTTCAACAGTAAATACTGTCTAATAGTGTACACTGACGCGAGTAGTACACATTTCAATAAAACACTTTAACAGTTTAAAACACCTTATATATTAATTAAAACTATTTTAACTATGGCCCGACGTTTCGGATGCGTTTGGGTGAAATGAAATTATGAGTAACATTAGTATATAGTAGTATTTTTGATTAACCAAGCATATTCTTGGTCAATTCTTTAAGAATATCGGTGTCATATTTCACGTTATTTTTTGTACGGCGGCTAGAAAAGCGGTATCTCTGCTCACTACATAAATCAAAGGTAAATAAAGGAGCTCATAAGGTGTCAACGTAATGCCATTCAAGCCAGGGCTGGGTGCGTAATATAGTCGAATAAATCACTTTCACCGTAAATATGCTTCTAAATCTCTGAATATAAAATTTCATAATTCATTAGAAAGCATTACTTCCTTGCGAGTATTGCCATGGGAATCCCGACTTATTATAATTAAGAGATCTGGCATTATTAATCTTCGTAAATTTGTACTTGTCGATTTAATTTAAATAAAGAAATATAATATTCTATTTTCGAAAACAATGTTACGAAAACAAACGGACATTTGCAGCGAAGGCCCAAATTATTGTTTTACTGTGAACTGTTTACCGATAGATCTTGACACATTAATTAGTTACAAATAGTTTAAATAAATTTAGAATTAGTTAACGAATATATAGTGCGTTTTAAATCGTTACGGTAGTAGATTAACTTCTTAATTTTAAAATTGAAAATAAATTTAATAAAAAATTTTCGACTCGGGCAGGACTTGAACCGGCATCGTCAGCGTTCCGTGCTGTTGCTCTACCAATTAAGCTACCGAGAAGAGAGATCACGATGGGATGGGGTGTAGGCCAAAAAAAATTTTTTTTCAATTGATTTTTGATTTTTAAATTATATAGTTCAATAACATGTAAAAAATAATCTTCCAGTGACCACGGCTGCTGCAAAGCATCGGAAACGTCGGGCCGAAGTTAAAAATAATTTTCAAATAAGGTTAACTATCGCGTTTTAAACCGTTAAAGTGATTTATTTGAGTACTACTCGCGTAAACTATAGACAGTATCATAAAGTTTTCAAAAGATTAACTTCTTAACAATTATTTAAACTACAACCCGACGTTTTAGATGCTTTGCAGCACCTAGTTCACGGACATAAATTGTAAATAATTTTAGCTAATACGCGTAATATTATTCCGCGTTTTAAACCATTAAATAGAACACATTTAAATTAATTCAGTATTTTTTGCTATCACACCTAATTGGACGGTAATTGAAAAAAACTTGGTGAATCAGGGTTACTAGGGGACTGGCCGTTAATGTTATTAGTTGGCTGTGCTTTAACTAGCGACATCTGGGGAAATGGTATAATTGTTTATATGGCATTTTTATTATACATTGTCTAATATATGGGTAAAACAGTTTTTGTGAGTATTCGATTATTAATTTATTATTTAATAGGAAATAACAAAGATACATACAAAGTTTAAATAAAACACTTTTAACTGTTTAAAACGCGAAATGCATTAGTTAAACTTATTTGAAAATTATATTAACCATGACCAGACGTTTCGGATGCTTTGCAGCAGGCGTTATCACGAAGACAACGTCGGGTCATAGTCATAATTAGTAAATCAATTTTACTAATATGTTTTGCGTTTTAAACCGTTAAAATGGATTTATTTGAGATGTTAGTTACTACTCGTGTTAACTAGAGACAGTACTTTTAATCTTATTTTCACAAAAATAATTTATAAAGCACAATATAAAATATGAGAAAAGTCTTGATTATGGTAAAATATTATTTATAATTAATATTTAACAGTAGCTACTGTTAGATAAATATGATATTATGACGTGTTAAAAAATATATATCTATCAGTAAACAAGATAAAAATTGCTTTTGTTTTCATCTTTTAAATATCCAAATACAGACGTCTAAAACTCAAGTTTTATAAGCTAATTAGCGACTAATCCACATTTAAATAAAACGCTTTTAACGGTTTAAATCGTGAAATATTTTCGTCAAAATACTTTTAATTTAAATAAAAGACCCTTGGATGCTTTACAGCAGCCGTCACAAGACGTCGGACAGTAGTTAAAAAATATTGTAAATAAGTTAAGTAATTTATTTCTCACTTTAAACCGTTAAACGTGTTATTTAAATGTTTACTACTCGCGTAAATCATATTCAAGATTTTAAGTGTATAAAACGTACACGTACGTACGTTTGCAAATACAAATGTTGATGCCTAAAACTATTCTAAGCGGACGAAGTCACTGACACAGCTAGTTCACCTTATAATCTTTGAAGTTATAAGTTGTTCCTCATAAAACCAGCACAATAGATGCCATTACAGCACAGGTATCGTAATACTGTTAGTAGATTCAATAACTGATAATGTAAAAGCTTGCGAAATCGAGGCTTTAGGAGTCAAACAAAGAATATTCCGAACAAAGGGATTCGAGTACAAAGTCGATCCTATTTCAGCGAAGATATGAGGCCATAATCGTCCAAGTAATATCTACAAATGTAGCATAATAATATAAAGTAATATCATCAGTTTGGGCCGCGGCCAACTTACTTCGAAGTGGTACAAATACCTCGCTAAGTAACGTACACGGTGGAATGCAGGCTATCAGCTGACTAAATGAAACTATTAAAGTCAATGGCCCCTGTTTATTTTCCACTAAATAAATTCATATTCAATTATAACACTAACGGTTTAAAACGCGATATATCTTACTTAAACTACGGCCCGTCATTTCGGATGCTTTGCAGCAGCCTTGGTCACACGGAGACGTCGGTCTGTTTTTAAAAATAATTTTCAAAGAAGTTTAACTAATATATATCGCGATTTAAACCGTTAAAGTGTTTTATTTAAATGTGTACTACTTGATGGGCTCGTAGTTGTAATGGTAGCAATGGCCAATGATCAACATGGTTCGATCCCAGGTCCAACGTTTTCTAATCTTTTTATAACTTTTCTGAAACTTCGTCTGGAAATCTGAAAGAAATGGGTGAATATCGAAATTCCGTCCGGAACACCAACCAGAGTCCATAGATCAAAAAGGCGTGATGTTTATCGCGTTTCGGTTACAGTCTGTAGTTTTCCGAACGTCTAAAGCCAAAATTCGTCGACATCAACCCTCATGCTTAAGTATCTGTTTATATTAGAATCGTTACAATTCACACAAAACGAACTACATTTTATTTATTTGTTTCAGAGAGGCTTACCAAACTAAATACATAGTAAAAACTTAAACTAAAAAAGGAATATAATTTATGTGACGATTATGTAATTAAAGTAGAGACAAGCACAACGTTGCTGTGAAATTATATATAAAAGACATAAAATAATATTCAAATGCGTAATTTAACAACAATATTATCGAAAGACAAGGCCATTAACAATTTTTAATAATTTGCCTTTTAAATTTATGAGGTTTGGATAAACAATCTATACTTTTTTAATTTTAACGGTTTCAAACGCGAAATATAGTGACTACGTTCGCGTCCCGTTAACTATTAAATGTGCTTTATGTCACAAAACTTTTTTACGATAGAGGCAAGCGTAAGGTTCACATAATGGAAGGAACCATAGTTATATAACAACTCAACAATATGCGTTATCGTCTTATTTTAGCTCTGGACATCCGACTACAGACAATTTAATGTTAACTTAAAATATACGTGATACAATTTACCTAGAAACGACTGGTACTGCTAAGTGCTATAATTTATCGTACTGCCTCCATTTGTATGGCTTTAGTTCAGAAAAAATAATTTCGTAATATGACTTGTGACAAATTCTTCTTCAAATGCCGATATAACTATTAATAACCAGACAGTACATAAAAGTCTTTGTATCGTTTCTTATAGTAACAAAAGATCTACAGAATTCCTTTTACCTTCTCGTTCGTTTTACGTCCTTTATTTGAGAATTAGTGGTAAATGTAATTAGAGACTTCAGTTTCTGATTTGACGTTCATAAGCGTACCTAGTTACCTATGTGAATAAAAACGGCTTTAGACTTTGACTTTACACATGAAACTCAAAAGATTTTACAAATATTCGTAGATTACAGGAAGACAAAATATGTTAGAAGTCTATATATGAAAATAATATACTACAAACTACCGATATTGAGGAATATTAAAGGGAAATATCGCTACTCCCACACTCGAGTACCCACCCACCTACGCACGCAAGAATATTGAAAATTTTCTCAAACACGTCACGAATGAATAAAACAATTTAACTGTTTAAAACGTTTAAATAAAACACTTTAACGGTTTAAAACGCGATATATTAGTTAAACTTATTTGAAAATGATTTTTAACTTCGGCCCGACGTTTCGGATGCTTTGCAGCAGCCGTGGTCACGGGGAGACTAAAGATGGAGGATGTCTCAGACGTCAAAGTAAAGAATTGCTACGCTAGCGCCATCTGTTCCGTCGAAGTTGGTATTTGGCGAAACTGGCCGGGTCCTTACAGAATTGACTAACGGTGTCTTCGCGTTTGCTGGTATGCTGTTTATTGGGATCCAGAGTTTTTAATATGGGATCCCAGGTGTTTGATAGTTTGAGGCCGTCCTCCCTATTGAAATTTCGGTGTTTTTTGATTTCAATTGCTTCGCGTACCAATCTTGGAAAAAATCGACTCTCCTTTGCGAGGATTTTTGGTTGGTCAAAGCGAATGTAGTGATTGGGCCCTTCTGATGAGTGTTGGCATACCGCAGATTTGGAGAGACGTTTATGTTTTATATCCGCGACGTGTTCTTTAATTCTGTTTGAGATGCTACGCTTTGTTTGGCCGATGTAGGATAGGCCACAATCACAATCCAGTCTGTAAACGCCTGCATCTTGTAAAGGGATAGTACACTTGCTTGGTTTCAGGAATTGCTGAATCTTCTTGTGCGGCTTGAAAATTGTGTCAATAGAAGCTCGATTTAGGACTCTGCTAATTCTATCTGTAACTCCCTTCACATATGGTAGGTAGGCGGGCTGACGTTTGACTGTGGGTGGCTTGTTCCTGTTCCTGGGATGCTGCGGAGGGACTCTCAGCTTGTTCTTGCATAGGACCTGCTTGACATGCTGTAACTCCTCATTTAAGTGGGCAGCATCACAGAGACGGCGGGCTCTCTGAAACAAAGATACTCCGACAGAACTAAGTTGGCTGGGGTGGTGATGTGAGTCACCGTTCAAATACCTATCTGTATGGGTTGTTTTTCTAAAGACGGTATGCCCAATATTACCGTGTTCATCACGAATTACTAAAATGTCTAAGAAAGGTAGTGTGTTATTGTCCTCCTGTTCCATTGTAAACTTAATGTTATTGTGAATTGAGTTAAGGTGTGTAAGAAATGCAGATACTTGTGCTTTGGGTAAGATGGTGAAGGTATCATCTACGTATCGCTTGTAAAGCTTAGGTTTAACCGGGGAAAGAAGCAAGCGGCTCGTAGGGACGTAAGGGATTGTCTTAATTTATGACCATAAATTAAACAATCCCTTACGTCCAATAGTTAGTCAAATAGATTCGCCCACTTATAAACTAGCAAAACACTTATCCAGAACACTTGCCCCCCTCAGGGGAAATACAAATGCTCACGTCAGGGATTCGTATCAGTTTGTAGAAACTATTAAAGGTCTAAAGGTAGCGGACAATGAGGTTATGGTAAGCTTTGACATCACATCACTCTTTACAAACTTACCTATAGCTGATTGTATCAAAATTATTAAGAGCAAACTTATTAAACACAACATGCCTATAGAATATGCGGATATCTTAGAACATTGCTTGACAACCGGGTACCTACTTTGGAATGGGGATTTCTATGTTCAGGTAGATGGGGTAGCCATGGGTTCTCCAGTTTCACCCTTAGTTGCTGACATTTTTATGGAAGACTTTGAGGAGAGAGCCCTTGCTTCTTCCCCGGTTAAACCTAAGCTTTACAAGCGATACGTAGATGATACCTTCACCATCTTACCCAAAGCACAAGTATCTGCATTTCTTACACACCTTAACTCAATTCACAATAACATTAAGTTTACAATGGAACAGGAGGACAATAACACACTACCTTTCTTAGACATTTTAGTAATTCGTGATGAACACGGTAATATTGGGCATACCGTCTTTAGAAAAACAACCCATACAGATAGGTATTTGAACGGTGACTCACATCACCACCCCAGCCAACTTAGTTCTGTCGGAGTATCTTTGTTTCAGAGAGCCCGCCGTCTCTGTGATGCTGCCCACTTAAATGAGGAGTTACAGCATGTCAAGCAGGTCCTATGCAAGAACAAGCTGAGAGTCCCTCCGCAGCATCCCAGGAACAGGAACAAGCCACCCACAGTCAAACGTCAGCCCGCCTACCTACCATATGTGAAGGGAGTTACAGATAGAATTAGCAGAGTCCTAAATCGAGCTTCTATTGACACAATTTTCAAGCCGCACAAGAAGATTCAGCAATTCCTGAAACCAAGCAAGTGTACTATCCCTTTACAAGATGCAGGCGTTTACAGACTGGATTGTGATTGTGGCCTATCCTACATCGGCCAAACAAAGCGTAGCATCTCAAACAGAATTAAAGAACACGTCGCGGATATAAAACATAAACGTCTCTCCAAATCTGCGGTATGCCAACACTCATCAGAAGGGCCCAATCACTACATTCGCTTTGACCAACCAAAAATCCTCGCAAAGGAGAGTCGATTTTTTCCAAGATTGGTACGCGAAGCAATTGAAATCAAAAAACACCGAAATTTCAATAGGGAGGACGGCCTCAAACTATCAAACACCTGGGATCCCATATTAAAAACTCTGGATCCCAATAAACAGCATACCAGCAAACGCGAAGACACCGTTAGTCAATTCTGTAAGGACCCGGCCAGTTTCGCCAAATACCAACTTCGACGGAACAGATGGCGCTAGCGTAGCAATTCTTTACTTTGACGTCTGAGACATCCTCCATCTTTAGTCTCCCCGTGACCACGGCTGCTGCAAAGCATCCGAAACGTCGGGCCGAAGTTAAAAATCATTTTCAAATAAGTTTAACTAATATATCGCGTTTTAAACCGTTAAAGTGTTTTATTTAAATGTGTACTACTCGCGTAAACTATAGACAGTATTTGTTTAAAACGTATTATATATTAGTTAAACATTTTTGAAGATTATAACTACGGCCCGACGTTTCGGATGCTTTTCAGCAGCCGTGGTCACAGGGAAACAAGAATAAGTTTAAGTATCGCGTTTAAAACCGTTAGGGTGTTAAAAAACATATGAAAAAGAAGCTTATGTGTAAAAATTATACTTCTAAAGTCTAATCTATATTAAATTATTAAGCTGAAGAGTTTATTAATTTGTTTGTTTAAAAGCGCTAATCTCTAAAACTACTAGTTCTAATTGAAACATCCCTATATTAATTAATATCTTAGCGACATTCTTACGAATTAATCTTAAAAGATAGACATTTTTTATAATTATTTAGAAAGTAATTATTCTTACCTAGATATTCTTTGTTTTCTTATACGTAATGGAAGCCCTCTAAGATGAATATTTTCCTCGTTATTTTCAAATTTTCCACTGTTTCTTCGCTTCTCTTCGCAGCAAATTTATATGGGCTAAAGCATGACTCTAACTCAGACTAGTGATAGAAAACTAGTCTATCACTAGTCAACACAAAAATAATTTCTCAATTCTAACAACTAGTTCCTGAGATTGGCGCGTTCAAACAAACAGACTCTTCAGCCTTATATTAGAATAGATTAATTCTCCACACACCACTCTCTTTCCGATTTCTATAATTCACTATCCATGGTATTCCGAAAACCTCTTAGATGTGATCATAAATCGCTTCGGTTGACATAATAGCGTGAAGGGAGCGGCCTAGATTTATGCACGTTTGATTTACAGAAAGGTGAGAGTTGTCATATTCGTGTAACTTAGTGAAATACGCGACTCTATTTGCGAATATCTGGGAATATGATGGCTAAAGAAGCATTATTTTTTCAGTCTTGATTAAATGTTATTTAATATGCGTCTAAACAATCATTCAGGTATATATTTTTTATGTTGATTTTAAAACAAAAAAAAAACTAATTCTACTGTTAGCATGATTTGTATTGTTGATAAAAATCAATCAACCTTTCTTTTATCAGACAAATTGCGTGTCCGTCCCACATTCTACAGTAAGAGGTAATAAGCTCCGTGACCACGTTACGTGTAAAACAATTTGTAAAGAAATTAACGAATATATTTCGCGTTTAAACCGTTCAAACTCTTCTTGTTAAAAAGACGTAGATTTTACCTCATTTTACGTCAAATAATAAGTGCAATTTTATTTCAGCTATCAACGTAAAAGGTTAAAGAACGAGCGATCTGCGTAGACGCTATTGATCAGGAGTTATTGTCCTCATAACAATTTGGATATTATTCATTCTCTTCACTCTCGAATAAATGTATCGTAATCTTGCCTCGGTTTAAGTGTCACTTTGTCGATTTAGTGCCGTTCGAGTGAATGAGACACTTTCGATCGAGTTTACCGTTCGTAAAATGTTTTTAATTAAATGAATTGACATAATGATTGAAGTTGTCCAGCTGGTGCCTTATTATAAACGTCAGTCTGTCTATACGGGTGATATAGCTCTTTGTTGAAGGGTATTGTCGAATCGGTGTTGAAAGTTTGAGAGTCAATGACTTATTGTCCTTGGATCTTAAACATTTTCAATAAACATTACAATTATGTTAAAAAGTAAAATAGTAATATTTGAAATTTAAGTGTTAGATTTTAGGTTAGGTATTTGATTGTACTATATAAATTAAAAATCTGTTGTTTATTTTTATTATACAACAATTTCAACCTTAGTAAGTTTTAAGGTTGAAATCTAAAAAGCACGAACCTGTGGAAGCCCAAGTCCGCCCTATTTTTTCAATCCATAACGACTTTTTTTATACTTTAGTTTGTGCAATAAACATTGCTTGTAATGTTACTAAAATGTATTGTGTATGTAACTGACACTTTAGATTAACACATTTTTATCCCAACGAGATGTAGCGTGCCCGCGGGATCAGCCAGGAATATATATTTGTCGGACATCGCTTCTTTTCACACTTTTCAAAAGATATATCATTTTTTATTTTTAAATGTATGTTTGTCTAAAAATACATAACATATATAGATGTTTATCTTTCTTATCTGAGATAACAATGTAGTAAAGACAAGTACATAATTTTACCTTTTCAATTAAACGTCATTAGCTGTCTAATTGTTCTTACAAATGGGATTAGGATTTTGCATATTGAAGTGTTTTGAGCCTTAAAAGGTCAGAACAATACAATTTTTTTTTTCAATTTGAACCATTCGTTCCTGAGATTAGCGCGTTCAAACAAAAAAACTTTATAATATTAGATAACAACACGTTCCAATCGTCCAATATTTCAGAGACATCGGTGATGGAAAAACTATCACGTATCGAGTACCAAATTCATAATAGGCGATCCGGGCTCACCCCGGCTTGTAAGGGATAGAGAGATGTGTTTATGATGTTATGAAGTCGTCAAAAAGTAGCGATGTATTTTCACCTGATTGTTAGTCTAAGTGCAATTGTTTTTTATGTTATAAAATATACTGTTGTTTACGCGAATTTAAACTAACTCAAGTAGTACAACGTTAAAATACGTTCCTTAAACTTATTTGAAAATTATTTTAACTAAGCACTTTCGGATGCTTTGCAGCAGACGTGGTCACGCAGAGACTAAAGATGGAGGGTATCTCTAATGTCAAAGTAAAAACTGCTACGCTAGTGCCATCTGTTCAGTCGTAGTTGGTATTTAGCAAGTATTTAAAACGCGACATATAGGAGTTAGCCCATTATTAAATATTTTAAATTATAAATAAGGTAACTAATATATTTTGCTTTTTTTGCCGTTTTTTTTTTGTATTTTAACAGTTTTTTACAGTAAACATCAATTACAAGTCTCCCGTGACCGTGACTGCTGCAAAGCATTCGAAATGCCGAGCCGCAGATAAATAAAATTGAAAATAACTAATATATCGCGTTTGAAACTGTTTTACTTCAAAACCACTTTCCATACAATTATACGTTCTACAATAGTTAGAATCGAATTAAGTTATTAACATACCTGAATGGAACTTATATGGCTTCCAGTAGATTCTAAATCAATTTTGTCACAATACAATATTGTAAGAGTTGAAACCTTTTAAATAAAACTCTGTCTATAGTTTACACGAGTAGAACATATTTAAATAAAACACTTCGGCCCGACGTTTCGGATGCTTTGCAGCAGCCGTGTTCACGGGGAGACTGAACGTCTTGCCGAAGTTAAAAATAATTTTTGACTAATACGTCGCGTTTAAAACCGTTAAAGTGTTTTATTTAAATATGTACTACTCGCGTAAACTATAGACAGAGTTTAACCTACAAATGTACTATTGCTGATCACGATTTTTTCTCTCACAGAAGGGTTTCAGGTCCAGATGGAAAAGACGTGTAAACGACTACTGCAAAATCAGTAAACATTTTTTTTAATGTTAGAGGAGGACAGAGAAGCATACAGTTCACTCGATGCTAGGTGAAATACTCCCTATAGCATCTAAACAAAATGCGCTGTTGACCTTTTTTGTCTTTGGATACGTGGACGGTGGTTCGAAAATATAGAATTTTCTATACTCAAAATTTTTAGACGAAGTTAAACATATTTCAGAAAAAATATAAATAAAAAATTATGTAATAAAAATATGTGTTTACAAACACAGCGTAATGCGTAATCCTTAGTCATAATAATTTCTTGAGCGTTGCACGCGGGTAGAATTGTAAAATTAATGTTGATTTGTATAGTATTCTCAAGTAAGTGATCTTGTATCTTTTTTGAGAAATAAATGTCTTTAAACCTTAATATGTATTTTGTATTTTTTATGTGCAATTGTGTTGTTATTTATTGAAATAATACCCAAATCGTGACGAGATACTCTTGATCTACAAACGTTTCCTACGAGACTAAAGAGGCACTTCATCACGATATATACAGACGATCTGAATAGAAATTATTTATCGAAGTATAGTTTAAATGTTGCTACAACGCCATTTCCTTTGCAAGGTCCTTATACTCTGTTGAAACGGAAACTTACTTACAACTTATAGCAATTTTTAAGCGGCTTACATGCTCTTCCGCTGCATAAATTTTATTCTCTTGAATAAATTACTTCAAATATTTTCAGAGTACATATTTAGTTAAACAAAAATCTATTGATTATTTGTTTTTAAAAGACGTCGTATAATATTTATAAGTAAATCGAATAACATGTTTTGCCTTTGAACCGTTAAAAGTGTTTTAAAATTTATTTATCACTTGCTAAATAAGAAACAAGATACAGGTTGCATACTTATTTACAAAGAGAAATACGTGTTGAAGTTAAGAATACATATAACGTTATATCTTAATATAGGTAAAATACAAGTATACAGTTGTATCTGAAAAGGAGTCCAGTCATGTGGGCACAAATGCCCCAATACTGATATACTATGGTCCCAACAGATACTGAGCTAACACAAACAAAATGATTTGACACTTTGTTTATACACAATTAATTATTATTATAATAATATATATTAAATAATAGCTTAAATACTGTCTATATCGCGTAAACGAGTAGTACACATTTAAATAAAACACTTTAACGGTTTAAAACGCGATATATTAGTTAAACTGATGACACGGGGAGACACGTGACCCCGGCTGCTGCAAAGCATCCGAAATGTCGCGCCGAAGTTAAAAATCATTTTCAAATCAGTATCACTAATATATCGCGTTTTAAACCGTTAAAGTGTTTTATTTAAATAATAGCTTTGCAAATTAGATGCATACAGTTCTTCTAGTTTCAATATTAGTTAATTTATTTAAATTTAATAACAATAATATATATTTAAGGATAATTGTATTTAAGACATGGTTTTACTATTTAAACAAGAATTTGCTAAACATGCCTCTTCTAACTTTTTACTTTATAAGAAAATAAACATTAGATATAAAACCATGGTTAGTTGAAAGTTTCCAACAACATATCGCCCCTTCCGACCATGACTGCTGCCTTGGATCCAAAAGGTCAAGTTTAAAAATATATATTTTTTTTATGATAGAGGAGAAATGGCATGGAATTTACTTGATGGAAGGTTAAATACAAAAAAACAAAAAAAATACCTCAGCCATATAACACTAAAACAAATCGCTGTCGACCAATTTTATCTAATTTAACCTGAATAAGTTTTAAACCGTTAACAAGTATCAACATAAAAAAAAATTAAAATAAACAGTTTTATTTTTTGTATACTGAAAACTACAAACAATTTAAAATTTTGACATATTCCTCATGTTTTAATAGTGTAGCCCTTTCATTTGACACCCATATTGAGGGGCTTAAGGAAAAATATGTAATCCGCCATTTTGTATCGGCGGCCATCTTGGTTTTATAATGATATTGATTTTATTTTATTGTATTGTCATCTAAATAAAATGTGTGTACCAAATTTCAGATCAATCTGACAACGGAAGGTGCTTAAATATCAATTTCTAATTTTGACCCAAATAAATAAATTTAGGACTCATGATGCTAAATAAAACTGTTTAAAAAACATTTTATTTTCTGCAACTACCAAAAATACTCAGCGCGTTACAGTCAGAAATCAACTTAACATTTCGCGTTTTAATCAGGTGTAATTTCTATTGCGAGTAATTAATCTGAAACGTGTGCTTAGCGAAAATAATGAGGCATGAACTCGGCTTGATCAAACACAAAGAAATGTAGCTGTAAGCACTGTAAGATCATGAAAATGTAAAAAGGCCTTTGTGACCTCCGTTGGGTGCGGGGTGGCCAAACAAGCATTTAGACTTCAGTCGGGCGCTGGCTCTCGATGGAGAAAGACGTATGTGTTTGAACCAATACAATACAATCGTGTTCACGTTTATTAAACTTGGGTACGCGTGTGTCAGTGCAAGTTGTGTGATATGTGATTGGGTACTGTGGCAACTTTAAGGATGTATTTCATAATCGCTGTTTTGAGCTTATTGATAAAAGGTAATTATTGAACTAATAATACCGTTTATGGAAACGATAAACTATTATGAACCAAAGCACGAAATTATGAATGCTTTTGACTAAGAATTTAATCCGCAATTTATTCACGTAAGAAATAAAATCTCTGACTGATGATACAGAATTTAAGTGATTAAATACAAACCTATTTTTATGGAACAAAAAGTTACTGATGACTTGTTTTTCTTTAGTTGTTATTTAAATTTGTTGATCTTGACTACTTGCTACGGCGTAGCTGTACGGCGTAACTACGCCGTGGCAGTGCTACGTCATTCCTAGAAGTCTACATTAGCAACAGCTTCGTAATCAAGCATGCTGAACCTATTAGGCAATATACTGCATAGGTTAATAGACAGACATAGTGCTATATATCATAATATATTTATAAATCACCGAATTAACTTTTTTATATAATTTGCCCTCAAATGAGGAAATCAAAAAGAGAGTAATTGAGGAAAACGCGTTTCAGAAATGAAAAACATCGGAGATTATTTTATGGCTTAAATAAAAGATTTTACTGGTTTAAAACATGAAGTATATAAGTTAAATGATTTAAACTATGGTCCTCGTTAAAATATATCCGCGTTTTAAACCGTTAAATGTGTTTTATTTCAATTATTATTACTCGAATAAACTACAAAAAATGCTTCTCTACTGATGTCTGTAACAATGTTTCCTTGTGGCTTTACTTGTGTATGTTAATTTGAAATATAGTCTTAATAAAAAATATAACATTTTTTTAGCACAAGATTATTTATAAACGTCTTTTTCGTGATACATTAAATAGTAATCATACAAATATTTTTCTTAAATTTTCTCTCATCCGTATCAAATTAAGAAAACAAGCCAAAGATAATAGAACGTACATTCTAATTGTAAAAGAAGCTCAAACTAATTCATGTTTGTTCTTAATTAAAATTGCACGTCTTCTTTAACGAATTGTACACACACTTTCAGTGTTAGAAACTAGTCTCGTTGCCATTATGTAGACAATCGCTCTTGGTACTCTGGTAATTACAAAACTACTTAATCGCGTTAAGATAGAAAACCGCTGGTGCTTCGTCATTAATGAGAGAGTTTGTCCTTTTACTTTCGCAACTGAAGGCGTGAGACCTCTTTAAATTTTGCTGGAAAGATTTTCTTAATTTTTGAGAATTTCTAGCGCTTAAAACTCTATTAAAAACTCTTAAATATACAATATTAGCAACATTTAACATCAAAAAATAGTTAACTTACAAACGGCGGAAATACATACTTTTGTGACAATTTTACAATAATTTTGAAACAAGTATTTAAATACTGTCTATAGTTTACGCGAGTAGTACACATTTAAATAAAACACTTTAACGGTTTAAAACGCGATATATTAGTTAAACTTATTTGAAAATGATTTTTAACTTCGGCCCGACGTTTCGGATGCTTTGCAGCAGCCGTGGTCACGGGGAGACCGTTTTAAACCGTTAAAGTGTTTTATTTAAACAAGTATTTAAACAAAACACTTTACGGCTCAAAACGCGATATGTATTAGTTCAACTTATTTGAAAAATATTTTAACTACAGCCCAACGTTTCGGATGCTTTGCAGCAGACGTGGTGGCTAATTAATATATGTCTGGTTTTAAACCGTTAAAGTGTTTTATTTAAATGTGTTCTTATCGCGTTAACTACAGAGAGCATGAAACAAATAGTTCAATAGGTCAAATAGAGAACTTAGTTAACTGAAACTTTTATAGGTTCACCTAGGTTTTTTTACTTCAGGATTAACAAATTCAAACTTAAAGAATTAATAGTGATGTTATTGATCAAGGTGACAATTATGTATTTTATTTATTCAACTTATAATACCACTAATAGCAATTTACAGCTTATCAAGTTTGAATTTTTCCTGTATCTACGTAAATTTGTTGAGTTACAATGACATTGAGACTAAACGATGTATTTATAGTTAAATACTTAATAAATACATAATATACAGTATCCTATTTAATATTTGTTAAGATCATTAAAAAAAACATAATTCTTTTATACTAGTGTTTTGTATAGCTTGAACCGTTTTCGCATGGCACGCGTTGAGTTGTTCGTGTATTCTAATCAGTAGTTTAAACGAACTCTACAGCTTTACAATATCAGTATAGATAAAGAACAGTTTGTTTAATGTGGGATCTCATAATCTGGGACGCTTTATAACAAAACCACTTTACTTTATAGCTAAAAGAAGTGAAATAAGCGACACATGTTCCAGGTTTAACGAATGATAAACGGCTTTCTTGGAACAAAAACTACGACATTAGTGAAATGTCTCGAGTGAGTTTTAGCAGGGTAAAATAATTGTTTAAATCTAGTAATGGTGATCTTTTAACTACTTTTGTTGTCCTACTAGAATTATAAATCTGAAAATTTGTAAGGGTATGGTCGTTTCTGTGTAATCCCGTTTTCCCTTCGTGGGGCATGGGGCTAATACATTTCTGTATCCCTTTTCACTGATTCCTTCTTTAACAGGTGAGTAGTTGATCAGATGTCTGTACCCAGCCCGATCGAAACAATTTTTTGTTTCCCTGGAATTCGAACCTAGATCCTGTCGCGCTTAACGCTTAACTTTCTATTTACAAAGCTTAATAATTACTGATTCTATAAAATATTCTAGAGTTTAAAGCACACAAATTATAAAGAGCAAACATTTTTTTCTCTTGAGCAAATCAAAATTTCTGTTTGCATGACTAGAACACGTAAGATATTATAAATAAGTGTAGGCGTATTAAAAACACTAACTATCAATAGGTAACAGTAAATGAAATAACAAAGCTATATTGCATAGCCACGGGTTCATTAGCTAGTCTCACCTCAGGCCACAAGATGCGATGTCGCTGTCCGGTTTATGCGAGCTTCTTGTTTAACAGATTTATGTGGAAAGTTTTATCAAGAGTAATTTTAATAAAAACATTAAAATGTATCATGTAAAGTTGCGCAAAATCCCACTAGGACAGAAAACGTATTTTATTAATACAGTATTTGCACCGACCATTTTGTCAAAGTGCGCAACCCAAATCCATGTTTTAATCCGCATTTCGATTTCACTCTGTGGATTTAAGAATATCCAAGGCTCAGAAAAGTTCCACCAACAATCAATTGTTTATAATGACAATTTATGGTTATAGAATCCACCTTGTATGTAACAAATGTAAGTACTTGATGGAAAAGACTGCCTTTACAAAAGATTATAATGATAATAAAGCTTATACCTAAATTAACATACTCAAAAATATATGCTTCTTATGAGTATAAATTTAAAAAAAATTTTATGTATTAAACTAGAAATATGACATATATTGTCGCCACTATGACAAGACTACTTGTTGATAGCGAAAATGCGACAGTTTATCAGAAAAGGAAGTGGTAAATTGACCAGTTCCATGTTTTTTATCTTATCAATATTGTTCAATAAGGAAAACGTATTCATACTGGACAAATATACGAAAATATTATATATTGAAAAAAAAAGGAAGACGCGGGCGGGACATGAATCGGTATCTACAGCGTGTCGTATTTTTTTTTCACAATTTATATTCTGAATGCCATCACTTGAAAAAATATTACAGTTTTCAAAATCAGGTGCATTTGTAATAGTTTATTTAGATTTACGTATCCCTATATATACATTTTAACTGTTTAAAATTCATAAGACATCCTAAAATTCTTTCATACTTATAAAATTAAACTGTTATTTTTTAATTAAAAAATGATACAGGAATAAATGATACTTGATAAATTTAACTATATATAATATAATTAATTCCTTTATCGCCTGTTCCATGGCCCGTGCATTAGTTAACGGCTTCAATATAGTCCTAGGCTGCAAATCTAAATTTAATATGGCTGCTTAATACCAGCCACAGACATACTTAAGTCGATTACACAGCAAATCAGGAGGTATTATGCGATAGGGCATGTACCATAATCTTGTAAACTACGATCACACTCATTTTACTATTGCTTTCGTAAATAGTGCACATTAATTTTATTGAGCTTGTTATTAATTCATATGTAGCCGTAATTATTTTTTGGCTCTATTGGTGTTATGGTAGGACTGTAGTTTAATAACCACCATGTTTCTAATCGATTTATAATTTTACTGAAACGTGTTGGACTCCGTCTGGAAATGTGAATGTTAAATGGGATTATCGAAATTCCGTTCGGGTCACGAACTGCCTGCAACAGATGAATAAGCCGAAATCATTCATCCTATTTCGACTTCAGTCTGTGGATTTCCGAATATCCAAAACCAAAAAAGTTCGACAGGGGTATTTTACCTTCCATTAAGTGACCCCAATAATTGTCTTTTTTAATCATAAATTTACACTCGTCGTTTTGTCAAAAATTTGCTTCAATTCGTTTTTTTTTTACAGAGACAGACAAGTATAGCGTTGAGTCTTGAAATGAAGGATAAAATAATAGGTCGACAGGGCATCGTATTAAATGTTATATGGTTTGAATATTTCCATTCAATCATATAAAACCCATGCTCATGTCTGTCCGCTATTGAAAAAAAAAACAAATCTAACTACGTTTGGCTTTGAATATTCGAGGATCGATATTGTTTAGACGAAGTTTTAAATAAAGAACCTCTAAAAAATAAATAAAAATACATTGATGTAACAATTTCTCCAAAACGAACTCACCACACCCATCTCAAATTCAATACAATTGACAATTCTGACACAAATAAAGAAAGATATCTAATATTCATGGCTCCCTTAACTTTTCTATCAAACCCCAATACGTCAGAGCATATCTATATAAATGCCTTTTGATTTCAATGAAAGCCTTTCACCCTGGGAGATCAGTGACCTGTTTACGCACGCTATAACCGTACTATGGCTTATATTCTATAGCTTAAGCTAAACAAAGAACGCGTAAATCGTTTACGTTTTGCGTAAATTCCTAAGTACTGTGGATTATAAGGCTTGTTCATTCCTGACGCTTTTTGATGGCCTAGTTAATCTAATGATAGCAACGCTTGCTTAAAATTAGTTCTAATTAATTTATATTTTGTCTGAAACTAGAAATGTTCTCGAAATCTCGATATTAAATAGCTGGTACGAATATCGAAATTCCGTCTTGGTAACAAATTGCAGTCTACAGATGAAAAAGCAGTAAAGTTAATCGCGTTTCGGTTTCAGTCTGTGGGTTTAAAAAAAAAATGAAGCCTATATTTCCTTAAACTATTATGTACAGTTATGGGTTATTTTAATAATGAAATTAATGTTTGTAAGTAGCTGTTATATACGAAATTATGTGAAACCTAAATAACGTTTGAAAACTTTAATATTTTTCACATGTTATGCACATAAAGGCACTATATAATTTAAAATCGAAAATAAATTGAAAAAAAAATTCGACTCGAGCAAGACTTGAACCGGATTACAGCAACAGCGTGGAACGTCATATGACAATCAGTGCTCAACGCTGTTGAGCTACCGAGTCCTAGTAATCGGTAGAGTTTAAATTTATTGTCGATTTTAAAGCTTAATAACTACATTTATTTTATTAAGGAAGTTGTTTATGCGTCTCGGTCGATTTATTTATTTATTTATTATGGCTGTGGTATTTGCCGTTCCATTAACACACACATTCTAATATACATTTTAAGTTAAAAATTGTTACTAACCCAACTAACGCATGTGTGTAGAATTAATTAATTATTAATTATTTTAAATTAAAGTTTGGATTTATGGTCTGACAAATAAATTATTATTATTATTATTAAGTGAAAAACTATTTTTACTTTTCAAAAAGAACTGGAAATATTTCACCGAAAATTCGAATTGCTGTAATAAAACATTCATCGGATCAGAAAGTTTTTTCGTGTATCGTAATAAAGTCAATACTCGTAATTTTTGACGATATTAACGGGGGAAAATGTAATGAATCGCAAAATATTTGACGGCGAGCGAGACTCGAAATATGTACGCTCGAAATGAAACTTTGGAAACCTTGGACATTTAAATTCGGAATTTCCTCTTAGTTATTGAAGAGTTATCTAATTGCCCCGACCTTAAAGTTCGGCTTATCTCACACAGTTTTAAGTTTTGTCACTAATTGGCCTACACTTTTATCTAGATTCCGCGAAGTTTTGAATTGAGTTTCAATTGTTATTTTTTTTAATTCCTTAGGTTAGGTCGATTGGAAACTTAAGATGTCTGTAGTTGTCGCGAGTAATATAAAACCATAATAAAGAAACTCTTTATTGCACAGACAGACTAAAAATATTAAGACATTTAAATAAACAAATTAACGGTTTAAAACGCGAAATACATCAGTTAAACTTATTTACGCATTATTATAGCGCAACGTTTCGTATGCTTTGCCGCGTGGTCACGGGGAGTTTTTTTAACATAAAAATGTATTCAATACTGTCTATAGTAGTACACATTTAAATAAAACACTAACGGTTCAAAACGCGATATATTAGTTAAACTTATTTAAAAATGATTTTTAACTTCGGCCCGACGTTTTGGATGCTTTGCAGCAGTCGTGGTCACGGGGAGTCTCCCCGGGGAGTATAAAAATGTATTTTTTATAATAGATTAAGACAGGCAAGCATGAGGTTTACGTGATGGTAAAGTAATGGTTAAATATCCTAACCATATAACACCTCTATAAGATGCGCTGTCAAACTGTTTTGGCATTGGATATTCGGAAATCTACAGACTGAAGCCGAAACGCAATAAAACTTGACACCTTTTTATCTGCGGACTGTATACCACCCTTTTTGTATACCAACCGTATAATATCCAAATGTCCACACGAAGTCCAATATGTTTCAGTAAAAGTATAAATTTATAAACATGTTGGACTCGGTGAGGATCGAACCCAGAACCCGTTTAAATAAAGCACTTTAACGGTTTAAACGCGATATATTAGTTATACTTATTTGGAAACGTCGGGCCGAAGTTATAATCATTTACAAATAAGTTTAACTAATATCGCGTTTTAAAACCGTTAAAGTGTTTTATTTAAATGTGTACTACTCGCGTAAACTATAGACAGTATTCCACAACCCGTTGTTTATTGGCATACATTGCTAAAAAAAGTTTTGAGAGATATTCTGTATTTCTCTACGTATTATCATAAAAAAATAGTTTACTTCATTTTCGAAGCTAGTTTACTTTGTAAGTGATATATATAGTTATTATTAACAATCATAAAGTCCATAATGAATGAGAAGTGAAGCTAATAAGGTATTCATCATTATACTATTTTCTCTCCTAACAATTACGTATATTGTTAACTAGCTGCGTCAGCGACTTCGTCTGCGTAGAATAGTTATTTTGATCATCCAAATTCGTTTTGCAAACCTCCTCCTCACCTCACTTTACGAAATTTAACTTTGACCCACGACGTCGGTCGCGTCCCGTCGTTCTTGCAAGTTAATGTTAAAAGATAGACATATGGTATTTTTTTTAATCATTTAAAGAAGAATCAATCTTTCATATATATTTTTTTGGGTATCCTGAACCGTTTTCGCAGCATCGGAAATCCACAAAGACCCCCGCTGTTTCTTCGCTTTTACCTTCCTTGATAAATGATCTAACCAACACAAAAATAATGTTTCAATTCGAACCAGTAGTTCCCGAGATTAGCGTGTTCAAACAAACAAACTCTTCAGCTTTATATATTAAGTATAGACTAAGAATAATTAGATAAAGGTTGTGAAGGACACATTAATTGTTGCAGAGTCCCTTCTGTTGCGGATAGTACGGGTGTCTGTCCCTTCGTACCGCGTGCGGGGTCAACCAGCGCAAATGGATTGTGAATTCGAACTTGGGGACGACACCTTGTACTCAGTCAAATGGTACAGGGATAATGAGGAATTCTACAGATACATGCCTAAGTATGACCCGCCTAAGCACGCTTACAAAATGGACGGGGTAAAGGTCGAAGTGAGTATCTATTTAGTTGAATTGTTGTATTCAGTAGAGTAGTTCTAACTCTTCAAAATGCAATATTTATATAAATACTAGCTGCGCCCGTGACTTCGTCTGCGTGGAATAGTGACTTGGGGTAGAATTTTTAATTATATAGGCTGTTTATTAATTTATGTAAGGGTGCATTTAAGCCAGCCAATCTATAGTAAGTGCTACTTTTCCGCAACACTCTCGCCTCACATCACTCCTACTCTAACCCCCACTCCCACTCTCAATCCCACGCCCACTCTTACACTCATATTCCCAAAAAGCCAAATGAGAAAGTTTCATTGTTCTAGCTTTAAAAATCACGAATTTCCACCCAAACTTTCATCCCCTTTTTCAACTCCTATCAACCCTTTTTTGGCATTAAGTCAATGTCTCTTTCTCAGGCTCTAAAATATCTGTGTACAAAATTTAATTTAAATCACTTCAGTAGTTTCGGAGTTAAAGCCGGACAGACAGACAGAGTTATTTTCGCATTCTTTATAATATAAGTATAGATTTTTGTTATTTTAATTTTTAGCCATTGACCCACTTGGGGCCGAATAATAAAAAAATAACATTTATTTCGCATCATCTACGCGAAAATACCATAAATTGTTTTATTTCAGAGTAGACATACGTCTTATAATATGTATAATATCATTTTCAATGTTAATTAATAAATTAAAATAGTTCGTCAGCGAATCGTGTTTAGATGTTATTAGGCTGGGGTATTACACTTAGCGTGTTTGTATGTTCGAGGCATGGGCCAAACATATTTCTATGTCTGTTTTTACACAAGCAGTTTTAAACATCCCGGGATTCAGACGCATTGATCCCCGGAAATAAAATACTCGCCTTAGTATACAATGTATATACAAATCTATATATTAATATTGTGACATATATGTATAATCTATAGATATATGTCACAAATCACCCTACCAAATGTCTGGACTGTAATCAAAGCAAATAACGACAAAGTTTAACTTAAGTGTTAAGTTTTTTCATGTAAAGATAAGCGTCGAAAGCACTTTACGTTATTACTCAGAAGTAGTGTTTGATTTTGATCAAATTTGATACAAATGTAAAGAAAATATTATTCCTTAAAAGGTTGGATTGTAATGGTGAAGAAATATTTTTATTTTATTCCATTCCAACAGTAACGTAAAGATAGTCAATGTTATATCAACATAATTCCAATCTATTCTTACCGTCTTCAACGACGAGTTTGAAGTTTACTTGGGGCCGAAATAAATAGGCCATTATAATTTATAATACAAAAATGTACAATAATATAACCAAAAATTCGACATATAGAATACTACTTGTTTTGTTGGTTATACAACAACAATACATGTTAATTTATTATTATATATTGTTATTATATATATAGTTGTAATAACAAACGGCTCTTGCAAGTTCATCTTAAAAGATTTTGAAGATGGATCTCATTTTTTGGTTTCTTGAATCGTTTCGTACCACAGTTTAACCAAGTTTTTTCACATTTACCTCTATTTAGTTGCAGCGTGATGTTAAAAGGCTAAAAACTTCGAGTTTTTCTAGATAAATCCATTACAAAAAAAAAGTCACTTCGAACTGGTAGTTCCTTAGTATTCGTTACACAGCTGAGACAAGCTATATCTACCGTAGAATATTCTCTATTTTATGTGTGTGAACCGTAGTTCAATGGTCAAACGTGTTTCTTAGCATGGCGCTAAATACGTGAGGAGATCAAATCTCGGGAAATCAAAAACGTTACGGTCGGACAGGCCACAGAAGTTAGACTGCGCATAGACATTTAATTGATAATTGAAACAGATATAGAAATGTGTTCGCCATATGCCCCACAGCGTTACTAACATTTTCATGTTTATAATAAACAGCCGTAATCAACAAACAATTTTGTGCAATAGCGATGTATTTTAAAGTGGCAATTTTTCAAAAAATACAAGCGGCCTATGAAACAAAGCTCAACTACGCCTCTTGACAAGGACTGATCTCCGGTTCGGGTAATAAATCAGTTTCAGTCGGATTTATGACTTGTTTACTTATTTATTTGTATTTATACCATCCATACGATACGATATTTTCGTACTGTTTTATACTAACGTAGTAATTTTTAATTTGCAATCTAGATCGTAATAAAACAATGTGTAGCAAAATAATGCAATAAGCAATAAATTATTTTATTTTATTATTGTTATTTTGCAGTCAAAGATCCACGAACCCTTGTTAGTCCCAAAATCGCGACTTTCATAAAAACGAAATAAAATGGAGAATTATTACCAGTTTTAAATTATTTTTCTGCATTACAAAGCTCTCTCATAAATCAAATTATACAAGCCATTAATTGATTATTAAATGATAGTGAATATTTTTTGTAAAATCCTTCTAAAAGGAGGTTTAAATATCATAATTACGAAAGATAAAAATATTTCAATAATAGTCATCAAGTACTTACTTCTTATGTGGCAATCAATAAATTTTAGAATTGGAACATACTCGTTTCTAAAACAGGTGTTTAAAATAGGACCAAAAATGTAGGAAAACCTTTAACGATCTATAAAATTAAAAGATGTTATGGTAACCGTTTGATAACTATAATATCAAGTGTGATAGAAATTTAACCAATTATTTGTTAGAATTGTATCAACATATTTCTTGCAATTAACAAAACAACGTTCGTATCAGCTAGTATTAAATAAATAGCTAATCAACGCGACACCTTCCGGTAGTGAAAATACAAACACAATTTTAACGCACAAAATAACTTGAACAACAAAAATCCAAATTATTAATTCTAGTTCAGAGATATACCGCCAAGTTCTGTTTGCAGCTGTCGAAATCAGACGAGCGGCGAGTCGTCTTGCACCAGGTGACCCTCAAATCATCTGGCCTGTACAGATGTGAGGTCTCGGCGGAAGCCCCGAGTTTCGCATCCGCCGCTGGCGAAGGAAGAATGGATGTTATTTGTGAGTTCCCACAATCTCTCATAAAAGTTTTCAATTTTGTTAAAGCTTCCGCAGCCGACTAGATTAAAATACGCGGAAGTTAGCTCCCGAGTTAGATTAAAAATTGTTTTTATTGCGCGCCTAGTTTACCTAATATGCAATAACCAGTACTTCGCATTAAAATAAAACGCTTTAACGGTTTAAAACGCGATATATATTTGTTTAACTTATTTGAATTTAAAAATTAGTTTAACTACGTCGGTCGGTAACGTCGGGTTATATATAACACTATAACGGTTTAAAACGCGATATATGGATGCTTTAAAACAGCCGTGGTCACGGGGAAGCTGCGGAAACGTCGGGCCGTAGTTAAAATAGCATTCAAATAAGTTTAATTACTTTATAAGTTTTAAGCAGTTAAAGTGTTTTATTTCAATGTGTAGGTACTACTCGTGTAAACTACAGACTCAGTACTCCGAAGTTTTGAAATACGCGAGTTAATATCGTTCCAATACCACTAATTTGGGATTGTAGCTAATTATATAACATTAATTAAGATACACAAGGATGGGTTAATACAGATTACTGCCATAAATAGATTAATGGATATATTCCTTCCACTTTGTCGAATAAATTTCGGTCGCCCTAAATATAATGCAATCAGTTTTATTGTACATTATTCCACACAATAGGCCCAGTGATAGCCAAAACCAATTATTTCAGTTGATCACACAATATATGTATATTATTGTGGGATAGTAATGGACATGCGATGCATTATTTCGACAGTAATTATTTTGTATCCGTTAGCTCATTTATCAATCTACGATTGGAGATAATTATTTTATTCCGTTCATTGGACGGCGTGATTTGTGCCTCGATATACAAAGTTATGGACAAAGGGGGTCAAGGAATGACACAGTGAATAGAATTGTATCGACTTTGACTTAACTCTATGCTCTAGGTATTCAGAACGGAAGTAGTCAATGATATAAACTCATTATTGAAAGACATCGGTTAAGTAATAGAAATAAATGTAAAGATATTTTTCTACATTGAAAAACTTCATATAAGGTGACAATGACTTGGTAGTTCAATTAGTTAAAGCAACAGCACGTAACGCTGTGGGTACCGGTTCAACTCCTGCTTGAGTCGTAATTTTTTTCCAATTTAAAGTCGATTCTTAACTTAATATAAAACGTAAAAAACAATTAAGATTGACCAAAAAGAATATAATAATGACAGGGAAACAGTAGGTCAATTGGTTAGGGCACAATCTCTGTGGATGGCAGTTCAAGTTCCGCCTATGTCATCGAAGTTTTGCAATCTTAAATATATTTTTAAATTATTATTGTAGATTTTAATGCACGTAATATCGAATAACCTTTTAATGTTAAAATTACTACAAAACGTAAGCTTTGGATTGGACAGCTTTGGATTAGCATAATCTTGCAATGAGTGACTTGAATTCCAACGTAACGTACCTATTAGGATAAAAAAAAATTGACAATTGGTAAATGACAGCTATAAATATAGATACAGAATCGAAACAATGCGCCATTTGCCAAAAATTGGATTCTGCTTTTCATTTGTTTTATATAGATAATAATATATTTTAGTTTTATTTACTATCAAATGTGTTATGCAGATTTACCAAGAGAGGCTCCTAGAATAACAGGCAACGAACAAGAGAATAGAAAAGGGGACTCCTTATTTCTGAACTGCACTTCCAGTCGATCGTACCCTGCGGCAGTCCTTAGTTGGGATATTGACGGTGAAAAGGTGAGTTTAGTACACTAGCTGCGCCAGCGACTTCGTTCGCGTAGAATACCTGTTTTTGTAAACCTCTTTATAAATAGACATATAGTGTCGCGGACACTTTTTAGATCCTTTAAAGAGGAATCATTCTTTCATACATAATTTTGGGTATCTTGAACCTCTAGCTTATTTTCGGACCGCACGCATCGGAAACCCATAACATAACAGAATAATTTTCTCCGTTTTTTTCCGCTGTTTATTCGCTCCTATTAGTCCAATATTTATAGCATTCCTCGATAAATGCTCTAACCAACACAAAAATATTTTTTCAGTAGTTTCTGAGATTAGCGCGTTCAAACAAATAAAACTCTTTACATATTAGTAGTTTTATTACTAAACAAAAGATTTATATATTAGTATAGATAAAAAGGGATATATTTTTTATTGTCGGTTCCCTGACTTGAGCCCGCCTAACATTCGTGGGTAGAAAGTGTGAAATTTGCACGTGCACAAAAAAAAATTGACACACGTACCTTTTATTAAATTAAAACTTACAATTTAAAAAATCGATAACATGTATCATAATGATTTTTATCAGCATGATAGATTACGATTCTCTTAGATAGCACGAATCCCAGCTGTGGAAAAAAAGGACTGATGCAATAAATATTTTATATTATCTATTTATTGTTCGTATTTCCCGAAAACGAAGAATCTTCCTTCAAATATTGACTAACCATAGATTATAACTGATTAAATTTGAAGTTGCCAAAGTATGCGATTAATTAATTATAAATCAATCTCTAGAGGAGGCCAAACCTTAAATCTTTGGGAAGTGTTACTAAAATATTTTCTTTTTTTAGAATTTAATTTCATCCGATTCTTTTGGGCAATCAAATTCGCTTTAATTAAATTTGTTTTTGTGTACTTTAAAACTTTATAATTAAATGAGCTTAGCTGTTACTGTTGTGAGATCTTAAAACGATATCTGATTTAAATATGCCTCTGCAAAATATATCTGTAAGTATGATTGATGGAGCGATTTGCTTCAAATTGTTTTGTCTTCGTTCGTATGTTAAGTAGAGTCTTTTTACGTGTGATTACGCCATTTTGCTAAGCTACTTAGTTTTCGAGCGGTATGTCGACACGTAATTAAGATATTATTCTCACCATTTAGTCGATTTACGTAGTTTTTTACATTACGTTACTTTATTAAAATACAAAATCAATACATTATGATTTTTTACTTGATAGTTTTATAACAATAATAAATTAATAATCTATGTTATATTCGAAAAGTTCCATGACTCGGATGGGAATCGAACCCGAAGTCACACTAAAAATAGATTTTATATCGATATATTTTCCTATACCTTATAGGTATGGGGCAAACATATTTCTATGTCCGTTTCACTGATTGGTTCCTCTACTGACAAGTAGTTGATTAGGCTTGTTTTCCCCGCCCGACCTAATCAATCAATTGTTTCGCTGGGACTCGAACCCAGGACCTCTCGAGCAACACTTTTAACCTACAGACGTAACCTTATAAGTTAGGTAGTTAAGAATGTTTGTATACCTAGTTATTAAGCCTTATTAAATAAATATATTTGTTCATAGGTGACCGACCCAAACTTACTAGTACAGTACCCACCAATACAACATGCGCACGGGCTGGTATCAACAGCTCTAGGATTGTTGGTGCCCACAGGAAGAACCATGCAAGTAAAATGTACTGCCCGTGTTGCGCCCGCATGGCGGGAGGGAAGCGAAGCTGTTGTGGGCAATAGCCAGCTAGCTGACAGTAAAGAAGCTATGTTATTAGGTGAGCGGGAAGCATAAATAAAATTAAACGCTATTTCAGGTTAACGATTAGGGCGGGACCTGAACCGGAAACCATCCAATAATCAAACAACCCATTGACGCACCTTATATATCAACTAATAATTATATATACATTTTACAATACGCCCGTAGGTGAACCTTTCACTACCTCTAATACATATAAGACAAACTCAATTTTATATCCGTTTCTTTAAACAAATTTATTTACATTCATTCGAGTATTCGAACTCAGTAAAAATAGCAATTACTCTAAGTAAGTGCGTCTAAACCACTGAGGTAGTTTAAACTTTAGTTTAAAGAATATGGGTCGTCTACACACTCGCATTTGGTTACTGAGTCCTATTGTCTATATAGTGAAATACCGTTTCCCCTAGGTCATGGGGCGAACACATTTATGTTTCCGTTTCACTTATCGGCTCTTTTACAGGCAAGTATTTGATCAGACTTCTGGGCCCTGTCCGAAAATAATCTATTGTTCTCGCACTCAATCCTAGACAACATGTTCGGCGACAATGGCGGTCTATAGACCCTCTTCAAAATATTAAGAGTCGTGTAAACTGTTCAAGGACTACGACATTTATAGTGACGTGATACTGAACAAATAATAATCTTAATTACAGTACCAACGCCGTCTCCAAATAATGAAAAAGTATCTTCCTAATTTTCATTACGAACGATTTAACCGTGAACTGCGATATTTTCAATTTAGAGAATACAGCGTTATTATATTTAATCACAGCTCATAATTTCCCCCTCGCTGTTCCAACGAAATGAATTCAAAAATTGACTGTATAATTCATATTCCTTCGCCGTTGAAGATTATGTATTCTAGCCATTATGCTCCATTTTGTGTTAAACGGAGTAAAGAAGGAGAAAGAATGGAATTAATTATACTCTTCTTTATTACCCGACGATGTTTCAAGAAATAGTTATTTTTTTAAACTATACACAATATGTTTTTATGTTTCATTCAAAAAATGCTGCGGTAATTTTAATAAATTACTTCTGTCTATAGTTTGAAGTTTACGAGGGTAGTACACATTTAAATAACGCGATATATATTATTTAAACGTAAAGCCGTGGTATAGATACCACGCCTCCTGCAAAGCATCCGAAACATCGGGCCGTAGTTAAACTAATTATCAAACAAGTTTAACTAATATATAGCGTTTTAAACCGTTAAAGTGTTTTATTTAAATGTGTACTACAGACAGTAAGTATGCTGCTAAGAATGCGTGTTTAATAATGGCGTTTCAAAAATAATTTAATATGTTACTATGCGCAAATAAATGGCCATACTATTTTATTCGTGTTTAAATTACGTTTTAAATTATTGGTGGATAGCACGATTTACATATTTAACATCGTCGGTGCTAAATCTTTGGTTGTTATGACGTCATAATACTGTTATCCATTCCCGACCCGTTGGTTGGAATTTGAACATTATTTGATTGTCTGAAACTAACAAACGTGTGTTCCTTTACGTAAATTGTCAACTAAGTTACCTGCACGGTATACTATTTGAAGCACGTGCGGAAATCTACATTTTAAGATAAATATACACTGCATGGCGTGTGTAATATGGTTAGTGAGTGAATGGATTACTATATCAAGTTCTATAAATAATTTTAAGGCTTAATCATTTATTCAAATTATATACCTAGTTACTTTTATTGAAGTAAAGTGCAAGATAAAGATGAACTATGTTTGTACTTATGTTTTTTAAACAGATACATATTGTTATAAGCTGTCAAGCCAAAAACAAACAATATTTAAAAAGCTCAGATTGGAAAAATTATATGACGGCCTCTCTATGATGTCGTTGAAATGTGCACTAACTTACCTATATGGGTAACAAACAGTTTTGGATTCCTTGATTATTATTAACCCGTTAAAGCTGGGAACCATCTAGTAGCTAGTTTCTTGATAACTGCGTGTAATGGTGATCACTTTTGTACTTATAACTACCTGTAGTTAATAGTAAAACATTCGTGTGCCATTTCAACTCGGATTTGCTCAGATTTTTAAACTTTCATTTACAATAAAAAAATTGAGAGAATATGTGAGATATAGAGAAAGAGAATTAAGTATATTTACTATTATAAACCACATATAAATATACATAAGACTTATTACTAAATAAAAAATAAAACATTTTAACAGTATAAAATAAATTAAAAATCGAAAATAGATTGAAAAAATTTTAGACTCGGACAGAACTTGACTCGGTAGCTCAATTGGTAGAGCAACAGCACGGAACGCTGTCGATGCCGGTTCAAGTGTCAAGTGTGTCGCTAGTAGCTAGAATAGGATCTTACTCAACTTATATCAGGTCCTTTTTTGAGCTGAAACTGATTTTCAGTGGGTCCTTAGAATGTGGACAGCGGTGCCACACGCGAGTAAAAAAGATATTTGTCTGCACAGTACGATGGCTCTGTAATACGAAAATCCAGCTAAGCAAGTTTCGCACAACCATTCCTAAATATGTAACAGAGCCCCTTCATCTTACATTCACAGTTATCATTACGCCAAGTCCTTCCATTAACTTGAATAATAATGAGGCTTGTTTGTTTCAGTGCGAAGTTCAGCCGAGGCGTCTACATTTAGTATAATGACGTTAACACTTTCCCTCCTTCAAATTCTCAACTGCCTAATACAATTGGAGACGTGATGAATCTCTCTTAAGACGTGTTAATATGGTCAGAATTTCGTTGCCGATAGAGTAAGTTTGGGATACTTGCGATTCGCTTTCGCTTACAAATCTTTACTTGGCGAAGTTGTGTATAGCTTGTCGTTTTTTTTCGTAGATCTTCGTTCTGTACTTTGTCTTGTGGAGGATAAGTTTGACAAATTACTATGGAAATGAGAAATCGTGTGTGAATCTACTTGACTGATGCTTATGTAAAATATTATAAACAAAGAAAACGTCTTCATGATGTCATCATGAAGACGTTATCTTTGTTCACCCGTGATGGCGAAACGTCGTGAACCATTTCTCAATTACAACAGCCGTACAGCACGAAAACCCAAGTGGCTTTAAGAAAACTTTTAGTCGCGGTATATATTTCAATTTGTAACTAAATATTTTGCATTATTTCTTTTTATATTGACGGGCTCTTTAGTGTAATAGTAATGTACGGCTAAACAACGGTTCGTTTAATCCCCAACGAGTCTGTCGTAAAAAAAATACAATATTACTCTGTACCTTTAGTTTACACGTTTAGATTAGATAATTCTTTTAAAAGACGTGTCTTATCAGGTCATCGGACCAAGTCTTGAATCATTAAAAATTATTTTATTAATTATATACATTTACTACATTTTAAAATTGTTTTGTTTTTTTTTTATTCGTTTTAAGACACGAACCGTGTTATAAATACAGTACTATTTTCAGTATACTTAAACAAATAAATAAAATAAACATTTTGAGGCATCAACTGTCAAATTGACCATCCTACTTTAGACAAAGTATAGTGGTTTCAGCGTAACGGTGCTTGTCTAAAATGTGATAAAAATTCTATTTCCACCCCAGTATACGAGTGTTCGTTGATTTAACGCAAGTATCCTACGCATTATAGATAGAATTATTATATTAGTCAATAAAGCATCGAATACATATCTGTAAATTAAGTCACTATCGATTATTTCAGGGGCTGTGCATTAATCGCGTAAGCATTTTTTAATCCACCACTCCCTCTTGGTATTAACATGGCGGGCTATAGAATTTACACCTTTCTCAACATTACCTGTAATATTTAGATATTTTTTATTTTAAACTTAAAAGAAAATCTCATTCCCCCCCTTGGACGTGGGGCATGCACATTTCTGTGGCCATTTCATTGATGAATTTTATTTACAAGCAAGTAGTCGACCTTCTGCGCCTTGCCTGACCGAAACAATTCGTTGTTTTCTCAGGTTTCAGATCCAGGCAACGCGTTTGATTTACGCTACAGAGATACTTAAAGGTTTATATTAATCTTATCTTATTTTGAAGTTACGGACATAATAACTATGTCTAGGCAGACATTTTAAAGGTTGTTTTGATGGAAGTATTAGGAAATTTATTAACTATATGTCAAGGTCTCGCTTTCGACGAAAGAAATATCGCGACATCTTGATACATATTTCATAACCCCCCCCCCTTCCTTCCCCCTCCCCCCTTTTAGCCTCTCGTGATAAATCTATGGCCCCTAATGAGCTAGTAATTTATTTTCGTAGCTAACCGAATTTCGTTCAGGTCTCTTGTATAATTGTAAACAGCTAGAACGCCTTCCTAGATTAACTGTTGTAAATATTGAATAGGTGTCATTCTTTTGTATCAATTCTAGTTGTAAAACTAAATGTTATCTATTTTTAAAATTTCTATAATTTTCATAGCGGCTGTAAATATACTTTTAGTCCTAAACTTCGAATTGGATCTGTAAATAACACGAAATTTTTGTTTTATATACTATCTAGACAAATAGAGGAGCGACTTTGTCATTCGTATCGGAAATTTGTGGTCATAAAACTCATCATCATGGAAAGAAACATATGTAAAAATTGTTACTAAATATATGCATTGAAGGTTTAACTGATGTTCGTATCATTCTGGCTACCAATATGAAATGTGAAACATAATATTATGGTATTGTATTTAGTAGTGATGGGCTGAAACTCGGTTCATATTCAGTTTAATTTATTTTAGAATACAGTTTATTATAACCGAAGTTCGGTTTTTATTTTTAAAGTCACTTATATTTGATAGTAATATATATTTTGCTTAAAAATAAATTTAGGCCCATTCATATCAAAGGTGATGTGTTTTAATGTCTTAACATTGGTAGAGTAGTTATACAATAAAACACCAAAAGACAACAGAGGGCGCTCTCCGAACAAGTTCAAGTAAACAGATGCCTTGGTACATTTGAAATAAACACGAACCGCATTTCAATAGAACTGTTTATTTCAACTGTTCGATCGAACTTCGGTTTCGGTTCTAACCACATTCGACCCATCTCTAGTATTTATTCTACGAATTTGAATGTAAATAGTTAGACCGGAATCCGCCGCCGCCGGAATTATAGTACGCCAAAATCTGGTGGTAATTGTTAATTTTTTTTAAGTGTAATACTTCATTTATTTGAAGTTTAAATTAAAAACCAAAAGTTGAACTTGGATTTAGTAAAGATTTAATCATCAATACTAGTTCTTATTTTATAATTGGTTTCTCAGACTTATCTTATCAACAGTCCTGCTCATCTATATAACAATAATAATATACCGTAAATATCAATGGCTCATGTTAACTTAGGAATATTGTCAATTCCATTATTATAAAATAAATTACTTTCATTAGACTTACTTTACTAGATAATAGATAATAACGGTTCTCATATTATACTGAAATGATTCGTAAATGAGAATTTCAGGTACAGCATAATACACTGATAACAGTAGTGAAAACTGGCTTCCCCTCATAGGGCATAGGGGGGTTCAATTTACTGTTAAATAAAACACTGTAACTGTTTAAAACGCAAAATATATTTGTTAAACTTGTTTACCACGGCTACGTCGCGATATGTTGACCACGGCCGCTGCAAACCATCCAAAACGTCAGGCTGTAGTTAAAAATATTCTTATAAATATATTTCGCGTTTTAAACCGCTAAAGCGTGTTATTTAAATATGTACCACTCGCAAAACTAATAACTACAGACATACATAAAATGCAATGCCAGGCAACACGTTTAACCATTTAGCTTCAGAGGCGGTCAATCCACTAGCAATAACAACTGTCAAAGCACAGGACACAGCTTAAAAAATCCGTCCCCATGTAAGATGTAAGAAAATTGCAATTCTTCGATGGCCGTACGTGCCCGCAATATGCCGATCAATACGGGCCATAATGCCTTAAGAATACCCTTTGGGGCAGCTAAACAATAACAAGCCGTGTTTCACAACAATAAAGATTAGGAGGACGGACGCAAATGGGGTTATTTTTCATTCAGTACAGAAACCACGCAATAACACAGTCGTGAATTGCTTTATGGAAATCGTCTGCGAGTACAAACTATTTCGTTATATTATCTCGAAACATTTATTTAGGCGAGAGCACGAACTACCCACGAATTCCGCTTTCTGAAATTGTGGGTAGTTCGAATGAGCTCAATTATTTTGTAACTGAATGGTATTTAATAAATTGTGTAAGGCTTTCACGGCCATCGTTCAGCATATCATTGTGTTTCGGGCTGTTCGGCCGATGTGAGCGAGAAGAGGTTATCGACGTTTCGCCATCACGTGTGGACGGCATCATCGGGAGATGTTAACTCCTCGATTGCTCGAAGAATTATTAATTCTCGAGGAATAATTTCGCTGGCGTAACGTCGAGAACATCTTCTCGCTCACATCGGCCGAACAGCCCGAAAGACTGCTGAATGTTATTTCGTAAAGTATCTGCCTTGTTAATTTATATATGAAAAATATAATTGTGTAAGTTTAGAACGTGTAATCCTCTTCTGGGGTTCTCCTCTGGGGTAAGCCCATTTCTCTGTCCGTTTCACTGGTCGATTTAAAAATTGGCTTTAAGAATAAATGGTCAATTTCAAACCATAGAGATGACCTTTTATAAATTGAAAATGTTGCCACAGATAAAACAGGGATAAAGAAGCATCGATCATATATGGACTAAACAACCTCAATATTCAAAATCACTATTTTGACGACCTATTTTTAAAGTTCTTATGACATTATAATTTAATACGATAATTTAAATTTTCAGCGATCGTGCATAAGTCAGACTTCTATCTTCTATTGTCGTTGACTATGCTTACATCATTCTCTCTGTGTAAAAGTCAAACAAAATTAATTTTAATCTGTCCATTTACGTAAATTTATTAATTTAGCATGAAATTGTGGATTTATTATGTAAATTTGAAGTAATTTTATTAGATTTGTAATTATCTAGTGCCTCAAAGTATTTTGATGTCAAATCAATGTGAGCCTTGTGAGAAAATCACGATTTCATGTAAGTTGTATGTTTGTTTACAAAAAATGCCAAGTTAGAAAAAATAAACTATATTAAGGAATGTTACCGTTATAAAGCCATTAGATTTTCAAACAGTGATTGGTTTCAATGCCAACGGTCGAAGTATTCGCGTAAGTTACCGAATTGCAACTCGGACTTATTACCAAGAACGTCGAGCTTAAAAGTAAATCCTTCGCAAAGAACATTTTATCCTGACCATCTCGCACAAATTGCTAAAGCTATCTAAGACGTTCTCTTTGTCAGCAATCCAGTACACTTGTGTACAGGCCCTTTGTCATATTCCGATGATAAATTGAACTTTCAGTATATGAAATTGAGCGCAATAATGACCGTATAATTTCGCAATATGTGATCCTATATATCTTTTGTAATAGGATGGGATTCGGGTTTAGTTATCGGTCTATATATTTAACAAACGAAAAATATGGTAAATCTATAGTTCTTAGTATCGTTAAGAGAAACATATTATGACTGTGTATGTTTCAATTCCAAAGTCCCGTCTCTTGGAGAATGGGGTATTGGGCAATTCGTGTCTAAATTACTACTCGATTTCACAGGCAAGTTGTTAATAACATTTGTCTTGATAATCAATTTATTGTAATAAGTATTATAAAGCTCTAAAGTTTGTTTGTTTGAACTCGCTAATCTAGAAAAAAAAATTTTTTTTTATATTAGCGGAGAGACGGTTTACTTGGACATTTATAGAAAATACGTTGTCGATCTATTTTGACGTTGAATATTTTGGAAATGCACAACGAATCGAAACCCGAATTTGACAGTTCACAGTTCTCTATAGACGATGGTTCCTGACATTTTAGCTTCGGTTAAAATTTTGATACCGCTCATAGATCCAGATTTTTCAGGTTAATTACATACATTTATGGAGTTCCGGTGGGGATCGAACCCGCGACACGATGACTATATTCGGCACTGACGATCCCGTCAAATTCACTGTGTGTTGATTACATTAAGATACGCGTTTCCTTAGGATTCGATTTCTTATACCGTAAAGCAAATTGTCAATGCACTACTAGAAATTGAACTCACGACCTCCCGTTAATAATACAGATAATACAATAACCAATTGAAAATGGCCCGCTCATCCTACTATTCCGTTAATTAAGCCTTGTTACAGTTTCATAATTATACAATTTAATTATGTAAATCAAAGAGCAATAAAAGGGTCATCGAAATAATTAACCCACCACTCCCGAATGAACCACCTCGTTTCCCCCTGATAAGGAACTGATTAAATCAGGGTAACGTGCCAAAAGTTTAGACCACCATTAAGTGGTCGTGTCACCCGCGCGTTGTAAGTTAATAACGCGCCGCACGCGAAAGGGTGGCTACGTGTTAAACGCGTGAGGTGTGCGAATAATAATTCTTCACGACGCATGACGCAGCGTAATACGTTACGATGCACTTAGTACATTGCAATTAGCGTCACACGCGAAAGGGTGGCTTCTTGTTAAACGCGCGAGGTGTGCAAATAATTATACGTCACGACGCATGACGCAGCGTAACGCGTTACGATATGTTTATTAGTACACATGCTTTGCTTAGAAGAGTAGTCGACAAAAAAAATATACCTATCGGCGCTTGCGCGGGCTCCGGGTAATAAATCCACAAAAGCCAACGTTTACAATATGCGATATAAATGAAGTTTAATAAAGTGTTATATATATTTATGTTAATACTTTATATGCATGTAATATATGTGAATACAGGCTACATTTAATTGGATTTAAATTTGACATTATAATGCAATCATTCGAAATAACTATAGATGCGATACAACGCATACTTGACAGCTTATTATAGTTATTATGACATCTATAATTGAATCTGACATAAGGATATGTGTACTAATAATATATAATAATTACTGTTGTCTCGTGATATATGAATAAATATAATAAAAAATAATCTACATCATTTATGAGAAAGACCAGCTCTGACAAGTTATTGTCGCGAAGTTTCCATCCAATGAATGTTTTCAAGAAAGGCCCAATGCAATCTGACAAGGGATTTCTGTCAACGTTTAGAGAACAACCTTTTAATGACGCTGCTTCCGAGGCAGGGTGGGGGACGGGGACGTGGGCAACGTTACATAAGACTATCATTTTTAACAGTTTACTTTGTATTAAGAAAAAGGCTTCCTATTTAGGTTATACATTGAGTTTCAATTAATTCATTATATTGCTGTTAATAACAGATATTCAAAATCACTTAAAACAAATGATTTTTAAGAAAGTGGTAAAGCTGAGACAACAAACAAAAAAAATTCTTATAAAATGCTAATAAAAAAAAATATAAACAGTAAATCGTAAATGCTGTCTGCAGTTTGCGTGTCTAGTACACATTTCAATAAAACACTTTAACGGTGTAAAACGTGAAATATATTATTTAAACTTTTGTAGACATTATTTTCAACTACAGCGTGCAGCCGTGATCACAGGAAGACTAAAGATGGAAGATGTCCATATGCCAAATAGCTGCCGCAAACATCCGAAACTTTTAAACATCGTTTAGCGATTTTAACTGTTAATGTGTTTTATTTCAATTATTTGTAGTTTCAAAACGACAATTTTATGCTTTGTTCTAACTTGTTACTTTCACTTAGAACTGTCTACCTGTTCTGGATACTTTAAATACTATTGATAAGCTTTTATTTATTTAAATAATTAAATTCTGTTAACTGCCGATTACTAGAATAACAAAGAATTCATTCAACTAAACATTTCCTATTGTAAATGGTAGACCACGTAAACTGCAGCCTGTTAAAATAGCCATAATTCCCGTGAAGTGTTTTTGTTTGTGCAGCTGGAGGGTCAAGTGGCTGGGTTTATAACGAAAGCGCTTGAAGTGCTCAAAAACGGATTTCGGCCGAACAATAAAGACTTCAAAAATCCAAAGCTACGTATATGAGTTTTTCAACGGGCATCGCTATCATTTTTTCGTGCTGTTTAAGTGAATGAGCGAATGGCTTTATTTATAATCGTGTTAAGTTAAAGATTTAAGGGGATATTAACAAAAAAATGATAATTAAAAATTGTATTACTCTTTGTACTATTTTACTTTTGTATGATGATGATGGCGCTAGCGTAGCAATTTTTTACTTTGACGTCAGAGACATCCTCCATCTTTAGTCACCACGGCTGCTGCAAAGCATCCGAAACGTCGGGCCGAAGTTAAAAATCATTTTCAAGTAAGTTTAACTAATATATCGCGTTTTAAACCGTTAAAGTAATTTGGATTATTTCAACTACGGCTGATGCTATGCAGCAGCTGTGGTCTCTCCGTGACAACTAATAATTTAATTTATGTTTAACTAATATACATGATTTAGACCACATAAATATGAAATGGTTTTTATATTACCTGTAAAAGTAATGAAAACACCTATTATGAATAAATGTACAAATTTAAGCTGAGTTGTAGAAAATTCTTAAATTTATTTAAATACATGAGTTTTACAGTTCTTTTACTTGAAGAAGCTACGCCCCTACTAAATTCAAATAGGTTTCTTAGCCCTTAATTATTTATCACAGGCCCGTTTTTATGGGAATCCCCGAATGTTTGCGTAGTTTAACTGCCAAGGGTATGATAGTGGACAACTCGGACGAAATGGCCCGGTAATCTGATTAGAGGGTAGCCGTGTTTTGTCACGCAATTCTAGAAGTATGTTACGGGTTACTAAGCCGTAAGCCCCTTTCTTTGTTTTATCTCGGTACTCTAGTTGTCAAACTACATTTAACGTGAGTGTAAGCTGTTCGGTGTTATTTTCCTAGGTTGAGGATCAATTTATAGTTTCAGAAAGTGCGTGTTAAGATAACACATATATTGTTGAACACGATTTAAATCTAGTGTAGGTAGATATATTATGAACTGAAGGGTTTTGAAACGCGCTAATCTGAAAAACTACGTATTCGAATTAAAAATGATTTGTGTTGGTTAGACCATGTATAAAGAAAGGCTTTAGGCTGTCTTCTTTGAGGGCTTCAGTTGTGTGCGCTGCGACAACGGTTCCAGAAACCAAAAATTTTGTATGACAGAATAATTTTTATTTAAAATTTTGTTCGAGACAGTTGGTATGTGTCAATCTTTTTGGATAATCTCGCAAAAATGACGCGACGGGACACTGGCGACATCGAGCGACGTAACTTTTTTACACGGACGAAGGTAGGACGCGGGTATAGCCAGTCACATATAAACTTTAACTGAGACAGTAAGTAAGAATAATTTATTCTTATACGTCTGAGAATTCCAATTATTAAGTTAGAATTTTAATTAAATTTTTTAATACACCGAATACATAACAGGTATAAATAATATTTGCAAGATAATTATAGCGTGTTTCCCGAGTAAAGGATCCTAATATATAATTTCCTTACCCCGAGGAAACCTAAGCCCAGTCAGCTAACTAGTTCTAAATTACCTGTACACTCGTGTATCTATAATTACATTGCAATACTCATGGGTAGCCACAAACAATAGTCTACTTACTCCATTAATCATGGTCTTAATAGTTGCAGACCAATTAGGATAAACACCGTCGCCATTTGGAAGCACCAAAATCGAACACTACATGTAATTAAAGCCAAGTGAGTGTAATTATCCGGATATATGACGTATTAGCTGGTTCCGGATATATTTTTTATTGAAAAGTGGCTTACAACACTTTTAATCTGAATTCATTTTTTATCGGTTCAGATATTAATAGCGGTAATTGTCAAAGAGACAAGAATTTCAAGGCATAGTTTGGAAGATTTTAAATGGTGTCTAAAGTTTACGCGAGTAGTACACATTTAAATAAACACATTTAACGGTTTAAAACGCGAATTATTAGTTAACCTCAACTCGTTTCGGATGACTGGGCCGAGATTATATTTTTTAAATAAGTTAAACTAATATATATCGCGTTTTAAACCGTTAAAGTGTTTTATTTAAAAGTTTTAAATGTTCGAAAGAGTTGCTTGCTCAAAGTTCCATATTTAAATTTATTATTTGTTTATTTTTTGATGTCGTCTTTCCAATTTTTTCAATTTAAATTAGATTTGGATAGATTTAAAATTGGAACAGTTGTTTTACTGAACACTATTAGAACAAATAATGATCTATAAATACATTTAAAATTGGAACAGTAGATTTCGACACTGTTGCGTGCAAACAAATGAATCTACTTGTTAATTCATATACAGATATAGATTAATTTATATTATTTTAAAATGAGACAGAGCAAATTAATCGAAATTAAATATACTACATTCAAAACGGTAAGTACATTAAAATGTAAGGTTTCCAAATAAGTGCGAAGTTAATACAAAAGGTACTTCGACATATCCCACACGTGCATTAGTAACAAATTGAGATATAGATTAGTATACAGATATAGATTAATTATATTATTAAAATGAGACAGAGCAAATTAATCGAAATTAAATATACTACATTCAAAACGGTAAAGTACACTATCGTAAAATGTAACGGCTCTTCCAAATAAAAGTGCGAAGTTAAATCTCACACAAAAGGTACTTCGAAACGCCAAGTACCCACACGTCGCATTAAAGTAACAAATTACGTAAGTCGGGTATGAGAGAAATGCTCACACCCACTTTGGCCAAGGTTCGGCGTGAAAAAAAATGTCCCCCGCATCCTATCTGCGAAGATTGTTTGATCAATGCGGTGTGGTCACGCAGACAACTTGGGCACGCGATCATTTTCTTTTGTTTCCAACACTTGTAGACAGGGAAATGGGCTAGCCTCGTTAAGGGATTTTCATTTAAGTATTGGAAAACATGGAAGTTTTAATGTTCTAGCATCAGCTCTGTTTAAATGGAAAACACCTCAACGAGTTTATAACGCCGAATAGTTAAACGTATTTTAAAATAAATATACATTATTAATAAATTAGTTTAATTAATAAATATCGGGTTTTAAACCGTTCTATTTTTTTTTTAAAGGGTTCCCCCCCCCAAAAATATATTAATAAAATTGTTAGTTTTTCACTCTGATCTTTTACAAGATTCACATTCACCTAAGATTAAAGCATAACTACGAGTGAATTGTTTTAAAAAGTAAAATTTCGACATTCGTTGGATTCCAACGGGTTTTAGGATGCTACGTCAGGTTTTATAGTATTATTAGTGTGTTGTTTTTTTTTAAATAATAGCTGATTTTGTTGTACCCTGTTTGAGACGGGGCAACCTCGTATATATGTCACTACTACATGTATATATAATCGTTACAATCAAATGGTTCGCATGGTTTTTGTCTATTTTTGATTTTAATGATGGCGTTATATCATGAATTTGAACAGACGGTAGAAGTGAAAGGTCTGGCATCAAGCCATGGTTGAGTGCCTTCAAGTATCTCGATGGTTAAATGAGGTTCAAAGGTACCATTAATATTGTATCTGTCGTACTAGAGGGACTATTTGTAATTTTCTCTCTAAAATTATCTTATTTTCTTGCTTCGTTTTAATGGGTATTTTATATGTCATGATTATACAAGTGAAAGAAAGATACTTTTAAATGATGCAAGACAAGCCTGAGATTTAATTGACAACATAGTGTAAAACGCATTTGATCGTGATTTATATAAGTTAAACTATTTTTATCCACGACCCGATATTTCGAAAAAAATGTGTTTTATCTATTTAAATAAAACCTTCAACGGTTTAAAACGCGGTTTTTTTTTTACAAATATTTTTAACTTCGGCCCGACGTTTCGGGTTTTGCAGCAGCCGTGGTCACGGGGAGACTGGGGCCAAAGTTAAGAACCATTTTCAAATAAGTTTAACTAATATATCGCGTTTTAAACCGTTAAAGTGTTTTATTTAAATGTGTACTACTCGCGTGAACTATAGACAGTGTTTTATCTATTTAGTACAACGCATATACAAAATAATTTATGTTTTTACTGTATATATTAGGTGGGCATGTTTAAAAGAATAGCAAATAAGATGTATGTCCTTCTATTGGTCATGCCCACTAGTTTCATAACTCTGACCCACATTGCAAGTTAAGCTGGCGTAAATCGAATGTCACTTAGTTTAGAATTGCCTCTAGAACCCTGGAAAATAGCGTATCTCTCGACAACACCCCACAAGAGTCTTTTGCGAACCGTTCGAAAAAGTAATCACTGCGCGCCATATAACTTTTTGTATGACTTTTATATCCACGCACTTGAGAACATGAAAGTTTAAATTGAAATACATTTAAGACTAATTTCGTAACGTGTTATATGGCATTATTTTGAAGATTAGTTTCTGAATTCATTTAAAAGTTGCAACCGGTCGTAAAATATGTTTCGAAATCGTAAAGTCTATTAAATTGTCTAGTAAAGATCATAATAAGGTTTAACGAATTACTATTTTTTTAACGAACGCAGGCAAAGTAAACGTTATGTTAGGTAACATTTTCCCAAATGTACAAACGTTCTTAGTACAACACATTCATTTCATGTTTTCATTAAAAATTCAACAAAGTATGTCAGTTTTTCGTATTATCTTGTACGCTGACGTAAGATATATTTAAAATCCCATGTTTCAAACGGCTAAATATTAGCCCAGTCATTTTGATTTTAAGTGAATTAATTTCCTCTTAAATTCTGTCTATAGTTTACGCGAGTAGTACACATTTAAATAAATCATTTTAACAGTTTAAAACGCGATATAAACCGTTAAAGTGTTTTATTTAAATCATTTTCTCTTTAAAAATATAATAATTGTAGATCGCTTATAAGTTACGGAAGAATATTTTTATCTTAATTAACTTTATATTTCGTCTGAAAACTATTTAAACTTATGGAAAATTAGGAAAATTAATGGACAATAGAAATATCTAAAATCCATCCGGGTCACGAACCACAGTCCATAGATGGAGAAGCTGAAACGAGAATATACCCGTTTAGGTTTCAGTCCGTAGGCTTCCGAATTGTAAAGCCTGGATGTAATCGAATACCATCTTTAATAAAGCGAACTCATTGCACATTCATCTCTGTCATAAAACAACTATCAGGAAGAAATTTACCCTTATTCGTACACGCCAAAGATCTATTTAAATATTATAAAGCTAAACAGTTTGTTTGTTTGTTTGAATCCAATCTTAAAACTACGTATTAAATGAAGAAGCCTATAAAATATCACCATCTTAGTAACTACTGATTATAATTGAAAATAAAATTTTGTGTTGGTTAGAACATTTATTGACGAAGGCAAAACATCACGCTATATACGCACCTATAGGTGCAAAGAAATTATTGAAAACGAGGAAGTAACGGGAAAAAATATTCATCTTTGAGGGTTTTCGTTGCGTTTTTGCGCTGCGAATACGGTTGAAGATAATCAAAAATACGTACGAAAGAATTGTTCATCTTTAAATAATCTAAAAAAATATCTTCGACAATATATACCTATCTTTTAAGATTAATTTACAAGAACGACGGAATAAATACAACGTCGTGGGAAACAGGTATAATTTATAAATATTAGGAACATGTTTTCAAAAACCAAATTTTTATGCACAAAATAATTATTCTATACGGACAACGTCGCGGGCACAGCTAGTTAAGGATAGCAGTGGTTATTAATGATTGTAACAGGGGTAAATGAGAGTGCTACTAATATATCTAATTGTGTCGACTGAGCAAATCTCTTGCGAATAGGCATAGCAACATCATTACGATCCTTAAGCTGAGTCTTCAAGACGGCGCTCACCGCGCTGGTCTTTTGTGATCCCCTATAATTAATAAGCTTAATATTTCATACATTCCCGTGGATTTTCACTAATTTTCTACTCGATGATACGCAGGTATTTCGGGATTATTTTACGCTTCGCCACGTCGGGGGAAAGAGATTAAGAAGTGGGGAAAGCCCGCTTTAAAAGCTTTGCGCCAAATCCGCGGAGACCGTCAAAATAGAATAATGTTATTAATGCGTATTTTGCTTATTACAATAGATCGTAAGCTAAGTTTTTGTTCGTTGCAATTAAAGTGGATCTCAGGATTAAAATTTTGAGACAATGACTTAAACATATATCTATCTCTCTCTTTTATTTAATTACGTAAGTTTCAGCGCATTAGTATTGAAAATTTTAGAGATGAATAACATTTGACTTTGATAATAATCAATGTCAGGTATAAATTCAATACTCATAAAAATTACTCGTAATTATTTAAGTCATGCTTTATTTACGAAGACACATTTCTATATCCTAAGTAGCCTTAAAGAAGGACAGACAAGCATGGAGTTTACTCGATGGTAAATGAAATACCCCATCTATAAACAAGATACATTGTCGACCCATTTTGGATTTAGATATTCGAAAAAAACACAGACTGGAACCGAAACGAGATTAAACTTCATGGCTTTTTTATTAGTGGACGGTGATTCGTGAACTGAACGGAATTTCGATATTCCTAGCGCCCGTTAAATGTCCAGATTTTCAAACGAAGTCCTACAAATTTTAGATAAAATATTAATTGACTCGTTCGCGATATATGAGAAAATCAATTCGTTTAACCATTAATTTATGAAGTCAACCTTCATGACTTATATACAATAAATACGTAGTGACTTGACTTGACCCTCGTGGGGCATGACGCGACCATATTCTAGGGCTTGCCCAGCCTTGTTATCCCGGGACTCGAACCCAGGACATCTCGCGCTTAGAGCAATGTGAATTTTTAACCTATTTGCTATTCAATAAATATATTATTCCATAAAAGACTTTAATAATCGAGACTGTGTAAAATTTTCCATGTAACATCGAAGAATATAATATTTCTTATATCAACGGGGAACAACGTCTCGATATTAAAAGTAGGTAAAACCAGCTAATAACCTTCAAGATCGGTCGGGTCTTTTGTGTACAAAAGGGTTAATATAGATCGGGGTATTAGTATAGCCTTATATGACCTCGTATCCCTTGTTCAACATTATGGAGAAACCTACAACATTTATAATAATAGTCGTTCAACTTGTTAATTCTGGTTTATATTAATAAATTTGTTGAATACTATTTTTAAGCCATACATTGACCGTTAATAACCCATATTCCCATGTTTTAAAACTGCCATTGACAAATTGAACATTTTAATTAAAACACTCTTAACGGTTTACATTTTGGAAGTTGTGAAGCATATTATTTTGATACCGTTATCAGTTGAAATAAAACACTTTTAATTAGATAAAATGCGAAATAGATTAGTAATAAGTTACCTAAATAAGTACTAACAAATTAATATATTAATTTGTATATTGTAACCGTTATAAGAGTTTTCTTGAACGTAAATGGATAAATGCGTTGACTGCTTATCTTTATATGAGCTTATAATGGCTGGAAGTTTAAAGCAAAGACGAAGAAACAAATATTCGCTGCTATAAACTTCGCATTTCAAGCCAATTCCCATAAATAATTTAGTTTTTGGCAGTCACGTATTTTTCGAGCACCGGTCTAGTTCGCTTTCACTTATGAATAAGTAAAAAGAAAAACGTCCGGAGCAATTGAAGCAGAGGTCGTGGGAATATGTAACACATTTTAAATTTTTCAGCCGTAAGCGATGGTTTCAGTCACAAAGCTCTTAACGGAAGATAAATAAGTAGACATTTTCCTCAGGACATCTAAATCTTAAGGAGAAACATATTTTTAACAGATCAACTGTAATTATAAATAGATCATATTTATTCTTGGTAGTATGAAGAACATTAAAATAATTATTTATATTTAATTCTTCATTAACAAGCGTAATGATTTAAATAAAACACTTTAACGGTTTAAAACACGATATATGTTCACACATGTTTAACAATGTGTTATATTAAATACTGTCTATAGTTTACGCGAGTAGTACACATTTAAATAAAACACTTTAACGGTTTAAAACGCGATATATTAGTTAAACTTATTTGAACCCCCAGTCTCCCCGTGACCACGGCTGCTGCAAAGCATCCGAAACGTCGGGCCGAAGTTAAAAATTCATTTTCAAATAAGTTTAACAAATATATCGCGTTTTAAACCGTTAAAGTGTTTTATTTAAAAATTTGTTATATATCGCGTTTTAAACCGTTAAAGTGTTTTATTTAAATGTACTACTGTCGTAAACAACAGACAGTATTAAAGCGTAGTTATGTATGAGATCGTTTATACGATAGCGTATGAACGATCTCTACGAGTACCAACTATATCTACACTTGACTCAGAACACTCTCCCAAGTCATAGCGTAGTATTCGAAGTGGCATAAATCGAGACTAGACCGTACCCAATGGTAAAGTATAGGCTAAGTTCCGAGTAATAACAATCGGAAACTAGTGGTAGAATTCCGGGGTCCCTACCCTATTGCTTTCCGAGCAAACAAAGATGCAATAAACCCTACCAAGACGTCTGTTACGCTCCTTCTATCTTAATAGAGCTTTTATCTATCGGGCGGAGTTACACCATGTCGCTTTGAGCGAGCCTTTGTTTCGTTCGATCCAATTTTATCTCGAACTTATTTGAAACACGTCATAAGTTTCTTAGCGATTTCCAAATACTGAAACTGAGTCGAGTTTTCAGGTTTACAATAGGTATTGCGGTATTTGACGCGAGTAGTATGATAAACAAAACTCTCTAACGGTTTAAAACGCAAAATATATTAGTTAACTTAGTTCCAATTCATTTTAAATAAGCAACGAATTTAAAACGTCAGGTAAAAGAAATTACATATATGTAAACTAATTTATTTCGCGTTTTATGCCGTTAAAACTAATTTACTTAAATATAACTAACTAATAAAAGAATTTGGTGATAATTTGACATTACCTAGTCTTAGACGACAAAAATAATAATGAAACTTCTATTGGTCTTCTTGTAGGAAATTGTTATTTTAACGTCACCGGTGACCATAGTCAACCGTTAAAATATGTTAAGTAATATTTCATATATTTAAACCGGTTTTTTTTACTAGTCTTGTTCTTTATATGAACCCAACCCCAAAAAAAATAAAAAAAATTTCCCCGAAAAATGGGCCCAAAAGGAAAAAAAAAAAACCCCCCCCCTTTTGTTTTTTCCTCAAAAAAAAAATTTTTTAACTTTACGAATATATATTAGTTTAAAATAATTATAAAATGCCGTACAGTAGCCGGTACACATAGGGGGTACTTGCTTAAAAGCGTTTTATTAGTTAACGAAGCATGGTATTAGTACAGAAAAAGGTTAGAATAAATCAAATAACACTCTGTAGTTTACGCAAGTAGTACACACTCAAAAAAAACACTTTAACGGTTTAAAACCCGAATTTTTTTATTTTAAAATTTTTTTTTTCCGCGGGGGGGTCCCCCCGTGACCGTGACATTACAGTGTTTTATTTAAATATATCAATTAATTTACAGTCTTAACTCCTCGATACTATTATTTCAATCGGACGTTTAAATCCGAATTGAAAACGAATAAATTAGTATGGAATTACTCAACAACGCAAAACACTCGCGTTTAGTCTCTTTCCTTTTAAATAAATTACTGTAGACGTCAGAGTAGAACGCTACGACAGTTTTTCTTACTGTATATTAATGAAGGTATACGATACCTAGAGGTAGCTTAATTTATGGCTAAGCCAGCTATACAATGCAGCTAAGCGATCCTAAATCTGAATCTTGTTGATAGTACTATAACGATTATATACAATGCTAGGCTTGTGAAAATACGAAGTATCAACATACCATGTGAATTATAGCTTCGTAAAGAATACATATATAAAGCTTATTTTTATCACAAGAGAGTATTTAATGAAACACTTTTTAACGGTTTAAAACACGAAATATATTTGTTAACTTATTATTCTAACGTTTCTTTATAGCAGTCGTGGTCACGGGGGGTGGGGGGAAGGAAATACATTACTTTTTTGCAGTTTATTTTGACTATGTCCTGACGTTCCTTTGTAGTGGTAACGTTAGACGTAATTAAACGAATTAAATAAGTAATTTAATATATTTCGCCTTTTTTCACCGTTAAAAGTGTTTTATTTAAATGTGTACTAGTCGCGTACTATTGGCAAGCTATACTTTAGTAGCGTTCAAGTTTTTATAGATAAAGTAATATTTAAAAGATGTTAAATTCATTTGTTTCAGACTATGGTATCTATGTTCAGAGATTTCTTTTACAATTCACACGATATCGCCGCCTCTCTAATGATTTGTTCATTCACATGACAGCTGTCATGCAAATGACATCGATTATAATTGGCTGTGGATTCTTCATTATAAACACGTGCGCCAGCGACTTCGTCCGCGTCGAATAGTTATTGTGAGCGACAAAATTTGATTTTGAAAACCTCCTCCACATCTTAAATTATAGGTACCCTCGACGTCATCCGTGTCCCGTCGTTGTTGCAAGTTAATCTTACAAGATAGATATATACTGTCACGGACTTTTTTTAGATCATTTTAAGAGAAATCATTGTTTATACATATTGTTCGGATACGTCAAACCATTTTCGCAGCGAACGCATCGGAAACCCTGCAAGATGAATACTTTTTCCCGTTTTTGTCACATTACCCGCTGTTTCTTCACTTCTATTAGTCATGGCGAGATGTTTTATAGCCTATAGCCTTCCTCAATAAATATTCTAACGAACACAATAAGATTTTTTCAACTCGAACTAGTTGTTCTTGAGATTAGCGCGTTCAAACAAAAAAAAACTCTTCAGCTTTATATACTAGTATAGATGATTCTTCCAAGAATTTTAAACCCATATCCCATTATATTCTCGAAAGCAAATTACTCCTGACCCAAAGAATTACGTATTGTTTAAACCTACGGTCTTCTACAATTAAACCTTGCACATAAAGCCAGTACTGGGGAGCCTTTCGAGCAAGAAGCACTTAGACAAAATGGTACTTACGTCTCTTGTCAACCCGAGAGGCCCTCAACTGAATCTCAGCTTCCGACCTCTACCTCCACTGGTTTAAAAACAACGCTGCAAATAAACAAAGGCGTGTTTTCACATTTTTCTTGAGAACCTTCATATAGGTGTGAAACTAGATTCTTGCTGTCCAATTAGTACACTTCAGTGGGGTATAGTAGATATTTTGCAGGAAGACAAAATTATAATTTAATTGTTACTTTATATAAACGCTTCAAATACTTGTTGATAGCACTAGTTATAACAAAAAAATTGTTGAGCTTATTTCAATAAAATGATTCATAAAGATCTCTTATCTTATTTTAATATAATAAACGTATAATAACTGTAAGTCTATTCAAAAGACAAACGTTTTTTTGCACGGTAAGGATAGAACACCCACCCTAGCGGAAGACCACAAATCTATAGACCAACACGGCTTTTTTGAAATTATACTTGTCTATGATAGAGAAGGAGAAGCAGGCATGGGTTTCACTTGTATACAAGATGTGCTATCGACCTTTAGCTTTGTAATATTCGAAAATCCACAGGCTTAAAGCGATTTAACTTTACGGCTTTTTCGTCTGTGGGCGGTGGTACGACCTAGATGGATAATCTGGATATTATATGTGTGGTAGGAATATAATATCGAGATGTCCAGACAAAGTACAAAAAGTTACAGGAAAATTATAAATCGATAGAAAAATGTTAAACCCGGTCTCGAACCAACTACCCGTAGATTAGCCTTACAGGACGGAAGAGAAGACCTCAGCCAACATCTAAAAAGATCACCGCCATATTTGGGCGAACTCTGACGTACATAAAAAGATTTAAATAAAACACTTTAACGGTATAACCTATTATTTTATGGCCTACTTGGGCGTAGAACATTCTGACAGTACTAATACAGTCTAAAAATACCTAATAATCGTTAGATCCCCGAGATCGATCCCGACAAATTAATCCCACTATCTTTACCTACGCTACAGTTATCAATCTAAACGTAATATGGTCGGATCGTAATCTCGTTACACTAATTGATTTTATTTTTCGATTTGTCAGAGCGTTAATCTCGCGAAGGGATTATAATATGCGATTGGTGTAATTATATCGAACCATTGTAGGGATTCATTAATTGGATATTCAAGTTATTATAAACGGCATTATTGAGATTATTATTGTAATTGAGCGATGGTTATTAATAGAACGGTATGCTGAGCCGAATGTCATTCTGGGTAATGTAAAGCCAATTTTTCTTACATGGGACAGATTCAAAAGTAAATTTTATGTTATAGAACGGATTTTATTTAATAGAATTATTTTATGACAGGCTCGTCGGTGTAATGGTACCAATGTAAGAACCAACGGGTAGCGGGTTCGATCCCCACCAGATCCAGTGTGTTTCTAATTTTTCCGAAACATGTTGTTCGCCTGGAACTCTGGATATAAAATAGGTGGTAGGAGTATCGAAAGTCCACAGTTTAAAAAGTCTGTGGATTTCCGAATGTTTAAAGCTGAAATAGGCCGCTATCATAAAAAAGATGAACACTTTTTAACGGTTCAAAACGCGGAATATTTACTATTTATTATGAATATGGCTCGTCGTTTCCGATGGTTTACAGTTCTACTGGTGTTGCTAAACAACAGACAATACTTAGTTTATTAAATTAGTAGATAAAAACGATCCGTTCTGCTGATCGAACTACTTGAGCTACCATGTCCCACACAGCATGACAATTGAGCTATGTATCGTCTTTTTTTTCATGTGCAATAACATGTGAAAATAAAAAATTGCTCAAATATTAGTCAACTGGTTAGAGCAGCAGCACGATTCGCTGTCAATTCGCCTTTGTCATCGAAATCTCCAGTCTAACATAGATTTTTCTTCTGCTAGTTAAAAAGTACATAGAGGTATAATATTTCACTATTCCAGCAATAATTTGTATAATTGTGATTTAATGTCTGTAGACAACGCTCAAGTACAACATTTATGCATAACTTGTATCTAACTAAAACTCTTTTAACGGTTTAAAACGTGATGTATTCATATAAAAAACACATTCACAAACAATTTAAACCGTTAAAATCGTTTTAAATAAATGTGTACTACTCACGTAAACTTGTATCATTACATTTTCAATCATGCAGTTGCTTTTTCACGTAGCTCTACGTTGACACGGAGAATGTAAACGAATGTCGCATATCGCAGAGATTTCTGTCAACAAAGTGCGGCTTTTAAATTGTAGCTTCTCAGTGACATAAAATTTGTTGACACAAGAAAACCCATTAGCCAAGCCGAGTATCGGATTTACGACTGTTTGCTGTGAACGCGAATTCGCTGGGCTTGTTTTTCTTATACACATACACTGCATTGGCTTTAATTACTTACCTCGCTATCTAGTTTTGAACTAACAGATTTCACTAATTGAATATACATGAAAAACATTCAGTGTGCCGGCGCGAATAAGATTCGTGAGTAATTGAAAGTAAATGGGAGATTTTTTGATTGAAATATGTTCTTTGTAGATTTTTTACAGTACCATCGGGTTTTAAATGTACTAAAAAATATGCACTCTGGCAAGCCCCGGTAAAAGTTTAAATTGATAGAGAATAACTTTTTACATATTGTTTATATTACAGTTTAGTTTGTAGTATTAAATAGTAGTTTATGTGCTAGAATACAATAACAATTTATTACGCTATCGTACACAAACATTACAATTACATCTAACTATGCTCACGACTTCGTCTGCAAATTTTTTTCAAGCAACCTCCTTTATATATTATAGCTGTTACCCACAACGTCGACTGCGTCCCGTCGCGTCGTTCTTGCGAGATTATCTTAAAAGATACACACATACTATCTCGGACTGTCATGATCATTCAAAATTAAATCATTCTTTCAAACTTAGTTTTTGGTGTCTTAAATTGTTTTTGCACTACGAATGAAAACCCCTTAAAGATGAAAAATTTCCTCGTTTTCCACATGTCCTTATTATATGCTCACTACTTGTCTGCCTAGTGTTTAATACCATTCGTCGAATAAGTGCTCTAACCACCACCACGATCACTACGATGCGAAAAAACCGAGCAAAAATGTGAAAAATACGGGGAAAATTATTAAACCTTGAAGGTTTTCGTTGCGTTTCGAAAACGATATATATCTAAATATATGTATAAAAGAATTGTTTATCTATTCTATTATATTCTAAAAAATGTCGTTGTCTTAAAGATTAACTCGCAAGAATCACATTTTTGGTAATCAGATTTGGTCGAAACTTCATATTCCAAAAGAGCTGTTTACCATGTCGCTAATTATATATATATATATATATAATTCTAGCGCAATTGGTATTTTTATTATCAATAATATTCATTATTTATCTTGATACATTTCGCAATTCTGATATACGATTTAATGAATTGTGTAATTAGGACAGTCTCTTAAACTTTTACAATCATGTGTATACCTTTAATGAAAGCTAGTTCTCTTTTAATTTAGCCTCTTTAAGCAAAATATCTCATTACCAGCTTTTAACCGCTATTATAACTTTGGAAGTTCTATTTTTTGAACTTCTCTATAAAAACGTTATTACTGCAGATACTTTTACACAAGTAGGTAAAAGCTATTAAATTCAGTTGTTGCATTAAGTACTGGTTTAAATAAAACACGTCAAAGGTTTTAATTCGCATGTATATATGTTAGTGAAAATTATTGAAAAATATTTTAACTACGACCCGACGTTTCTGATGCTTTGCAGGCGGAGTCACGGGGAGACAAAAGATGGAGGGGTGTCTTTAATGTCAAAGTAAGAACTGCTACGCTAGCGCCATTTATGTTTCGCGTTTTAAACATTTAAAATGTTTTATTTCAATGTGTACTACTCATGAAAATTACACATAGTGTCTTTAAATGATTGTAACATAACACGACAAAGACATTTTTATAATAATGTTTATAAACGAATAGATAAATAATTCCTATTGCTTCAATCATAGATCAACTGTTATAAATAGTACATTGACCTTATAAACTCTATTATTATCCAAGTCGCAAATTAGATTATCAAACAGATCATCAGTATTCACCTATAACCGCCCCAAATTAACACCGATATTGGATCAAAGTTATTTTCGACAGTCCGCTTTGATTTGCATCACAATTTAAAATCATTTTCTCTTCTTATTACGATTGCGACTTCGACGGTTCGACTTGACTTATTTAATAATACGTATTATAATCCTTAATGATCTTTATGTAGGCAGATTATTTATTCACTAGTTTTTACGCACGACGTCGTCTTAAAAGATAGACATATACTAAATACTGTCTATAGTTTACGCGAGTAGTACACATTAAAAATTATTTTTAACTTCGGCCCGACTACTCGGATGCTTTGCAGCAGCCGTGGTCACGAAAAATCATTTTCAAATAAGTTTAACTATTATATCGCGTTTTGAACCGTTAAAGTGTTTTATTTAAATAGACATATACTGTTTTTAGATTATTTAGAGAAGAATCATTGTTCTATTCATATTTTTTGGCCATCTTGAACCGCTTCCGCAGCGCACACAACGAAAAGCCTCAAAGATTCAATCCGTTTTTTTCAACAATTAACTCTTTTCTTCGCACCTATCGGTTGCAGGCTGAACTTTCCAAAGCCTTCTTCAATAGACGGTCCAACTCGGAATTCGTTTTTGTTGTGCAATACTAGAGAATGATTATATGCAATATGTCCCTTGTCTATTTACCTTAGAATAGCCAATTAATTAGAAGCCCCATTAATAAAAATATATCCAACGTGCCCATTAATCTCGCCATTGCGTGCAACTAGATATAAAATGTAACGCCTCCAATGACATTTATTTTCGTTAGTTACACTATTCCTTATTAGCAAAGATAGGGGCTGGACACGCCAACTAATAAAAGACTACTGAAGAATTATTTATGTAGACGAGTGTTTATTCTACCAATTTCTGCATTTTTAATTATTATATGTATGGTTAGACCTCGAAGAATAACATTCTCGAAGCATAGAATGCGTAGCAAATCATTAGGTCTGTAGGCATAAATTACATAGTTACCTTTTTTATTTATACGTAAGTATATACATATTGTTTTTGCCAACCTCCTCATACCCACATTACCCACGAAGTCGTCCGTCCCGTCGTTCTAACAAACAAACAATCTCTTCAGCTTTATATATTAGTATAGATACAATTAGTTGAAAGTGTCAAAAGATTTGTGTCTCTTGCATGTAGTGAAGTTATTTCATTGTTCGCTGAACCCAACTAACTTAGTGTGTAATTAATTTTGGTATGTAGGAAACATAAGTTAAGTTCTTTCCTTCTATTTAGATTAAAAAATAATGAACAAATGTAAAAAATAATAGTTTCATATACTGTAATTTAATGTTTAATGATTTCTTAAGCTGCAAATATTGAGATACATGTATCTATGGGTTGAAGAAATTCGACGATAACATGTGGGACACTGTAGCTCAATTGATTAAAGCAATAGAGTGTCATCGATTTTTTCAATTTTAATAGATTTTTTTTTTTAGTTATTTCTATGTTAAATCAATAACTGGTGGAACTACAGCTCGAATAGGTCTTCTCGCGTAAGAAATGATTGTTAGCTTAAGTAAACTTACGTTGCATGTAAACGCTGCGCATACACTGAAGTTAACTAACTGTCATCAGTTAGTTAACTTTATACAATTGAAGATAGGAGTACCTATTACATAATTAATATTATTTTTGAATTTAAATACTGTCTGTAGTGTACGCGAGTAGTACACATTTAAATAAAACACTTAAACGGTTTAAAACGCGATTTATTTTTAGATATGCCATTTCTTTTAAGGCATTAGTTGTGCACTTTTAATCTCAATTTTATCTGTGCAACTATTTCAGGAAATATCTGTTCCTTTTTTACTTTCTAATTCGTGTGTAAGCCAGTTGCAATGATAAAGAAACTTACAAAATATAATACTCTGCATATAGACAGATAGAGGCTAAATACATTACAATCCGAAATATGAAATCCTCGTAGAGCATCGATTCTGGACTAATTGACACATCCAGACCTTGTTGGCTCTTAGAATCCTCTCCACGTACAATCGATTCACAATCATTACCCATTGTAGCGAATATTAATACCATTTCCAATATAGGATAATCGATCTAATGCAGTCTTGTTAATTATTAAATAGAGCTTGGATTAGTAAAGAAGTGTAATAAAACTATTTAGTTCAAATGTACGTGTACGTTCAAATGTATGTTTAAAAAATATATAAGTAAAATTGAACAAGACAAGCCAATACTATGACTTACCGTAGAATTTCAATTATTGGTTAAGAATTTTAAAACCTAGAAGAGTGATTATAATAGCGCCTCTGTCTTTTAAGAATACGTTAGACGAAAGGTACTAGGTTCGAATTTCCATAAATTTTTTAAAAAGACGATGATGCTTATGACACGGTAACTCAAGTGGTTAGAGCAACAGCTGTGGATGCCGGTTCAAGTAATTTTTTAAAATCTAAAATCGATTTTTTAATTTGCCTAATTTCTGTTTAAAAGCAAGAAAACCTTCTTTGTTCCAACTCGATATTTCTTACCAATGATTTAGTGATCAGGAGCAAAACATCGCATATCGTTTTGTGTACTTTCCGAATAAATCAGGGGGATAGGCGGCAAATTTCAAAAGTTTGTGATTTATCATAATCCGGATTTCCATTTGGTGAGCGGCTGGTCCATTATTCTACGTCAGAGACACGGCAAAGGGTGCGTGCTTGACAAAAAATGCTCCCCCGGCACGTGGAATTTATAAATAAGAAAGCGATATCCTTTCAAAGAAATTACTCGGAGCGCTTTCCCGGCTTGTGCTGTGTCAAATTTAATGTCTCAACAACACGCCGCCATTTTGGTTATTTTAAAGCCTCTTTGCCATTATGACTATAACTTAGAAGACAATTTTAAGATAAATGTTAGTAAATTTGACAATATTTCTTACTTTAAAATTAAACACGTTAAACGGTTTATCACGCAATATATTAATTAAACTTATTCACACTTATTTTTTTCTATGACGTTTGGGATGCTTTGCAGCAATCGTGGTCACGGGGAGACAAGGTATAAAAGTGTTTTATTCAAATATTACTATTCGCGTAAACTACAGTACTTAGCGTTTCATATAACCTCCTAATAAACTATGCTATAGATAAATTCTAAAATGATGTATAGCAAAATTCATCCATACATACATCTTCACCCATTTAGCCATCCCCAATGTTGAACGTTGAATAATCGTATAAGTCCCAACACTGAGAAAAGTCTATTTTTATGTAATTTTGCGATATTCTATTGAAATTCACTTCTGATAATAATAATACCACTTGATCTGCAGCAATCGAATTTTGTAATTTGTAGTGATTCAACATGCTCACATCATTTGATTTTTATCTTTACTACATATATATAGACATAAATTAAAGAGAATCTTTTGCTGAAATCTTGAGTTTTTCAAACATCAACTACGACTTTGAGTTGAAGCTTTTACCACTAAGTTTGTTCATTGAAAATTTCCAAAAAAATTACATAAAAGTGAGTTACTATCTGAATAAACGCAAAACTACTTCAATTAACTGAGCTTAAATAAAATATGCGTGACCGGTGGGAAATCTTGCCACACTGGAATAATGGCCCCGTAAACCGTCCAGTAATGAAAACCTGAGGAAAGAACTTTGGTTCGCAGTATCGATGCCCTAGAGGATGATGGATCAATACGTGGCCCACTTGATTATGAGCAAATCATTCTTCATTTTTATTCAACAATTGCCGAAAAAAGGTGAATATATTTTTCTCGAGATAAATCTAACTTGCTGTACTGGTGGAGCAACGGCCAGTCATCAAAATATATACATCCGTCGTGCTTAGCAGCTAAAAAGTTTTTATTTTCCTTTTTTTTTTTTTTTCCCCCCCCCCCCCCTAAATTATGTACTACTTAAAAACATATTTGAAAAATTTAAAAATAGAACGATACTCCGCAACATGGCGACGAAAGAGGTTACCTAACAAAGGTTTATTTTAAATTTAAGGTTACATTGTACAAATGTGATACCTTATGAGAATGGCCATTAAATGCTCTATAAGGTATACTTAGTATAATTTTATATTGTTTAGTTTGTGAACAATAAAATTAGAAAAACTAGGCGATTTTATTGAGAGAATGGGAACTGTTGCAGAAATGTTCATATTTCTCAGAAGTGGTGAATGCTATCTTTATGATTATTGCTTGTTTTAAAAACATTGATTTTAAGACTAATAGCTACATTTTTGTGTATACCAGCCACATAACGGTATGACATCAAAGGCCTGTAAAATTATAAATTTTGTATGAGCAAGTATGTTTTTTATGTCCTATTCTATTCTCTATTATGTACCAACCATATGTCATCGCTTTAATTACGGAGATATGAGCTTTCGGATTTTTTAGCCACGGGCGACCGAGAAGACTTACATAGAAATCTGTTTAGTGAAACATATATTTTGGCGCGTAAAACTATTGTTATTAGCTGTTCGTTACCTTCATTGATTTTAAAGTTCAGAATCGAACTACTTAGTTTCAATTTCCGCGCATTATTTGAGAAGCTTATGTGCGCTACTAGACATCGACGGATTTACGTATGTGCGTTCACACGTTTGTCCATCAATGCTTCTCCTACCGGTATTGTACTATGTTGTAGTAAAAAAAGTTAGATAGCGAAAATATACTTTAAGTGTATGTATCTGTATGTACAACAGCTACATACCCTGTCAAGCCAAGCTGCTAAGGGCTCAGTCTCAAGTACTGAAGAACACACCGCGGAGTCACAAAAAGTCCTCAACTCTAAATGTGAGAGGTGGCGTCCATTAAAACAAACGCTATGAATAAGATCAACAGCTGTTCATTGCGAAAATTTATAGTCCAACTTTGTGAATTTCGAAACAAGATGCCAACGCAAAGTTGTTTTGTTTTATAAAATAATTTTACTTTTCAAGAGCATAATCCAAGATTTGTGGGGATTCCTGTGAATTGTTTTTACTTTGAATGTGACTTTTAACACCTTAAAACAGACCCTTTTCACACAGTTTAAACTCTTTTTTATTCAAAAGCTCTATAATGTACTTCATAAGTCAAACGAAAGTTTATATATAAACGATATGCTGGTTTTCTTTACGAGCAAACAAGACATAAAGACGACTTATGATTTAAAACATCGTTGATACGGGCAGGATTCGAACGCACGACCAGAGCGTTCCGTCCGGTTGCGAACATATGTGTTCTACTAACTGAGCTATTGTCCCGTTCCATGTCATGAAATCGTTTAATACACAACTCGCCACTAACTTTTTTATTTCCTTAAATCATTTTAAATATCAATAAATAAAACACAAATAATATTGATGTTGTTTTTAATATATTTTATCTTTTTATTTAAAAATATAGTATAGATTCAATATTCAAGCGAAAATAAGCGTCAATTGTTGTCTATTAATAATTTGGCCTTCGTCTGGAAATTTGGATATTATATGGATAGTACGAATGTCGAAATTTTGAACGGGCCACGAGCCAACGTCCACAAATCAAAAACCAGTAAATTTCATCGCGTTTCGGTTTCAGTTAGTGGAATTCCGGATATCCAAAGTCAAAATGTGAGCCAGAGAGTGAACAGAAGAATACAATATTTTTATTTGCTTTTTTTTCACTGCCATTAATAAAAAGAAAAACATTTCAGTATCTCAATTGGTATTCCGTCATATTATGTTTTGGGTATAATTTTACTCAACGAACAACCATTCCACTTTTAAAAACTCGCGTAAACTATAGACAGTATTTAACCATTTCACTATTTAGGCATCCTATAAGCTCCAGAGTGCCATCAATTTCGAAGTGTCCGCTTGCAATCTTCAAACAAACATTTACCTACGTCCCGTTAAGTTATGGATTCCATTTAGGCTTAACGGCTTTAATTTCCCGCTTTTCATTTAAATACTGCGCAGTTGGAAAAGTGATAATGTAAGCGACGGTTTATCATTTCATTTTTAGTAATAGAATGCCAAATGTTCAGTGAATATAACAGAAAATTTAGCTTACCTAAGCGATGTAAAAATCTTTTACTTTTTTATTCGTATCCTTTTTTTATTAAAATGTGGTGGAAAAGGTGTTTTAATTTGTTAAGTATAGAAAAACAATATGATTTGAGTTTTCATTTTGAGATGGTAAGCTATTTGTCTAGAGTACCGAAAACATACATTTTTTTAAATATTTAATGGCCTGGTAACAAGACCTTTAAGCCAAGTCTTATTTTCATTTCACACTTCACACTTTTCTAATATAGACCCTACAGTGTTTTTAATGTATTTGTATAACACACTATAACACTTTTTGTTTTAAAGTAAATTACACAACTGGCATCCCGCCACCAGTTCCATTAGCTTCTGTAATATCACTTGTCAATATACGTCGATAAAAAATAAACATAGGGTTTTAAAAAATATGTTCGATGTCTCCATCTTCTTCGTAACAGTAGTTGTAAAGTAATCATGAACAACAACAAAGACGCCCTCTTTTTGTTCCAAAATTGTCATCAAAGACATGGTTTAAATTATCGATGATTTTATCTACAAACACCCAACTGAGACATAAAACTCAGGAGTAATACTAATACTAAAAAAATATTTTCAAAAATTTTATGGGACTAGTGGAAAATGAAAACGTTCATAACGTAATACGTTATTATTTATCATTAAAAATCACATTTAGTACCTATAGCTAAGAACGTGACTGGAAACAATTCCGAAAATAATTTGAAAAGACTAACAATATAATCTTAAAATGTTGTAAAAGCCTTCGAGTTAAGCGTACTTTGCGAAGGGTAAAGATTAACAAAGGTTAAATTAAAATTAGAAAACACGCGATCACCATTGATTTTCTGAAAGGACATTGAGTTTAAAATGCGAGTTTTAACATAGCTTTAAATTTGTTTCAATTTAGGTTAAAAACTTGAACTTACTAGTGTAACCCTACTATGTGTACTTACCGTGTATATTAATTTCATGACATTTAAACTCTTATAATTATTCTATAAAGTTAACTCAAAGAACAGATGGCGCTAGTGTAGCATGTTTGACTTTGACATTACATGACACCTTTCATCTTAATTCTTAAGTTGCCCCGTGACAACGCACGCTGTTAAGCATCCGGAACGTCTGACAGTTGTTAAAATAAGTTAATATACTTTGCGTTTAAAACCGTTACAAATATTTAATTTAAATGAGTACTATTCACGTAAAGTACAGAAAATCAAACAACACACACATTCCATTATTTTTTAACCATTTTGCTACTTCTATGTATATCTAGTCCCTTGATACTTAAATATCTTTAAATATTCATATATGTTTAATAACTTGTATCATATGTATAGATTATATTTTGTTATCTAATACGTAAACAAACAGAAAACACATTTTATTAGAATACATACAGTCTCCAAATTCATGAAATTGCCAAACGAATGTAACTGAATTTTCTAGAACATGCAACATTAATGAGAAACGCAAGACTTTGATGCTTCATCAACGTCTACTTAATAAATAAGTAATGGCTCTGAGAGGCTCTCACTCAAGAAGATTATATTTCTCCACATTATTTATTCGGTGATACTTAGGTACTTTCGAACTGTGCGTCTGTCAAAGTACATATATACATTTAATAAAGTATGTTTATATGCACGAACCTTCCTTTCCTTAATTATGTATATTATGGCTTACATAAACAACCAGCTGAGTCAGCGACTTCGTCCGCGTAGAATAGTTATTTCGGGCATCCAATTTTGTTTTTGTAAGAGGACTTCATCATTTATACTGCTATGCGACATCGACATCGGACGCCTCCCGTCGTTCCCAACCCGTCGTTCGGGTCCCGTCGTTCCTTCAAGTTAATTTTTAAATTTTAATTTGTTTTTTTTTTTCACATTTACCGCTGCTTATTAGCGCAATATTTTATAGCCTATAGCCTTCCTCGATAACTTTTCTAATTAAAACAATTTTTCAATTCGAACCAGTAGTTCGTAGTTCAAACAAACAAACTCATCAGCTTTATACATTAGTATGGATTAAAAAGGCAATAGTGCACTGTACATTTGCCCTAACAATAATTGAGCTACCAGCTAAACATACTTTTTAATATGTCTCTATATTTTTGTGCAGTATATAAACAGATACTGGGCTGATATAATTATGTTATATTGGATTTTTAATAATTATAGATGAATGCTGTCTATAGTTTAAAGTTATTTAAAAATTACTTTATCTATTATTTGTTGCAGCAACCGTGGTCACGAAGAGACGTCGGGCCATAGTTAAAATAATCCAAATAAGTTTAATATATATCGCGTTTTAAACCGTTTAAGTGTTTTATTATAGGCGACACAACGTACCGCCCGGTTATAGGTAAGATTAGTGAAGCAATAAATCTCGCGATTTATTTACGTTTAAAAGAGATTAAAATTTTCATAATAATTGGGCCCTTCAATTAGTATGAATTATTTTGAGAATACGGCCGCCGGACTCGACAACTTGAATGATATCCTATAAAATGGTTGTAAAATGAAATTCACGTTCAAAGACATTGACGTCTGGTAATAGTATTCTCGCTCGTTAGCGCTCCCTGGCCACGGCTGCAGTAATCCGATTTCATTGCTAGTTCCGACAAATTTGCGGTCCGTTGAGTCTTTGCCGCATTGCCAATGGACCGGCCCGGCACGAACGGGCCTATTTCCTAGATCACTATCCCTATTAATGTAGCTGTGAATCAAATAAGGATTACCGTTTTCAAGAGGTTTACTCCGAGAGCGGTATTAATCTCGAAACAAGTATAACGCAGATAATAGCCGTTCCAGTGTAGAGGCTCCTGAATGTATTACTTCAATTATATGTGGCATAAGAATGAAAAAGGTGACAGACCGCAGCCATATAACATCTATTGCGAAATATATTTGAAATAAATCCTTACTAATATTATATACTACATGCGAAAGTGACTTTGTCTGTCTGTCTGTTACACTTTCATGCCAAAACTATTGAACGAATTTGGTATCAGTGGTCTAGACCGTGTGAAAGGAAATAGGCTACTTTTTATTGCGAAAAGGGGGTAATAATGGGGGGGGGGTGAAAAGTTGTATGGAAATTCGTAGCTTTTTTAAGCTAAACAATAAAACTTTCTGCTTAGGCTTTTTGCGAATAGGAGTAGGAGTGAGTGTTCGAGTTAGAGCAGGAGTGATGTGACGTGAGAGTGTTGCGGCAAAATAGCACTTACAATAAAGATTGACTGCCTTAAATGCGCCCTTACATAAATTAATAAACAAACAAGTCACTATTCCACGCGGACGAAGTCGCGGGCACAGCTAGTAAGTTATAAAGATTTTTCGCGTTTTAAACTTAAATACAAGTAAAATAGGTTTAAGTTATTTACTGTAGTTATTATTGTATTACTTAATTCATAAGTCTTTGTATTTGTGTTAAATAAAAGGATTTGATTTGATAACAGAACAGGTTGTAATATTATTATAATTACTTAAGATTCCCTTTAATATTTTTTACAATTAAGTTTATCTTATAAGTTTCTTTATTATACATCTTGTATGAGGAACATGTTTAAATAAAAAACCATCGCACAAATCACAAAATAGATTTTGTGAATTTGAAGTGTTGGTACTAAGACTAGAGATAACCGCTATATTAAAAAACACAAATTCAATTTCATTGTGTTTATATTATTAGCATATGCCATTAATGAAACCAGCTCGAATGAGCCGCATTTAATAACAAAACAAAGCATTTCGAAGACTACTGCGTTTAATACCGAATCAATTTGTCGGTTAGCCCCAATTAAAATAGTGTGAATATCGCTTATTCGCGGGAATGAAAAGCGCTTTATCATTGCACTGAATAAACAGTGAGCAACACTAGCAACCATTCCTGACATTCATCATTTGAGTCGTGATTAGTCCCACTCAATTCCGTTCGGAGAGACAGGCTCCACTTAATCGGGTTCTTGCGTGACCCCGCCACCAATGCTCCATTTAATACAACAAACAACTCGGCGAACTTATTAATTGTATGTTAGAGATGGTTGATGATTGAAGAGGACGGGGCTCACTTGTCGGAAATGTACCTGAGCCATATAACATCTATCGTGTTAGATATGGTCTTTCAGCCATTTAGGCTTTGAGTTAACGGATTTTGGATATTCGGAAATCCACAGACTGAACTTGAAATGCGAAAAGAAACTTCAAGTCTTATCATCTGTGGACGGTGGTTTGGACCATTTAATATATAGATATTTAGATGGAGTCCAACAAGTTTCTGAAATTATAATATATAATTATAATAATAAAAATGTAGGATTCGATGGAGATACGCCCTATGACCCGTCGATTGCAACTATAAGACCTACGAGGGCCCGTTGGATTTGTAATGAAACTTATGTCGGAGAACTTTTGTAAACTATTTTCTCAGTTCAAGGTATTAATAGTTTTACAATTTCATTTTGTCTTTACTTTTGTATGCACTATTAAGGGTATATTAAACTAGCGTCAGCATGATACCTGATCAAAAATGTATAAAACGTAACGAATATTGTTTGTAAGCTTATAAATGTTGATACTTTTATGCTCAATATTAAAACTGTTCGTGAAAAATTACTCTCTAATCTAAAATATAAACATGTACAACATTATAAGCAAAGTAACCGCGTCGAATTCAAACACGGAAAGTCCTGGGTATGATTGATTTGATAATTTATAAAATCGACAAAAAAACTTGTATATCATTGTTTTGTCGGGCTGTTTGGCCGACGTGAGCGAGAAGAGGTTCTGGACGTTTCGCCATCACGAGCGAACGGCATCATCAGGGGATGTTAGCTCCTCGAATTTCTAGAAGAATAATTCTTCTTCAGAACGATAGCCGTGACAGCCTTACACCATTTACAAAATATGTATGTCTTATATCTCACCTCTGTCATAATATTTATATATCTTAAATAATAAAAATGTAAATAAACTCAGTTATACGGATCTGAAAGTGTGATTAGCCCCACAAAGTAACGAGATTTTAACCACTCCACACACAAGCACAAAATTAAAATGATATTGTTTAAAATTAATTTATTAGGTAATAAAAATCCTACTACCTATTAAGCTTATATGACTTTGGACATTATAATATTTCGTATTTCTACAGAGCATAGACAAGAATTATTAATTAAAAACCACTGCAAATATTTGCCGACATAAAATATACTTGCGTTTATTATAGCACTGTTTGACCCAATTAAAACATTTCCAAGCTCCTCTCACTAAGGAAAAATGTATATTGCTCATGGTTTTTCTAGGTTTAGATACACAATCTTGAAGCGCTGCGTTTAGTTTTCTTTTTACGTCACGTTAATATTACAGAAGGAAAGTAAAATTCCTTTGTTTAAGCTAAGATAATTTAAACTTCGCTAGATATAAACCAATATAGAGTATATAGTTATAGAATGTTCAGAAAAGGTAGATCAGCTGCTAAACGTTTTACTAATACTGAACAACTAAATGAACAATTTGCAAATGTTTTTTTTTCAAAAAGAATTACTTATTGAGAAAAAGTTACATTTTCCAATAATGTACAGTAATGATTTCTAATAGGTAATCCATGGTAGTACAAAAAATATATATACTTTGCAGTTTCTGCACAATCCTCCAATTTAATTTATTTTACATTGTTTTAGTAAGACCGACCACTTCCAAGGTTATATTTCTTAATTGGTTCATTGTGTTGAATAAAGTGTTTTAGTCATTTCTTTAATTTAAATAAAACACGTTAACGGTTTAAAACGCGATATATTAGTTAAACTTATTTGAAAATGATTTTTAACTTCTGCCAGACGTTTCGTATGCTTTGCAGCTCCCCGTGATCACGGAGACTGCAAAGCATCCGTTTTATTTAAATGTGTACTACTCGCGTATACTATAGACAGTGTTTCATTTCTTTAATGTCAAATTTTATTTACTAAAAACTCGGTGATGACTTCTGTACCCTACCGAAACTTATGTTTTCATTCGTCAAATTCGAACGCAGAACCTCTCGTGAACGCAATGAGCTACGTATTAAACAGCTGATAGTCACTTGATAGCTTACACAGGTGATGTTGTAACACTCCTAATAATTTCCAAATATAATAAATGTGGTAAATATCTGGCAAACATACAAGTCCGTTAATCATCCTCTCCGAAACCAATCATCCACAAAGCTTTCACTTACGCTTAGGTACGTTATGTATATCAACACGAAACGCAATTATCAATGTTTACATTTAAGTTATCATGGAATCTATTTTGAAGACTAATACAGTGTGTAGATTACGTGAGTAGTACACATTGAATAACACACTTTAACTGTTTAAAACGGAAAATATATTATTTAAACTTACTCTCGTCTTTCCGTGGCAGCGGCTTCTGCAAAACATCCGAAACAACGGGCCGCTGTTAAAATAATTAGTAAATAAGTATAACTAATATATTTATGCGTTTTAAACCGTTAAATTTTAATACAAATAAAAAAAACAAATAGAAACAAACAAACGCCTATAATTTTTGTAATCATCGTATTTTAACAATCATAGGTAGATTTTATTAGAAAGATGTTGGTTATAATTTTAACGAGGTTAAAAGTTTACAATATCTGACTTCGTCTTTAACAACTAAATCACCCACGTATGTTATTTATTCGTGCGTAAGACATTTTCTCTTTTTTTTGTAATATGGATTATAAATAATAGCTATAATTAAGAAAATCAATAAAAAAATTATGTCTTTCGACTTTTTCAATCTTACATAACGCGAGACTCATTTTAATAAAACACTTTTGACGGTTTAAACCACAAAATATCTTGGCTAGAGAATTTTTATTTTTTGAACTACGACTAAACATGTTAGAATCTGTAGTAACCCACGACGTATTGATTCTTAGATATAGAAAATCGTCAAGATTACTATTATTTTAATATATATGACGCTTTACAGCATAAACATAAATAGTAAAGTTATATAAGCCAAGCTGCATTCGGTCTTCGGTTTTCAATTTAGGCATCGCCGTCTCTTTTATTTTAAAATAAATCTTCGCTACCTGAAACTACTCGCCCGCAGAGCTGAAAATATAGACCTTTTAGCCAGTAATAGCCTCGGAACTGTTTTAAACACTATTTTATTTAAATTCAATCTTTAAAAGCTTCACGGTGATGTATACCCGTACTTTACTATATTTTTTGCTTAAGTTAATTTTCGCGTTTTATAGTTTCACATACACTGCCTGTATTAGTTTCGTATAAACATAACATATAACATATAAAATAATACATTTCAATATATAAAAACGTAGTGATGTCGAAACGTAACATTATTCTCAACTAGCTGTTGCAGCGACTTCGTCCGCCAAGAATATTCATTCATCTAAATTCGTTTTTGCAAACCCCTTTATCTTTATAAACTAAAGCTTATTACTTGCTCGCTATAATATAAGTTATTTGCTTGCTTGCTTGCAAGTTAATAAAAATTATTATCTATAAGTAATACTGTACAGTCAGCAAATAGTTAAAAATGTATAATTTGAGTAGTAACCTAGTTTTATATCTAGTATATGTTCAGTTCAAATTCAAAGAAGTGTCATGCCACACCAAATACACTAAAACTTAATTTAGATATACAATAAAATAAAAAATTACGATATTGCTTAAATTAAAAAAATAAGCCTGGTTTTGATACAATAAACAACAGTTAAATACATGATGTATTTGAGATTAATTCTACTTATTCGTTAATTTATTCCACAATTAGGCATCACATTTCCTCGTTACATCAAGAGCAAAACTACTAACATCAACCACAATAATCATTGCTTTGTTGGATATGAAACAGAGTTGATGCATTCAATTTCGAAATCACGCGTGGCTTCAAATGCACACTGTATAATGCAGCCTCCACAATAGAAAATACTAGAAATAAAAATATACTATATGGTCCGCGTAGAATACAAAAAACAAAAAATACTTAATTTTCACCATAATGTTACAAAATAAACTTAATTAAAAATTAACAAAACGTAGCGAGAAAAGGCGGCCTTATCGCCGGCTTCGGCTATCGGCTTATCTTATTTCTTCCAGGCAACCTTGAAGAGTTACTTTGGGCGTAAAAATGTGTTTTTGCAAACCTTCTAATCTTTCTTTGACCGCCTCTGTAGCCAACTGGTTAAACGTATTGCCTAGCGTTACGTTAGGCGCGAGAGGTCCTAGGTTCGAATCCCAGGGTAACAAAATTGGGTTTAAATAAAACATTTTAGACCGTTTAAACTCGAAATATATTTGAAATTAGGATGCGAAGTATATGACGTGTAAAAGTGTACACCGTATCATTTAAAAGTACTAAGGTACATACTATATAATGGAAAGCATATAATAAATATAGACATATCGCTAATTCGCGAATTCCATCTCACGGTTGGACGAGCGATGCATATTTGATTTGTTTCCGGTCCACAGTACACGCATTCGCTGTATCGTGTACTGTGGACCAAAAATATTCACTAGATTTAAAACTAATAGTATATTCACAAATAAATCCTTTGCTGGAATACCACTAACAATTCTGTAAAAGAATTTCGATCTGATTAAGGGGTTCGTTGGTGTAATGGAGGCAACGTATGGCTTATAATCTGGTCCAACGTGTTTATAATAAATTGTGTAAGGATTTCACGGCCATGGTTCAGCATATCTTTGTCTTTCGGGATGTTGGGCCGAGAAGAATTAATTCTTCGAGCAATCGAGGAGTTAACATGATGATGCCGTCCGCACGTAATGGCGAAACGTCGAGAACCTCTTCCCGCTCACGTCGGCCGAAAAGCCCGAAAGACAATGATATGATGTTTATAATTATTCTGTAACATAATGGACTTCTGGATTTAGACTGGGAAGTTATGAATATCGAAATTTTCTCCGGGCCCACAGATGAAAAAGCCGTCAAGTTTTATCGCATTTCGATTTCAGTCTGTGGATTTGGGAATATACAAAATAAAACACTTTTAATTATAAAACCTATTTGAAATTAACTACTTAAGCATTGTTCGTAGTTTCCGCAAATAGTACACATTTAGATGAAACACTTTTAACGGGTTGAAACGCGAAATATATAATTTAACTGATTTGCAATTTACATCAGGTCGCAAATTCGATATTCACCGGGTGCAACTTTTATGACATGCTTAAAAAAATCGGTAACAGCTCAGCGGCTGTCCACTGCTGAAGAAGTTGAATCTCTTTTCGGTTTCAGGGTGTGGATATCCAAAAGTCCAAGGCCAAAATAAGTCGACAGCACATTTTGTCTAGATGTTATATGGCTGGGGAATCTCATATAAATAATACGCTTTTAGTCTTTCCTTTGTCATAGAAAAAAAGATTACACCTCTAGTTATTAATAAGTTAATAAGAGAAAAACGGCGACTCCATTTAATCAACACAAGCAATAACCTAAGTATCGTGACGTGAAATAGAAATGTGAATGGAGCTTGCGAGTGACGTAATTAATTAAGAAGTAATTGGCCAGGCTTAATTTATTATTAATAGGCTCCCAGCGCACGGACGTTAGTCTATTAGTAATTTATTTGAGAGAAATGTATCAGTAATAAGGCTTCGGTTTATTCATGGCGGGCTTTGTTTACCTTAAGTTATGTATACCCGGAGTCGCCTTAACACTCGTTAAATAAATAAAATAATCTGTTTGCCATCTAGACCTCTGCTCACACATTCACATTATAATTTTAAGACTATTTAAATTACGATTACTTTAATTATATAATGTACAGTTTTTTGATAATTTAACTAACATATTTCGCGTTTCAAACCGTTAAAAGTGTGTGTTACTCGCGTAAGTTACAGACAATAAAGCCCAACATGTAACAAGTTATATAATATTATATTTTTAATTCCCACCTTATGTTTGAAAAGTGAGTTATTATTGTAATGACAATTTCAAGAATGAAATTATTTGTGAAGTTCTGCGAGTCAAAATCTGGACCTTGCATGCCTTAACCACTGAGCCAATGAAGTGGCTGTTTATAATTAAATAATACGTTCCTATTCTTAATTAGTAATAATTTATTCTGTTTAAATTAAATGGATTAGTCGAATATTCATTGATTTTAGATCGAATTTCAGCCCAACATCAAACTTTCTTTCGTGCTTATATACTATATGTCTTACATTTTGTTATAATAAGATAAGACACAATAAGATGTTACATGATATCACAACTTCATTATCGAAGGTATCTCTAATTGGCAATAAGTCCGTCGTTGACTGTTTCGACTCAGTCCGAGCAGTAAGTATCATTCACCCTCGCCAGAAATTCAAATTGCACAAAAACCTTAATTGCATATTTTAAAAGAAGAAAATTAAAATCAATTCCGATGGCATCAATATTCCATTTTCCGTTCGTTATGATGGTACGCCGACAAAGAGATTTTATTGAATAAATTAAAATATATTTGAAAGGAAAGCTGTTAAGCATGCATTCGGGGCCTGTTATTTCAATATATCCGGTGGCTGTTATTCTTTACAATCTACTTACTTGATTGGAATTAATAGTTACCTGAATCGGGTCAAGAGTAATTTGATATATTCCGATGGTTCGTGACGTGAAGTACGATGGTACGGACTTCACAGGAAAGCATTTTTTATTCTCAGAGTAAAATGTCAATTAAAATGAAAATAGTGTTTTAAAAAGTGTAAAATTTTTCACGTGCACTCGATGGCATTAGATAAATTAAAAATAGATTTTACATTGAAAAAATTTCCTACTACCCACTTGATATACCGATTTCCAAACGAAGTCCAGCATGTTTCAGAAAAATTATAAATCAATTAAAAATACGTTGGACCCGGTGGGGATCAAAGTCACTTCCCATTAATTAGATATACATTGCTACCATTTTAATAAAAAACCATTCCAAAGGTTTGAAACGGGAAATATAACATGTAATAACCCGGGGAGCACGGGGATCCGTGTCCACGGCTGCTGCAAAACATCCGTGTCGTAGATAAATAAAATTAAGATAAGCCAACTATTCTATTTCGCCGTTTAAGACAATACATTTCTTTTATTACGCCAACGAACGCGTCAATAATATAATAAAACCTTTTAAATAAAACACTTTAACGGTTTAAAACGCGAAATGTATGATATAAAGTTATTTACAAATTATTTGAACTATTTTCCGTTTTAAACCGTTGGAATTGTTACATTTACGGCAGCTGCAACGCATCCGAGACGTCGGGCCGTACTTACAATAATTTTTAAATAAGTTGAACTAATAAACATGTTTTAAACCGTGTTGTACAGTATAGTGTACATCTCGTAAACTATAGAGAGTATAATATTTTTTATTACCTTTCTCCTATACTTCAGGTTGCCTGGAAGAGATCGCTGCTAAGTAATAAGGCCACCTTTTGTTTATAAGTTAGTACGTAAGTATCTCTTGTAGTTTTTGGTTTTGAGGTATGTATAATGAATAATACAACTGTAATAAATAAAGAAATAAAACGTCCTCTGTCCGTGATTTTCCGGCGCATTGTGATGTAAATTTTCGTAAGAGGTTTCAATTGAGTACATATTCGATCACAAGACCGTATAGGCCGTTGGCGAGGGGGCTAGGAGATTAATTTGCATTCCCGACCAAAACCGATCGTGAGGCTATTTCGCTACCGTCTCTCCCATTTCCTGCTTATAGTCAACAGGGCCTGGGCCGGATGTAGCTGTATCAACGGTCGGCCTGCGTTTACAGCCGCCTAACACCTATATATACTGTGCAATAGCCAATAGACTGGACAATTCTGAAACGTGAAACAAATATGCTTGAGTCTTTTACGTGATAGAGGAAAGACGTGGGGCCAGCAAGCCTTTGATGGAAGATGAAAAACCTCAGCAAATAACATGTCAACCTATTTTGGTCGTGGATATTCATAAAATTATGTTTAAAAATCGAAAATAAATATAAAAAATTTTCGACTCGGGCAGGACTTGAACCGGCATCGTCAGCTTTCCGTGCTGTTGCTCTACCAATTGAGCTACCGAGTCCTACACCTCATCGTCGAATTTTTTCAACTTAGTTGATACATGCACCTATCCTACCAATGTAATTTCAACCTTAACACTTGCGTATTAACCGTAGGAAACGCATTAGCTACATGCATTAGCCGTGGTTATAAAAGCTTCAAAGCATAAAAACGTGAGACCGTAGTTTAAAAAGATTTAAAATTACTAATATAGTTCGCGTTCATCCTTTAAAAGTTTTTTCTTTTATATTTCTCACATATCAAGAATTGTATAAAGTGTAATTTCATTTCAACATGTGATATACAAGACAGACACATCTTATTTTCGAAATTGTTATTCAGTTATTAAAACAAACAGGATACATGCATAAGTAATGCATATGTTAAAAAAAATGTTAGTAACATACTCTCTGCTGCATTTAAATACAACACTTTAACGGTTTAAAACTCGATATATATTAGCTAAACTTATTTTTAACTACGGCCCGACGTTTCGGCTAAAATAATTTTCAAATACAGTAGAATCTCGTTAAGTCGAACCTCGATAAGACAAAAACCTCCACATCTCGAGTAAAAAAATGTACCCTTCCTTTCAAACACCAAAACCTCCGTTATTCGAAATCTCAACCCTCTATTAGTCGAAATAATCAGTGAGTCCCTCCAAGCCAATTTGGTACATATATATTCCCTCTATAACTCGAAAAATTATTTTTACCTCTGTATTTCGAAAATAGCAACGTCTTATTTTACAGCCTTTACAATTCTATTGTTTTAGACTTATTTTATTGCATCTATATTTCGAATACCAATAAGTTACCGACTTTAAGAATTTGCAATTAATGAATAGAATTACTACGAATTTATGACTCACATTACCCCGTGTTTGCTTGCTTGATGTCAGGTGTTTCATTTTATTAGTTTTGATTTCATTTGAATGCAAGTTATTTGTTTTCGAGTGAAATTTTGTCAGAAATAGTTTGGTTCTACTGCAATACATATCAATTTGTTCAACAGTTTACAAATATTGTTGGAAACATAAGTGTTGTGAAACGTATTTTACCTCTCTTACTCAAAATTTATAAAAATGAATCATAACCTCTTTATGTCAAATCAAAATCCGCCTAAGTCGAAATTCTCTCTAAGTCGAAAACTCTATAACTCAAATTTTTTGGCGTCTCCCTTGATATTCGACTTATAGGGGTTCTACTGTATTTGTAAATTTAAATTATATATATCGCGTTTTAAACGGTTTAAATGTTCAATTTAAATTTCAGTAACAGTTTGTGATTTCGTTGTTTTTTTTAAGAGACCGTTTTTAACTTCTTGAAATATTTCTTAAAGATAACCTCATATAAAATTCACATCGACTTTAAAATAACCTCAAATTTACACATCGTTGTTGACGGTTCAGTCTTGTATATTGCGGTCACAGTGTATTGTAAATTTTCTCCGTCATATTGTAAAATTAAAGCCTGATATCCGAGGGACGTTAAATGTAGTAAAATGATTAGGGTTGCGATTTATGAGAGCCTTTATGTATAAGGTGATATAAGACGTTAACAATTTATTGGACACTTAAATACAGGTTGCTTAGTTGAGGTGAATGTTATGTCCGATTAGTATAATATGGTTATTAAACAAAAGAGACGATTTATCGTTCAATGCCTTCTACGTTAAAACATAGATGACGAGGTCCTGCGTTCGAATCCCGTCGGGAAAAATGTTATTTCGGTATTTTAAAATTTCAAGACATTTTCCAGAACAGTCGGTCTAGTTTTAAGTTACCTTCATTTTTGATGGTGTGTGGTAGCTATGTATGGCTAATAATCAACGGTCGTGAGTTCGATTAACACCGGGTCTAAAATATGTCTAATCAATCTATAATTATTCTAATCATGCTGAGACTTGTCTGGAACTGGATTTAATAGGTTGTGGAAATCGAAGTCTGGGTACGAAATGTATTTAAAGTTTTACTGATCGGTCCTGTTTAAACACAATTGAACAGTTAAAAGTAATAGTTTTTTATTAAATATTTGTTTCCTTATTTAAAACGGTCCAAAGGATACTAAGTACATAGCTATCTAACTGAAGAAAGGAATTGGAAATACAATTTTTTTTTTAATGTTTACTTTAAAGTACTGTGTGTAGTATAGAGTTTAAAAAGACACATTTAACGGTTTAAAACGAGTGGTAACGGAGGGACCACCACTGTTGTATACAACTTAACTTAATATTTTGCGTTTCAAACCTGAAATTATTACAAAACGTCGGGCCGTAGTTAAAATAGTTTGTAAGTAAGTTTAACTAATACATTTCGCGTTTTAAACCGTTAAAAGTGTTTACATATCTTTACAGACGTATAAATAAATGCCAATCACATTCCAATCAGTAAATAAAAAATTTCTAAGATTAGAAAACATAATTCAAAGTTCGAAGTTAGTTAAGGAGAAGATAGGTTTATTTATATAATAATTATCTACTCCACTTTTATTTGTGTTCTGCTATAGCTGTATATATTATATTGATGTTGCCATTTTTCCTTTTAACGGTTCGTTTGATTTTGTACATTTGTTGTATTACCAAGTTTGATATACCTAGTCTCAAACAACATAATTTTTTGCGTTTTCGAAGCCAATTGCAAAAATATGAATTTTTCTCGAGATATTTCATAAATAAAATATTGTACAGTAAATGAGCTTAAAAAGCGGAAAACATTTTTATCATCCGTATCATAGTGTGGGAAGTGGAGCAATAATTTCCCTAAGGGTCTGAGGTCACGAGCTCTGACTGCTTGTTACGGTACGTCTAATGTATTCACAAAATAAGACAGCCTTCGTGACCAGCCAGCTGTACTCGGGTTATCAAAGTATCCGATTTCCATGTTCAAGATATTAATCTAAAATTTAATATCGAAAAGCTGAATCTAGAGGTTGTCTTAATGTTGTACGAGGTTGTTTATTCAAAGATTTACCAAGATATCGAAGTACACAGTATTTATTCAATATTTTTACATATATGATGGCATTATTTAAAATAAACATTGATTTTAGATGGGCAGGACTCAAACCGCATCCACAGGGTTCTGTGCTGTTGCTCTAACCGATTGAGCTACCGTATCCTCCACGTCATCGTCGAATATGTTCAACCTCTCGCGCAATGTAATATCAATGTCTTATGCTTTGCAGATTAAGAACATAACGTTTTAAACTTATCTTAATATTTTTCACATCATATCTCGCTCTAATGTTGAAATCCTATAGATTGAGGTCCTGGGTTCATAATATTATAATATTTTTAACCCATAATTTTAGATACTCTTTCAATTTTAAACGGTTTAACACGCAATATGAGATATTCCACTTGAACAAAATCTTTGAAATTAGTATATTTAAAATAAACGGATTAGTAACGTTTTCTTATGATTTATTAAAAATGTCTACTTAGTTTAATTTATTAACATATTTTAGTATTTCAACTACCATAATTACTGCTTTAAATCTTGTTATATAAGAAATGAAACAGTAAACTGCCCGACATTTACATCTCATAGCGAGTTAACGATATTAAAATAAGGCAGACTATTATTCATTGATAATCCTGATTCATAATTGAGTTGCTCCGTCGAGAACTAAGCTTTTGCAATGAAAGCTTCCTCCTCTACCTTTACAAATTGAAAAATTTGAATTCGATTCACAACCTTAGACGTAAATTAAAAATTAGGTATTAAATTTCTCATAATTTATTTATAGTAGACGCAGAGATGGCTTCTCTTACGTAACAGTTACTTTTGAAAACTTTTTCACATGTTATTGCACATGATGGAATCGATTGAAAATTGTTTGATGAAATCCTTGTAATTTAATAATGTGTTGAAAACTTATATTGTTTAAATTAATTTTATTTTTTTGAATAACCACCCGACTTTAGGTGCATACGTTAGTTTACCCTGCCGTAGTATTTGGAAGTCATTTAGATTATATGATATGATTGATACATATATATAAAATTTCCTGTTGATTGTTTGCTCTTATTAGCCACGATGCGATGTTTTACCTATAGCCTATAGTGTTCTACGATAAATGCTCTAACCAACACAATAAGTAGGTCCTGAGATTAGCGCGTTCAAACACAAACTCATCAGCTTTATATATTAGCATAGATACTGTTCATTTCAATTTCTCATGTAAAAGTTATAAGTATAATCCGCATATATAGCTATTCAAAACAGCATTTTAATACGCCCGCAGAAGCAAAAATGGCCGATCGCAAGGTGCTTACGTCTCCTTTGAGATGTGATGAATATTTCCAACCACAAATCCGCATACCGCATTTCCTCACAATATTTTCCTTTGCCACAGATATGGGGTCTGACACTTTCACACGTAAATTTGAAAATACAGTTTTATAACACCGCACTTGGATTTGAAATGAGGTCAAATCGAATTGGCTCCATGGCTAGCCGATAGATACCACTCAAATAATATTCTCATCCACTCACACGCGTTTCATCATTTTGCAAGCCTGTATCACTTGAAACATAGGCCTGTTCGCAGTGGCGTAGCTATCGTAGGGCTAGGTGTTGCAATGCACCAGGGCCCCGGAACTTGGGGGCCCTCTAATCTCATCTTTAAAAAGATATAAGCGTAAAAGAAAATGATTTTTTAACGTTTTTGAATAAACTTGCCTGTTGCTCATTTGGAGGTTCATTTTATTAAAGCTAGGCTGTAAGAGGGGATGAGGGCCCGATTATTTCTTAGGGCCTAGGAGTAGGTAGACCGGGGCCCTTGTTCCCCTAGCTACGCTACTGCCTGCTCGTATTTCACGAAGCTATGTTTTCATAAATCAATTTCTATTACTTATGATGTGAGTATTTTTAATTCAGAAAAATGTATATGAATTTCTGTTAAGGTTGAAAAGGCTATATTCTAATAATCTTCATCTAGTTATTTATTTTTAACTAGTTGTGCCACCTACTTCGACTGCTTAGATTGCCTCCAAATTCAAAGTATACCTAGCTGTTATTAACGATGTCGGTCGCGTCCCGTTATTCTTGCGAGGTAATCTTTAAAGATACACATACAGTCTCTCATTTTTTGTAGATTATATAAACAAGAATTTTTTTTCAGACATATTTTTTTTTCTTTATGAGGGCTTCTTTTGCTGAAGCTGTAAACACAATTCAAGTAACCAAAGAGTGTTTATATAAGAATGATTTCTCCTTAAATGACCAAAAAAAAAGCCCGTGACTGAATATGTCAATCTTACAAGATTAACTCGCAAGAACTATTTTTATGTTAATCAACATAATAATCTTAATCTTGCAAACAACAAAATAACTCAGGTTAGCTAGTAAATAAAACAATGCTAGTTCATGGCCTACCTTTCATAAGTACATATGCTTAGTAGATTCGGAAATAGATCTGTGAATCTTATCAGCTAAATACACTTGTTTAACGGGAACAAGTGTTCAAATAAAGTCGGCTGAAAGGACAAAGTAGCAAATAGAGACTGGCAATTAAATAAACACGCAAGTGACGTCATGCGTGGCCACCTTTGACGTGACTTGTGATAGATAAATTACTAGTTCCACGTCGGCGTGTAAACATAGCAATGGATCCACCGTGTAATAACACAGTAATTACTATGCCAGTAGCACGTAGTATGAGTTTTATAGTTAAGAAATAAAGTTTAATATTTCCTGTATATAATTGCACATTTTTTTTAATTCAACTTATTTACATACATCGTTTTAATTAACACAATTGTTGTCAATCGTTAAAGAAACCGTTTAACGGTTGGTTACATGATGGTACTATATAAATAAATAAAAACTATTTACACTTAAAAGAATTACGGTAGCTGAATTGGTTAGAGCAGCAGCACGGAACGCTGTGGATGCCGTTTCAAGTGACCGTCTTGTAATTTATTTTCAATCTAAATATTTTTTTCATTAAAAAAATATGCCTTACATTTAAAGCTATAGATTAGCCATGCATACCAGTTTTTACTGGTTTGTTTTTACAAAAAAGAAACAAAGACAGTGATTAAATCCAAGCCTTTTAATATTAATTTGACATACGTAGACAACGTCGTTACTAAAATACTATAAAATAATGTACTTGAAGTATTGTCTATACTTTATGCAAGAACATGCAAATTAAAATTTAAAAAACGTGTTCTGTGTAAACATGTACATAAAATTTATCTACACAAATATATGCCATTCTCTCAATAAAGATTTAGTTATTAATGAAACAGAATATAAGCTGGCATCGTTATTACTTTTAAAGAGATATGAAGAGGAGAAAAAAGTTTAGTATTTCGTATTTTGGTTTCCTTTTCACCATACGAATGCTGGTTTAACATAATTTGAATAATTGTAGAATGATAAATACCATTTCCGTTAATTTCAAACCCGTACTAGGGGTATGGAAAATTTGCGAAACAAGTAAAATAATAGTAATCATACATCTTAATTTCCAACATTAATTAAATACAAATATGTAACTCGAACGCTTGCTTAACCATGCAGTTGTATTCAGGTAATGTAGTTCTAAGTCCATAATAATAACTTCAATGTTATAAGGAGTTTGACCACTGCGTTTCGCTAAATATCTGTTTTGTTAACGTTTGACAAACTTTGTGAGACTTTTGGATGATTGGTTGGCTTACGATTCTATTATTTTTAAAAGTATCAAAGTCATTAAGCAATTGCTAAATAAGAAGTCTTGCAATTAAAAACAAATGACAATCACTTTATAAAAATTTGTCGATTGATGGCACAAGTCTTGGAATCTTTCTATGACACGCGCGGGTTTTTTTTCGCAGTGTTTTCAGCTTAAAGTACATTTTAGTATTTATACCAAGATTATATAGATGATGGGGTAGGGAAGATAACTGGGAGACTGGATAGGGTCTTTGACCAGAGGTATGCTGGTAACGCAATTTCCTTGCGGCTTTTTCGATATATAGAGACGTTATGTAAAAAATAAAAATTGACATTTAAGATTATCTGCGCAGATTTTGGCTCTTTGCTTATGCCACTATTAAATTCTTAATTTTTTATACACGCACGGGTGTGCCAGCATCTTTTTAATTTGATTCAAATTTAAAAAGAGGCTTGCACAAAGGTACTAAGACAAGATATATTTTTTTCTAGTCTTAGTACCTTTTAAATCCTTGTACCAGGTGTAAAAACAGTTCAAAATTTAAAATAAGAATCTAAACATTTTGCAAGCGTCCGAACATGTTTCTCGACCAGACTTTCAGGAGATAACTTTTCAAATAAATCAGTAGGCAATGCAACGAATCCTCGCCAAAATGCTTTTATACTCCAACACTCTTTGTTATCTCGAAAAGAGTTTCGACCTGACTTATTTCGCATTCCGTATGTTTTCTCAACTTTAAAAGATAATTTCATTCAGCCAAATTAAGATATTCTTTGTTTTGCGGTCATAAATCATTTTTAACCCCGGGGAAATGGCTTCTTACTTCGCGAATTTAATCTTGTTGCCATTGTTACATTGTTATTAAAAATATTTTGTCTTATTTTCATTTACAATTCGCATTATTCATTTTTGTGGAAACATCGAATAATGTTTTATTCATCGTTCATTTGTAGGTACTAAGAATTATCATCGCTCTAAAAAAATCCCGAAAACCTATTTTAAGGCATTTGGACAATTGTGAATAATTTACAATGAACACTAATGAATTCAAGTTCCCAACCATTACGAATAGGGGTCCAATCTGCGGGATTTTATTGAATAACTTAACTTTTATTAAAATCCTGTTTGTTACCTAGCAGCGGGCGCGGCGCCCGATGTGAATTTCATTTACCCACTTATTACAAAAATACCATAACGGAGTCAGTATTGTACTTGCGTACTATAATATATTATATATAATATCGGATCAGCTGTTTTATGTCGTTTGATCTATATGAGGTATGAGGCAGATTTATTTGTATCAAGGCACGTTATTGATTAGACTTCAGGAGCATACTCGACCAAAGTAATTAAAAATCTATTTAGATTTAAAAAAAAATACAACACAGGCAGAACTTGAACCGGTAACCACTACGTTCCGTGCTGCCAATTTAGCTACAGTAATATAAATAGATACAATTATTTCACAACAAGACAATGTTAATTTGTATTATGTCATCGTGTGCAATAATAACATTTGAAAAATAAGTTTTAGATATCGGGATTCGAACCTAAAAGCTCTTGATTAGTAAACTAGCAAAAAATAGGTGGTTAGAAGGCAACTGTTTACTATAAACAAACAATTATTATACGATTACTCATCTCTAACTTACTGCGATACTTACAGAAATATTGCTACGTGCCAATTAACTGGTGATTCTTCATGTTTCCGTAATAATATTTTCTCCTGTGTAACTATTTGTCCGTGGGAGTCATGTAGGCAGTTTTCCGGTCGCTTCCTATTTATCTTTGTGTAAAAATCGAGACGAAACCGACAAACTTAGAAAGAAATATTCAACAAGTCTTTTGCCTGTATGTATGTAATAAGGTCCATAACATTGTAAGAGACCATAACATCAATGTTTGAACTAATAATATTATAAAAGCTCACGAAAATTCTTGCGTCTATAATCGGAAAATCCTTTCTTCTACCTGTCAAGCTCTAGAAATTGTGGATACACATACTTATCTAGGACTCATTATTAATGATCGCCTCAGTTGGAAACGCCATATAAATGCGGTGTGCGACAAAGTTAGGGGTATATTGGCCAAGTTTGCAATATTTAAGTACAAAATACCATATACAACTCGCTTATTACTGTAATCGATTTGGCTAGTGCCCCGTAGCCAAATCGATCGATCTTTATACAGTTAACAACGATTAATTAAAGCCAACCTTTGAAATACTTAAAACCACTGTATAAAATACGAATGGATTGTAATAAGCCCAGCGCTATCCACTATGCTTTAACCAAACAATAGCCAAGATGATTTCAAACAGCACTAGGTGCCTCATAAAATATACTTATCCCCTTAATTAAAAGTTTGTAATGGTGAAGCTCTAGCGGGAATAGTAATTAATCCTTCCTTCCAGAATACTGATATTCATTATACTTGAAAAGTCTAACTTAGTCTTCGTTTAAGTCAGTTTAATTGTTCGCAGGATGAAACAGTAACATTAAACAGCGGACCGCCTAATCTGACAAACGCCGGCGGCCATATTGAATTGGCGGGAAACGCTGCACATGTTCAATTAAATTTTATCTGCTTTTACTGCATTCATATTGCAATTCCAAATTGCAATCGTTGACGCGCTTTGCGATATTGCAAACATTGTATTTTTCAATTATAACGACGATCGCAATTTATTCAACTTCTACTTATTACAATGGAGTATTGGGATGCGCGGGTGACAGCTTATGCACAGACTATTAATATTTACTTTGTTCACAATAAACCTAATAAAAACTTTTTGCTCGTGTAAATAAAAAGTAAAACTGTTATTGGTGGCGCTAGTAACCCTCTACAGTCTACAACTTGCAGTAATCACTCATGTACTAATATGTTTCATTCTTAATACATTATCTTCATCATTGCTGCTAAATAACTCCTTTATAAAAAATATAATATACCTAAAATTCAAGGCACCATGTATTTATCGTTATAGAGAGGTAATATAAATGGAATGAGGAAAAAAAAATAACAAAATGTACAATAATGTTTAATGTTTTTGACACCATAAATACATAGACTATATAAGGAGTATTGTGAATTCATAAATGTATGTAATAGGTATAAATATGAATATTTTAATGTATATTTATATTATATTTTCTATTGTAATAGAATTACCCTGTTAAGGTTGAATAAGTTTTGTTATAAATAAGTGTTATCGTAGTACATGTATAACGTATTATATGGATGTGTGAATATGTAAGCAATACGTATTTATTTATTTATTCATTCAAAATTTTACATTTGTAACATGAAAAAGCGTCAACAAAAACTCATTCGAGTTTTTCCGTAACGCCTTCGTCTCATTACACATTTTCCATTTATAAGTATATAATTATATTACGATAAGTTTCACGCATTATAATAAGCAATAAACAAGCAAGAATTTTTTTAGATTGGTTTTTATATTTTTAGTGGTAAGTAAATTTTTTCTACTATTTGGTAATAAATTAATTATTTTGGCTACGACATAGTCCAGAGTTTTAGAATATAAATTGTTGTAATATGGTACTTGCAGGTATGTCGTATACCTTTTACTGGCCGAGTAATACTTTTTCTCTATTTTATCGAAGTTGCTTGTGAAATAGTTTTTATTTTTATTTACCCTTAAATAAGCTCTATAATCATTAAAAATATGTAAAATAGCTATAAATTACTTAACTATGGTTGTTACTACAAGTGAGTATCTTTTTCATAATAAGTTTTGTTAAAAATGTAGATTCATGAAATCTATCAAAAATGGTTATAATTCATAGATGAGGGTATACTAACATAACAAAACCAATACTAAAACCAGTTTGACCACGTCTAGAAATATTAAAAGATTGGTAGAAATATCTAAAAATTCATCTGGGTCTGGAACCACTGTCCACAGATAGATAAGCCGTAATGTTTATTAATCGTGTTTCAGCTTCAGTCTGTGTTCTTTAGGCTTGGATAGCCAAAGCCAAAATAGATCTACATCGCATTTATTTGACTGATATGATATGGCTGGTGAATTTTGTCTTCCATCAAGTGCTTGTTTGTCCAACTTTATCATTCAAAATAATGTGTTTCACTTATCGGTATAAGTGCTTCACTATTACATTTACAGAGAAGTAGTTAATTAGACTACTGTGCCATGCCCAACATAAACTTTTATATCAAATACTGTCTATAGTTTTACGCGAGTAGTACACATTTAAATAAAATACTTTAACGGTTTAAAACGCGATATATTAGTTAAACTCATTTGAAAATGATTTTTTACTACGGCCCGACGTTTCGGATGCTTTACAGCAGCCGTGGTCACGGGGAGTCACCCCGTGACAACGGCGGCTTTTTACTTTTACGTGCTTTTTAACTTAAGTTTAATTACAAGCATTTTTGTAAATTATAACTTCAAATAGTTCAAGAAGTACGTAACTGTTATGAGACTGTAAAAGCCCAACCAACAACTATGGGAAAAAGACGTTCGAGCAAACAGAATATTAAATAACCCCACTCCAACATGAAGATGGGTATAGCTTAAACAAGAAATAACAACCCTCGTATGTAAGAAGCGCAATTCAAAACTTCTAATGAAGGCGTACATTTTTTGAAACTCGCTCAGTTAAAGCTCGCGAAACTAAAAAGTTAAATATGGATTTGAATTCGTCTCATTCTTACCGTTAAACGTGCTCATAAGACAAACTGGCTCCGCGAAGTAACTCGAGCACTTTTGCTAAGGAGCTTTCCCATACGAAGTTTCATTTGACGCGGAATCCAAACGTCTAGAGAGTCGTTTGAATAAAGTTAGACCGCTGATTTATGTAGAAAGTTCTGGTGGCACCGTATTTTCGGGTCGCGGTGTCCGTGTATTGTCTTTCGGTGTTTATTCGCTATTTATTTCATAATACACATCCCATTCGTTGAGCTACAAGTTTCCTTCGAGTTTCGTATGAGATAATTTAAACTTACGACGCGACATATTCTCTGAAGTCATTGAGAACGAGTTTGTAATTTTGCCGTAAGTTTTAACAGCTATACGGCTGTTTGACATTCATAATGATTTTGTTTGTTGCTGTAATCTTATGAATTACTAACGATGTTTCACGGCTTTGTATCGACATTTTTGAGACTTTAAATTTTAAAATAATGCTATTTAAGTAATAGTACGTATATAAGAATAATATTTGGGTCATGGGACAAACACATACTGTGTTCGCTTTTGATCTATTTCTAGTAACAGGTATGGATGTTTACAGTCTTCTATTCCCTGCTAAAGTAAAAACTTTTTCCCTGGATTCTTTAGATTTCAGAGAAAAGGAGTTGCAACGAGTTTTTTGCCACTTCTTCTTGTTAGATGCACGCCCTTGATTTCGGAACTCGTAAAATTAAATTGAGAGCCTTGTTGATGACCTAGATAAATTAATAATTTTTGAATTTGAATCTAGTCCTCATCATGTCCTTATTAGACAAATTAGAATCCTAATTTACCTTTTATTTCATTACTGTGTTTATACTGTTCATTATTATATTTAAATAATTTTAATTCGCGACAATAATACAAAATGACTATCAAAAGATGTCATGAATATGTTATTTTGAATGATTTAATGATCGTTTTTACAATACCTGTATCGAATTAAATAGAACAACAAATAAAGTGCGCGTGCCATAATGTGAATGTAAAGGACATAATCGAATTTCCATTCGATCCAACGTTTGATTTATCAGCTTAATGGGCTCAACTGTGACCGTAATTTATTGCTTCGGTGCAAAGAGGCCGTTAATTTCGAGAAGACTCAATAATGCTTCTCTATCCTTGTTTATTTATGATTCTTCGTAGGAAGGAAGACGAACGCAACGAGCTATGTGACTTTTAAAATATTAATACACTCTCAACCATTTGAAACTTGAAATATATAGTGCGTGATCACAGCTCCTATGAAGCATGCAAAACATGTAGAATTATGAAAACTTTTTTTATTTTTTACATGCAAATGAAGGCACTATACAATTTAAAAAATCGAAAATAAATTGAAAAGCCCGAGTCAAAAATTTTTTTCAAATTATTTAAATTATGTAGAATATTTTTTCACGTTTTTTTTTTTTATTCAGAAAATATGAAATAATATAATATTTTTCTCATGATTATGATGGCATTATATAAATTAAAAATCTATTGAGGGATCAGACAATCATGCCATATAAAATCTAAACAAGAGGCGTAGCCGACCTGTTTTCTCTTTACATATTCGGCAATCCGCAGACTTACACCGACACCCCAATAATCTTCACGAGTTTTTCATCTGTAAAAGGTAGGTCGTGTTCCTCGACAGAATATAGATATTCCTACCACCAGTTTAATATCCAGATTTCTGGACGAAGTCCAAAATGTTGCAGAAAAATTAAAAGTTCATTAGACACATAAAGGACCCGATGATTATTAACTATACAATTAAGGAGCCCGTCAAAAAACTTAAGAAAATATTTAAAATTATACCGTAATACTATCTCCATATTTACTTAGCTCTCTTTTTATTAATACTATGGTTAATCTAGACCTCAGGGCGTCACGTCAGCTGTCTAGGTCCTGAAAACCAGTGCTGCAAGGCTTAGCATTGAAGCTTAAGCTGCCAGCCCCTTTGAAGTAAGCTAAGCACAGGTTAGGTTTAGTGTCCCTTTTTATATAATGTATTTGTTAACTTGCTTATAGTTATAATAAACACTTTTAACGGTTAAAAACTTGATATATATTTCGTAATTTATTTTAATTTTATTTATTATACAACTCGGTCTTTCGAACGCTTTAAACAGCTGATTAGTTAAGTAATATAACTTATGTTTTTACATAAACTTGTGTTACTGTAAATAAAACTATTTATCTTTCTAACATACTTTCAATGTTAAAATCGGTGTGTAACCGTGGCAGAAGTCATTATGTTATGTTGTCGTCTTGTTTCATTTAATATGTTATAACAGATATAGTCTATAGTTTACGCGAGTAGTACACATTTGAATAAAACACTTTAACGGTTTAAAACGCGATATATTAGTTAGTCGGGCCGAAGTTAAAATTCATTTCCAAATAAGTTTAACTAATATATCGCGTTTTAAACCGCTAGTGTTTAATTTAAATGTTAAACCAGTTTAACATGACTTGTATACCTTTTTTTAATGTAGAGGAGAATAGGCAAACATGGGACTTCTTGATAATATAAAGGTAAAATACCCCAGCCATATGACATATTTTGACGTTGAAGTTGACAGTTAATTAACAATAATTGGTTAGTACAAAACAAAAAACAAATAAATTATAATTTCTGTCTGATTCGAATCTAGGGAACGTTAAAGCGTTGTTCAACCTCAGTGTTATGGAGAATATCAAAGCAATAATCCGAGATTCGAACCCGGGACTTCATGCACTCAAAGCTACCCTGCGGACCGCTTAACCACTGTGTTACGAAGGAGATCAAAGCAATAATCCGCGTCATATTATTTACGCGACTGTAATCACGATTTCATATCAGAGGTCTAAATAAAATCACGTTTGTTTATCCACGCAGAGTACACAGAGCCTAAAGATTAATCAAGATCTAGATATTGGTAACCCACACTAGTCAATCAAACATCTTGTTTAAATAAACGTAATTAAAGCTCGGCGTTACTAGAATACGCTACCAAATTAGATTACACGAGTTTATTTACGTTATTCAAACAATGCGAACGTAAATAATTAATTTTGAATCATTAAAGACAACGTCGATAGGCTGATTGTGTTGATTGACTCGGTTAATTATTCAAAACTAATTATATATTTTTATTCGCGGACACAACGCTACGAAGATAACTAGAATTTAATAAATAAAAAGGTTAAATTGTGTTTCGACATGGGGGAAACATTTACCTGTCAATATCACTGACCGGTTTTTTTCAAAGATCATACTCCTGTAATGTGTGTAACAATTTATCGTTTCCCGGATTTCGAATAGAGGTACTCTCGTGCTTAACTGTTCTTTATCTATACTTATATATAAACCTGAAGAGTTACTAGTTTGTTCAAACGCGGTAATCACAGGTACTAGTGGTGGAAATTGTAAAATTCTTTTTGTGTTAGTTAGACGTCTAAATAATATAATTATAAGTTAAAAAAAATGCGATAATAGAAACGAAGAAAAAGCGAGAAATTAAAAAAAAAAGAGAAAAATTATTCATATTTTGTGGGTTTCTACGTCTAAAATAACTATCCGTCGCTGACAAGTGGTTAATTATAATTCCATAAATCACATCCTATTATATTTTATCGCCTACAAAAGTGAGTTCTCACCGCCGATAAATTTAAAAACGCTAAACACCGTTTGTATTAGTTCAACGAATAATTCTTTTTCCATAATTAGATACAGTGTCAAGATAGCACTAGAATCCAAATGTCCCTTTAATTCAAAAGCTGGGAATCGCGTCTCGCTCATTAAAATACAACCGCTGAATTATTTAGGACAAGACGTTAACATAAGAAAACCGCTAGAGGCAATCCACTACTGAATCCCGTTCGCTTTAATTCGGCGAGAGATAACCGTCTGTCCACGATTTATTGCTTTAATCAAACCTACAATGTATGTTGACAAAAACTGCGCTTAATGTGTTATTGGACACTGAACTGAAATGCCATCGCGATGGATCAAATCAAATGGCCAATTGAAGTACATTGATGAAGGTAATATATTCATGATCTGTACGATATATGGTGTACGATAAAATACACTTTTGTTACATATTCATTAAATTTTATAAATCAAATTATGAGCTTAAACTATATACAGTAATACGTAAACTGTGTAAGAACTAGAACATTTCGCTTTTATTTAATATTTGCTACAGATTAATTTTCAGTGAGATTTTTTTTTAAATTATTATATCTTTAAATCAATTATAACTTATAAAATTGTATAATTCAAATGTAGTATTAGAACGATTTGACTTTTATTATATATTTGTACTGTTATAGTTATTTATCCAATTACACTTAAATTTTAGCTTAATGTGAATTTCACATAAAAGTTGCTGCAATAAAATAAATCTCTCTTTATAACTATAGTCATAATTGTGGATATTTATAAGTTAAGTACATAGGAATTTTCCTTGTTCCAGTTACTTTAAAATATATTATAACATTTGTGCCCTAGTTAGGAAGCCCTATCAATTCAAGAACTGATATTTTAAATTGTATACTAATTACTAAACTATAAACTATCAGTAATAAGGACTCGTAATTTTTTAGTCACTAATTAATCTATGCTACAGACAACGGAGACTTTAGAGACCACATCTTTGAGAAATGTTCATCATTTAAATAAAATAATTTTAACGGTTTAAAACGCGACAAAGCAGCCGATGGCGGCTGTCAAGCCGTAGTTAAAATAATTTGTAAACAAGTTTAACATTTTGTGTTTTAAGCCGTTAACAGTATTCTTTGGGGGTCTTAAGCGCCTACTCCATCCTTCTAATGATGGTACGCCACATTTATCATCTTTACTTTTTCGAAGAGCTACAGGGGCATTCATGAGAACGATAATTTAATCTGTAACTAGAATTGAGTAAGCTAGATTCCTTTCTCATTAGATCCAATACATTTCTATCTGGATAATCTGGACAGATATCCGGTGGACCCTCCATTGCCCGCAGATGGAAAGCCGTGAAGTGTAATTCCGAACTCGGTCAACAATGCATCTTAATTAGATATTATAGGGATGGGATTTAACCTTCCATCAATCATTCCATTTACGCATGTTTAACTGAAAAAATGTATTTTACTTTTTAATTATTCTTCCATACAATAATAAATCTCATTCTTAATATCAATAACATACATAATTTGTCGTGTTTCATAAATAAGGCTATTGTAGATTAAAAACTTTTTCATATTTTTCACATGATATTACGCGACAGGTGTATGATCAGGTTTAAAAAATTCGACAATGACGTCTAGGACTCGGTACCTTAATTGGTGAGAGCAACAGCACGCACCGCTGTGTATCAAGGTTTTTTTAGGGCTATTGTTGGAGCCAGTTGTTTCTGAGATTAGCACGTTCAAACAGACAAGCAAACAAACTCATCAGCTTGATATATTAGTATGGTTATACTAAAGATGATTTTTCCTTCAACATTAGGCCGATAAGCAATGGATATTCTATATTCAGCTCTATAAAGATATCGTTAAAAGCTTGAATAAGTTAACAATTACCTTCTCTAACAAGCCTCTTTCATAAAATAAAAGTGACACATGGCGTGTCGCAAATAGAGTCGTTTGCGGATTCCGTGAATGGCGGCTAAATAATTCCGCGAAAATGTGCTAATGTTCTTTCAAATTTAATACTAATCGAGGTGCGCAGAAACGAGTTTTCCAGCTCTGAAAAACTTCGTATTCAGCATATAACATCGCTTCATTACTGTGCATTCATCGGGGCCCTCGGCAGCCGACACGGCAATCGTATGCTGACCTAAATCTCGTACGGGCTTAAAACATTATCTTCAGCCAAACTATCGCACGTCGCGAAATATGAAAATGCACGGGACATTGTCAATTCGTTAAGAATGAAACTGGTTATCGCGGTTTTTGAATAAATCGCGTTTATTCGCTGTTAATATTTTTGAAGTGCATTTTTCTGTTTACTTAAAAAAATATTTATATGCTCTGGTAAGATGAATTCTTATGACTCCATCCATCTACCAGCACTCATCGTTTGGGACTCCATCCCTACGTTGTAATAGTTCCAAACTCAAGAACCAAATAATTTTCATGGTCATTTCTAATAAACCTGTAATATCATTGCTTTCCGGGCTGTTCGGCCGACGGCATCATCAAGATCCGTCCGCTCGTGATGGCGAAAGGTCGAAAACCTCTTCTCGCTCACGTCGGCCGAACAGCTCGTAAAATAATGACATGCCGAACGATGGCCGTGAAAGCCTTACACAATTTATTAAAACCTGTAATGATTGGAATTCTCTCCCTACATCAGTCTTTCCAAGCGAAGATAATCAACCAACCAACCAGATTCAAAACAAATATTAATACCTTAAAGATAATAAGACGAGTTACAACTTAGGCTGGACCTCTAAACATCAGGTGAGTCACAGCCAAACGTTCACTCATTCACAATTTTTAAAAAAGAACTACTGGGACAAGATGGAGTAGCAAGGGGTAGACTAGCATGGAAGCTTTTAGAGGAGGCCTGTGTCGAAGGACAAGATATTTTCAATAAAACAACAGCATAAGTGGTAAGTCTTACGTCATCGGACTTACATTTTCGGGCCCAGGTCATCAAAGTTTGCAAAACAGCTTTTAGGTGTTTAGGATTCGTTTTACGGCAAAGCAGCTACTTTCTACGGTTCGAATTTTATACGACACCTTAGTGAGAAGCCATTTAGAATACAACGCTACGGTTTGGTCTCCTCGCGAGGAAAAGTACCGGTTAATGTTGGAAAAGGTACAAAAAAATAAATAAAAATAAGTTTACACCTTTTTTTACATGAAAATGTAAGGTGTATATCCGTATTATCCATTGATATACCCATCACTGTTCGTACTGGGTATGATGGGTTATACGGAGCTTAGAGTGAGAAGGGAGTTGTCTCTTATTTGTTGGTATTGCGGGGAAAAGAAACCAATATGCTAATGCTGGAAAGAATTAGTTTCTTAGTACCTGATCAGTAAATATATAAAAGGCATCGCCCAAGTCTCATAAAAGTATCCTTTGCTAAAACGAATTTGTTAGGAAAAGCGTCTTGGACCAGAGCAATAGAGGTAGTAAAGTTACTTCATAGGCAAAGAGACGTTTTCTACGATGCATGGAGTAAGGTCGTGAAGTGTTTACAGTTTAAGCTGATAATTACTTATAGTAAACTAATGATATATAATATTAGTTAATAGTTAGTTATAAGTCATAGTTAAATTATTGTATTGTATATTTTTATGTTAGTATTTAAGTTCAGTGTTGAATTGAATTGGGGAAAATTACAATGTCCAGTTATAAATATATTATGTAGTAAGTTAAGTTTATACCGATTAATTTGAAAAACTAATTGTTATTTAAATCTAAAACAGCAATAAAGACTATTTTAATTTTTATTTACTTACTTATTTATTGTACGTAACTAAGTATGTAATCCGGTTTTACGTAGCAGTGACTATGTTCATAATAATTCAATAATTTCTCTTTTGGATTTTTATTTACAAGATGAGCATGTGCTGTGTCCTGGTAACGGACTGAAAAGCTTCCAAAACGCGAGTGGTTCACATTAAAAGAAATACATTTTTTGAGTAAAATTATAATATTATTTTCATGCCAATCTCAGTCACAAAAGAAATGTAAAAAAATGATTTTTTTTTCTACATCACAATATAGCACAAATCGGTAGAAAAAGAATATTGTATTTTTTCCAAAAAGCAGTACTTAGTATGTGATAGTATAGGGTAAAATACATTTAGATCATTAAACCGTTTAATACATTTTTAAATTATTATTATCGTGTTTTAATTGTCTATTTTATTTTATCACTTAAAATTCCATAAGAAAGCGTTTAAGTTGAAACTTCTCCGACGTTGTCAAGCCTCCTCTGTTCGTCAGCAATTTATCTCTTTGAAACAATAATAAAACAAAGTTTCTATTTACTCAGAGATCCATTTTGATCCTCTCGATACGTGATCTAATCAAGGAGGGTCCTCTGAATGTAGTTAATTAGGCAAATACAAAGTTTCTGAACGTTTGTCCTTCCCCACTCGCACTTCGCTTTCATTGTTTTCAAATATTCTAATTCGCGAGCAAATCTTTTAACGAGAAACCGCCGTATGAAGGCATGCCAATACAAGAATATTATTTTACATACCTACTTTGGCTTTATATATTTCGAAAATCTACAGACTATAACTAAAACGCCATTAAACTTCACGGCTTTTTCATCTGTGGACGATGGTTGGTGACCCGGACGGAATTTTGCTATTCCTTTCACCCATTCAATATTCAGATTTCCAGAAAAAATGTGTCAAAAATTATATAGTTAAAAGAAAAATGTTTGACCCGGTGGGGATCGAAACTACGACCCGTTTAAATAAAACACTTTAACGGTTTAAAACGCGATATATTAGTTAAACTTATTTGAAAATGATTTTTAGCAATTTCCTAGCATAGTAATTTTTACTTTGACGTCAGAGACATCCTCCACCTTTAGTCTCCCCGCGACCACGGCTGCTGCAAAGCATCCGAAACGTCGGGCCGAAGTTAAAAATAATTTTCAAATAAGTTTAACTGATATATCGCGTTTTAAACCGTTAAAATGTCTTATTTAAATATCTACTATTCGCGTAAACTATAGACAGTATCTACGACCCGTTGATTATTTTCCATGTATTGCTACCATTACACTAACGAGCCGTTTGAATCCAAATGTATTTTTTATTTTTATTTATATTGTATTATTAGCCCAGACGCTCTAGATATGTACATTTATATTATATATAAACACAGTGATTCTTGCAAGGCTCTAGTAATTACTTGCAAGAACGAAGACTACTTTCCGACGAAATTAAATGAAAACACTTCAACTTGGCCGCTCTGCGAACGTCAGGGCGGAAAAATATTAGTGAATAGATTATAAAAATGATTTTACTTCACAATGCCTCTTTTCCGTTACAGACATTTTACGCATAAATATACAGACAGTTAATTTAAAGAAACAACAAGACATGAATAAAACAAAGTCGCGTATTTAAGTAACACGCATTATGTGGCTTTAAAAAATAATACATACAAATAAGTACACATAAAATAATTTTAATTAAATAAGATAAGTTCGAGTAACACACATTAATTAAATTCAACACGTTAAACGGTTTAAAAAATAAAATGTATTGGTTAAACTTATTTACTTTTTTGACCACAGATTCTGCAAAGCATCCGTAACATTGGCCCGTACAACAAATTATAAATACCTAAAGCATTTCGCGTTTCAAACCGTTAAAAGTTTTTTATTTTAGTCAATTAAAGTTTTTTGAATAAAAACTCATTGCCTAGCATTACGTTGAGTCCTAAACTTACTTAGGCTTTGGTATCTTTAGCTTTAGTACACAAGTTAATTCTTTCCAAAGTTGCCTACGTATTCTCAATGGTTTTGTCTATTATTTTCGATATAGTCATGATGTCATGTCACGATAGAGTTACGGGCATACAAGGATAACTCTAATTAATTAGGACGATTCCTAGTTTCTGAAGCCGCTATTGATGTACGCTTGAAATATGATATCGGTTTTATTGAAAGGTAAGGTTTCTGAGCGATTATATTACTACCATGAGCTTGTTCATTGATTGAATGGAATCTGATGGAATATCAACAGTCAGAAATAATAAAATTATTGAAATATCTCAGCCAAGTGTATTAATAAAAACAAAACTAGAACAATTTTAAACTTCTTATATGTTTAAAGGGATGTGTAAAAACTGTTTCTTAATACATTTTAATTCGATGTATTCATATTTGGGACTTTCAACATCTTAAATCATCTAATAAGTCTTTGTTAAAATTCATTTAAAAACTAATGTTAGCTCGGAAAAACGATGTTAAACCCTTAAATATTAATTTATTATACAAAATTAGGCTTAACCGACAGAATGCGCGCCAACGTTCGTATTTGACAGTTCCTGAGCTAGTGTCGGGACGCGCGCGGTAATCGCGTCGCACTAGTGTTGTGTCGTCCCCGCTAAATCGGAGGATTATTCATATCAGTTCGGCCATCCTGTGTAGTCCTTCGCCCTCGAAGGATGAAGTAGCGCTCCCGCTAAACCGCCGCTGCAAGTGCAGCCACGGAGACTCGGCTCAGCCACCATCTGGAAATAGCCTCGTAGGCAGTAAATAGCCCCGTAGGCAGTAATAGCCCCGTAGGCAGTAATAGCCCCGTAGGCAGATAATAGCCCCGTAGGCAGTAATAGCCCCGTAGACAGGTAATAGCCCCGTAGGCAGTAATAGCCCCGTAGGCAGATAATAGCCCCGTAGGCTGTAATAGCCCCGTAGGCAGGTAATAGCCCCGTAGGCAGTAATAGCCCCGTAGGCAGTAATAGCCCCGTAGGCAGGTAATAGCCCCGTAGGCAGTAATAGCCCCGTAGGCAGTAATAGCCCCGTAGGCAGATAATAGCCCCGTAGGCAGTAATAGCCCCGTAGGCAGTAATAGCCCCGTAGGCAGATAATAGCCCCGTAGGCAGTAATAGCCCCGTAGGCACAACATAGCCCCGTAGGCACAATATAGGCCAGTAGGCACTATGCCAGAGGGGTGACAGCATATTGCTTTAATTCGTCCTCTGATGAACAACTGTCTTGCGTAGCTTTCAAAACCTTCATTTAGTCACCTTATGACCAACCTTGTCACAATTGTTACACTTGACCACCTTGTTTAAGTTATTATTTTAAGCATTAAATGAACCCCAGCATTTCACTTCAACGCAGTCCGATGATGTTTTCATACAGGCCAGGTACTTTAACAAAGAATTAGTATCATGACAACCAGCCGACAACGCTCCAACTTCTAACAATTTGTCTCCAAGTGTACCCACAATTGCTTGAGCTATCACATCATCACTCATATTACATGACATGCCAATACCCAGCTTATCATAGTAAAATTTTATTGGGTCTTCATCTTTTGTCTTGATACGGTTAACAAGTTCCCTAATCTGTGACAACTTATTCTTAGTGAATGGAAATGCTGTAATTAATTTTATTTTCCACTCATCCCAGCTAATGTCATAGCAAGTTTGGCGTTCATACCAGCTTTTAGCATAGCCACCCAACTTAGAAGTGCAGTTGCAAATCAAAGTGCGTTCATCCCAGCCATGCATATTAGCAACACCTTCTAAGTTACGGAGCCAATGTTCTACTGAGACAGATGATTTTTGAGGATTAAACTCAGGTATAAAATCATTCCGCCCCACATAACGAACCACTGACTCTACTCTTGGTGTGGTGACACCATTATTATAATTTTTCTGTTGTAATTCTTTAATCAAACCTTCTAATGCTTCGATTCTCTTATTCTTCCTTTTAAGTTCTTTTTTTTGTCGTTTACTTTTAGATTGTCTATCTGAATTACTTGACCCTGACGAAGAAGCACTAGTAGACCTATTTCTCTTACGGTGTCGACCCATGTTAACAATTAAAATAAAGTCACACACAATAAACTTATACTGCTGTCTTTAACACTAATAATTGTCTTTGAATAAAGTAAACTTCTTTAACAAAAGTAATTAAATTCAGTAAAAGTTAAATTATCCAAATAGTCCTTAAATTTAGTTTAAAATTAGCACTTTAACAACTTAGAATAGTTCACTTTGTTTATTTATGGGTTGCTGAGCATTTTAACAGATATTAAAGTATGCTGAAATTATCAGTCTACTTGTGTAAATACAAAAGTTAATGGAACAATCTCACCAAATAACCAGGAACACTTCAACACGCAACTGATGCATCTTCAAGCACCCTGAAATGCAATCGTCACCATACCAGGATAGTTCACACAAATAAACCAGTTTCTCAACCAGAAAATGTTCACCAAAAACTTCTACAAACTTGTTGTACTGGAGGTCAGTGACCCTTAACGGATTGACAAAATTTGTGCAAAAATCAAGTATTAAGTACCGAACTGCATTAAACTTAGTTACTACAAGCGTTCTTATCACTAATTATGTGTGTCATCACCAAATTATATAATAAAAGCGTCTTTTCGCATCCAAAACCGCCAGTTTTTTTTTTCACCAAACTTTGCACTTTAAAAGTGAAATTATCGTCCAATTCATCAAAGTTCACTCGTGGGCAAGATCACTTATCGCACTTCTGATATTGTTAGCTCGGAAAAACGATGTTAAACTCTTAAATATTAATTTATTATACAAAATTAGGCTTAACCGACAGAATGCGCGCCAACGTTCGTATTTGACAGTTCCTGAGCTAGTGTCGGGACGCGCGCGGTAATCGCGTCGCACTAGTGTTGTGTCGTCCCCGCTAAATCGGAGGATTATTCATATCACTAACTATGTAACTTCAAGTCATCTCTTTAAAAATACTTGTACAAAAATATAGTTTTAAGTTTTAACGAATAACACGAATTTAATATATTATTTTAACAACATATATCGATTATTAAATAACATTCTCAGACATTTATAAATTCGCTAATTACTAAGTTACTTTCTCATAATGAAGTTCGCTACATAACCTTAGTACGATCAGTAAAAGATTTATTGCAATTCCTTTCTCAATAAATATTTGTTCCTTTTTTAATTCGTAAATGCTTATAACTTGCACCACAGCACGAATGCGGCTTTGCCATAAATTAAAAGAAGACCACAGTTCGCCCTACGTTTTATACGCGAGATGGTTTATTTAAAAAGTTCATTATAACTTCACGAGCGACTACCTGCCCTAACACTTTTTATCGTTCGTTTCGTACTCTATTCATAAATTGATAAATTAAATTTTCGCATTATCCTTTTTAACGGAGCTGCAGGATATAGGATATATTTAGAAGACTTGCTTGCTGCACTTAATAACTGATACTGAAAAAGTAACTACTATAACTATTGTTTAGCGTGTATTGAATTATTGATTAGTTCTTATACTAAACGAACGAATAAATTGAGAATGTTTCATATAAATAAATGATGCACGCCATCTTTTTAATAATCATTTATTTAAAAGTTGCACACATAGATACAAAATATGAACTAAGATTAACTTAATAACTAAACTTTAACAGATTATATAAATATAAAATGCTTCAAAGAAATTGACTATGGCCACTCCTATAGATATTTTATTATCTGTGCTCTATTTTTTCTGGCGGGAAAAAATTCTCTGTGCGAACTGTCAATTGTATTATGAGTCTCTCTTTACAATAGTTTTTCTATTTTTTTGTGATAATTACAGAGTGAAAAATGATATGTAAACTTTAGAGGTAAGGTGATCTTGTAATATCTAACAGTACACACCAGATAAGTCTATAAATATGGCTGGCTATAACTTTGTATACAATTGGCAAATAAAATGAGGAGCGGAAAATTTGTTAGCATTCATATGAACATAAAGGAAACCTCTACATGCAGGGGGCGTACCGCGGTCCCACTCATCTTTATTTGTTTTAGATTACTTTGGGCACGGGAAGTTGGCGCGTACGGACCATCCGCGGATTTATAAGGGATTTACGAATAACAAACTTATACGAGGCAAAAAATTATCACCAAGTTTTTCAATTGAACCTCGAGTTCTATACATTGTTATAAACTTGTAAGGAAAAACTGTTTCGAAAAAATATTAGGAAATTGTGCGAAGTTGTTATGAAATTCACTTTTCTCGACCAGCATTGAATATTATCGTCTAAAATTGTGTGTTTTGTGCGACGAATAGTTCTTATATGTCTATTTATTTGTATTCTAAGTACCTACATGATTTTTTATAGCAAAATTGTATGACAAAACATTATTAACGGTTTAACACCCGGAATACACGTTGGCCCCTTTGTGACAACGGCCGCTGCAAAGCATTTGAAACGTTAGATCATAGTTGTATTAAAAACAAGTTAGCTAATATATGTCGCATTTTAAACCGTTAAAATTTTATTTAAATGTGTACTACTCGCGTGAACTACAGTCAATACTTAGTAAAATGATTATTTAAGTATTTATTAACTACTATACAATACATGCCATGGTGCTGCCATCTATTACGAACCAATCGACCGAATAGATCGTTTAGCACTTATTGGGGATTTGGGGAAACGTCAAGTATCATTTGTGAAGTTGTGATTTGAGTGTGGTCGACGGTTGACGAACTGTAATTGACAGATTACCGACATTTAAATAAAACACTTTAACGGTTTAAAACGCGATATATTAGTTAAACTTATTTGAGAATGATTTTTAACTTCGGCCCGACGTTTCGGATGCTTTGCAGCAGCCGTGGTCACAAATCATTTGCAAATAAGTTTACGTAATATATATCGCGTTTTAAACCGTTATAGTATTTTATTTAAATGTGTACTACTCGTGTAAACTATAGACAGTATTCGAAATACTTTATTAACTATTATGAGAGCCTATTATAATTATGGCTGGTTTATTTCTCCTTGCATAAAGTAAAAATCTAAATAACTAAATTCAAAATAGGTCGATAGCGCAACTTGCGGAAGTGTTACATAGCTGGGGTACTTTGACGTTCCATTAAGTGAATTCTTTGCTTGTTTGTGTTCCTCTATCGTAAATAAAAGTGATCCCCATGCTTGCCTGTTCTGGTATGTGGTAAAAATGGTTGTTCAATTTTGTCATATGAATAGCGTCAAAAAATATTCAAGCCTCTCGCGGTACGTAATATGATAGTAGACGCCTCTAGCGCAGTCATTTGAATATTTCATAGGTCTGCGGAGGAACGGGGAGGCGTTTGGTTTAAGTGATTACCGGCTCGAGACGTGATGTATGTGCGCGTGAGAATCTTTCACATTCCCTTAAATTATTGTACATAAATCACTAGGCGATGATAAGTTTGGAAAGATGCGACGACGCTTGTCCCTACAGAGGGTTTCGACAAGTTACGTCATCGTTTGCTAATTTACGGCTGGTTGCAATATTCAACTAACCGTTTGGGAGGGAAAGTTTAACCTGTGACAGCTTCTTTGTGTATCTTTGTAGGCTCGTGAAAGCCAGTTAAAGATACTTTAACTCTAACTCCTTACTAGGGATAGCTATCCGCCTGACAGTATGTTATTGGGACCGGCAGTTAATCGTGTCAACTAGCAATGCGTTAAGCACGAGAGATCCTGACACAAATATTTTTTTCAGTCAGAGCATACAATCCTGGTCAAAAATTTGTTTGTAAAAATCGTATCTGTGAAACGGACACAGATTTGTGACCGGCCCCATGCCCCACAAAAGGTAGCGGAACTTCACATTGTTTTACACAAATTAGCTTAGATTACCTGTGTTGTAACTACACTAAACCACATGTAGACAAAAACGTATTGCATCATCATATTCTTCCCGTAGCTCACACAGGTAATACACATTAAATGGCTTAAAACGTAATCTATATTAGTATAATTGGCAGATAGAATTAATTAGCTTAAAATAAACACGCTTAATAGTTAAATATTAAAATCATATCTATATTACAAAACGTAAAATTTACATTTGTAAATTTGCTAAATGTTTATTTATTAATTTACCATCAGGCATATGGTTTTACCATAAAGAGCTTAATTCGGTCATTGACTAAAAACATTAATTATTCAATAATAAGCTTAAATTTTAAAACACAATGAATTTAGTGGTACGTCTAATAAATAGTTGCATTGTTTAATGGAACACAATGCAGAGTTTAAAGTCTAGAACAGTTCAAGGAATGAATAACATTTTAGTATATAAATAAAACACTTTAGCAGCCGTGGTCACGGGGAAACCCCGGCTGCTACAAAGCATCCGAAGCGTCGGGCCGTAGTTAATAATAATTTTCAAACAATGAATTGTGTAAGGCTTTCACGGCCATCGTTCAGCATATCATAATTCTTCGAGCAATCGAGGAGTCAACATCTCCTGATGATGCCGTCCACACGTGATGGCGAAACGTCGAGAACCTCTTCTCGCTCAATCGGCCGAACAGGCCGAAAGACAATGATATTCCAAATTTTCAAACAAGTTTAACTAAAATATATCGCGTTTAAAACCGTTAAAGTGTTTTATTTAAATGTGTACTACTCGCTTAAAGAACTATGAAAATATAGCACAACAAATGTATTATAGTTTACGCTTTTGTTTCATTGCAAATTTGCAAGAGCTGATTTTTAATGTATTCAGCAAAACTTATGTTATAAATTATTTCAAGAAGAACATAACCACCTATATTTATTATTTGACGGCCTATTAAAAAGGAGGAACGAATGAAGGAGATTTAAATAAACGTCATATAAAAATGAGAAAAAATATCATACCGGAAGCAAGTTTAGTATAATATAAGTTTAGTCAAAAAAAACATACATAGTTTAATATTTATTACCAGATGGTTTTAGGTATGTTAGTCAGTTCAACAATTATGATTAAGTAATCATTCAAGTGAATAGTAGTATTTTAAAACAGATGATATCTTATACATAGTCTTTCAAATCTCAATGATCACTCAAACAAATTATAAATATTAATAGCTGCGCCCCAAAATAGGCAAAAAACAAAACAAAAACGTTTAGGAAATTTGAAAAATAATCAGAACATACAGGGTTAAGCTGGTATAAGGGTTGAACTTAGGTCTAGGTTTAATAACTCATAACAGCCATTAACAAGGTATACTTCCGAATGATTAAAACAAAGACAGGTCGATAGCTCATCTTTATAGTTAAACTCAATGCTCGACTGTTCTTTTTCGTCATAAAGAAGTATTTGAACATTATTTAGATAATAGTCACATATATATAGGTTGAATATATGAAGGTTAATTGATATTTGAACTAACCCACTAATATTAACATTAATTATAAGGGGAAAACAACGTATGCGCAAAATGTATAGGAAATAAATAATTTCAATATCGTAATGTATCATTAGTTGTTCACGCAAGAGTAAATGTGGTTTATGCTGAGCAAAATTATCCCGTGAAAATTATAACTCTTCATTAAAAATATATGCTCTAGTAAATGTGGGTTTCATATTATGTTGATTTTTTTGTTGAGAGTACGTTTGTACTTATATATATATATATATATATATATATATATATACACTATACTGTCTGTAGTTTACGCGAGTAGTACACATTTAAATAAAACACCTTAACAATTTAAAACGCGGTATATTTTAGTTAAACTTGTTTAAAAATTATTTTTAACTACGGCCCGACGTTTTTAGCAATTTTCACTTTGACGTCAGAGACATCCTCCATCTTTAGTCTCCCCGTGACGACAGCTGCTGCAAAACATCCGAAACGTCGAGCCGTAGTTAAAAATAATTTTCAAAGAAGTTTAACTAAAATATATCGCGTTTTAAACCGTTAAAGTGTTTTATTTAAATATGTACACTATTTTGGTTGAAGTATTGAAGATATATGAAAGTTTATTCGACTAAAAATATTTAGTGCCTTAAAAAGAAAAACCATGAAATTCTACCACACCACCAACCACACAGAATACCACACAGTGGTAAATGTAGTGGTAAATGTGACAGATGTTTTAATACGTCTTGAAAATTGTCCATAAGTTAAGTAAAATCTGAAGTTTAGTAACTAAAGTGAATATAACTGATAACTCAAGTGAATCCTTGTTGTTAGCTACTTACATGTCGAGCCTTTTGGGCTCCAAAAAGTTTTAAGTGTGCACTAAGATTAATTATTTTTAAATTTAGGACATTATTTCACTAACATTTATATTTGATTTACAACAAACAAGAGTAAGAAATGCTTTTTGACAATTTGTCTAGCTTGTTGGTATTAGCAATGTGTTTGCAAAAACAAATTTGGATGCCCAAAATAACTATTGTACGCGGACGAAGTTGCTGACACAGCTGGACTATAACATAGAAAAGCCTAATACATCATAAACCTTTATGTACAATTAAGACGGTATAATAACAAATTGAGTAGAATGAAGACGAAATATCTCTTGATATTATTTTAATATAACCCCGATGTGAGCTCCATTTTCCGAGTTTTCGTAAGATTTCAGTATATTTCGTCTGAGATATAATATTAAAAGCACGGCATAAAGCCTACGTATTACTTCGCATATTACTCTTAATAATATTTTACTCAGAACCGAGTTGAAGGAAATTGTGTACGAGAGTTTAGTATGTGTGGTTCAACCCAGTGCTATATGGAAGCATTTTTCACATCTACACGATACGTGATACGTAGCGGGCTCAATACCCGTTGATGTTCCTTTTATTAGATAACAATTAGAACTAAGTGTAGAAATAAAACATTTGAAAACTTTGATAATTTAAATAAAACACTTTAACGGTTTAAAACGCGATATATTAGTTAAACTTATTTGGAAATGATTTTTAACTTCGGCTTCGGCACGGATGCTTTGCAGCAGCCGTGGTCACGGAGTCTCCCCTTATTAAAGTGTTTTATTTAAATGTGTACTGCTCGCGTAAACTATAGACAGTATTAGGATAATTCTAAATGAGGGAATTATGTACACAGAAATCGGTTTAAGATTTAAATAATGTTTAGACCCGCCCGTGTCGTAAAAATGACGGAAGTTTTATCTTAAATACCCACATTTAATATAATAATTCCGTCCGGATCACGAACTACCATACATAGATGTAAAAGTCGTAAAGCCTAATCGCGGGTCGGTTTGTCGGATTTCCGAATATCCAAAGCCAAAAAAGGTTGACAGCGCATCTTAGAAGCTATAAGCTGGTGAACACCATGCTTGGCTGTCCACGTCTATCATAAAAAAAAGTTAAGTAAAGTCATACCTTAATCGATTTTTAAATTAATGAGAACAATTCTATCGTGATTGTAAAAGTACGTAATTTGAACTTTAGGAACTTTTTATGGAGATAATTTGTGAAATAAAACAACTCTGTCTACATATTTGAAAAAGCAAGTTGAAGTACCATTTTATTCGTGATACGAACATATAAAAACTTCAGATTACTTTTGATTGAGTGCGCAAATCTCCCCGTATCAGCAGTATTTGCGGGCTCACCGCGGCTTTTCAAATATACATCCTCAGCCTTTCCAGGAGCTGCGTACAATCCAAGTTTAGATTGTTATGTCCGTAGTGGCTTTTGTGATGTATACATTCCTGGTACTAAATTATTGAAAACTTTTCTCCAATCAGTAGCACGGCGTAGAGGAAATATTTGAGCAACAGCATAGAACGCCGGTTCATGACCCGCCCGTGTCGTAATTTTACCATAAAATCGATTTTTAATTTATCAAATAATATACTTAATATTACGAAAAACACAAAGTAGATTCTTATTATTTTGTATTATCATATAGTCTAGCAATGTAAGTTATTTCTTAGTGTATAAAACACTTTTAACGGGGTAAAACGCGAAATATATCAGTTAACTTATTAGAATTAAATTAAAATAAGTTAACTAATATATTTCGCGTTTCAAACCGTTAAAAGGGTTTCATCCTGCATTGTTTTCAGCACACAAAGTCCTGTCACAAAATCTACTTTAAAATGCAATTACATATTAATATTTAATAAATAAGCTACAAATGCAATTCGCAATTATAGCTGGGCTACATTTAAGCCATTATTTCCATGCATACGAAATATTATTGAAATCAATCAGATTTTATAATCTTAGGTTATCGGTTAAGAGAAAGTTTAATTGAAAAAAATGGGATTGTTATTTAACATTTGTGTTCTAGAGGTCTAAGTATTATATAGCTATTTTATTTTACACCTAATAGTTTATTTATTACTTAATAAAATACCTCCCTTCTTTCCCTAATACACTAAAATATTTTAACGCCAAATAATTTAAAACATAATGAATGTGATTAAATAATAAAGTTGAAATTAAAAACCGTTAATATTTTTTTTATTTTACGTGTAGGTACGACTTGCTCTAAAAAAACATCGAAAAATGAAAATAATGTGCTTGAATGTCTGTAGTTTACGAGAGTACACATTTAAATAAACACACTTGAACGATTTAAAACACGATATATTAAACTTAACTGAAAATTATTTTAACAGCCCGACGTTTGAGGTAATAAGGTCGAATTTAATGATAGTGTACGAATTTGTTTGTGTATGACTATTGTATTCCATCTAGAAATGTGAGCAAAGACCACAAGTGCATAATAATATATACTGGATTCCTTTACTGATGACATTGCAGCTTATATTCCACATCGCGTTTCAAACATCTGGGGCGTCACTTGCATCTGGCTCCAAGTGGACACAAATGTAATAATAGATGCTAGGCTACAACGTATGTCAGCTGTCATTTGCACTGTTTGAATACGCGGCTTGACGGCTCCCAATGCCTATTATTTACAGCGTTACATTGTGTTCAGCGTAATACGGAACGTGGCGGCCTAAGTAACGTAAGAACGGTGACAAAATAAACTTTATTAGGTTTCACATGATGGCATGATGCGAAAGTAACTCTGTATGTCTGTTACTCTTTCACGCCAAAACTGCTGAACGGATTTGAATAAAATTTGTTACACAGATGGTCTAGACCCTGAGAAAGAACATACTTTTTATTGCGAAAAAGGGGTTGTAATAGTTAAAAAGAAATTGTAAATAAGTTAACTAATATATCGCGTTTAAACAGTTAACAGTGTTAATTAAAAATGTATTTATTTGCTCTCAAAACGTTATTATAAATAATAGGAATACAATATCAAGAAAGAATAAAATTTAATATCATGGATACCTCGTTAAGCCTTTAACGAGAATTTTTCTCAGAAGTTCCGCGATCTTAAAATAGCATAGAAAATAGATTTCGTGATTCGAAGATTCGATCCTGGATAAAATCTAGCAAACATTCTGGGGATGATCGTATAAACGTAACTGAAAGCAATAAAGCTAAATTGACATTACGGTGTTAGGCTGCGGTCTTATATAAACGCAGGTGGTCGCGTATAGCGTTACGCGCGCTCACTAAATGACGCACTATGAAATGATGCGACTCACACCATATCTATAGCAGGTAGTTTCGGAACTCGTAGCAAGTGCGATAGATATTTGAAATCCGATTAGCGCGCAGTTAGCGATCAATCTGCGATCAACTTTATGGAAATATACTGTTGTCTTTTTCACTCACTGATGTTAGGGAAACGAAAACGCAGGCGGCATACAAACGCTGTGTCATTGTATTAAAAACTATCGTGAATATTTGTATAAAACGCTTTTAACGACAGGAACGACGGGAAGGGACGCGATCGACGTCGTGGCTAATAATCTAAGTTTATAAAGATGACGGAGTTTGCAAAAACTAATTTAGATGCCCAAAATAACGATTCTCGCGGACGAAGTCGCTGGCACAGCTAGTATATCATAATTAGATATTTTGGGGAAAGGACATTTCACATTCCATCAATAGAACTCTATACTTGTCTGTACTATTCTGTTATAAGAAAGAATAATAAAAAAATAAAAACATTTTTGACCACGTTTTACGTGAATTTATAACCAATAATAGTATAAAATATACAAAATCTTTTGATATGACATTCGTGACGTTTTTAAGGTAACGTTACGCGTTACGTTTTACAGAACTGATATGAGACGATCGCTTTACGGAATATCGTTTCTGAATTCGTGGCGTAAGGTGCATATATCGGTGTTATAACGACTCCGAATATTAAGTGGCGTCGGAAACAAGAATAGGCCTCCAAGGAGATTGGAATTATGCGACAAATGTGCCAACTGGTAAGCGTTTTACGGCTGAAATGACGCGCTGAATCGGATTTGGATCACGTCGTAGCGAAGACGGTTTGACGTGCCGTCCTCGCCTTGCATAAATTTGCACAATTAAGCGGGACCTTACAATAGACTGCAACATTGGTTATTCTGTTAAACTATTAAGGGTCGGTATTTAATTGCTTCATATTAAAACAAAACATATTATAAACGAGATAAAAAAAGATGTTTAACTGTTTAAATTGCGTATATTTACAAAACTTAAATATATTTAAATAAAACACTTTAATGGTTTAATACGCGATATATATATAATCGTTCGGTAACGTTGGGCCGTAGTTAAAATAATTTTCAAATAAGTTTTAAGAATATATATCGTTAAAAATGTACTACTCGCGTAAACCACAGACAGTATTTAATTCAATTATTATTAAATTTCAATTTTAGTACTTAGTTTTAACAAAGATTTTTATATAAAAAAAAAAGTAACGCAAAGCAGAGCCTGAACCGGCATCCACAGTGTTCCGTGCTGTTGCTTCAACCATTTAAGACATATCGAATCAATCAATTGTATTTATATACTACCATCTGTGAATATGAAGAAAACTATTAAAGGTTTAAAATATTTGTTTAAAAGTTTCTTATGTAAGTGATCAGAGAGAGAAATAAATGTATTTAAGTAAGTACACAAAGAGACTGCAATTTTACATGTACATAGCAGTTAATAATTTTTTATATAAATTTTCAATATGCGTAAACTGCCCATTACTATAATATATGAGAAACTAATTTACTGTTCAAAGTATCACAAGTATGTAATTAAAGAAATCATGTCCTGTCATGTCATCATGTACAATACTAGCTGTGTCAGCGACTTTGTCCGCGTAGAATAGTTGTTTTGGGCACCCAAATTTGTTTTTGCAAACCTCTATAATCTTCGAAATAACATACATTTACGACGAAATTTATTTGAAATGTATTTACGTTTTTCATGTACAAACATGTACAAGTTTGTACTGAGCTTAAAACGATATAGAATTCTTTGTAATGCAGATTGTTTTTTATTACAAACCGTATCTCGTTCGTATATTTTTTGCTCCTTAATGCCACGAGGAAAAACAATTTGTTGTGAAGATAATTAATAGCTTAAACGCGTGCTAGCTTTCATTTACACTTCGAGGTATGATGTAATAAAATAATTAATTTCTCATTAAGTGGATGTTAATAACTTATGCAAATTGTATAGTTGAGTTTTTGAAGACTATCATTTTCATATTCTTTTTAATTTGTCAAAATTACCTAGTACAAATTATTCATTGGACTTATAATAAATATTGTTTAAACCTGTGTCCTAGTTTCCCTCTGTAGGGAATGGGGCGAACATGTTGTAAGCGAGCCTTAGTTATCAATGTCTTATACACCGATTGATTTACGATTTTATTCTTCGCGGATTAAGATCTTTGAAACACAATTATTATTTTTATATTTAAATATTCTAGTTTCGTTAACTAGATGAAGACTGCTTAAACCTCGGTATAACAATATATTTTCTTTCATTGAAATCAAATGCCAACGGAAGTGTTACAGTAATTTTAAAATTTTACATATGTTGTATGATAAGGAAAATTATAGTTTAAATGAAATAAAACAACAACTATACGTTAAAAATAAAATGTAAAATCCGAAACGCAAGGAATATTGTTAAAACAAATTAGAAATAAGTTAACTAATAAGTATATTTCGCGTTTTATAAAACTGCTACTTATTTTATATACTAGCTGTGCCCGCGACTTCGTCAGCGCAAAATAGTTATTTTGGGCATTATATGCAAACAACCTCCTCAACTCAGAATCATTCTTTCATACATATTTTCAAGGTATCTTGCATCATTTTTGCTGTACACGCAACAAATGCTGTTTGGCAATTATTTGGTCGCGGTATAATTTATAGTCTAAAGCCTTATTTGATAAATGCTCTAACCGACAAGAAGATTTTTCAATTCGAACCAGTAGTTCCTGAGATTAGCGCGTTCAAATTAACAAACTGAGCTTTATAATATTAATATAGATATATCGTATGAAATCTATAAACATACAAGTATATAGAGAACGATGTCTTTCATAATTCACATTGTTTTGCTGTATCATTAGTTTGAGTATAGTACCAAAACAATACCGATATTTCCGTATAATGTATGCAGTTCAAAGCATTTGTGACACTGACAGCTGTATTAGGAAGTGCAACTTGGAATATATGGATCATATTTGTTCGTCACTTGTATCCGTATTGCGGAGTAAATTATGTTGTTTTGATATTAGCAGTATTTGGATAATAATACCAAAATTTATGAGCGTTAGTTGTGTTGAGTTTCGAATTAAACTTTGCTTATATACAGTTATTTTAAACTAGTGCCCGGGACGCTTCCCTGAAAGTGACTAGACAGGGTTTTTTTGGGAAGATATAGATAATACTACTATTGGTTTAATAAGAATGTTCGATGCCTCGTATTTATTTTCTACAAATTTTAACATATGTTTTTATATCTTGTTTTAAATTAATTTAAATATGAGAGTAAACAACTACTTATATAGAAATGTAGTTTACATAAATAATTTAAAATAACCATTTAAACGTGCGAAGTAAATTTGTTAACAAAGCTGCTGTGAAGCATTTGAAATGTCGGGCCGTTGTTAAAATTACTTTAACTAATATATTTAGGGTTTCAAACCGTTATGAATGTGTTGTTTAAATACAAAAGACAAAATAAACGTTAAAACCTAGATAATCTAGGTATTTCTACTATGTAATTAGGTACACTTATGAGTGTCACATTTGTGAAGATATACATTTAAATTTGATTTTTTACCAATTCTCAAATCAAAGGCAAAAACTGAACGCTAGGAACTGTCAAGAAACTCGCCGCCACAACTTTTACCGCCAATTTTTATGTTTCATTATTATTGATTTAATATTAACTGTCGACCGACCTATTTTGGCTTTGGATATTCGGATAAGATTATAAACAAAACTAAGTCAAAGAATTCAGAAAGCTTGTTACTCCTGACATGCTAACAGTTTTACTTTGAAAAATATAACGGAAGCGAACGTATGTTTATTGTACTCGTACAATGCACAACAAAAAGCACTATACATAATCTAGCAGGCACCGAGATGCAAGAGAAATTCCTCTAAAGCTTCCCGATCTTTTATTTAAAGAGTAACTGAGTTAATACAATAGGTAGATAATATGAATGAGTCTCACGTTTACACAAGCGAACTAGACCAGACTCCGCACTATGAATATATTTTAAAACTAACCCAGACATCGCTGGCGGAGTTCTCATAAACGTGAATTTATCCATCGTAATATTATGATAAAACTTTTCAAACTGTACACGCAAAATTTAATTTTAAACTTGAGGAATTATATTTGGGGATTGTTCGAAGAAGTTGCGGATACGTAAAAATGCAATGTTTATTCCTTAATACAATACTCAGGTGAATGCAACGAAATTTATTTGGCGAGGTTTTTGACGGGCTGGTTGGTGTAATGGCAGCAATGGCTAATAATCAACGGGTCGCGGTTTCGATCCCCATCGGGTCCAACGTTTTTCTAATCAATTTATATTTTTTCTGAAATATGTTGAACTACTGGATAATAAATGTGTGTTCGAAATATCGAATTTCCGTCCCGTTCACAAATCATCATCTACAGATGAAAGAGCCATCAAGTTACATCGCGATTCGGTTTCAGTCTGTGGATATTTGAATGTCCAAAGCCGAGAAGTAAAACCATTGAAGTATTTTAGCTTCCATCAAGTGTACCAACACTGTGCTTTTCTGACGGCCCCGTATAGTAGAGATTATAGTAGAGATTTCACATACACATTAATTAATATCGGGCTGAGTTCAAATGCACGTTTATCTGTGACTAGCTGTGTCAGCGACTTCGTTGGTGTAAAATAATTATTTTGGGCATCCAAATTAGTGTTTTGCAAACCTTCTGTTCAACTCTATAAATTTAAGCTGTTACTTACGACGTCATCCGTGTCCCGTCATTCTTGCAAGTTAATCTGAATAGATAGACATATATTGTCACGGACATTTTTAGATAATTTTAAGAGAAATCCTACTTTCAAACATTTTTGGGTGTCTTGAATCGTTTTTGTAGCGTACGCATCGGAAACCCTTATTATAGCCTCGATAAATGCTCTAACCAACACAAAATAATTTTTCAATTCGAGCCTTTCGTTCCTCAGATTAGCGCGTTTAAACAAACAAACTCTTCAGATCTATAGTATTAGTAGATTATTCTTTAGACACGGGCAATTTATTTTAATTGCCCCTCATTATTCATAAATTCTAAAGTGGTTTAATGAAATTGCCCTTTTACAAAAGCCTGTATGAAGTGCGGGTAATTGGTACATGTGAGTTCAGTACAATTAAATTTTGAAACCTGACTAAGTGAAAAGGCCCACATGCAACGCACGCCTAAATACTACACTTATGAAATTGAATAAACATTTAAAGTTGTGCTCGCAAAAAAGAGTTAAATTTTCAGGCTTATTTACATTTTCAATTTACAATATGGCCATGAGCGTTATAACTCTACGTGTTTACTTTTACAAAATGTTAAAGCATATTGATGCGAAATAAACAAACTAGGCATTTAGAAAAATACAGGAAACAAATCAACAAAAAACGGAATTGGATTATATCATATAGGTCAATAAATAGCTTATCTATTAAATGACGAGTTTCAAAAATGATAAAATGGAATTCCAAATTAGGTTGCAATGTATTACATAAATAACTGGTTCCATCCCCACCGGGCCAAATATGTTAGCAATTTTAATTTCTGTAAATATGAATATTATACGGGTGTTAGGAATAATTAAAAGTTAAATCGCGTTTCGATATCAGTCTGTGAATTTCCGAATATCCAAAATCAAAATAAGTCGACGGCGCATCATGTTGAGATGTTATCTGTTTCTTGTTTATGCTCCTTTATTTTAAAAGAAAGTTTTTTTAAATATACATATAAAGTATATATAAAACTAAAGTTATTTATTTTTATATATGCATATCCAAATCAAAAATCATGTATATATGTAGGTTATTCCTGTACTTACTAGTAACACTTCAATACAATTAAACATTAAAAGCTTTAACTTCAAATTTTACTATTACTTCTGAAATCAAGGGCGTAGAACAAACAAGAAGTCTCGAGAAAGTCGCCGCCGCGCTTTTTATCGCCAAGTGTTTTTATATACTCTACTCTTCGTACTTCAAGTATCCTACATCTTTTTTCTTCTAAGAGGGAACCTCTATCTGTATTCAAATGTTTTGCCAAGCATTGCGTTAAGCGCGGGTGATCCTGGATTCGATCCCAAGGAACCATTGATCGGTCGGGCAGGGCACAGTCTGATCTACTACTTGCCTACAAAAACCGATAAGTCAATCGAACACACGTATTCTCCCCGTGCCTTACGTAATAATCACGTAGTAATCATATCAGTAATTTTATGTAACAACAGTAGGTTACTTTGATAAAAAAAATGTGAGGAAGACGTTTGTTACCCGCAGATGCAGTAAAAATGGACTACCAATGCGTTTTCCACCCCGTCCGTCATAAAACTGTGCGCTGTAAAACAGTGTTAAAATACATGACAAAGGTTAGTTAGCGTTTAAATAACTCTAGATAAAATCTGTCACTTAATTTGAAAACTCGGTCACGTACAATATAGGCTATGTACTAATACGTTGTTCCAGCGCAATAGCGGGTACACGCGAATCGTCGATCAGCCAATGGCCCAGGTGCTGAAGTCAATCGAATTTATTCAGTAATTTCCTGGGCCATAACGACGTACCTTAATAGCCGGCATGTCCAAATGTTTCTAGGGAATTACGGAGCAACGATTTATGTACGCAATACGACCTATTGTTAAAATGTTAATTAGATAGAGCCATAGTCGTAGACTCGTTTCTAGAGTAAAGAATTGACTAAATAAAACATGTTTAACGGTATAAAACGCGAATTAATATAGTTAAGTTAATTATATTAAGTTAATTCGATTTTTTGTTTATTTTCACTTGCGTGTGGCACCGCTGTCCACAACATTATTTTATCTTGTTAATATTAAGTTATACTGTTAAGATTAAATTATGTTCTGTTTTTTATGTTTCAGTAATAAGTCTAATATATGTTTTTGTGTGCTTTAGTAGAAATTTATTTCAAAGGGTGCGGCCGGATTCAAGATTTCCACCTATGATCCTATATTAAAAACACTAAAAACCTAAAAACGGCAAACCAGTAAACAAGATGCTACCGTGAATCAATTCTGTTAATCATCTGAAGCTAAAGCAGTTAAAATAAATTAATTCTAAGTTAATTATATTTTTAACCGTTAAATGTTTTTAAGTAATAGACACGTGTCATATGCTAACGAGCATATATACAAAATGATAAATTGAGGTATTCCATTCCTTCCTCTATATTTATAGAGATCTAAGTTCCATCTGTTATTCCATCTGTTCTACAATTAACTACCTTATAATGCTAACTAATAAGTCTAGTGATAGCAATGTACTAACAATGGCCCATAAAATCCACGCGGGTAAAATTCCCATGGTTCAAATTTAAAAGCTCAAATTATATTCGCGTTTCTGTTGCTGGTTATTTTAGAAGCCAACGTATCCATTAAATCCACCCTCGGTTTTCTTCTCATCAAGAAAGTATATATTTCAAATATAGAACATAAAACACCAAATTCATCAAACATATCTAATTTCCACAGAGCAAAGTAGCTACGCTTATAAATTACGTTATCAAACGAGCAAGAGGCAAATGTTTTCCGAATACATTACGACGTCAGTAAAACGTATGTGAGTTATTGTTTACTTATTACCTCAAGCAAACATAAACAATAAGCTGACAGGAGCACGCGAACTAACCTTTTTACTGGGATCGAAACGTGACGCGATAAAGGGACTCGTATTTTCCATTTAGCTTCGAATTAAATTTGAGCTACTTAAATTTAAAAGTTGTTTCGTCGGCAACTAATTATAAAAAGTAATATAATTTAGAACGGCCGCTTTAATCGTGGTATCGCGTGTCGCGCCTACGCTGCTGGCTTTTTAACGTCCCGATAAGGGGACATGCGAGTGGTAAACGTCTTGGAAGTGCTACTTTATGCTTTTAATCTGCACTAAGAGGTGCAAGATTGCTTCGGAAGCGCCACTGTGCCATAATACTCCATTTGGACGCTTTATGGATATGTCTGGACGTGTACTTTGGATTATTTCTCAATTGTTTGAATTATTTTAGCAATTAAACGGGCTTGCGGGTTTGATTCCCACCGGGTCTAACAAGTTAGCTTATAATCAGCGGGTTGTGGGTTGGATTCCCACTGGGTCAAGAGGTGGTTATAATACATTTTAATTGTTTTTCTGATTTTATTGAAATTAATGAATGGGTGGAATTGAAATTCCGTCTGAGTCACGAACTACCCTCCACAGACCAAAAAGCCGTCAAACATAATCGCTTTCCAGTTTCAGTCTGTGAGTTAAAATAAGCCAACAGCGCATCTTATTTCATTGGCTGGTGTATTTGAGCTACTCTAACCTAACGAACCCCCTATGTTTGTCTGTCTTTCTCTATCGTAAAAAGTTTTTATTCCGTGTCTACAACAGCATTCGATCATTCGAGAACCTAATTTCCACACTCCGCCATAGGTGTCGGCATCAGCTTGAAAATCATTAACACATTTAGACCGACTTAAAATTAACTTATCAAACTTCTGATTGGATGTGAAAGTTAAATTGAAAACCATTTAAAGGCAATCATCGGTAAAGTTCTGGCTCCCATCAAATTACTTCACATCCAAGACTATCCATTATACGGAATAGGGTTTTCAAAAAACGTCAGCCAGCTGAAACTGTACCAATATATCAGGCACCCGTGCGTCAACGGAGGCCGGAGCCGTTTGAATGATTGTTCAGCTCATTTATAAATTGAACCTCGCTTTACTTCAGAGACTGCGCGAAATATGAGTCCCGATACTGGCAACAATACTTGTTTATGCTGGAAATAAACGGTATGGCAATTGTACGGGCTCACCCTCATATCAAATATTATGTTTGGCCGAGGGTGGATTTGTTATATTTTTGTGATCATCCGTTATTTGTCATTTATTGTGTTTCTAAATATGCCTCGATATTCCGGGGATGTTTTTTTAAGATCCGATTTTTTATAAGTCAGACTAATGTTATATATTCTATGGTTTTTGAATAAGAAAAAAAAATGATAACATGACTATTTGTATTGTATTACAAGTAAGTACCTAACTATTGTCTGTAGTATACTCGAGTAGTACACATTTAAATAAAGAAAGCTAGGCAACATGATTAACAGGTAAAACATGTTGCCTAGCATTGTGTTAAAAACGATAGGTCCTGGGTTTGAATCCCGGGGAAACGATAGATATTATAACTATAGATATTTCGGTCGGGTAGGGCACAGATCTCATCTGATCAGGGCTCACGTCTAATCAACTACTTGCCTCTGAATAAAAAGTTCAGTGGAGACAGAAATGTTTTGCTCTAAGCTTCACGAGGGGGGGGGGTGTTATTTTAATTTTTATTTCAAATTTTAAATTAAATAAGGAATTATTTAAGTTATTGTATAAAGGAATAGTAATGGTTTTGTGTATTTTTTTATTAAGAAGTCAGGATCTCCCCTTCCACTTGGAAAGAGACAGTAAATGTTTATTTTCTACCTCAGATACTATATGTTTGTAACCCATCACAGCGTTTATCATAGGCATATATTTTCAGTTACATCGATATAATATTACTTAGCGTATTCTTATGACTTTTATATATCATATTATCAAAGATGTTATTGTTAATATAACGACATAAGTGGATATCGTTCCAAGCGGCTGCGATTAACCCCCCACCTCCCCCATTATTAAGTTATTAGCGATATGGGAGTTGTAACATGAAAATCCCTTCAATAAGTTGACTGAACGAGATCACTCGAGTCCCTTGTTGAAATTCACGTTATAGATCCCCTGGGACTAAGCGATGAGCGTACAGAAATTCCCTCTCGCTCGCCTTTACAGCTCCTTATCTTTGACGTTTCGCCTCATCAATGTTTGAATAATTTTCAACGTTCGGCGCTTAACGTGTTACATTGAAAAGGAATACAAAAGCAGCTCGATTCCGTCCAAATTCGACATTTAAAAATTTATTACGGCTCTTTCGCCTTTGTGTGATCGTATTTTAAGTACTCAGTTGTATTTATTCTGACTTCCGTGGTTCACGGTTAAAACGCCTAACGTACTATTTGCGTTGACAAACTTTAGTGACGTATGAAGTCTAATAGAAGATTTCCGGTAAATAAAATTTTTTAAAATGGCCAAAAATTTTTAAAAACTTTATTTTTTTTCCCCTTTTTTTCCCCAAGGGGGCCCTTTTTTTTTTTAAAAAAAAAATTTTTTTTAATTTTTTTCCCCCCGGGGGGGGTTGGCCCCGGCGCGCGGGGCTGGCGGGGGGGTGTTTCCCCCCCTTTGGGGCCCCGGGGTCGGGGGGGGGGTCCCCCCGCGGTTTTTTTTTTTTTTTTTTTTTTTTTTTTTTTTTTTTTTTTAAAAAAAAAAAAACCCCCCCCCCCGCGGGGGGCCCCGGCTCTTTCTCCTTTTTTTCCCCCCCCCCCCCCTTTTTTTTTTTTTTTTTTTTTTTTTTTTTTTTTTTTTTTTTTTTTTTTTTTTTTTTGCCCCCCCCCCCCCCCCCCCATTGATATATATTGGATAGTGGTTCGTGACCCCGAAATCCAACATGTTTCTGAAAAATTTGATTTTAAACTTGTCTGGCGAGGTAGGCTTCGAACCTACTACCCGTATATTTATGTTACGAAATATGAAATATTTATTGGAAATACTGTCTATAGTTTACGCGAGTAGTACACATTTAAATAAAACACTTTAACGGTTTGAAACGTGATACATTAGTTAAACTTATTTGAAAATGATTTTTAACTTCGGCCCGAATTACGGCTGATTTGCAGCAGCCGTGGTCATGGGGAGACCGACTTGGGTTTTAACTTTAAATTTTTATTGTATTTTATTTTAAAATAAGAAAATCATGTAATTCAATATTATTAGTAGTTTCACACTTAAATATATAGTTCGCCACAAATCCACTAATTGCTTTAATGCTCGTGACGTATGTGAATCATTTCTTTCATTCGTTAAATAATAAATCACGCAATTTAATCTTAGCGCAAAGACTAAAGTCAATATCAAAATCCAATAACTGATAATTTCTATAAGAAATAATTCCGATTCATTAATTACTAATGATTTTCCGCCCCTCACGTTTTTTCTATCTAATCGAACCAAACGTATCATTAGAGCCGACAAAAGGTTTTTCTTTTTGATCGCTGGAATAAATAAGCCTGGCCTTAATCACGAGCCATAATTAGTTAGACGTTGAGCGTAGTTTGAACATAACCTTATTGATACTTTACACGTTTAATGAATTTATTGCAAAGCATTTTTTATATTGAATTCCAACATAGTACATTTTTAAAAACATTAACAGTTTTCAGATGTTTTCATGATGGCACTATATAAATTAAAAATCGAACATAAATTGAAAAAAAATTAACGACCCGATCAGGACTTGAATCGGCATCGTCGAGGGGACACCGTGAGTGAGTTCTGTGAGCTAGCTAGTTCTAAGCTCTGCTAGCAAATACCAATGAGGAAACAGATGGCGCTAGCGAAGCTGATTTAGATTTTGACATTAGCGCCCACCATTTCCACCCCCCTACGCACGACAGCGACGGCTGTAAAAGGAACGCGAAATAAATCAATTAAATTATATACTGTCTATAGTTTACGTGAGTAGTAGACATTTAAATAAAACACTTTAACGGTTTAAAACGCGATATATTAGTTAAACTTATTTGAAAATGATTTTTAACTTCGGCCCGACGTTCCGGATGCTTTGCAGCAGCCGTGTACGGGGAGACTAAAGTTGGAGGTTGTCTCTGACGTCAAAGTAAAAAATTGCTACGCTAGCGCCATCTGTTCCGTCGATGTTGGTATTTAGTGCAACTGGCCGGGTCCTTACAGAATTGACTAACGGTGTCTTCGCGTTTGCGTAGCTGTTTTTTCGGGTCCCAGAGTTTTTAGAATGGGGTCCCAGGTGTTTGATAATTTGAGGCCGTCCTCCCTATTGAAATTTCGGTGTTTTTGTGATTTCAATTGCTTCGCGTACCAATCTTGAAACAAAATTGACTCTCCTTTGCGAGGATTTTTGGCTGGTCAAAGCGAATGTAATGATTGGGCCCTTCCGATGAGTGTTGGCATACCGCAGATTTGGAGAGACGTTTATGTTTTATATCCGCGACGTGTTCTTTAATTCTGTTTGAGATGCTACGCTTTGTTTGGCCGATGTAGGATAGGCCACAATCACAATTCAGTCTGTAAATGTTTTATTTAAACAATTAAATTATTTTTATTTTTCTACGTCCTAACGTTTCAGTCCGGTTCATTATCCTAGTGACCACGGCTGCTAATAAAAATAAAAAATCTATACTAATATATAAAGCTGAAAATTTTGTTTGTGTGTTTGAACGTGTTAATCTCGGGAATCACTGGTTCTAATATAAAAAATAATTTTGTGTTGGTTAGAGCATTTATCAAAGACGTGTGACTAATAAAATAGTTTTGCAAGAACGACGGACCTGAACGACATCGTAGGGAACAGCTATAAATTATAAACATGAGAATCTTTGCAAAAACAAATTTTGACGCCCGAAATAACTCTTCTATAACTGTCACAAAAATACCTTCTACATACAATATTCGTAAGATATGACGGAGGTAAGCGTACGTGACAATCGAAGATCGGATACCAAAATCTAACGTCATCCAATCAAGACGGATCATAGGTCGTGTTCTCGTATATTGACGCAGTGTAATGTGCTGTCAGGAGTTGTCTTACAGCTTGTTTTGGTAACGATTAATGAGATCCATTCATGTCTACAGGTCCAACTCAATACGAGCGAGGGGATTATGTTTTGATTGGTCTATCAATAATGAGTGCGTATACGTAATCTATCTAGTTTACGCGAATACACATTTTAATTAGGCATTTTTAACGGTTTAGAACGCGAAATATAATGTACATTTTTAGCTTATTTTAAATTAGTTTTAAATACGCCACGATGTTTGTCACCCGTGGACACCAACAAACTCCAAAAACAAATGACATTTAAGTGACAAATAATTGTATTAGTAGTTGAAATGTATAACATAAGATACTGCTTGTAGTTTACGCGAGTAGTACATTTTTAAATAAAACACTAACGGTTTAAAACGCGATATATATTAGTTAAACTCATTTTAACTAACGGCCCGACGTTTTGGATATTCTGCTGCTCGGGAGACGAGCAAAGCATCCGAAACGCCGGGCGGTAGTTAAAATAAGTTTAACTAATATATATCGCGTTTTAAACCGTTAGTGTTTTATTTAAAAGTATAACTTAAATCAATATGCAGTCAATATATCGAGCTTAACAAAAAACTAACCCTAATGGATTTTATACACCAGGCTGGATAATAACATTTTTACAAAAATACTCGCATGGAAATATCATTCAAAATCACTATTTCTAGCGCAGCCAATTTAAGCCTTTGATATCTATTTCATAGTGCTTCATACGAAGTTTCCAGTTTTATTCGCTCGGCGAGTGTGAATCCCGTTTTTAATAATTCCTAGATGTTGCCAACATTTTTCATTTCGTCCACAATCCAATTAAATTCTGGCAAAACATAAACAGTGGATTATTTTCACACCACTGAATACTGGAGATTTGTTTTACTGATACGTTAATAGCGGGAAAATGTTTAACTATTCGCTATAATTCTAATCTAGTTTATTTGAAAAGATCCGTACAGAAATACGAGACAGAGATAAAGATTGTATATGTAAGAATACCACTTTGTACTCTAGGTAGTATGTAGGCATGAGAGGCCCAGATTCGAATCGTAGAACTCTTTCCCATATTAAAATGCAAACAATTTCAGACCAGCTGAGCACACTTTTCTATACCTATTATTTGTATTTTTATTTACTTTAAAGTTCAGTTTACTAAAAGTTTGTAGTTGTGTAGTTGTTGGTCACTCACCCCAAGGGGGCAAGAAAGCCAGCGCTTCTCCTTTCCTCTTGGGGGGGGAGGGCCAACCCGGGGTCCTTCCCCCCCCCCCCCAGCCCCGCCCCCCTTCCTTTTTTCCTTCCCCCCTCTTTTTTTTTTTTTTTTTTTTTGAAATTTTTGGTTTGGGTTTGGGGGAATCGCCCCCCCCCCCCCCCCTTTTTTAAAAAAAAAGGGCGGGGGGGGGGTTTTTCCGGCCGGGGGGGGGGGGGGGGTTTTTTTTTTTTTTGGGAAGGGGGGGGCCCCCCTTTTTTTTTTTTTAAAAAAAAAATTTTTCCCCTTATTTTTTGGGGGGGGGGGGGGGGGGGGTTGTTTTTTTTTTTTTTTGGGGGGGGGGGGGGGCCCCCCCCCCCCCCCCGGGGGGGTGTTTGGGGGGGGGGGGGGGGGGGGGGGGGGGGGGCCCCCCCCCCCCCCCTCCCTTCCTTTTTTTCTTTTTTTTTTTTTTTTTTTTCTTTTTTTTGGTTTTTTTTTTTTTTTTTTTTTTTTTTTTTTTTTTTTTCCCCCCCCCCCCCCTCTTTTTTTTTTTTTTTTTTTTTTTTTTTTTTTTTTTTTTGTTTTTTTGGTGGGGTGGGGGGGGGGGGGGGGGGGGGGGGTGTTTTTTTTTTTTTTTTTTTTTTTTTTTTGATATATCACGTTTTAAACCGTTACAGTGTTTTATTTAAACTACAGACATGTTGGATGTGTTGGAAATCAAACCCACGACCAGTTTATTATTAGCTATACATAAATAAATAAATATCGCTACTATGAGCCGGTAATACACACCAGGATCGCAAATATTATTCACAAAACGTAATATATTTTATGTAAGCGTTCGTGCCCAGATTTCCTTCGTTCAGTTCGCAAATGCTCGCGGGCTGAAACTATAAGTTATACTCTATTGGTTTTCCGCACTAAATGTTCGCAACGCAGAGTGATGGTTTTATCCCCTAATCCCGTATCACGCATCACTAATGAACACTGTACACTGAGGCAACTTACTAATTTATACCGACAATTTAGCACGAGTTTCGTCATTTCTATAGAGTCAATTCAGGACATTTAAGCCGTGTTATATGGAAAGAGCCTTTGTAACTCTCGTACGGGCCTAAGCTCCACCATTTGGTACGGTTGGTGTTGGATATGTTGGTAAGACCAAGATCAAGTCACCGCTCGTGTCATGAAATTTTTATATAAAATCAACTTTTAAGTTTTTATTTTTAAGGGTATAAAACGTATACCAATTTAAATGTCGCTAAGACTACTCTAAAATTGCAGTGCGATAAAAAATAGATGATTTTGTTTTCAAATAAATATCTATTGTGCACGGGCCCTTATATAAATACATTGCCGTATATAGCAGACATAACTCAACGTGTAAAAAGTGTCAGTATTTGGAACCGGATGATTCTTGTAAATTTATCAAGCCAGTGATGGCCATTTATTTTCGCGTGTTAGAATTTGTAATTAGTCCTCGCAGCGTACGACTTAAAATATTCATGTGTTTTATGATCCCAATGGGTTGGAAGAATATACAAGTATATACATATCTAAGGACATATATAGATTGTAGATCTAAGCCGTTTCAATAATCGAAAGACTTACCAAAACGTTAAGGGGGGGTCCTAAATTCGAATATTAGCAAAATAGTTTATTTGTTGAATAAAATCGATCATTGAAATGGAAAAGATCGCGCTGTATGAACGGGAAGCTGTAATAAAATGAAATAAAAAATTAGGAAAAGATTGAGCCAGTGCCTGTATTTTTTTTTCTGTTTGATCACTTTAATATTTTACATGATATGCACATGTAAAGTCATTAATGTAAATTAAAAATCGCAACAATATCACCGGCACCCACAACGTTCCGTGTTGTCGCTAAAAATGGACACGGTAGCGCAATTGGTTTGCACATGAGCTACCGTGTCCTATTTTAGTAAACAACAAATATATATTATGGTATAAACATACAACAACATTAATTGCTCAAAGTGCGTAGTAATTATAATTTCGCATTTGTTATTTACTCGCTCACTATACATACCTCTTTCATCAGAGCTAAGTACTAAAACTAATTCAGCAACAGTACACGTACACTCTTTCATAGAAATTAAGCGAACAGTTTTAATGGAGCATGGAATAATGGTAAACTTTTACGCGCCATTGCCCAACTATTACGAGTACTATATTGTAGTGGATAATCCGCTTTGAAGTAGTTTACGTGTTAAATATTATGGTAAAAACTCTGGCTTATACTAAAGGAAATTTATAAGGTTTTACGTGCATGAACATTGGTTGTCGCAAGCACAGTGCTATATATAATTGTCATATGCTATCCATATTTATACGCTAGCTGTGTTAGCGACTTCGCCCGCGTATAATAAATATTTTGGGCATTCAAATTTGGTTTTGCAAACCTCCTCGTCATCTTAATAAATTTGAGCCACGATATCAGTCGCGACATTTAAAGAGGAATTCATATTTTTTGACTGTCTTGCACCGTTTTTGCGTACGCATCGGAAAACCACGGCGATGAATATTTACCCCCATTTTTACTAATAGAACTATGTAAAAATGTATCATAATCATTTTTTGGGTTCATTTAATAAAAGTTACAATATCTCGGCCATATAGTCAAGTATTGTTATAGGTAACTAAGTAGACTTATGAACGTCACAAAACTAGAGAATCTAACTTTACATTTACTACCAGTTCTCGAATCACCACCGTGGAACGACCAAGAAGAACTGGCAACAAACTCGCCACTATTATCGCTAAGTTTCATTACAGTCTTTACGTACATTAAGTGCACTACATATTTTTTCTTGTTAAAGTGGATTCCTCGACACCTATCCTTGTTATCTCGATTTCCATCTAAAATCGATTTTTGATTCCTATAAGGTTGTTTAGTCGTCTTTCATATAAGTTTTTTATACGTAAATAACATCTTATCGATATATATTATTGTGTGTAAACTTAGGCTTTAAATAGCAACTGAATTACGAAACTAGCAGAACTTAGTCTTCACTCAGCAAATACTATTCGAAGGATACGCCGCGGGCAGTAAAGTTGAATAACCGAATATTTCGGACGTAACGTACCGAGAACATACATACACTTTACAGTACATTGGCTCGTAGCGGGCCTACCCGCAAACTGTGGTTCGCGGTGAGGCTGTTCTACATTCAACCTACTGTGCACGACCAATTTTATTATCTTGTTTTGCCTTTCTTTGGAGCCCTATTTACAATGAATAAAGTGTAAATTGATCATGTATCTTTATTTGATTTTATAGTAAAAACTAGGTGTGCCCGCGAATTTGTCCGTGTACAATCAATCATTATGGGCATTTAAAGAGTTTATAGCTGTTTTAAAAGATAGACATATATTGTCGCGGACAATTTTATGGACTATTAAAAGAAGAGCCATTATTTCATACATATTTTTGTTTTTCTCTCGTATCCGACAGATTGTAGTTTTATAGCTACTAAAACTTTCCTATTATTTTTAATTCAAACCAGTAGTTCCCGCGCTTAACAAACAAATAAATCCTTTAAATTTTTATTGAAAATTTACCGTGAAATTTAATAAGAATAAACCTTACAATAATACATTTAAAATCGCATTTGAATTAAAAAAAAATACAACACGGACAAGATTTAACCGGCAATTAAGCTACCGTGTCCTACACGTCATCGTCAAAATTTTACGCTTACCTTAAATACTTTTGTGCACTGTATGTCAACCTTAACATGTGCATATTAAGGTGTAAGTATACGTCTTATAAAAAACAAGAAGTTTCAGTGATATATGTCATCACATCATCATATTTCTCTCAAAATGTGATCAAACTGAAGTACATTGTCTTGGGATGATTAATCTAGTGCCCAGCAATGTGCTAGTGAGCTTCATTGTAAGCAGGTGGCGCTGATGATTGATTACATCAGACTCCGCGGAATCAGTCAGAACCAATTATTTTACATTCAATTTAACTGCCCGCTAACCGACATCCATAATTATTGCTATTCATTCAATTTTAATTATTGCTTACTTTGTCGTTTAATTGATTTTGAAAGGGGTTTTAAATGATAGTAATACGGAAATATTTTACCTATTGTGTGCTAGGCTTGCCGTTATTATACGCAAAAACGGCTTCACCGATTTGAATAAAATTTTAGAAGGAATGTAGCACAATGTATTTCACATTGCTGGTATTTAGTTTCCCTTGTTAACTTCAATAAATTTTGTTTAAATAAAACATGTATGAGAACGCGTAATAAAAATAAGTTATTCCGCCCGACCTTGCGAATGATTTGCAAAAATCGTGGTCACGTACGACGTGGTGTCCCCATAGCCACAGGTAAAACTGCAACGCTAGCAACACGTATATCCTCTAATGGGTTTTATTTATACGAACGTCACGTGGGGATGTCAAATGTAAAATCGGATAGTAGTTTAAAGAAATTAGTTAATACATTTCGCATTTTAAAGGCCTTTTGTATAAACTATCCACTTTGTTTTATTTTTCATCTCTCAACTATTCAATAATAATGTGTCAAAGCGCATATAGTGGCAGGGCATATCTAGTTTATTTAAAGTTATTTCAAGGACTATCAACGCAGACTTCTATAAAATTCTCCATTATAACGTAAATGTAGTTTTAGGAAATATATTTTCGGCGTGCACGTCACATATTTCACGTAACGACAGGAAAAGAAAAATTATATTACGTCAGTGGGTTGATGGAAGAAGAAAAATTACGCCTTCAGAATAAAAATCTTAAGCTTATCTCGCATTTTAAGGTGCATGTGTATATTATTATCAATAGTAAGGTATAATCTTGAGGTTACAAATAATATATTTTCTATACATTAACCGCTATGTATTATTTCAATTAATAATTGAGCTATTTAAATAAGTAGCTCAATTACTAATTGAAATATGAGCTACCGTGTCAAGTGGTTAGATCACGGACGCTGTGAATGCCCCTTCATATTCCGCCCGTGTCGTAAATTTATATTAAACCTAAAATCTAAGATTACAATTAATATAACGCTATCATGTTAAAAATATTAAAGTTTACAAGCTTTGTATAAGTTAGCAGATCCTTTTTTTGTTTCAGTAATCATAATGCGTAAATTAACACTTCAAATAAAACACGTTGACGTTTTAAAATGCGATAAAACTTTTCTGAAAATTATTTTGGCGAAACTGGCCAAATAACAACCTCGTCGGGAGAAATGGCGCTAGTGTAGCAGTTTTCTTCTTTGACGTCGACACCCTCTATCTTTAGTTTCCCCGTCACCAAGGCTGCTGCAAAGCATTCGAACCGTCTGGCTGTAGTTAAAATAATTCAAATAAGTTTAACTAATATATATCGCGTTTTAAACCGTTAAAGTGTTTTATTTAAATGTGTACTACACGCGTAAACTACAGACCATATTTTTCTAGTTTGCTTTCAAGTGCTGTAATTGCTATGAAAAAATAAAACCCAATACTTTGGAAAACAGATTCATTAATTACGGAGTATGGCAGATATATATTTTTTGTTTTCATTGAATATTCGCTGCGACACCGTTAAAAGGAGATTAATGACGTGGATAACGAAGTAAAGACACTTTAAGGACTGCTATGAAAACCTCATCCGAGTTCGTTCTCAACTCACACTTGGAAAAGTACACAGTCATTGCTTTGGTGCGCAGCTTAATTTTTTTACTATTTCTAATGATTCCAGTCCATTAGAAATAACGTTTTATCATTTCAAATAGGAATATAAGGAATCATAGTTAAAAGTGATGTCGTTGATTGAAACATTTATACAACATGTACACAAAGACATGTATTACACTTGATGCATGACTGGAATTTGCACTGACTGCAGGATTAGTAGTCAGGGACAAATCAACCTCGCCGTTCTGCCGAGTCCCGCCTTTGAAATTTCAAAAAGTTCAAAGTTACAAAGTGTTTAAGACAAAAAGTGTGCGTTACTTCGCCGTAAAAAAGATGAAGAATTAAATAGTGCCAAGTAAGTCAATACTAATTTTTTACGATGTTTCGATCTTCATATCTTTGTAACCTTTTGAGTTAGATTATATGTGGCCTTATGGATATGATTAAACACACGTTAAATAGGTTTATAATGACAGAGGGGTCTAAGTGGCGCGAAATAGTTCGTGTAAAAATACTCTTAGCGCTGCCTAGTCAATTCCTTTGCTGGAACTCGGCATGCCACTCTACCGAGTGTCTTCATAAACAAAGTGCTAAAAACATAATTAATTAATTCTGAAAAAAGTCAAAACTTAAATACTGTCTATAGTTTACGCGAGTAGTACACATTTAAATAAAACGCTTTAACGGTTTAAAACGCGATATATTAGTCTTATTCGAAAATGATGAGACAGAGTGAGTCTCTCCGTGACCACGGCTGCTGCAAAGCATCCGAAACGTCGGGCCGAAGTTAAAAATCATTAAAGTGTTTTATTTAAAAGTCAAAACTAGCCTACAACCGACAATACATTCTGTCGTCGTACAAGATAAGGACGCATCTAACAGTTTGGTAAAACTGTGATAGAATGTGAAGATATTAACATACCGTGCTTAATAATGGGGCAAGATATGGTTTGAAAGAAAAAAAATACTTGGTCTTTTTTATAGGTAAGCCCCAGCCAAATTATATCTAAACAAGATGCGGTATTGACCCATTTTGGCTTTCGATATCCCAAACCCCATAAAACTTGACGGCAAAACTTCTTTCCTTTCCCCTCATCACACTTTATACACACTCAACATTAATAAACACTTACATACACACTGTATCAATCAAGCTCCTCAAAACGAGACCAATTCCGGCTTTATACCCACATTAATCATTATGCAATCCTGATTAAATCATTCCGAACATGAAAACGTAATAAATAATCGCGCACAAAAGCGCTCTTTCACGTATTATTCACTTGACGCCAAATAGCACATATTCCGTTCGGGGTCGTAAATTCGGCATCTCCTGTTCCACAAACCATTTGCAATTGAAAGCGTTCTTTATAACGGGATATGTCCAGTAGCACTTTTACGAGCGACTGTACACACAAGCTCAAATGTATTGCCATATTAAAGCATGTGACACTTTTTTATGGCGACTCGTCGTAAAGGGAATAAACTATTTTAGATATTTCGAAAGAAATAGTGAGGAATAATCGAATTGGACCGAATTTTGATTTTTTCGGTTCGATCTATTTATTTACTACAGATTACTTATACACAGTGTTGCTCACAAGAAGCTGTAAACCGATCAAGGTAGAAGCTATGCAATATTAAGCCAATGTATTCGAGTTAGGATTTTTTCTTATATTATTAATTATTCGGTTACTTTTTATTGATCGTAACTTTTATTTATTAACATTTTCCTTTTTCTATGAAGCGAGCAACATACCTTTACTATATCGTTTATATGTTTTTTTTAAAAGCGATAATAATATACTTTGTTCATATAATTCTTTATTTAAGAAAACAAGAAACAAACAGAAATATCACAGAGTCATATTATAACTGTCTATTTAACTGTTATAACGTGAAATCTGATAGTTAATTTTTTTTTATTTGAATTGCATATCTATATAGGTTTAAAAAAAATTAAATGGGCAAGACTCGAACCGTTATCAACAAGGTTCCGTGCTTCTACTCTTATAAATTGAGCTACCGTGTGAATGTTATTTTTAATTTATTGTAACTACGGCTCAATTGATATTTGCAACAGCCGTGGTCACGAGGGGACTGTTAAAACAACTAATAAATTTTCGTTTTAAACCGTTAGAAATGTTTTATTAAAATATGTACTATTCACGTTAACTACAGACAATACGTAATGCTAATAACAACGTTCTTTCTAAAGTTCGTCACAGTGGTGGCTGGACTTATAACAGTTGAAAAGCTTTTCAGCTCGGATTCAAATTAAGATAAACTCCATCTAATCCATCTCAAGAGCAATACCATTAAAACGTTAACAATAGAAGGAATAAAGAATGGTTACGTTGTTCACAAATCAACAAATGTCGAAAGGTCTCCGCTATCACAAATAGAATTGAAATCGAATCTACTAATTGATTACTAATCCGGCAGAAAAGCCGGCGGTCAAAGGGTTGCCTCAAAGGGTTGTACTGCCAACGCAGGCACTAAACGAAATAAACCACTAAACATTATGAAAGCCTATCCACGACTTTCATAACGACCTCCACTTGGGTCCATCGAATTTAGCCTATTTCAGATTCCACTTATTGTCAATTGTTTTGAGCTTTTGTGCTATTGGATCCCTGTTTTAGTGTATCGCAAAGAATTTAGTATTATAATAAAACACTTTTAACGGTTCAAAATGTATTAAGTAGTTAACTTATTTACGATTTATTTTAACTACGCTCGACGTTTCGGATGATCTGGGTCCTTACGGAACTGATTCACGGTGTCGTCTCTCTGCGTGTGATTTTTGTAATTGGAACACGTTATTACGCTTCATACAATTACAAAAAAGTATCCATTATCATTTTTCTTAAATGAAATAAAAAAGCGTCTTTTGCTTTAATTGCTTTAATACTCTAAAGAAACATTAAGATTTCAAGATAAATAACAAGATAATTAAATAATAAATTTAATAATGATTTAATTTCCGCCGCAATATCGAGAGGCAAATAAGAGATCCTGGATTCGTATCATGCGTATATAAAACCCTGTCTATAGTTTACGCGAGACGTACACATCTAAATAAAACACTTTAACGTTAAAGTTTCGAATGCTTTGCAGCAGCCGTGGTCATGAGGAGACAAATAAGTTTAACTAATATATCTCGTTTTAAAACGTTACAGTGGTTTATTTATATATATAAAACGTTTTTAACAGTTTCAAATGCGAAATATATAAGTAAACTAATTTTTTAACCCTTTGCAAGCTTAAGAAAAACACTTTAATTATTTATTTTTAATATTATTTTACTTCTTCACATTGTTCGTTGCATATATACATATTGCTTTTATTAAATGATAGTTTATGTTACTTTAGAAACTTTTTTCATTACTGACTTCAATAACGCAAAGTCTGAAAATGCAACAAGCTAAGTTTAATCTATTTATGAAAACCAGTAATATATTTTTAACAATTTTTTGAAATTGTATCACTTTTAAAAGTATACTCTCACAATATTATTTAATGAAAAGAATATCTACTAAAGCTACTTCTAATGGGAGCAAGAGAGTAGGAGTCTTCTTAAGAGGAATTAAAATGTAAAAGAATAAACTTAGCGACTATCAATTAAGCGTAGCCACGGAGCCTTTTTGTAGCAAAGTTATCTTTAAGCCGAGGCGACCCCTTAGTTACGGAACAAAAAGCTAAGTGCTTCGTGGAGCACTATGTCATTGACAAAAGTTGTCGGGCAATTAATCGCCTGGGAGCGTCAAGTTCTTAATTGACAACGTCCAAAGAGTCACTTAAGCCGAGGATACTCGGCGAGAGGATACATCGGAAAAATCTTAAAGCGCTTAGAGCGAGCTTATCAACGCCCCACGTCACTTACGCAAAATTTATTCAATGATAATTTTTATAGAGGAGGATAGACGAGCGCAAGGCTCACTCGATGGTAGGTGAAACAGCCATATAGCATGACTGAAGAACTAAATAAGATGCACTGTCGGCCTATAAACGGAAACACGATTATATTTTACGGGTTTTTTATCAATGGACGGTGGTTCGTGAGTCAGATTGATTTTTGATTCCTACAATCATTTAATATCTAGATTATTAAAAAATTCTATTATGTTTCAGAAGAATTATAAATTCATTAGGAAATTGTTGGATCTGGAGGGGATCGAACCCACTGCCCGTTGATTATTACCGATACATTGCTACCGTTACACCAACGTGTCCGTCAACCGGTTGACAAAAGCGCATGAGAACTACTATTGTTAAAATATATTTTCACAATCAGATCTCAAATCAAATCGAAACCATCAAAATATAAACGTACAACGTATTATTAAGTATTGTCTATAGTTTACGTCTGTAGTAAAGATTTAAATAAAACACTGATAACGGTTTAATAGGCGAATTATATTAGTAAGCATATTTTTAATTTAATTTAGCTACGGCCCAACTCAGCTTCCTAGGCTCAATTTTCAAAACGGTAGATAAGGCAACAGAGGTCCTAAATTCGTTTTTTAATACTTCATAAATTATTTCGCTAGGTAAATACAATACTATTAATAGGAAAATAAAAATGTAAGGTCGTCTAAAAGAAACAATTTTAACTAATATATCGCGTTTTAACCCGTTAAAGTGTTTTATTTAAATGTGTACTACTCGCGTAAACTATAGACAGTATTTAATTTTAACGGTTCAAAACAATAAATCTCAGTCAGTAAAAAAGTCTCATTTTTTAAAGTAAATGTGATTTAAAAGGCTTAAAGCCTTTTAATTTTCAGCATTTCCAGAGACAATTTTCGAAAAACTTTTTACAGTGCTCCCATTGTTAAGTCTTCCAACTTGTCAGCACGAAACATTTTCAAAAGACTTGACCCCATCTTTAATTGACTTCGGCGTAAACAGACTTTGTTTAACAAGAATCTTGGTAGGATTCAATTACCAGTAGAGCCAGTTGTTCAATTGATTGTTTGTAAACGATCTCTTTGTTTAACTCATTTCCATTATAGAAAGCTAAAGTTGTTCTACTTTGAATTTAACAACTAGAATAAATACATAATAATTATACAAATTCGATAGTGGTCTCGTTCAAACCACATCAATTGGTTTAAATAAACCACTTTAACGGTTAAAAACGAGATATAGTATTAGTTAAATTTATTTGAAAAATATTTTTACTACGTCCCGATGTTTCGTGATGTCTTGCAGGAGCCGTGGTCGCGTTTTAAACCTTTAAAGTGTTTTATTTAAATGTGTACTACTCGCGTAAGTTACAGACAGTATTTAGTATAAAATCGATTGATTTTATTCTGACTAGGCGTTACCCATGACGTCGTCCGTCGTTATTTCGAGTAAATCCTAAAAGAGAAACATACCTGCGGATATTTTTCAAATTATTTAAAGAAGAATCATTCTTCCGTACATAGTTTTTTTGGTTTCTTGATTAATTAATTCTTTAATTCATTATTTATGTTTGACATAAATATATTTCTCTCCTATTGGTCACAGCCTGATGCTTTATATTTTAAAACCTTCCTCGATGGTCCGTCTGACCAACACAAAAATAATTTTTAAATTTTAACTAGTAGTTCCGTAAATTAGCGCGTTCAAAGAAATGAAAAATAACTCTTCAACTTACAATATTGGTATAGATCGAAAATCTAAAATAAAGTAGATCAGACTAGTTAACGCAATTTCTAAATAAAAAAAAACTAAAATGTCATTTTCATACAGCTAATAATGTGGACTACATACTATTGTTCACGAAAACTAAGTCACTTCTCTGGAGAGATCTACGTCAATATTTTCATTTCACAATTCGTAATGTTCACTTTCTGTATGTATTATTTCTGAAAATTTAAAAGGAAAGCCACGAGTATTAACTAGTTCCGTATAAATTCAATTCAATATATTTCAAATAATAACTAACAATGGCAGTACGAGCTCTTTAATGGCGTTAGCTGCAGTAAATTCCTCAAAACGTGTTGTGATTTCTTTCGAAATTGTTACGAAGTTCTCCGCACAAGTCGAGTTCGATGGAAATATTTTGGCGCACTTTTATCGCATTTAATAGGTAAAGTTTTATCCATAAAGATAGGATGCATAAATTTTATTAAAAATTGTCTGAGTAGCTAGACCGGGGTGATATCTCTACATTTTATCATCCAATATAACTCAAGAGATAAAGGGAAGTGTTTTAGATTCTTTATTGGTTTATTTCAAACAATAAGTTAATTAATTTATTGCAAAAATTACATAAGAAAACAAAATTACAATAACTTCTAACTACTGTTTATATTTTGCGCGAACCAGTAGGTACACATTAATATAGCACTTTTATCGGTCACATTTAACAGAGCCAAAGCACAGAACGCTGTGAATGCCGGTTCAAATCCTGTCCGTTACGTCATTATTATTTTTTTAAATTTAAAATCAATTTTTAACTCACTTTTATCATAATTTAGGTTAAATTAGTATTCGATACGACCCGACATTTTGCTTCTCATGACTACGGCTGCTGTAAAGTATCTGAAATGTCAAGATAAAAGTCAATATAGAGTCAAGTCATTTTTTTTTTTGTTTACGAGTAGTACCCTTTTAAAACTTCTTTACATTTTAAATATAACGCGTTTCAACCCTTAGAAGCGATCTATTCCGATTTCATTTGTTTATTTTTAAAATATTATTTCTAATAAAGTATACAAATGAAATTAAAAGACTCTCATAACTATCCAAAATACCACATATAAATAGATAAATAGACCTCAACGTAATTAAATTATTTCCGTTACAGTGGAGAGTTTAATATTATCCCGTTCATAATGTTTTATTAGCAGGATATAAGCAAATATTGCTCTCGGATTGAGTCGCCGTACACTTATGAGAGTAATGAAAATTTTCAAATTAAGCGAGCGTAATGAAAGCTTGAATTTCCAAAGCAAATTGCGGATTAGGACGTCCGGAATGGCCACATAGCTTTAAACCTTTTATCGTAGTTCAGCAGTGTAGGGGTGACATAAATACGACACTCGACCACATCGGTTTAGAGATATTTTCCTACAAAACATGAATATTTTACGCTATTCCTATTAGGGACTCGCCACATGGCGCCACAGAAATAACACCTTGTCTGTAAAGGCTTTGATCGCCTTCTAAGCTTATTTGTTATTCACTAGATGTCCATTTTGCCGGGAAATAGTATACACTAGCTGTGCCCACGACTTTGTCCGCATAGTATAGTTATTTTGGGCATTATATTATTAAATATCGCAAACAACTTCCTCAGCTTTATGAAATATACCTGTTACCCACGACGTCGTCTTTATTATTTTAGACTATTTGAAGAGGAATTCAATGATACACATTTTTTTTGTATTCTTGAACCGTTTTTGCAGTGCACGTAATGGAAGACCTCAAAGATGAATAAATTTCCCCGCTTTTTACTCCTTATTCTCTATGTTTCTCAGATGCTATTAACCGCAGTGTGATGTTATATAGGCGTTCAAACGAATCATAAGGTTTGTAATATTCGTATCTAAATAAAACACTTTAACGGTTAGAAAGGCGATATATTAGCTTATTAAGAGGATTTTCAAATAAGTTTAAGTAATATATCGCGTTTTAAACCGTTAAAGTGTTTTATTTAAATATGTACTACTCGCGTAAACTATAGACAGTATCTAATATTCGTATCGTTATTGTTAAGGATTTATCGGATAGGGTAAGGTGTGGCCAAATTTGTCGCTCGTTATGGCAGCAATGTATGGCTAATGACCAATGTTTGAGTCGTGAGTTTAATTGGCGAAATAAATTAGTTGAAAACATAAGTAATTTAAGTTTTTTAATACTTTACCTAAGTATTGTCTGTAGTTTTAACATAGAATGCTTTGCAGCAGCCATAGTCGCCCATGAACACGCTTTGTAAGCTGTTAAGGTGTTTTTTTTAATACATCTAAATTGTATTGTACGGCTAGATAAATAATCTCAAACTTTTTAATGGCAAGTTTAACTTAGTTTATATTAAATGGCTGTTAAGAATATAGGAACTCTGTCCGCCGCACTTTCCACAGATTAAAAAGCCCAAAGTGTTGATTCACGAACTGGTAATTTCGGTTTCAACCTGTAGATTTCCGAATATGCGAACTCCGAAATAGTTCTTCAGTCTACCCTAATTATTTTACTATACTAGCTGTGTCAGCGACTTTGCCCGCGTAGTATTTGGGATATCGAATTTTATTTTGCAAACTTTCTCCACATCTTTATAAATTTCAACTATTACCCACGACTTCAGTCGCGTCCCGTCGTTCTTAGATAATTCAGGTAGACATAAAGTATCGCGAAGAATTTTTTAGATCATTTAAAGAGAAATCATTGTTTTATACATATTTTTAAGGGAACAAACTCAGAAAGATAAATTTGTCCCATTTTCTCACATTTCCCGGTGCTTCTTCGCTCCTATTCATTGTCGTCCACTGTTATAGCCTTCCTCGATAAATGCTCTAACTAACACAAAAATAATTCTGCAACTCCCATGTATAGTTTGAGGTTAGCTCGTATAAACAAAGAAACAAACCTATCAGCTTTTTATGTTAGTATAGATAGACGCTTACCCTATAATATCTACTTGCATACTCAGGTGAACTGCCAGTACAACCTAAATACATAGCTAATTAGCTAAAATTCGAATTAAATAATGAATTCGTAAACCCAGCACTGAAATTATATCGGCATTGTGGTCGGCTCATTCGGTCGCATTGTTTACGAAATAGAATTGTAAAATTTCAACTAGTTACAATGTGCTTATTTTAGCCTATAAACTACGTTTAGTATCCAGCATTTATAATTTACGTTGAATTACAACATTACATTTGCTTACTAATGAGTGTTTACTGTTTCATAGATAATGCTAGAACTCTTCTTAATAGACATCCGCTATTCAGTAGGTGTGAATTACAGTTTGTCTCCTGATGTTTTTACAGGACATTTAAATCGTCACGTGTTCCCAGGGCTCCCTCAAAGCACGATGGAGGGCTGGTGGTGTGTTTAGTGGTTCTGGTCGGCTATACGATTTATCACACTCCCCACGTCACACTTGCCCGACGTGGGCATGCTTTAGGCATTCCCACCATCAGTTTAAAAAAAGGGACATTTAAATTATCAAGTTACAATGCATATGTTAATGTTGGTACCACATTTAAACTACGGCTTTACTGTTAGGTAAATTAGAATATATTTGAAAGCTTTAATCCTTTTCACATGTTAATGCACATGTTGTTATATAAATTAAAATTCTATTTATTTAAATAAAACACTTTAACGGTTTATAACGCGATATATTTTAGTTAAACTTATTTACTGTACTCAAATTTGGTTGAAATTATTTATTACCAATTATTTGTTATAGTTGTATTAACACTATAATATTTAACTTCACAGTCCGATCAGCGAGTTTAACTCGAGTATTAAACCGTTAAAATGTGTGTGTGTGTATACTAATCGCATAGAGTACTCAAATGTATATTTTACATTGTATTTAAGGAGGGGGAACTGAATTTTTGGATGCAGATATTTCTGGTGTGTAAAGCCCCATGGAGGCTTCACTTTACAAGTGTTTAAATAAGTGTATACGGCAATGCGGGTAAGCCACTCGCTATTCGTTAACACCCAGACGCCAGACTCGTTCTGTTGGACACAGTTTAAAACTGACTAATTACTTTTTGTATTGTCTGTAGTTTACCCGAGTATAAATTTAAATAAAACACTAAATTATGTTAGTAAACTTATTTTTCGTTATTCAAATATGACCCGACATTTCCGCTACTTTACAGCAGTCGTGGGCATTAAAGCGTTGAAGAAAAAAAATCAATTGTGTTCTTATGAAACTAAATAATAAAATTCCTAAAAATATTAAATGACTCTATGGCTAACTGAGAAATCTAAGGTTCTATTTTAAAATACCGTACACAGATTTTGTCACATTCAAATCAAACACCTGCGTTCATACATAATTATTGTAATAATATATGCATCTTAAATTATGTGCACCTAAAACTCAACAACTTATGTGATAAATATCCCAGCTGTTTCAAATATTATCCCTTACCAACTCATTTCCACCGACCCCGACCACCCAATTAGGTCGCGGATTTACTTTCAAGTCTATCCACTAATTTATTATCATACCAAAGTGAATATTTAGAAGACACTCCTAGAGATTAAAGTGAATAAAACATTAACGCCCCGACCGTCCTTCGCTAAGTAACAAACTATTTTTGGGATTTCAGTTATTTGCAAACTTATAACCGCCTCCGTGGTTCAGTGGTGAAGTATATTTTCTAGCTTTATATTTAAACATCTAAGATAGAAAATGCAATAATAAAAAAAACTACATACTGTCTGTAGTTTCCGCGAGTAGTACCTACACATATAAATAAAACACATTTTCCCTTTCAGATGATTTGCAGCAGTATGTGTTCACGGGAAGTAGTCGCTTATGTATAAACTTTTAGCGTTTTAACACTACGTTAAAAGGGTATACGGCCAAACAATGGAGATTTGAAACGTTGGAGCGTAATAGAGTAACAACTATTCTAAAAAACTTTTGCATGACGAATATTAGAAGGATAACTCTTCTCATCATTCTCAATAGCTCTTATAATACTCAGATACTACTCTTATACTCTTTATTCCTATTAATCCTTAGTTTCGTGCTGAAAACGTGTTTGCACCCGTTTAAAGGTATTTTATTTATTACCTATCGATGATTGCAGCATAAGGTATTCCGTTCAGTGTTCCAGCAGTGCCACAACGTCCTCATAATATGTTTAGAGAGCATAGCAGTGAACTATAATCAGGTGGTTGTTCGTATGCTTCTCACGTCCGCAAGCTTCGCTGGTGCACGGAGCAAAAATATAATGCAGGTGCTAAACACTAAAGATTCTAAAGTTCCACGAATACGAGAAATCCTAACGCGATAGTCAAAAGACATTTTAATGCTTTGGTTTTGCTACTTTTTGATGTGTTTGAATACTTACAGTGCCAGCGACTTCGTCCACGTATATTTATTTAGGGGGGCTTTGTTTTTGCAAACCTTCTTCTCATCTTTATAAACTGTGCCTATTACGTCGTTCGTCTGTTATAGTCGTTTTTATCTTAATCTTAAAAGGTAAGACATATATTGTCGCGGACATTACTTTAGCAAAAGATATTTTAATGCTTTGATTTTGTTACTTCTTCTTGTGTTTGAGTACTTTTAAGCGTGAAATAAGTGCACAGAAGGCTCCATGAATCTAGTAATTTTTTTCTAGGTAATTTCATAGGAAATCTTTATTAGATCATGATGAGTTAATAAATTCTAAATCGTATGTAAAGTAAAAACCACTTAGAAAGTGTCATTGCAACGTATATAAAAATGTTGTAATAATAACAAGGCTTGGGGTTTGAAGGAACCGACTCTTACTGGAAAAGAATGTAGTTTACTTTAAAAAACGCGATGACTGTAAAAAGCTTGTCGATAAAGGAGTTCTTCGTCACTGAAATGAAATAGAGACGAATAACGAATAAATATTATTGTTTTTATGTCAATCTCAACAAGATATGCTGTCGTCCTATTTTGGCTTTGGATATTCGAAAATGTGTGGACGGTCGTTTGTAGGCTGGACTGAATATTGATATTCCTGTGACCCATTTAATATCCAAATTTCCAGACAAAGTCCATCATGCTTCAGGAAAATTATAAATCGATTAGAAAAATATTGGATCCGTTGAAAATGAATGAAAATAAAGCCTTTTTACATTTATAATTAAAATACAGCAGATTACGAATTTAACTCACCTATCAAATCAATAAGATATCGATTTTAGTAATAATTTATTCAGTATACAACCGCGCCAATTAATGTCGTTGTTATTTTGCAAATGGAAAACTTTTACCATTCCTCGGTGTGCAAGGATATACAATTTCCTTAGCCATCCAACAAAGCAAAATGCAAGTACAATTTATGCATAACAAGGCGATATTCAATTCCTTCAAATAAAAAGGCTTAATCCTCTATCTGTTTTAAACGCGAAATTTAGTAGTTAACGACACGTACGATGTGAGGATTTATTTATTTGTAAATACATAGGGACTTAAATGTTCTCCACTTATAGTGTATTTGTTTAATTCTTGAATAGACGTATGTGTTACTAAAGTAAAAAAAAAATAATTAAAAAAAAGTATTACTAGGCTAGAGACTCGTATATTTATGCATTTTTTTTCTTAAACATAGATTGAGGAAACAAATGCCTCCGTAGCTAAATGGTCAAGCATGGTGCCAAACATGTGTTAAGCGCTAAGTTGGAATCCCAATAAAACAATAGATTGGTAGAGGGCACAAAAGTCTGACCACATTGTCTGTAAATAAAACTGATCACAGAAATGTGTTCAAAATAGGAAACACTTAATATATAGTAATAAATATTTTCACTGATATATTTCGCGTTTTAAACCATAAAAATTTACCATAACTCTTCAGCATGCTTTCTTTTTGAAACACCGTTTGAAAACATAACTGTTTATTATTTATCACCGCTCGCGTAAACTAGAAAAGCAACAGCCATTTTTTGTTGCATTCTAAGTATTATAATTTTAATAATCCTTTGTTAAACTTAATTGTTATCGCAGCAATTAGCAGGAATTAAACGTTTCACCACCATCATTGGGAGTGCAATTACAAGATTAAACGAGTTCCCCATTATAAATTACCAAACCTCGAGTGCCGCTATTCGCAGATTGTTCCAGAGAATTCAAGCTGTTTTCCTTTGGACGAAATTAAAAAAGTATGACGGATACAATTGCTTCGCCCCCATTTGCTTTCCTTGACATTTATTTTATTTGTTTTTATTAAAGCTCATTTATAAGGAGAACCGCGAGATATTGCGTCATGAAAATCCTTTTTGAGATTTCACCGTAATGATAACAGAGATGAATAATAAACTTCGTATTGTAAGGAAAGGGCTTTAACGCGATTTAGAGCCATGAACTTTGGATGTTTGAAAAGGTATTTATTGTAAGACAGTGTAGGAAAGGTTTTGGTTTCACTGGATTTAAAGAGGACGAAGGCCTCACATCTATTTGCCGTCATATGTAAGGGCGGATCCAGATTTGGAACCAGGAGGGGGTCACATAGTCGTGGTCAAGTCACTTTTAATTTAATTTTGATAACAATAGATACCTAAGTACTGTACTTGAGAATATTCATTCTTAATTGTACACTTAAATAATTAATAAAATTGAAACGCGATTAAACTTCACAGCTTTTTTTATCTGCGGACGGTAGATCTTGACCCAGATAGAATTTCAATATTCCTACGATCTATTTAATATCCAGATTTCCAGAGGCGCGGTCCAACATATGTCAAAAAACTTATACATACAGACAGTACCCTCAACTTGTTGATTAGCCAAACTTAGCAACCACTACCAACCATCCCGTCAACTCAGAAAACTAATTAAAAATAAGCTGGACCCGGCGGGATGCGAACCTACCATTCAAGTCAAGCGTTGTATTTATTTATATACCCCTGAACACCTGGCTATCGTAAACCTGAGTGATCTTGGATAGAACTGGCGATCATGTTTGTGATATTATGCAAAGTGGCAGGAATATAGTGCTCGTACAGGTAAAGGAAATGTATAGAATAGGTAAATAGCAGTACAATCCAGTCTCTCCTACAATCTAGCAAATACATTTTATTTAAATAAAACACTTTAACGGTTTAAAACGCGATATATTAGTTAAACTTATCTGAAAATGATTTGTCTCCCCGTGACCACGGCTGCTGCAAAGCATCCGAAACGTCGGGCCGAAGTTAAATCATTTTCAATTCGCGTTTTAAAACGTTAAAGTGTTTTATTTAAATGTGTACTACTCGCGTAAACTATAGACAGTGAGATTAGCGCTCAAACAAACAAACTCTTTAGTAGAGAGTCGTTTCCTCATGTATATTACATATGAATATCAATGTAGTAGTAATGTTTAAAATACACATATACAATATAAATATTTGAAATAATATTTTTGTCTTTAAATTATACTGTAATAACTTACGTGTTTTACAATGAAATTCCACGTAAAATTAAACTGCTGCTTATAACAGACAGTTCTGCAAAATCGTTTCATTAATATTAAAACGCGGTGCCTCTTTAACGAATGTGTTTTTACGTTAATTGTGCGAATTTTTAATTAAGTTTGTACGAGTACCCACTTTTATAATTAGGCAAATAAGTATTAATTTGTATTAAACAATTAGTATCATCGAGATATTAAATTAATTGTGAACCAACGATTTTAAGGTGTTTACTGGTGTTTATGTCTCTATTCATATTAAAAATAAAAGAGTCAATAATTATTGGTCAGGACAAGCTTATAACATTATCCAAAGGCAAAATAAGTCAACGGCGCATTTTGTTTAGATGCTATAGGCTGGTCTATTTCACTCCATGCCTGTCTGTCCTCCTCTATCTTACTAAAAAAACAAACGATCTTAACATCATAAAAATCTACCTGAAGCAGAAATATAATAAGGTGTTAAATGGATCTTTTGAAAAATATTTTAAAATTAACTAGGAATAAAATACATAAAGAAAAATTATCAAATGTAAATAAAATAAAACTGGTTCTGAATGGGTCTGATTTTATTTTAATTTGCACCAAAAAAAATGGATATTGAAAGTTATTATATTGCAACATAAAAATGTTGAGAATTTTAATTGCCTAATCAAATATTTTTATTCGGAATTACCGAGCTCTGTAACAAATCTAGACTGTGGCTTGCTCCGTACTGACTAACGCTTTTGTTTGACCCGCCGTCGGTTGATTTTTTTTTATTACACTATGTACATCTCTTCAAATTTTCCTAAGTAACAGCAGAACCAAAAAGCGACTAAGGTGGAACGGGGTGGGGGGGTTGACTTTTGCTTAAAATTGACAGCAAGATGGCGGTCGCGCTAACTTCAGCCCGGTCAAAAAGTTTGGAGAGAACTGTAACAGTCGCTACACGCGTCGCGGTCGCATCTCGAATTTTTATCGTCAGCAAGTGTTCTGTGGTTTTGTAGACTGTAGTAGGTATCAGTACAAATTAAGACGTTATTTTAACATTATTTAAAATAATAATTGCATTGTACAGTATCGACACCTAACGAGTGTTATTCAAAATAAACCCTTAATAACAGTTAACACGCAAATGAACGATTAGTGTTTTATTAAACGGGCGTTTTATTCGTAATCGATGGTCGACGTTCGGCGCCCAATGATTAATTGAACACAAACACGGCGGGAAAATAATTATATTTATTCAGAACTATTAATAATCGTATCTAAAATTACGGTTCAGGTTCAAGCGCAAACTCTGCTTTTGTAAAGCTCTTTTCAGACTACGCATAATATTTATAGCACGCCAATAGCAAGCCCAATCAAGTGTGATTAGTCGTTAGTAATGTACCGCACATTTGTTGTGTGTAAATTATATGCTATTACAATAGATCGTATTCTGAAGAGAGCTTTAAGTTCCTACATATTGCGTCAAATAAAGGATCTCTTTTTAATTTAAAAATCGAAATAAACTGCTTTTGTTTCGTGCTGTTGCTCTCCAGCAGAGCAAAGGCATGGAATACTGACGATGCCGCTTCAAGTCCTGCCAGAGTCCAAAAATCTTTTCAATTTCGATTTATAAATTATATTGTGCCATCATGTGAAAAATATTAAAGGTTTCAAACGATCACTGTTTACTCAGTTATTGAAGTCGTTTTTAAATACTTCAATAATTGTTGACCTTCAAACTGACATTGAATTCGTATATGCATAATACTTTGTTTCTTGTTATAAAACCAGATTGGATGACTACTTAATGAGTGCTTATATCTTCGAATATTTTTCAATCCGTCCATATTGTTAGTCAGCTATGGCCCTTGCACAATCAAATAGAAAATAGGTCGTAGCATAAAAAAAGCATTAATGTATAATTATTAAAAAATAATATCTGAGATAAAAAGGAAAAGTGATAATTTATAGTGTAAGCGTATATCAATTGTGTTAGTGAAAAGACCTGTTTCAGTGCAACTTATTTAGAAAGAAGCCACGTATTTAAAAATAAATTCAAAGCAATTCGAGAAATGAAAAATAAATAGAAATATCTGGCTTCGCTAAACAAAAGGCATTTGATGAAAATCCGCAAATTAAACGTTACCTCTGTCGAACGTGAACGAAAACTCAAATAAAGATCACTGAGAAAGATTTCCTCAGAGCTTCCTTTTGATCAAGTAACGAAAGCGAATTGAAACGTGAAATTTTGACGTGGCGCTTCGAAGAATTAGTGAAAAAAAATGTCTCGGGCTTCTGTAGTACACAACAAAAAAGTTTTTCTTTCGAGGGCAGGAAGAGTAAGAACAATAAAAGTAAATTGAAGTTGGATAGAATTTTCGCTTCGCGAGTTTTAGTGGCCGATTTGGTGTAACGAGTTTTTACCGCCTTTACAACTTTGCAGGTCGCCAGCGAACTTTATTCGCTACAAAAATTATTGTGTCGAACTAGGCTCTGACAGTGTTTTGACGCTCCGACCTTACTGTTCATCTTGAGTAAATCACTCTGTAAATCTACCTTTCAATTGCATTGTCTTCGAGTACAACATTCGTACGTTTTAACTTAAGTTATTTTTTAAATCGAAAAAGTATTTATAAAAGATTTAGTCTGTTAAATATCGGGCCATGTGTTATATTTTTGATAGAAAAAACTCTTTAGTTACCATTAAATCATACATAAATTTGAGTTTGTAAGAAATTTTACGAAACAGGCGGATTGAACCGGCATCAGAGTTTTATGCAGCTGTCCTAACCGATTGAGCTATCGTGATCTTGTGACATGGTAGCTCAATTGCCAATTCAAGTCCCACCTGCGTTGTATTTTTTCTCTAAAGACATTTTTAATTTCTATAATGCCATCATGTGAAGATGTTTAAAAGTTTTATATGTATTAATACAAAATATATACCTACTGTTAAAGGAATACTGAGATGACGTCATCAAGAATTTAGTTATAAGTAATAAGTTTGTTAATCTTATAATGGTAAGAGAGTTTTAAATTTGAGGAAGGTCTGCTCATGTCGAAATGCTCGAACTAAACTAATAAAACAATAATATTTGTATGAAATCCCAAACTCGCGGCCAACAATAAAACTTGTTAGCATACAGCCTAACTGTATGAATAAATAATAATAATTTCGGAAGGAAATCCTGTTCAAATAAATTGAAAGATTTGAAGAAAGGGATCCGCTTAGCCACTCGGCGAGCCGTGAATTTTGCCTTATTTATCTGACCCATGTTCAGCTTTTCTTTATTTACGACATGAAAACTCGCGTTGCGAAAATTTATATGAAGTGCTGGGTTCATTACGATTTCGAGGAAAATTGTTTGAAAGAAGTCAACGCTTGAAAACTTTAATATATCTCACATGATGGTACTATATAAATTAGAAAACAAATTACAACACGGGCAGGTCTTGAACCGGCATTGTCAGCGTTCCGTGCTGTTGCTCTAACCAATTGAGCTACCGTGTTTACGAAGTTGACGCGATTTACTCGTTACTTAGTAGTCGTTGTTAAACGGTTGAAGCGCGAGAGGTTCAAACCCGGGGAAATATAAATAGTTTCGGTTGGAAGAAGCACAGAAATCTGCCTTCCATAACATAATAATAATATGTCAATTATTTGTTAAGATATACTAACGTAAACAACGTTGTTAGCTGACATAGATGTACATAAAACTAAATTATATTTTTTTTAACCTCAAACGAAGACAGACAAGTATAGGATTCAGTTGGAAAGTGTACCCCAGCTGTATAATATCTAACACAATATGCTGTCCACCCTTTTTTCACTTTGGATATTCGGAAATTCACAAAATGAAACCGAAATTTTTGGCTTGTTTATCTTAGTTTCCAATTAATGCTAAGAAATTTCAGACATATAGGTCATAGGTATCAAATTCACGACCCGTTGATTACATTTCTACCGTTAGACCAACGAGTCCGTATTTCATTTTAACTTATGCTATTCATTAAAATTTTGTTTATTTCAGTGTTTCAAATAGAAGCGAGACACTGGATAGAACCGTGCAGGTAGAATACACAGCTGTAGCGAAACCTCGCTTGGCTGACCTCGGTACATTGTTTTTCCAATTTTGCTTGGGATTGAAGCTGTACGGTGTACAGGCTCAAACCAGCATCCAAAAAGTTCGTGTAGAAGAACACAAAACCTCGACCTATTTTCTAGGTTCCCACTTGTTTTGTGGTAGATCCCTTTTGTTTTCCTTAAACTTTACAAGAGAAATATTATCATGTTAAAGTCATTTAAATTTGTATACTCTGTCTGACATACACATATTTTTTTTTAATAATAATCTTTTAATCGTTCGTGTCCCTTAAAAAACGGCTAGGTTGTTATATAAACCTTATTCTTATGTAAATTTTGTTTATTTCTGTATAAGTTCTGATTTTCACTTTATACTTTATTACAAAATTATTAGATATTATAATATTTATTTAAATAGCATGACCGTAATATGCTACAAAAAATAATATACGTAATTTAGGCGAGTAGTATACATTTCAGTTAAACACTTTTAACGGTTTTAAAGGTGAAATATCCGTCGGATCGTAGTTAAAATAATTTGTAAATAAGTTAACTGATACATATAACGATTTAAACAGTTAAAGGTATAACTAACACATCAATAGCCCTTTTAATTTTTCTACAGCTGGAACACGGGCCTCGATAGAAAAGCCTCAATATACCTCCGTCAAAATTTGGTAGATGACTTACGTTGACAGATGCCTAGAAGTTGCTGGTTTTATACGAAAATGTATATAATATTAATTCACAACCGAGGTTCGAACTCCTATACTACTAAACCCAGACTCCCCCCTCTATAATATGAGTTTACGCGAATAGTTCCCATTTGAATAGAACACTTTTAAGGGTTAAAACACAAAACTAACTTCACTCATTAATAGTTAAGTTATTATTAATTTATTTAAACTTCCACCCGATGGTTTAAATCTTTTTCAGCAGCCGTAGTCAAGGAGGGACTAATACGGAAGGTATTCCTAACGTCACAGTCAAAATGGTTACGCTAGCGCCATTTGTCTAGTTGATATTTGGAGAAACTAGCTGCTATTTGTTAGCTAGCAAATGACAATAAAAATACTATATACACATAAACATTAAATTTCGCGTTTTAAACTGTTAAAAGTATATTGTTTGAATTTTCAACAGGTATTCGATATCTCGCATTGTTAATTGCAAAATATTAAACAGTTATTTTTAATAAGCGAGCATAGCCGCAATAAAAGCTTGTGTCATGCAAACCTGTTAAAACCTTTAACGGTTAAAAGCATTTTTTTTTAACTTTTTTAAAATTTTTTCCTTGGACCCCGGCTGTTTGAAAAAAACCTCCGGGGGGGGGGGGAAAAAAATTTTTTTTTTTTTTTTTTTTTTTTTTTTTTTTTTTTTTTTTTTTTTTTTTTTTTTTTTTTTTTTTTTTTTTTTTTTTTTTTTTTTTTTTTTTTTTTACTGATATGTTTCCTAAAATATATTTCCTAAAGAGATGCTAATACACGCTATGTAACACCTCTGGGATTTCGTACAAATATCGATAATATTTTGTTATGCGAACTATTTTGTTGTTTGAACAAATATCACACGTACATTATAATAACTCATATGTTATTGAATCGACATTTCGTAAGTAAATATTTACACTGGATACAAAACTGTTCAACGTAGAAATTTTATAGTGGGTAAAATCCCATTTCCCCACGTGGGACATGGAGCGAACACATTTCTGTGTTTTACTCATTGGGTTTTATTTACAAGCAAGTAGTTAATCAGACTTCTGTGCCTTACATGACCGAAATATTGTTTCCCCGGGATTCGAACCTCTCTTTCTAAGTTTAATATGTAATCTAAGTAAGTTTAACTTAAAATAAAATTAATACTGTCTGTAGTTTACGCGAGTAGTACACACTACTTTAACTTAAAACTATATATATTATTAAACTTATTTCGGCCGTTTGTAAAGCGTCGAAATCGGCTGTAGTTAAAATTTTCAAATTTAAGTAATACGTATCGTGTTTCAAACCGTTAGTGTTTTATTTAAATTAGAATAAGTTTCTAAAAGTATCTTAAGTAGAAATGAATAAAGGGACAGATTTGACATGCACAGAGTTTAATAGTCCATTGATATTTGGCCTGAATATCATTTGCCTGGTGTAAATTGATCACTTGAGTTTGCATAAAAGTTGCTCCGCGCACAAGATTGCTATAATTTCCACATGGCGACGGGCTCGTTCGTGGTTTGAAACCTTTTGGACTTCGTCTGGAGATCTGGATATAAAATGGGTGGTAAAAATACAGAAAGTCCAGGTCACGAACTAACGACCACAGGTGATAACACCGTAAAGTTAGAGTGCCTTTTTGTTTTAATCTGTGGTTTTTGGAAACTATACGTCCAAAATAGGTCAACAGAGTAACTTGCTTACATGTTATATGATTAGGATATTACACCATCGATAAAGTAAATCCCATAAGACAAATAAAACGTATATACAAATATAATAAAATCTACAGTAGGAACATAGATACAAAACTTATCGAAGGAAGATTAAAACGTTACGCGTATAGCACAGATTTAAATAAAACAATTTTACCGGTTTATAACGCGTAACATATTCATTTACTTATTTGTAGTTTACTTTACTATGTACCCACGACAACGTTAAATAAATGTAAAATAATTTAACTGATATGTTTTGGTTTTAAACCGTTAAATATGTTATATTTGGACGGTATGCTATTTTGTGTTCAAGTACGCTTTTTAGCAAATAAAAAGTTAATTGCGTTAACTGTGATCAGTGAATCAGACACAGGAATTTGTTCGCCCCAAACCCCAAGGGCGGAAACCGGATTTTACTTCATACACATAAAATATTGTAATATATAGTCTATTCACTATGGATATTCCACGAGCATAAATAAAAATTTAACGAGTAATTACTTCGCAAAACTCTAATATATAAAGCTGAAGAGTTTGTTTGCTTATTTGAACACGCTAATCTCAGGAACCACCGATTCGAATGAAAAGTTATTTTTGTGTTGGTTAGAACATTTATCGAAGAAGGCTTTAGGCTGCAAAGTCACACTGTGACTAATAGAAGCGAAGATACAGCGGGAAAAGTGAACAAAACGGGGAAAATTTTTCATCACTGTGGGTTGCAGATGCGTACGCTGCGAAAACGGTTTAAGACACCCAAAATAAAAAGTATAAAGGAATTCTTTTTGTATGATCCAAAAAAATGTAACACTATATGTCTATCTTTTAAGATTAACTTGCAAGAACGACGGGACGCAACTGATTTTTAACAACTTAAATTTAAAAAAGTGAAGAGGAGGTCTGCCAAAGCAAATTGGCACGACAAAAATAACTATTCTACGCGGACGAAGTCGGTGACACAGCTATTATAGTAGAAAATATTATTACAATTAACGATCCATTAGGTAACAAAGGCTCGCAAAAACATATGACCCAGTTATAACAAAAGACATCGCATACAATACGCTACAGCGGTTTTTGTTACCTTATACTATTCTATTCCCAGCATTGTGGCTTCATTAACAGGTGACAAATGTGTCCTGTATTCCCGTCAATGATTTGTGTCCACATTAATGACTATGTGAATGCTGTAGTAGCCACAGACGGGGGAGGCATTTGCCCAGTTGCTGGGGCCTATGTGGCTAGATGGTTTAATGGTACTATGTAATATGTAACGATATATCAAGATCATTGTACTTGAATTTTTTTAAGTAAAAATCGATTTTCGATTAAATACATAATTTACGACACGGGCGGTAATTGAACCTGCAAGTGGATATTGGTGGAAAATATGCAATGATGACGTGTAGAACACGGTAGCTCAATTAGTTAGAGCGACAACACGAATCACTGTGGATGCCGGATCAAGCCTCGTCCGTATCTTATATTTGTATTGTAAGCTTACTAAGATGTTTTAAGCCCTACAACGAGTGATCCACCACAGCCATGCCAGCCATGCACATCCCAGCTATGCCCAGCTATGCAGCCATGCAGCGCTAACCATCATGTTAGCAAAAGAGCCAATCACAAACCGAGCGTAGATGTGAAAGTCTGTGATGTGATACAGTCTGTGGTGTGATACAGTCTGTGGTGTGATACAGTCTGTGGTGTGATATAGTCTGTAGTGACAAAGATCGTTCACTCCCGAGATGACAGATCGTGCATTGACGTATCTGGAAAAGCGCGAAACGTTGACGACATTTGGTTAGGATTCTAATTGTTGGACTAATCAAAGCGAAAGCTCTGTTACGGTCATAGTGGATAAAAATTAAAGTCTTTAATCGGTCAATTGTTTATTTAAAATACTCTCGTTACAGTATAATTGGAAATTTAAGAGCAGCAAAATCGCTGCTCTGCAGCGGTTGGTTCGGAAAGTTAGTTAAGAAGGTATTTCTGCAAACGTTTGTCTGGAAATTTAGGCATTATTCTGCCGGTAGCGATGTTAAACTAAAAAAAAGCAGATGGTAACTCAATTGTTTAGAGCACAGAACGCTGTGGTTTAAGTCTCATCCATGTCGTATTTTTTTTCAATCTAAAATCGATATTTACTTATATATCATACTCACAAACTATCTCTATTTGTGCTTCATTCTATAGAGGTCTTATTTTTGTAAAAAATTGGGTCGCCAGCAAATAGTTCTATATCAATAAATCAACATCATCTATGATGTGTATATGGGAGTATAACTCCCTATTCAAAATAGCGAATGATTAAAGAATTTTCCATTTTTAATGTATAACAAAATATTACTTTTAACGATTGTATAAAAAGAGATTGATTAAACGAGATTTTAATTAAGCTTTATTATTATTTATTGCAAATGTAATAAAGCCCACGGGTGCAATATTTTCTTCCCCAGAAACTTTAATGGACTTGGAATAAATTTAAATATATTTCGTTCTCTGTTTCAAATTTTCATTATAGTGTTTATAACAAGTATTATTTAAATACTGTCTATAGTTTACGCGAGTAGTAGTTAAAATAAAACACTTTAACGGTTTAAACGGTCAAAAAAAACGGTAAAAACTTTCTCCTCGTGACTATGGCTTCTGCAAAGCATCCGAAACGTCGGGCCGAAGTTAAAAATCATCTTTAAATAAGTTTAACTAATATATCGCGTATTAAACCGTTGAAGTGTTTTATTTAAAAGTATTATTTAGATTATACACAAATAATAATAAGAAGAATTATTACGATACTCTTACAATGATATTTAAACAAAATCAAAACACATCTCTTGTCATGTTAGAATAAATATTGCATACAAGCTATGTCCCGTCATTGTCCGCATTTTTTTATTGTTATCACTCTTATTTTTGCAAAAAACCCACAACGTTGTTTGTGTCTCATCGTTCTTGCGAGTTTATCTTAAAAGATAAACATACATAGTCGCGGACATTTTTAAGCTCATTAAAATTAGAATCATTTATTTTATAAATTACATAAGTATGCCCGTCTTTTTTCCTCATTTCATTCTGTTTCAGCATACAGGCAAACGCGAAGACACCAATCTGTATGTATAGTCAATTCTGTAAGGACCCGGCCAGATTCGCCAAATACCAACATCGACGGAACAGATGGCGCTAGCGTAGCAATTTTTACTTTGACACCTCCATCTTTAGTCTCCCCGTGACCACGGCTGCTGCAAAGCATCCGAAACGTCGGGCCGAAGTTAAAAAGCAATTTCAAATAGGTTTAACCAATACATATATAGCGTTTTAAACTGTTTTATTTAAATGTGTACTACTCGCGTAAACTATAATCAGTACCTACGTCCTACATGATTAATTAATCTTACAAATATATTAAAGTATTCTCTTAGCTATTAATTTCGGTAGTATTATATGCTATGATTCCGTACAGATATTATATCCATATTTTTTTATATATACAGACACACAAAGATATTGTAATTAAAAGGCAATTCTAATTCAAACACATATTCTTAATAGCCTTCATAACTCACTTTATCCAACGAGACTTAGAATATACCAAAATAGCATTAAAATATCAAGAACATACGGTATGTATGTATGCAAATCTCGGTGTGAAAGGCAGAGTAGAACTTTTTCGCAAAATGCGAATGAAGTGGTCTTGAAAACTCTGAAGTTTATTACGTTTCAAGTAACTAATCTCGCATCAATTTTCAACAATTCATCTTAAGTGGGAACGGTAACAGTTCGGAGTGGTTACTGGATTTTAAAAGTCATTTTTCATCCGTTATGACGTAATCGCTTATGAACTCTCAGCTTTTTTATTTGGGCAAGGCGCTTTTATATTCGCATTTTATAAACTCCTTCAGTGCTGACGTAGTTAAATATAAAATCCATTTTCACTCACGTGACATAGACACAGTTCTGTGTCCGTTTTGTTTGTAGATTGTTTCTTTTATTATTTATAATTTAAATTTACGCGATACAATACGTTTAATCTTTCTATAAAAGGACTTCCTTTACTTATTTTTTTTACGGACTGGACTTAAGGAATGTATAAATATATCGCTGCGCCGGCGACTTTGTCCGCGTCCTCAGCTTTATAAATTGAAGCTGTTACTCACGGCCTATTATATGACATCTAAAATCAGTATCTTGTGTAAGTAATAAGAATACCAAACGCCCTTAGCTGTAATTTTACAATTTGGGGAGAACGTATTTGTCTTGATAATAAGCAATAAGCCTTACTTAGCCATGATAATACCTCATTATTTAAAAATACGTATGAAAAATATCGAAAAATGAAACGTAAGTTACTTCGTAGGGTTTATATCTAGATCGTATAAGTCGTCTCTAAAATTGGTAAACTTCAAAGTTCCTTTGAGACGTCGCTTTGAATCAAGTTTCTAGACTTTCTGAAAGCCTTAAGGCAATTGGTCTAAAAAGTCGATTATGATATAAAACAATAGTAAGTTGATAAAATAATAATAGCTGGATCAGCTAACCTGAATATAATAATATGTAAAGCTGAAGAGTTTGTTTGAACGTGCTAATCTCAGGAACTACTGGTTCCAATTAAAAAAAATATTTTTGTGTCGGTTAGAACATTTATCGAGAGAGGCTATGACATTGCTGTGACTAATAAGAGCAAAGATACAGCGGGAGATGTAGAAAAAAAACGGGGAAAATCATTTATCTTTGTGAGTTTTCGATGCGTCCACTGAGATAACCGGAAAACTATTCTTACTAATAATTCCTCTTTAAATTATCTAAATCAATGTCTTAACTTGATTAACTTGCAAGAACGACGGGACGCGACGCGACGAAGTCGCTGACACAGATAGTACGTACTACATACTTGTACATACTATTATTCGAAGTAAAAACACTTACCTAATACATATTTAAAATATGATAGATTAGATTATATAGAACTTTATGTTCAATTAGAAGTCAACGTTTTGAACCGTTATGTATTTTTATACTTACCACATCCCTCAGTTTCAAATAATATGTTGAGCAAAGTATTAAATAATTATTGTTACGAAAGTACGGGATAATTATGAACAAGTTTGCGGAGTGAAGGCTCTTTATATGGGTTCAGGAAGTAACTTTCTGAGGAGGTAAACCAAGACTGTTTTATGTGCTATAAAACATTTGTATACCCTCATAACGTGCCTAAGAAGTTGTATAAGTCCTTCCACATAAACTCGGTTCCTAATTAATTTGTAAGCCAAATACATTAGTGGACCACATTCCTAAATCTAAGGATCTAGAATATGTACATAAATCTTAAGCCCTGTATACATGGGGCATGGGACATACCTATTTTTTTAGTCCTTTATCAATACAGAGAAGGACCTTTCTTGTTCTACAATATGAAAATGATGTATTCCTAGCACCCTGTTGTAAAGATCAATGATCGGGATTCAAACCTAGAACTATTTCCGTTAACCTAGCTCGAACTTTGAGGTTGGTCCAACAGTTTCAACTAATAATCAACGGGTCGTTAGTTAGATATGTTCCATATGTATCTAAAATATAAAATTACAGTCATAATAATGTACTTTCAAAGTCATTTTCTTCTATCTATCTATCCTAATTTTTTCAAACATGATAGATTCCTCAAAGTCTGGAACTAAAATAGGTGGTATTAAATATCGAAATTCCGTGGTCACAGACCACCGTCAACTGGGAAAAGCCGTAAAGGGTAATTGCGTTTCGGTTGGGATTTCCTTACGTCCAAGCCAGAATAGATCGACATTACATCTTGTTTAGGTGTTACATGCCTGATATTCACCTTCCAACTAGTAAACATAATTGTTAGATAGGCTTCTGTCAAAACAAAACTATTAAAATAAAACTTCAACGGTTAACGCGATATATATTAGTTAAACTTATTTGAAAAATATTTTAACTACGGCCCCACGTTTCGGATGCAGCAGCCGTGGTCACGCGGAGTCTCCCCATGCTCATATGTTGCGTTTTAAACCGTTAAAGTGTTTTATTTAACCGTGTACTACTGGCGTACTGACAGCATTTAAAACAAAACTACTTAGTATTAGAGGTGGTCCAGATAAATAAAATAATACCTATAAATTGTATTAGTGTAGTATGGGGATCGTATCATTCTCGAATATTATTTGACTTAATTGATAGCATTAAGAGCAACCCCGTCAATATAAGCCAGCCCAAGAACGCAATTGAATTACTTCAAGAGTCATGGATAAGGATGCCTTCGCTCTAGATTATGCTGCCTTATTCATGGGTGAATAAGCACATGATATAGAGTACGGTATATTAGTCATAAGATATATTGAAATACGATGTTTTTGCATTTTTTGTTTGTCATTTGACTTTTAAAAGCTAGTTATTGATTTGGTTTTAATAACTTATACTTTATATTATTTTCAGGAAGGGATTTATGAGAAGAAAGGAAATAAATGCTAAGCTTTTAGAGCTAAAAAAAACGACACGCGCGGGACTTGAACCGCCATCTACAGCATTCCGCGCTGCTGCTCTAAAAAATTGAGTATTCTAGCGTTAAATTGTTAAGAGCAGCACGCAACGTTATGAATGCCGGTTCCCGCAAGTCGTCATTTTTTTAAATAAAATGTTATTTTATCATGTGCAAAAACGTGTGAAAAATATTAAAAATTTCTAGCTTATCCGATAAACTCAAAAATATCTCTTTATCTATAAACGTGGCGCTACAGACCCTTGGGCCTTAGCCCGGTCAAGGATAGACCTCGGAACCGTCCTATTTTGGGCTGTGTGTCTCCACTTTCTGGTCTAAGCTCCTCCACGACGTCATCTAGCCAGGTCTATCTGATATACCGGTAGTTAAAACATCCAATTTTGTTTCACCTCTTACGCTTCGAGTAACACACAGACATACGATATATACTGTTACAGTCATTAATGTTGACAGCCGTCCGTTATTTGAGAAATAGCGGATTAGCATAAACGTTTTCATTTGAAAACATTTGTTGTGCTATTGCTCACGTCACGTGCAGACGGCGATGACAGTCCATATTGTCGCATGACACAGCCTTTGAACATTACTCACCATTACATGTCACTGCACCGGAGTTATTTGATTAATATTGAAGTTATAAACGACGATTATCTAATACTAGCTGTGTCAGCGACGTCGTCCGCGAAGAATAGTAATTTTTGTGCATCCAAATTAGTTTTTTCAAACCTCCTCTTTATCTTTATAAACTTAAGGTGATACTCACGACGTCGGTCGCGTCCTTAGAAGATAGATCTTTAGCGTCGCGGACATGTTTTTAGATCATTTAAAGAAATATCATTATTTCATACATATTTTTTGAGTATCGTAACCGTTTTCGCAACGTACGCATCGGAAACCCACAATGATTATTATTTTTCCCAATTGTTTTCACCCTTTGTGCTGTTTCTTCAAGAAATCGAAAAATATGTATGACAGAGTGACTTCTCTTTAAATTATGATAAATCTTAAAAAATGTCCGCGACAATATACGTCTATCTGTTAGGGTTAACGGACAAAAAAACATTTTCAGATAATGAACATATAGTATGTGTGTGGAACAAAAACACACAACAACGGTTCGGAACGGACGGAACCGGTAGGCGTCTACCGAAGACAAGAATCCACCAGAACCACTAGACACACAACCGGTCTGTTACAGTACTATCGAAGGAGCTGAATGTCTATGCGATACACTTAATGTTAATAACAAAACTCAGCAGCCACGGTAAACACTAGAGATGCGCCGAGTAACGAGTATTTATTTATTTATTTATATTTAAAAAAAAGATCGAGTGACTTCGCTTCAATCAAATTCCCATTGCTTTATAAATAGATTGCTGTTTAAAAAAAGTAATTATTGCCAAAAAACAAGAGTCCTTTTGAGTGGTCGTCAGGGCACCAATCAAAGTGGCACGTTTAGCAAGAGTATTTATTTCTATGTGCACCTGCAAGCACGGGATTATGTTCGTATGTCGGTCACATCTACGAAGAAAGGAGGAATAGGTTACTAGAACGTGCAAGGAGCCTTGTGTTCCTCCATCATAACTTACCGTTATTTAATTTTTTAATTTTGTCTTAATTCATGAACATAATTTTGATTTTATTAATTGAATTTGTTGTTATAATTATATTGCTTTTCTTAAACAAAGTATTCCTTATCAAATAACAAAATATTCGACTGAGTACGAGTATCAAAAAACCCGCCGATTGCGCAAAGTACCGTATCAACCGAACTCTGCCCATCTCTATTAAACACAATAACTCGTTCATGATATTAATATTCTCACTGCAACAATTATGGCGTTGAAAATTTCACAAGAATTCGACGAACGCCTGCGAAACAGAACCATAATGAATTTTAATTTCATGAAAGGCCCGTTATATCGTCAGACTATTTAGCATTGTACCTTCAGTTGACTTTATTAATGGAGTTTGGAATTTAATTAATCCCTTTCTTTGCTTAATTAGATTAGACGTTATGAAAAAGTTAAGGCGCAGGATCTTTTGGTTATTGGGTTCTTGTAATCAGACCTTTTTGTTACTTCGTTGATCTATATAAATTATTAATCGATTTTAGATTTTTTTTAATATTTACGACACGGGCAAGACCTGAACCAACATCTACGGCGCTGCGTGCTATTGTTCTAGCGGCTAGCCAATTGAGCTACCGTCGTCTCGTTGGTATACTCGACTTCAGACCACGTTATCTCGGGTTCGATTCGAGGATATGGCCGATCATGTGGAGACTCCCCGTATATATCGCGTTTTAAACCATTAAAGTGTTTTATTTAAAATATATTATTGCTTCCATGTTACAGATGTAGAAATGAAACCAACGATTTTATATACGTTAGTGTTAAGGTTGAAATTACATTGCGCGAGAAGTGCATCTATCAATAGGCTCAAAATATTTGACGATTACGTGCAGGACACGGTAGCTTAATTAGTTAGAGCAACAACACGGAACGCTGTGGCCGCCGGATCAAGTCCCGCCCGCGCCGTTCATATTATTTTAAGTGTAAAATCGTTTTTATTTCATTCATTCATTTTAATTAAAACTGCGCTGTCCATCAACACAGTTTCAAAAATATGGACTGTATTAAAAATTTATTTCGCCAGTAAAAATTGAATCTTTCTCACTAAATAGTTTATTTAGTTAGTTACGGGCTAACTCTAACCCGCGGGCAATATGCGACCTGTAAACTGTTTCGTACCGAAATGATAAAAAATATAAAAAAATAAAGAACGGGAATAACCACGAAAAAAATTCGAGAACTTCTGAAAACGGAACACATTTTTTCGTATTCAACTTTTTAACAAAAAAAAACCAGAAAGGTGCTACTTACATTTTTTCATTCTTAAATAATTATTTAATAGAACTGTGGATATAAATATGCTTTACGTCTTTTCGGGAGCGGAATTTTAATAAAATAATAAAAAAAAACATTTAATTTATCGTGATTGCAGTGAATATTAATTAATAATTAATAGTGCATTTTAGGAATATGTTATATCGAAAAAACCATACCAGACACGAACCCACTACCACCTGCGAAGAAAGGTGTGGTTAATTATTTAAATATAATATTCATTTATGTTTCTGGTCAGCAGTGTTAACAAAACATACCTTATATGTTCAATATATTTATAAACTCGATCAGTGAAACGGACTCAGATATGTGTATTTTTCATGCCTAACAGAATTAACTGAAGTTATACTAATTATACATTTGTTAAATTGAAAAAAAATGTATCTAATTATTCTATTACATGTAATTTATTGGTGTCTGGATTAAAAAGGCAGAATAATAATTCATCATTAGCACAACATAACAGATAACAAATTCCCGCAAAAAGTAGACAATGTACAGATAATACAAACATTAAAATACACCGATTCAAAATAAGAACCGTACCGTTGATCGATAGCTTAGTATCCAAACGGACTCCCCGCGTAAGTGAAGATACCGGGCGAATAAAGAATTGTCGTATCCTCTATCTAGAAATAGATCGTCCAAATCCCCCAAATTCAACCCTCTTTGATCTAAATGTAGCTATTCAATTCGGAACACAAGTGATAGATGCGCTCGTTATTCGAATATTTTTGGAAAAAAGGTGAAAATCCTTGTCGCAACACAAAGATTTTCACTGTTCGGAATTTATGAGCAATATTTCGTGTTTTGTGCACACAATTATTTTAACTGCTTTATGATCAAAGATATGTGGTCCTATAATAAAGTTAGTAAGTAGTAAAGCGCATTGTCTGTAGTTAAGCGAGAAGTACACATTTAAATAAAACACTTTAACGATTTAAAATTCAAAATATATTAGTAAATAATAAAATATTTTTTATTAAAGCTCGAAGTTTGGAATGCTTCACAGCAGCCACGGCCACGTGGCGACGGTTAAACTAATATATTTCGCGTTTTAAACCGTTAGAGTATTCTATTTAAAAGTGTATTGTGTTAAGCAAGGAAGGTTTCAAATCTTGCGAAAATATAATAAAGAAATATCAATAATTACCATGATTACCACTGAGAACTGCTGATTTATCCTCTTCTGTCTCAAGATAGATCAGAATGAATTTTTGACGGCTCTTTGGTCAAATGGTAGCTATGTATGGCTAATGATCGTCGTTGTGGGTTCGATCCCCACCGGATCCCATATGTTGCCAATTCCCATATGTTGGACTTCTGGAAATCTGGATATTAAATGGCTACTAGGAATATAAAAATTCCGTCCGGGTCACTAACCACCGTCCACAGATGAAAAAGCTTAATCTGGTTTCAGTCTGTGGTTTTTCGAATATCCCAAGCCAAAATAGGTCCACAGCGTGGTTAGATGGTGTAGACTGTGGTATATCACTTACCATCTGTCCTCCTATGATTATAAGAAAAATAAGATAAAATGCTAATTATATATTTCACGTAAAATTTAACAAATGGAATATAATTCACAGTAAGAAGAAAGAGTTCCAGCCGCATCATGTTAAATCTTATTTAAAAATATTAACAGCGAGAGACACTGTTGTGAATATACGTTTTTGCGATGTGTTCTGCACCAAAAGTTAACGAACTTTTTTTGCTTTTAGTACTTTTTTAATTTTGCCTGGTAGTTAGTTATACATGGATACATGATAATGTTTAATACGCAAGTGTTAAGGTTGAAATTACATTGCGCGAGAGGTACATGTATTAATAAGTTGAAAAAAATCGACGACGAGGTGTAGGACTCGGTAGCTCAATTGTTAGAGCAAGAGCACGGAACGCTGACGATGACGTTTCAAATCCTGTGCGAGTCGAATTTTTTTTCAATTTATTTTCGATTTTTAAATTACATGATAATGACATTGTTTTTTTTTTACATTGGTGTAATATTGGTCATTTCGTTTAATACAATAATATAGGAACTGAAAAATGAATAACATAAAACAATAAGCCTTTAGTTGTAAAGTATATGTTTTCGTAATTGTCTATATGCCAATAATAAACATGTTGAAGGAGAACTTAAGCTAAGTGTTAGTTAAGTTTACTAATTGAAGTTAAGCTTATATATTTCTGTACTTAAGAATGCGTAAATTGTACAACTCTCTTTACCTTAGAAGCTTTGAAAATAATATATATTTAACACACACATAACATATTTTAAACACTTTAACGGTTTAAAACGAATTAGAATAGTTGAACTTATTGTATTGAAGTAATAAATTTACATCTATTTCGCGTTAAAGTTATTTATTTATTCTTATATGAGCTGCTAAAAGCAAAGTGGCCTAATAACAAAAAACATGATTATCAATAAGGAGGAAAATAAAAATGCGCAATTAACTTAGGCGAAAATTTATTTGTACTATTATTTGAAATTATGCTAACAATTGACGTTCACTTTGCTCTTGTAAATTAACATTGTTAGCCTATAAAAATATAAATAACTCAAATCATAAAATTGCAGTGGCTACTCTGCCTCAAGCGGCCTTCATCTTGAATTGTTATTCGAAATCATCAAGATCCTCTCAACCAAAAAATAAATTCTAACTCCGCATGAGTTCAAGTGTATTTCAGGAGCAGATGTGTTTCAAAATTAGCTTCATGCCTCGTCGGGTTATCATTTAACATTCAGAAAAACAAGCGAAAGTGTTTACTGATGTCTGAAATTGGAAACGCGTTCGTCGGGATCCGGAAATTATTGGCTCGTGGAAGCCGGGTCACGTGAACTCATTACCGTGTCACGTGTTATGTAACAGCCTCACAGCAAGCCGTCTATAATTAGGTATTTTAGGCGTGAAACATTGTAGGTATCTCGTATTAGTGCATACGAGATACCTACACCCTACCTCAAAAGTATTATCCATCTACAATCACATGTGTACCTACTTTCCTGTTCTCACTCTTTCTAGCCTTTCAGCTGTATTCTAAGCGTTATTTTGGTCATCCAAATCTGTTTATCTAAACGTCATCTATATAAATTTTAAATGTTACCCACGACGTTGGTCGCACATTGTCTTTCTTGCAAATTGATCTTAATAGATATTCGATTTAAGATATACGGTTGTGGATATTTTTTTTATATTATTTAAAGAGGAATCGTAATTTCATACATATTTTGCGGGTATCTTGATTCGTTTTCGCAACGCACGCAAAACAACAGACAAACAAAGTGTTAGCTTAATAATATTGGTCCCTTCTGACCGAGGAAGGGGAGACGCCGTCGTCCTTAGCTGTGTAAGCACTATAGACAAAATTATATAAAAAAATATATGTTCCTATAGATAAATAAAAAGACCATGATATGATAAATTTCATACCCTCACAGAAGTTTGTCATTCGCTAAATAAAAACAGACACGAAAGTGTGTCTGCACCTAATTAGAATACACTTCAAGCAAATCCATCATAGGCTTTACAACGTCCAAATAAATACGAAACGAAAATATTGCCAACCGATTTTTAAATTATTCATATTACGAAGAACTCCATGAGATTATTTTAATACGCCAATGCAATAAGTGTAATATCTAGAAGAAGCATAGACGATAACATAAAGAATTTGTTGGTTTACCTTCGTTGTGTGACCTTTTGATAATGACATATGTCATATTTTAATACTGTTTGTTCTGTTCAATTAAATGCCTATTGACAATGATTAATTGTGCGGTCATTGTTTACATATTTAACTATTTCATTAATCGTTATCGATATACTAAATTCAATTTTAATGTATGTAGATAAAATATAAACGTACATATATTAATTTAAATAGCGTTTTTTCGTTTCCATCCACTTCTGGTACTAAGCAATGCGAGGTTGGTTTAAACCGTCTAGAACGCTGGTTAACACGTTGGCAACTTAACAGAACAGTAGTATTTTTGTATCGTTCAAATGTTATTGCACATAGTGGCACTAAACGAATTAAAAATCGATTTTAGATTGAAAAAAAATTACGACACAGGCAGGACTCGAACCGGCTTTCCACAGCGTTCCGTCGCTTTGCTCTAATCATGACACGGGGCACGGTCAATTGGTTTGAGCAACATCACGACACGATGTGGACGTGTGTTCAATTCCTACTCGTGTTTTACATTTTTTTCAATCTTAAATCGATTTTAAATTTACACAGTATTTTTGTTGAAAACCCAGGAATCGACTCCCGGATTTCGTGATCAAGAGTGGCTTAAATTAACAATTGTAATAATTATTTTAGAAATATTTGGTCGCATCAGGACATAGGTGTTCAATGCGAAAATTGTTACGCTATTTATATATTAATTGAATTTGTTTTAGATTCGATTAATCTCGTTGCACTTGTCATCAAACTGTCATTGACAAATTGCATGATTAAAACGCGAATAAGTAATGTTTAATTAGTTATGTAATACCATAGAAATACCACAAAATTACAAGTTTTATAATAACATTCATTAAAAAAAAGAAAAAGCACGATTTTCAAAATATACTGGCTTTTCTAAAATAGCAATAAGAATCAAAACAAAGTAACTAAATTTCAGTACATTTCCCATACCAAAATAGGTCGACAGTGTAACTTGATTAAATGTTAAAGGACTGTGGCATTTAATCTTCCATCAAAAGAGAACCGTTGTATCTCCTCTGGCATACAAAATAAGAAAAAAAATTACATCTATTAACGTGTAGAAGTATGAAAAAGTGAAACCTGATCCCATGGAGCTGGAAAAGGTGCCATGAAACTCTTTTAACATGATAAATTTTCTTTTTTCGGAAGCTTAAATATTATTTGGTTTTTTTCCGGAATTCGAACTTGGAACCCCTCGCTGCTGACGCGTTGTTAGGCAACACGCGTAGACACTATACAATAAACGAACACAAAGCAGCTGTTTTTTATGGTATTTTCGATTCTAAGTAGTGGTATCGTAGTCTCTATCTATATAATTAATTATTCGTTTCCGTTACACATGCGTAGTACCCCACGAAATTGCTTGTTGTATTAGCCCAAAATGATAATTAACAGGTGGTTCGATGTTTGTATAGTAACTTACCTACTTAGAATCTTTTTCTAAGAACTGTTGATAGCGATGAAATAAATGTTCGTGTGAACGTATATAACTAACGCTTTAGATATATGTTATAACTAATGCGAGCTTATAAACGCCTGCGTGAAAAAAATAGGATGAAGATGAACGGATTTAACCGTAACATAATGGAAAAAATGTGATCTGTCCCTTAAAAAATGTAGATGCAAGATCGGCCAAACTAGTATTTAAAAGTTTATTTGTTTGTTTGAGTGCACTAATCTTGGGAAGTACTCGTTTCGAATTGAAAAATTCGTTTTGTGTTGGTCGGAGCATCAAGGCGTTAAGCTATAAAGCAACAGTCTGCGACTAATATAAGCGAAGAAACGGAGGTAAATGTGAATAAAACAAATAAAACATACATATGTATATTAATTTCAATACCACGAATCCGGTTCTTCCCTTGAAATATCTAATTTCATTGTTATTATGAGCGCGTGCAATAGTTATACGAGAAATAATTCCTCGCAAAACGCGTTAGTTACGGTCAAAATTTACCGTGTTTTTGTATGTGTAATCAGTGAAAAAACAATACAGATTTCCGACAAGTCGTTATCTTTGAATTCCCGATGACCCGGCCTCTCGCGCCGTCTTTATTTACCGTGGCAACTACAATAAACCCAGAGTGAATTACTTAAACGCTTCCACCTATGAGATACTGGTTAGTGTGTGATCTGCAATCGAAGAGACGACCGGCACTATGAAGCTCGCTATATTATTTTGTGAGTCGATATTTTTATCTTAACTTATCTACATCAATACCCAAACATTCTATTTCTAATATTTCGTCTTTTAGCGGTGGTAATTTGATAAAAAATAGTAATTACAACTAATTAATAAATTCTATAGATTATCGAGTACGCTATTAACCACAGTTATTAATATTACTAAAATAGATGAATACTGATCAAAATAAGATGTGACATAAAAAACAAGTGAAAATCAACAATGTTTACATTGTTTACCTTTTTTGGTAAACACGTCACAACTCACAACATGGAATATAAATGTTTTATAATATAAAATAGATTACCATCGCTATAATGTATAAACAAACCGCATTAATATAATATTTGGCTAAATTATTTTATTGTATTAATAAATCACTTCGATGCAATAATTTGTGGTCGAAATAGCGTGGACGAATTTAATTATCTCCTAAAAGACAATTCACATTTATGTTCATGGTAGAATATCAAAACTGTTTGATATAAAATTTTCTAACTAAACTAGTGTAGGTAGGGTAGGTAGTTGCTTCTGATGAGTGTATTCTATTGTTTTTGCTGTAATAAGTGAGCAATGAGGGTACTTGCCAAATAACCAAAAAATATTCAAATGATTACAGTCGTTTTTTTTATGATAGAGGAGAACAGACAAGCATTTGGTTTACTTGATGGTAAGTGAAATACCCTAGCCTATAGCAAATAAACAAGATGCGCTATCGACCTATTTTCGCTTTGGATATTCGGAAATCTACAGACTGAAACCGAAACGTGATTAAACTTCACGGCTGTTTCATCTAAGGAGGGTAGTTCACCACCACGGTAAATTTTACCACCCATTTAATAAATACTGTCTATAGTCTACGCGAGTAGTACACATTTAAATAAAACGCTTTAACGGTTTAAAACGCGATATATTAGTTAAACTTATTCGAAAATGATTTTTAACTGCGGCCCGACGTTTCGGATGCTTTGCAGCAGCCGTGGTCACGGGACGAAACGTCGGGCCGAAGTTAAAAATCATTTTCGAATAAGTTTAACTAATATATCGCGTTTTAAACCGTTAAAGTGTTTTATTTAAACCCATTTAATATCCAGATTTCCAGACGAAGTCCAATATGTGTCATAAAAAATATTAAATTGGTAAAAAAAACGAACCCGGTGGGTGTCGAGCCCACGACCCATTTATTATCCGTACTTTGCTACCATTACACCGATGAACCCGTCAAAAATCAAAAAGTTTATCATTGAAAAGAATCACCTAGAACTCAAATGATGTTTTTTCTTTGTTATCGGTTAGTATAAACACTAAAGTATAACCTTGACCTCTGTATAACCGGCCGGTGTAATCGTGAGATTAAGGTTTTTACCGACGCGCCGTCAAAACGATTTTTTCCAATCGTTTTTTACTGGACTATGCAAGATTAATCCTCACACGGAAATAATAATTCTCTATTTAAATACTGTCTATAGTTTACGCGAGTAGTACACATTTAAATAAAACACTTTTACCGTGGTCCCGGGGGGGCCCCCCCCGCCCCCGGCCCCCCCAAACCCCCCCCCCCCGCGCCCCGGGGTTAAATATTTTTTTTTTTTTTTTTTTTTTTATTTTTTTTTCCTTTTCCCCCCCCCCCGGGGTTTTTTTTTTTTTCCCCCCTTTCCCCCTTCCAAAAACAAAATGTGGGGGGGGTTTCCTTCCCCCTTTTTTTTTTTCCCCCCCCTTTTCCCCCCCCCCCCGGGGCCGGGCCCCCCCCCCCCCCCCCCCCCCCCCCCCCCCCCCCCCCCCCCCCCCCCCCCCCCCCCCTTTTTTCCCCTCCCCCCCCCCCCCTCTTCCCCCCTCCCCCCCCCCCCCCCCCCCCCCCCCCCCCCCCCCCCCCCCCCCCCCCCTTTTTTTTTTTTTTTTTTTTTTTTTTTTTTTTTTCCCCCCCCCCCCCCCCCCCCCCCCCCCCCCCCCCCCGGGGGGGGGGGGGGGGGGGGGGGCCCCCGCCCCCCCCCCAATTTTTTTTCCCCCCCCCCCCCCCCCCCCCCCCCCCCCCCCCCCCCCCCCCCCCCCCCCCCCCCCCCCCCCCCCCCCCCTATTTACGAGTACATTTAAATAAAACACTTTAACGGTTTAAAACGCGATATATTAGTTAAACTTATTTGAAAATGATTTTAACTAATATATCGCGTTTTAAACCGTTAAAGTGTTTTATTTAAATATGCTTTTGAGTTTAAAAAAGTGCACCATAATAATATGTTATGTTATAATATCGGTGCCCACCTCTGTACCTAAAAGGTTAAACGTGAGAGGTCCAGGGTTCGAATCCTGGGGATACAATAAAAAGCGTATCGTTCGGACACAGAAGTGTGATCAACTACTTGCCTGTAAAAGAACCGATCGGTGAGACGGACACAGAAATGTCTTAAGGGGAAAACGGGATTCACAATATCAGTATTTTTAATTTAGAATAGTATGCTTCTATGAAATAGAAAAATATATAACACAAGGAAGACGTTCGTTATCAACAGAGTCTGTAAAAACCCATTGTTTTTTCACGCCGTTCATCATTCATAATAAACCAATAATTATCGTTAGAACAGTCAAGTCAGTCTTTGTTTACATTGATGTATTGACTGTAAAATAAAGACCTAGACTGTTACTAAGTGAAGTAAGACATATATAGTCGTGACGATACGGAAAAATCAAAGGCAACGTGAACACATACGCGACCAATCAAATAACATTACATAAAGAAAAAAAAAATTGCAGACAGGATTTTATCGACCGGTTTTGACTAATTGGGTTGTATTTTATTAGCCATTGAAGCAAAAAACTATTATTAGCCTTGATTAATGCTAAATCCCACGATCGTAGCTAGTTTGTTTTTTTTTTTGTTTGAACGCGCTAATCTCAGGAACAGGTTTACATTTTTAAAAAAAAATCTGTGTTCGTACAGGGGGTTTTCAAAAGCAAAAAGTGATATCCAAAATCATTATACTACGCGTACGAAGTCGCGTGACTCAGATAGTGATCTATAAAAAATTGGGAAGTACCCATCGGTTAACTCATTATGTTGATTATTGACTTTCGATAAAGATTTATCTGAGCCCCGTTATATGTTCTCATTTGAACCGCGGCAGTAATTAAAATAATAATTGAAATCAACCAACCTTTTCCATGTTTTAAACCGTTTTTTATCATAATGACTTGTATAATATAATGTTCTTTACAAGGGTACTTTTTAGGGAAATATCTGTCTACAGTTAAACAGTGATTTTTAGTAGAAAAAAATCTATCTACCCTCCCGTGCTCATAATTAGCACTCATCCTCAAGGAGAGGATAACAAATCTACTATCTATGAGTAACAGGAAAAAGTTGTCATGATTGATTTAATAAAAAGAGGAAACGTTATCATCATGTTTGATAACAAAAGGTAATAAAAATAATCGGACGCTATTCTCGATGATGTCTTTGGTAATTGAACATTGTGCTGTGTTCGTTATTTTTTTATCTACATCGATAGATGCACCTTTAGTAACATTTAATAAATACCAATAACGTAAATACTGTCTATAGTTTACGCGAGTAGTACACATTTAAATAAAACACTGTAACGGTTTATTTATTTATTTATTTATTTATACAAGGCTCACCAACTACATACATAATTAAACTTACAAAATCTATTTCTAAGAATAGTTAATACTACTTATGTATCTAACTTAAAGGTGTGCACAACTTTAACTAAATATATTAAACAAAATTAAAAAAAGAGAGTTTTTTTACATAACAATTAAAACTACAGATTAGGTAGACATTAAATAAGAATAAAACAACTAATTAAAATTTATGGATGGTAAAATTTCTAAAACTTTTTTCTTGAACATATTTGAGTTGACGAATAAATCTAATTGATCTAATTTAAAAACACAGTTGTACAATTTACACATTGCCTGAATGGGTGAATTTAAACCATAGTTATTTTTACAATGTTTTATGTGCAGAGGACTAAAGGTAATAATTCTACAATTAAAGGATGGGACGCAGATTCCGATATGTTGTAGAAGAGATGGGCAATCAAGGTGGTTATTTAACAATTTGTGGAGGCATGTTAACAGTGCAGCATTTCTACGCACTTCTAATGATTGGATTCTCAGCTCTTTCAATCTATCTTCATAGTTCTTTATGTGGTAGATGTTTTCAATGTAACTGAGCCTCGAGACGAACTTCTTTTGAACAGACTCTACTCTGGTTATATATTTCTTGTAAAACGGATGCCAAACTACTGAATTATATTCGAGGACAGATCTTACTAAACAATTGAACAATAATTTTAAGCATAAAGTTGATTTAAAAGCCTTTGTGTTTCGAAATATAAAACCAAGCATTTTTAAACCTTATTAAAACGCGATATATTGGTTAAACTTATTTCAAAATTATTTTTAACTTCGGCCCGACGTTTCGGATGCTTTGCAGCAGCTGTGGTCAGTCTCAGACTCTCAGTCAGTCAGTCTCCCCGTGACCACGGCCAGTTTAAAACCAACTTCATAAAGAAGGTTTATTAATCGGTTAGGTATATCGAGATCCGGCGAACGAACGCCCACAGATAAAAACACCGTCAAGTATCTAGTTTCGGTTTAGTCTGTGAATTTTCAAATATCCAAAGACAAAATATGAATAGTTTAGATGTTATATGACTGAGGTATTCATACCATCCTGCTATCTACCCTCCTCTATAATAAGTATATCTATACTAATATATAAAGCTGAAGAGTTTGTTTGTTTGAACGCGCTAATCTCAGGAACTACAGGTTCGAATTGAAATTTTTTATGTTAGAACATTTATCGAGTAAGGCTATATGCTATAACACCGCCCTGTGACTAATACAAGCGAAGATACAGCGAATGAAAAAAATTGGGAAAATTATTCATTATTATGGGTTTCCGAGGCATACGCTTCAAAAACGGTTCAAGTTACACAAAAAATATGTACGATACAATGATTCCTCTTTAAATGATTTTAAAAAACGTTCGCGACGCTATATGTCTATCTTTTAAGATTAACTTGCAAGAACGACGGGAAGGGACGCGATTTACGTCATGGGTAACTTAAGTTTATAAAGATAATGAAGGTGATTGCTAAAACGAATTTGGATGCCCAAAATAAAGATTTTTGGGGACAGCTAGTTGGTTAAAAAACATTAAAAGTACATTCATTAAATTTACCTATGTATGTTATCTAAGACTATTACATTATAAATTAGTAAGTATGAGTTTTAGCCATGTAACATTATTTAGATTCAAACCGACTATTCTGTTTTATTTAATGCATATTTGCGAAGTATAGACAACGTTACTAACACTATTGATTATTTGCCTTTAGATAACATCGATGAGTCATGTGACCTGTTAAGTTAGCGTTTAATGAGAAAGTGAATACTAATTTTAAAAGAACTCATTAACTCAAACACACGTGTGCAAATAGCTTGTAAATAGATTATTTTGGCTTTGAGCACTATAATATAGTTAGAAAATTATTTCTTTCAGTTGTGGCGCTGGCCGCATTGACAATGGCTGAAGATAAGGAGTTATCCAGAGCATTAAAAAATGGAAACGACCAATTTACAGCGAGAATGTTCACTGTAAGTACATGTACATATATTCAATTAACTCTAAACAATATATGTCAAGCCTTGAAAAGTTTTCCTGTTTATTTGTTTTCAACTTCGCTGTTGAGGCGAAGGCTTTGATATGTAGTGTTGCATTAACCGACTTTTCTATACAGCCTTAATGAATTTTTTGTAGAAAAAAATCATAGATAGTATAGAAACATGACAAATATCGGACCCTGTTGTAACAATGTATTTGAATAAATTACTGTTAACGTTTTAAAACGCGAAAAAAAGTATATTTATTTTAACTGCGGCCCGACGTTTCTAATGCTTTGCAGCAGCCATGGACACGTTGGACAATATTTAAAATATGTTGACCAATATATTTCGCGTTTAAATTGTTAAAGTTTTTTTTGAATAATAATATTCTATTATATTTACTACTAATAACCTTATTTTAAAAAGTAAACGCCATCTGTTATCATACTATACATAAGTGCATATGCGAATTTTACAATCTACCTCATGACGTATACTATATTTGCCCACAAAAGTCTTATCTGTTTGAAATTTTCAACTGTATATCCCTGTCGTTTCAAGTATTAAAATATAATCATTTCAGTTCATGACATTGAAGCAACTCGTTTAGTAGGTCATACATTAAGAGAAATACTCTTAATGTATGACCTACTGTACCTTACTGTTCCTTTTTAGGAAGTGGTCAAGGAGAACCCAGAAAAGAGCTTTGTACTCTCAGCATTTTCGGTACTGACACCTCTGGCTCAACTGGCCATGGCGTCAGCAGGTGAATCACACGACGAGCTTCTAGAAACTATTGGAATGCCAAATGATAACGTCGTAAGTTCTAGATAGGAGATGTTTTTGGTATTTTTTAAGCGTTTTTTTATTAATGAGATTGAACACGGTTTTTGCCCAAGACGTAAGTGGTAATACTTCTTAAAAATCTTAACTAACTAGAAGAAGAAGAAACTAGAGACTGACAGCATACCGAGCAATACTCTAACCAATTGAGCTATCGTGTCTTGTTTTTTTTTTATCTAAAATCGATTTTATTTATACAATTCATCCAGCGATACACAAAAATTTAGATGAGTTTATTGTTCAGACTAATTTACTTACATTTAATACTATTGGAAGTGTCACCTTTATGGATAAATTCTCAAGGATAACCATTTTTTCATGTTATCGTGTTGACTAATGTCTACTTTTTTGTTGTAAATCGCAGTTTTAAAAAGTGTGTACATGAAATCTTTCTTATTTCTTTGGATGGACCTCGAATTTAAAATCGTTATACAAGTCTTTATACTTACTAATGGACCCGCATTGTTTTTCATTTAAACTGTTAATATATTGTGGGCTGCACAACAACCTGAGCTGAACATAACTTTTTTCGTTTCTTAAGAAATATAAGTCTTACTGCCTCCGTAACAATAATAACTTTGTGTGCCTAGCACGTGTTAGGGCTTAAAACAAAGCTAGGAGGCCCACCCCGGCAAACCAAAAATTTTTGGGGAAGCCCGCCCAAAAACCCCACTCCCCCCCCCTAAAAAAACACTTATAAGAGAGGGAAAAACAAACAACGGGCTCGAAAAAAAGAATTTCTGCAATTTGAATTAAAAGTTGTCATTAATGTATACATATGTTACTTTAAATATATAAATTATTTTCAACTAAATAACCCTTTCCTTTTATCAGACAAAAGCTGTGTTTACTCAATCCGAGAGCAGACTTAAATCAGTACAAGGAGTCGAGCTTAAGACCGCAAGCAAAATCTACATCGCTAAAAATTACGAACTGAACGAGGAGTTTGCAGCGACGACCCGTGACGTTTTTAATTCCGAAGTCAAAAACGTCGACTTCACTCAAGCTCAGAAAACCGCAAACGAGATTAACTCTTGGGTAAAATATTGCATAATTAATTTAGTATTGCAGGAACAATTGTGTGCGACGTTGATATTAAATTTAATTATAGGTTGAAGATCAAACAAACAAAAGAATTAAAGATCTCGTCGACCCGAATTCGTTGGATGGTGATACCCGCGCTTTGCTCGTCAATGCGATATACTTTAAGGTATTGTACATGATAATTATAGCTTGGTGCCTTCTGTATTCCTCCAATTAATGAGAGAGAGATTAATTGCTCATTTTTTCATACCCAAATGCCTAGGCTAATAAATGTTGTTGTCACTACAACTTACAACTCGGAAATGCTATTTAAAATGATCCAGACTAATTAGACTGTCGGGTATAACTAGGAATTCTAACAATTCATTTTGAAGTTAAATGATCAAATCTTGGTTAATAAGGTTTACAGAAACTCTAAAAGGTTATAATTGAACCTTGTGCTCATAATCCTACATAAATATAATTTCATACTTATTTTTTGTTTATATAGACAGATTTACTCTTTTTCGTTTCATCTTAATTGAAGCACAAGAAATGAAAAATAAAACAAGAAAAACCTTGGCAATATTAAGCGTAACCAATTCAAATTATTTAAATTTACTAATATACTTTTGTCTACAGGGAATGTGGAAGAGTCCATTCAGCACTTACGCTACCTACGAGCGCGACTTCCACGTGACTAAGGAAAAGACTGTTCAAGTTCCCATGATGTACCAAAAATCAGATTTCAACTACGCTGAAGTGCCAGAATTAGATGCCAAGGTAAAAATAATGATACTCAGAAAAATACATAACATTAGATAAATCCATTCTGTTATCCCATAGCCATGTTAAAAATAATAATAACAAACGGGAACGAACAATACTTCAAATATGTATATATATATAGATCTTGCATAAATAAAAGACGTTACTTGACAGATTTTGCAAATGTTCTACAACGGTGACGAAGCATCAATGATTTTCGTGCTACCGAATGAAATAGATGGCATCACACAATTAGAAGAAAAATTGAAGGATTCTAAAGCGTTGGACAGGGGTCTATCAAAACTATACAACACTGAAGTAGAGGTCACCATTCCCAAATTCAAGATCGAAACGACGACAAACCTTAAAAAAGTTTTGGAAAATGTAAGTAATACGCGTCGATATAATTTGTAGCAGGAAACTAAAACTTACAAACTATCAGACTTAAAAATGTGATCTAGGGAAAAAATGTTTCTTGAGTAATCACATAATTTTTTATTTAAAACAAAAGTATACCATAGTATTTCAAAAAGTGCCTATTCCTAAAATGTTTGAGGAAATGTTCAGCTTACTATTGAGGAATGTATTTTTATAGATGAACGTGAAGCGACTGTTCACACCTGGCCAGGCTCGCTTGGAACATCTTTTGAAGAATGAGGGAGATCTAGTAGTCAGTGAAGCCATACAAAAAGCCTTTATTGAAGTAAACGAAGAAGGCGCTGAAGCTGCAGCGGCCAACGGTAAGTCCAAACATAGACTAGATGTATGAAAATGCCTACGCAAAATATAAGCTATTTGGCAATATTTAATTAAATTAAGCGCAGTGTGGATAATATTACAAAGTAATGTGGCAATTTGTGGATACTTTTAAAGCACAAAAAGATTAAAATTGATACTTTGCCAAACACTTACCGCGAGAATGTATATAGACCACGTTAAAATATATTGTGTTTAATATATATTACAAGTTATACATTTGGTGTATGTTTATATTGATTACGCGATTGTATTTTTAATTATTATATATAAAATAGTGGGTGAGTAGTTCTTATGTATTTAATGTTAGTAACTAACACTAGGTGAGCTGAAAAAAATATATAAAGGTTTCAGACATCTGGAAAACATTTTCATACAACAAAGAAAGAATTAGGTGACAATTTTAAATTTAATACATTGCCTTGTATTAAATTTTCTTTTCTTTAGCTTCACTTTTGGAACTTCAATAATCACAATTCTGATACAGTTCCTATTAGTTCACAATTTACACAACTACACGGACATATTTTTGTTGCAGTTTTTGAAATTGTGGTTGAATATGCCCTTCTGATAGAACCACCTTCGAAGATTTTCGACGCTGACAGACCATTTTACTTCGAAATTAGGAATCAAGATTTACCATTGTTTAGTGGAATATATATAAACTGAAATAACAAAATTTTATCAATGTCTTAGTAGATTGCATTCTACTACTGCCTATCGTTAAATACTCAAAGAATACTCGTACTTATGTATCTGCAATTTAACTCATTTTAAAAATTAAGTTTATTTTGTTAAGTTTATCAATTTAGTTACATTGCTCTCTTATAATACCCCGATTTCAGTTTTTAAAGTCATATTCATACATTAGCACATTTCTTTTTCTCTCATAGTTTTCTGACTTTATTATAATAATATTGTGACTAATATGTGTATTCATAATCGTTGTAAAATTTATAACGTATCCATATATAATTTATTTAGTATTAGAACACCGGTCACTTGCGAATGGACACGCCCACTATGCGTCCCATACATGAATTACTGGACGCTTTGTTGAACTGTTAGCAAAAATACAACTAAGTATTTTGTGAAAAATTCAATACCTACTTTTATCATTCTTGATATCAATCAAAAGGCTTAAAGCATTTGGTACGTCACCGAGAAACATTATTTTGTACTTAGTATTTATTTTTGTAGCAACAGAAACATGCACATAATTACTAAGAATGTCACTCTCTTGTTATGGCAATTGTTATTTAAAATCAGCCCGGTGACACACAGACAGCGAAATCATATCTATAGGGTCCGGTTTTTACGTTTTCGGCGAGGAACCCTAAAGATAGAAAAAAATATTTATATGTATATAATATTTTCAGCTATTTATTTCTCTTTCAGTTTTCAGTGTAGGCTATGCCGCCAGCTTTATCCCAGAGAGCCCGATGATATTCTACGCAGATAAACCATTTTACTTCGAAATAAGATTTAAGGATGTACCGTTATTCAGTGGTGTTAAATTTAAATAAAATATTTAATAGAAGTTTTAAATTGACTTGAAAAAAGAGAAGAAAAGTACGTCTGTTGTTATATTGATATAATTTATTTAGATTCTGAACTTAGGATGTGTTTTTGTTATGTAATGACCTACAACATTAAAAAATAATTGTATCAAATTTAAACTAATTAATAAAAATATGCATCTATTTTGCTTTTAATTTCTGTATAAATGCTCAACTTGTTTATGTAGCAATGAAAGGCGTAACATCTTGTTTTATAAAACTTTATTACTTTACATGTTATTGCGCATGATGGCACTATATAAATTACAAATTGATTGTAAATTGAAAAAAATACGACTCGGGCTGGCCTTGAACCCGCAACTTCAACTTTCCGTGCTGTTGCTCTAACCAATTGTGGCAAAGTACGGCTAAGGAAGAAAGGCTAAGCAAATGACTCGATAGCTCAATCGGTTAGAGCAATAGCACGGAACGCTGAGAACACCGGCTCAAGTCCTGCCCGAGTCGTAATTTTTCTTCGTAAGTTCGTAACGGATTCATTGGTGGCAGAATTTAATGCAAAGGTTCCATTCTTGTTCTATGTAATAAAAAGAAAATATGTTTAGTGGTCATTTAATAACTGGGTGCATGTTTAAAGAAAATATCGTTTCTGATTACAATGTCTAAGTTTGCTTCGTAACAAATTGTTCACCATTACACGCTTAAAGTTTAGTTATTGCGCATGTAAGAAGTGCAGTGTTGGAAGAACCTTTATTAAATACTGTCTATAGTTTACGCGAGTAGTACACATTTAAATAAAACACTTTAACGGTTTAAAACGAGAACCTTTATTATTTCAGTAATATAAACACTAAACTTTAAAGACTAGTTTGTTTGATCATTTTTGTATTTCTAATTATTTCTACTGGTATTTTAAATGTGTATCATTGATATAGCTTAGCATAGCTTTGTATTTTTTTTTTCAGTATTCCTACCCGTTGCTACCAGTCTCATTATCGATGAAGTGCCTCCAAAGACGTTCGTCGCAGACAGACCGTTTTACTTTGAAATCAGGGCTGGGGCGATTCCCATTTTTAACGGAGTTAAATTTGAATAATGGAATAATAATTAAGATCTCAGAGTAAAAGTACTATGTGAAACTACATTCTTTAAATAAAGTAATGCCTCTAAATTTTCATTGTGTTTTCGTTTCACATTCATACAAGTCCGTCATCAAAAGATATAAAATACACCTAAATAATTTCATATTAACCGTTCACGCGAGATATATTTGTGAAGTTCATATCTCTATTCGGGACGGCAGTGCGTAGTTTGAAAATTAGATAGAAAAAAAATTACGACACTGGCGGGACTTGAACCATCAGAGTTCCGTCATACCAGTTGTCATCATCAAATTTCTTAAACCCATTCACACATGCACCTCTCAAGCATTAATTGTCAACTTTAACACTTCAATGTCTTATGCTTTATTTAAGCTTAATCGTAATCAATTAAAGACGAATACAATCTTTCGTTTCAGAGTTTGGAGTTGTGCTTCTTTCGTACAGGGAATCGAAAAGATTTCGCGCTACTTCGCCCTTCTTGTTTTACATAAGATATAAAAGCGATATTTTATTTAACGGGGTGTTTTACTCCTAGGTATTGATTTTATCACTTTTATCGCACGCCCTTGTATGCAAGCATCGCATGCTGCAACTGCTTTTTTTGTGTGTAAAATCTATTATTACAAGTAGAGGTGGGCCGAGTACTCGATTGATACTGGGTACTCTGCGTCCTCCTCAGGTTTTTGATACTCGTACTTGGCCGAATAACTCAGTTATACTTTATTTGATAACAAGTATACTTTGTTAAAGAAAAGCAATATTTTTAAGTAGATATAATTAAAACAACAGTGGTAATTCAGAAGTATTTATTAGTAATTTAGAAAATCTTTCAAAATTTCAATTAATATTATAATTATATTTCAATTAATAATCTAATGATTACTAATGAGACGAAATAACGAGAAGATAAGAGCGAGCCGACGTCTTGACCGGCGCAAACCTGTTTGTACTTGTTTATGCGCGCGAAATGGGAATTTGAGTGAACCGGGTTACTCGGCCGAGTACTCGGTTGAAAAAAAATTGAGCCGAGAAAAACTCGGTACTCGTTACTGGGAGCATCACTTATTATAAGCATTTTGAAGCCCTTACACCAACATCTTTAAATATAATTTTGTCGTTCTAGTTAATTCTACAGTTTTGTTATCAATTTTTTTTCGATAAGTTAAAAAAGAATATTGTTTTGTATTCGCAGTTTTCCAAATCAACTACCTCTCAGCGATCGTATCTCTACATCCATTGCGTTTTATTGCTGATCACCCCTTCCTATTTTACTTAAAACTGGGACAGGCAACTCTCTTTAATGGCGTCTTCTATGCTTAGGTATTTATATGGGAATAACTGAATACTTCATGAACATAGATACTTAAGTTTGTCGACAATATCGCTAAAGTATTTAATCTAACATTATTGAACACAAGAATTTATAGTTTATCATACTGTAGAAGTTATTGAAATTATTGACATACTAAAGTATATTTAATGCTGGTTCTGTACATGCTTTTATTCGTTTTATTAAAACAAATTTAATGTTTTTTTTTTATTAATTCAATCATTCGCTAAGGCCGTTTCAATAAAATTAATTTTCTATTTTTTTATTTATGAAGTTTATGCTTAACATTTATTAAAATTTGCAGTTGTACAATTGAGCGATCGTCGGGGCTTTAATTCTGAAGATTTCACTGCGAACCATCAATATCTGTTTTTCATAGCTGAACAAGATATCTTAATATTTAGTGGAAAATTTACTGCATGACGTTCTCAGAGGTTTTTAATTTTCTAAAATATAATCTAGACTTTGTGATTAAATAATAATATATATAATATAATCATATGCTTTAAATTATTCATCAAAACTATAACATTTATGCCATTATTTTCACTCATTGCTTCTAGAAAATATGCACGAAAGTCATAAGAAATAATCTTGCGGGGTTGATATTTCTCTACGTAGTAATTATTGACAGATAGTAAATAGCTTTGCCAACATATATTTTTAATATTTCTAATTCAATATTTTTATTAGAATATGGTTTCCTTATTGAGTTCAGTATACTGTATCACTATTTGTTTTTTTATTTTTTATTTCTGCTGCCCTCCAAGATTACCCAGACGAAGCGCTTAAAATATTTTAAAACGCAATGAAAAGCGTAGTGAATATATAAAACAATGACATCTTTTGTTAGGACTCACTTTTATATATTTTACAGTAGTTTTGTGTAAATAATGTAATATGTATTTCTTTTCAGTTTTTGAAGCAGTAGCAACTAGTCTCATAATCAATCCGGTGCCACCAAAGACCTTCATTGCTGACAAACCGTTCTACTTCGAAATCAGGATCAATGAAATACCAATTTTCAGTGGGCTTAAATTTGACTGAACCAATTTTATTCATATACCTCTTTTGGTTTTTAAGAACAATTTATTATAGATTGTTTTGTTCTTTAATTAAATAAAAAATGTGATATAAATTTATTACTGTCGACAAATCTAGGATAGTTATAGATTCTTCCACCATCATTCCAATCCGATTATCCAAATCCAAAATAGGTCGTAAGCAGAATTTTGCGTCCCCGTCTTCCATAAGCGATTGTAAGAGAGAGCCAGTGCTCTATTAACTCGTTACTGCGATATATATGTATGGTGAAAGCAGCTAGCTTGAACCAGCAATACAAAACAATGGCAGCTCAGTATTAACCGAACGCAGACATTACGCCACCAATTTGTTAAGCCATCGCACCACGGAAACTAACTGATAGACTAAGCTTTTGTGCCTTAATGAACGCTGTCAGAACAAACGGTAGAACGGGCCAAGATTAATGCCTTTCACCTTTCACCGCCCTTGTTATCTTTATAGCCATATTGGTCTGTTCTGTGATTTACATTGTCTTTGGGCTTTAATGGAATCATTATCGATTTATTATGGTTAATGGAAGGCATATTGTCAACATCGTTGGAAGGAAAAATTAATAGGAGTATAATCGTCTTATAATGAAGTGTGCCTTACTTAAACGTACTTAAAAAAATCTATTTCAAACACAGTTAGATCCAAGATATGGATTAAAAGAGGGAAATATAAATAGCTTTACGGGGATATATATGTATATTATAAGTACTACTGGTTTACTATTAGATCTCGACCCTGCTAAAGGTAGTGAAAAGTAAATAAGACCAACAATATAGATATAAACCTAAAATTTAACCTTTATCGGACAGACGAGTTAATAAAAGGCATAAAATAGACCATAGTCATCCCACGTAGGCAACAAACCTATCAAGCTAATACAATATCTTCAAAAAAAAATCTATAAGAGGAGCAGCGGAGAACTGTAGTATACCTAGTGTGTCGTGAGTTAGAATCCCACCCAACTGGTTGACTGTATTGAATCTAATAATTTACAATTTTTTTATTAATTCCTTAATATTTTACGTTTTTGCTTTGAAAATCGGAAAGAAGTAACTTAAGTTTTTTGATTTACGCCAAATCAATAATACTCAAATAAATATAATAGTGGATAAAGGTATAAAGTTATAGAAGAGCAGCGTGTGCAATTTTAGACTATTTAACTTACTTTACACTTAATTATTTTATTTTTAATTTACCTTATTTATTTTATATCAGTATCATCTAAAAATAAGCATCACTAAACTGGTACAAAGTGTCCTGGCTAGGGAGCCAGGCTAAGTAGGGACTTCGTCGCGTTGAATATTGATCGAACGAACTATGGCATGAATAGTTGCTATTTTAAGTTTACCACAGACTAACCAATACGTCAAATGCTCTTAGAGCCAGCGATGTCAAATATGGCATTAAATTTCCTGGAAAGTTACCTGCAAAATGAAACACGACCAATTACTTTTCGTTAATAGTTTAAGCTGTGTGTAAACTTATTAGGTTTAAATGTATAACAGTAATGACCGTTTCCTCCCGTGGAGCATCCGGCGAACACATTTCTGTGTCCGCTTCACTGACCAGTTCTTTTACAGGAAGGTAGTTGCTCAGAAAAGCGAGACAATCTATCCCACCCTGGGATTCAAACCCAGGACCTTTCGCTTTAACACAATACATCGATACAGTAGATTATTGTTATATAAACGTATAATAAAGAAAAACTGAATATACTGACTAAAATTAAAAATACAGACTTTCTATTGATGCACTGATCAGAACTAGAAAATTATCAGAATTATTTGGCCCAGGGTTAATTCAGCTAATAAATCAATTAAAACTAAACGCTCCATAGTATAAAAAAAATAATTTTATTTAAGTAATAATAATACAATAAATAAACCTAAAAATGTACATAAAATCAATAACAATACACTGAAATCACTTTTCTCCAAGGGGGGGATAAACTCCGTTTCACAAAAAAAACCCGTATGCAGGTATTAGTTTTAATTATTACAGCGTACTAACTTATAAATAAAAGGCGACCTTATCGCTAAGCTGCGATCTTTTCCAGACGACCTGGAAATATCAGAAAAAGAAATAAGAAAAGGCTTATTCAGTGGGTAGGTGTAATAAATAATAAAGATTATATAACTACTTGCCAATAAAAAATACTTTAACTGTAAAAACTGTGGCCAGCCTGAAACTATGATATTTCTTGAATTTCAAACTCAGAACTAGGAAACGATGAACTAAGAATTTTCAAGTTGTTAAAAAAGAGACTCATATCAGAATAAATATAAAATAATGCGGATAATTAATAATACAAAATAAATTGAATACAGCCAGTTAGACCCTCGTAAACAATGAGACTTAGTTATACCACATATACGGCATGCCCGAGATTCGCAAGTGAATAAGTAAATACTGTACGTTGCCTCTAGCAGGTACAAACTTAATGAAGTTTGTCAGGAATCAGACCAAAATCATGGCTCTAAAAATTTACACGATGTGAAGCATTTGATACGCATCCGAAATTTCGGGCCTTACTTAAAAATATTTTGCACATACATTAAAAGGGTTTTATTAACGTGTATAACTTCATCGTGACTTAAATTAACTAAACTAAATACTGTCTATGTATATAATGTTTCCCCGTGACCACGGCTGCTGCAAAGCATCCGAAACGTCGGGCCGAAGTTAAAAATCATTTCCAAATAAGTTTAACTAATATATCGCGTTTTAAACCGTTAAAGTGTTTTATTTGAATTAACTAAACTAAGCTAATAAATTACTACTGTTATTTATTGAAAATAAAACACTTGGAAATAAAGAAATAGAATTATTATTAACTTAACAAAACGTAACGTTTCACATAAAATAATAGCTTTATAATAATCCGCCATAAGTCTTCGATACCAAAGTTTATCGTTACTCGTTCAAGTAAAATATATGAGACGATCACATGAACTCGTAAGTCCTCTACCGGGTTTAACGGTTACTTTACCCAATGGTTCCAAATATTTTAAAGGTATTGGTAATTCATATTCAACTATTTCGACAAAATACGTCAAGTCTATAATTTCCTCGCAATTTGAATTTAACTATGGCAGCTATTATCTATAAACATCTTGCAGGTGTTCGTAATAAGCGGTCCGAATTTGTCATCGGTTTCACCTGTTGGGTGAAGACGGGCCTGTAATCTCGTGATTACAAGGGACTCTTGTTTATTCGCATTAGTTACGAGTGTAGATCCTATCTGTCTAACAGACAACTTCTCATAGATCTTATTCATTAGTAATAAGAAGGCAAGAGGCTGGAAAATGTATAATTATGGTTTTGAATTAATTTTCTACAGAAGAAACATAAAATCAACTAATGAACGAATATTATTTAAATACTGTCGTAGTTCACGCGAATACTAAACATTTAAATAAAACACTTTAACGGTTTAAAACGCGATATACACTTGTTAAACTTATTGGAAAATAATTTTAAATAAGGGGACACGGGGAGACACAAGGTGGAGTGTGTCGCTGACGTCAAAGCAAAAAAACTGCTACGCTACCGCCATCTGTTCCCTCGAAGTTGGTATTTGGCGAAACAGGCCGTTCTTGCAGAATTGACTAACGGTGTCTCCGCGTTTGCTGGTATGCTGTTTTCCAAAAAACTGTTGTTCTAAAAAACTCTATTACGTCTTATTGAAAACAATAATACAATATTATTAAAGTAAACTAAAGACTCGCGTTAATAATTCACCATGACTGTTTATAAATATAACTTTGCGGTAATAACTCTAGCATCAAAAAAGTGCGAACAACTCGGTTTATGTACGAAACAAACCGGTTAAAACAATACTCGTGACCCGGGAAATATAGCGGTGCTACATTTTGTGTTAATGCCCTGTTTCTACACCACATTGTCATGGAACGTATTGTGTCCTGCATGGAGAATACAAATTTGAAACAATAGGTGTCTATGAAGGTCGTTTGTTTTGGACGCTAGACAATGCGACACAAGATTTCACTCTATCCATTAAGCATTACTTAAGACCGGACTTGAAATGTAATGCTTTTATTTGCAAAGCCAACAGTTGTAACTCATTAAAAATCCTTGTAATTTAAAAGGGTAAACTAAGGGTATGTAATCTACGAAACATTGAACTTTTAGGGGCTTAATTTACCACCATTAGTCTTCCTTGTTTAATGTTTACCAATAATCTCTTAATCAATACTTGTAGGTAGTAAAACATTAAATTCTAAAACCACATCTTTAAAATCATTGTATACAAAATATAAAAGTTGTGTAATAGATATATTTTAGTGACGCATAAACATACGTCTATCTTAACTAGAGCCAATGCTTTTTCCAGAACGCTGAATGTTATGGTCTATCCTAGACCATAACATTCAGCATGTAAAAATTTATTGTTTGCTTGTTGTCAAGGACACATATTTACTAATATATAAAGCTGAAAATTTTGTTTGTTTGAACCAACTTCGAATTGAAAAAAATATTTGTGATTAGAGCATTTATCGTAGACATCGCGCTGCGACAAATAGGGGCGAAGAAACGAAGGGAAATGTGAATAAACGAGAAAATTATTTATCTGTGTAGGTTTCCGATGATTCTAGATAACCATAAAATATATAGAAAATAATGATTCCAGTTTAAATTATCTAAAAAATAGGGTTTGCAAAAACAAAAAACTTGGATGCCCAAAATAATTATTCCGCGTAGAAGTCGCTGACACAGCTAGTAAGTAAGTTGTAAAGATAGAAATCAAATATTAATATAAGTATTACTTCATACTAAATATTCGCATCAAAGAATTCAACTAAGCAATTCTAAAATAACGAATGAATATTTCCTATTCATACGCCACGATCGATAGTCGAGTCGAAGCGAAAAATCTAATCTATACCTCGCTTCATCCCTCTAGAATTTAGTTTCACTTAAATCGTTTTAATCTCTCCGTCATCAAGTTTTTATTGCGTCACGAATTTCCAATTAAACATTAGAGGTACCTAGTCGTAAATTCGGAAGGGCGAATCTACGGAACCTCTCGATTTCCCTTTCATTTAATTTGATTATCGCGCCTCCGTTATACCTTTTATAGAGGTGATGGCTTTGATCATAAAATCGCTTTATACAACAACAAAATAGGGTAAACACCCGCATAACTGACCTACTACTTTGAAACAATCAAATTCTTTAAAATAAAACACTTTAATGGTTTAAAACGCGATATATCAACCAAATATACCAGCAAACGCGAAGACACCGTTAGTCGATTCTGTAGGGACCCGGCCAGTTTCGCCAAATACCAACTTCGACGGACCAGATGGCGCTAGCGTAGCAATTTTTTACTTTAACGTCAGAGACATCCTCCATCTTTAGTCTCCGTGACCACGGCTGTTAGAACTGTTGTTACGAACTGGCTGTTACGAAATAAGTTTGACTAATATATCGCGTTTTAAACCGTTAAAGTGTTTTATTTAAATGTGTACTACTTGCGTAAAATATAGACAGTATACAATCAAATTCTTTAAAAATTTTACATACAAATATTTAAAATCGATGATAAATTGTCGAATATATATAACGATTATAATAATCGATCTTTCGCATCAATAGGTTGAAAAATTCGACGATGACATGTAGGACTCGGTAGCTCAATTGATTAGAGCAACCGCACATAACGCTATGGATACCGATTCAAGTCCTGCCCGAGTTTCTTCGCTTTTTAATTTATATAGTGCCGAAAATATTAAAGGTTTCAATACACTGTTTATAGCCGTTTAACATTTCGATTTTAATCTTAATTAATTTAAACTTTTATGTCAAAAAGTTGTCTTCTTCTTCTTCTTAGTTTGATCCGTTGACAGTGACAGTTGACTTATCAAAGCCTTATACGGATTGAGCTTGTGGCTCAAGGCGTGTTGCCAAAGCGCAAATTATATTTCTTACAAGGTTTTTAAAAGAAACTAAATTAGGGTGTGTATTGGAGCCCCGAGTCTTGGAGTTACACGCGTTTTATGTTAACACCAAAGTGACTAACTATCCGAGTTTTACCCTACGCCCGCTAGGTTTATTTGTAGTTCTTTATACGTATCTAATTATAACGTGATCGTGTAAATGTTTGCTCTATATAATTACTTTGGCTGTTTCAATTGCTCTACATTATGGAGGCACAAAGCAAATCATTTGTAGGTTATATTCGAGGCCGTAGGACAAATTAAATATAATGGCATACTTTGAAACATTGAACGCAAACAGTAGCGGTACATTTTTTTTACTTTATTCTTTTAATTTAAGGATATAGATTAATTAAATTTAATGCCTAAAATAGTATAACAAAATTAAGGGCCCATTGTTCCATATGGAAAAGCTGGAAAACTTGGTACAGGTATTATTTACTTAAGAGCTTTTTCAGATCAAAACTAGATTTATGTTAAAAAAAAGCTAAATAAATACATTTTTTTTTATTCTATTGTCTAGTAGGTATATAAACTTATACAAAACAACGGTCATGTATTTTGCATTTTAATCTGTTAAAATGCACAATATGACCAAACCGTTCGAGAAGTGGCTTAATACTAAGTTAACTAATATGTTCGAAAACTTTAATATTTTTCACACGTTATTGGACATGATGGCAGGCACTATATAATTTAAAAATCGATAGTAAATTGAAATAAAAAATGTTCGACTCCGACGGAACTAGAACCGACCTCGTCATCCTGCCCGCCATAGACTCGGTCCCTCAATTGGTTGAGCAACAGCACGGAACGCAGACGACGCCGGCCAAATCCAAAATCAAAAAATGATAAATGTTTTTTTTATCTTATGTCTTTCCAGTAGTAAATACAAGAGGTATTTTCACATCATTAATCACACGTGCAAATATTTATCGTTACGTTAGTATAATCACACATTTAATGGACAATTGTTAAGTAGTACGGTTGTATGTAAATTAGAGAACAACATTCGAAAAGGTCTAATTTCCGCGTAATCGCCGGTCGAATTATTCAGAATAAGCTCACTCTGTATTCAAATTAGGCTTTAGTTGGGAATTTCTGGGCCCACATAAAAATCCAACCGAACCCGCCGTAATTTGACTCTATCGCTTTAAAAACCTTAAAATATTCAAAGATACAGCCACCGGGATACATGAATAGGAGAAGTTTGCAGCATTTAAAACATACAGGTGGATATTTCGCGGGATTTCCATTTATTCGTATTAAATTATTCATGAAGCCGTTCCTCTGTAACGAGTGGTTAGAGAGCCAGCCTACAGCCCATAATGAACTAAAATTTTATATTCGGTTACCAATTCTCGATCTCACTGAGGAAGATGTTCGACACGAAATAGACTACATTAAGATAAGTACTGTCTGAATTTTACGCGAGTATTACGCATTTAAATAAAACAATTTACACTTGACTGACGTATGTGAAATGTGAAGCTTTGCAGCAGTGATCCCCTGGTGACAGCGACCTGTTATAACAAATTAAGTTAAATAATATATTTCGCGTTTAAACAGTTTAATGTTTTTTTAATACATGTAACATACATCCTGTCGTATATAACTTCTGGTATAAGGAAAGATTAACGGTTAAACGACGTCATTTGTCTGTAAATAGATCCTATAATAATCTTACAAGCATTTTGCCAAAAATAGGGCGGGCTGTTTTTCTATCTCTGCCGGACGGAATTACGAAGTCCAAGTAGAGTAGATCTGGCGTAGTAACGCGTTACTTGGCAAAAAGGTTACCCCTAAACAAAATTATGCGCCAAAATTATGCTTTTACATTCGTTTACTATTTATATTTCATTACAAGATATCGATTCCACTACTATTGTATTGCTATGATCTTTAACAACAGAGAAATTGATCACCTAATTGCGTGCATGAACCGTTTAAATAAAACACTGTAACGGTTTAAGACGCGATAAATATTAGTTAAACTTATTTACAATTTATTTTAACTACGCCCCGACGTTTCAGATGCTTTGCAGCAGCCGTGGTCACGGGGAGACCACGTTAATAAGGAAATAAGTTTAACTTAACTGCGTTTTAAACCGTTAAAGTGTTTTATTTAAATGTGTACTAATTGCGTAAACTACAGACAGTGCATGAAGCAATCAAGAAATTCTCAGAAATGCCTATCCCCTAAGTTTAATATTACACACGTATACAAGACCCCATACCTCATACATGTTAACTTAACAGCGTTGTAACTACATGTAGTACAATACACGAAGTTTCTTCAAAGTACACATCGTACAGAATTTGCAAGCCACTAATTAATTGAACAATAGGCACGTATGAAAGACGTCAGGCTTGTGTAGAATCTTAAGGAGCTTTGTAATTTTAAATTAGAGAGAATTTCTGTTGGAGTCTGCTAATCAGATTCCTGAAACTTGACCAGGCGGTATCGGCCTTTGATGTTAACGTCATTATCTAAGCATCTTAAGCTCTCAGTAGTCCAGACTGTAAATATATAGAAGGTTTTTTCTATAGAGATTTTATCAACAGAATTTTTTATATTGCACCTAGCTGTGTCGAGTTCGTCCGCGTAGATGTATTTTTTTTCATCCAATTTTGTTTTTCCCAATCCAAATCATTTTTATATATTTTAACTGCTACCCATGATATCGACCACGTCCTGTCGTTTTTTTTTTTCACATTTCCTGCTGTGTCTTTGCTCTTAATAGTCACAACGCGATGTTTTACTAGCTATAGCCTTCTTCAATGATTGCTCTAACCAACACAAAAATAACTTTTCAATTCGATCAAGTAGTTCCTGAGATGACGCGTTTAAACAAACAAACTCTTCAGCTTTATATATTAGTATAAACACGTTCAAATATTTCTGTAGTGAAAAAACAAGAAGCATTTCTAGGTGAAGCATATTTTTAAACGTGATTATTTGAAAACTCACCCCGACTCCAGCTTTCTAAATCTCGCGAAAGCAACGGGATAATTAAATTTTAGCAAATGCGGACGTGTGTTGTGTTAATCTGTGTTTCTGTGGGCAAAGGCAGACATATCTAAATGTCTTTTACTGATCGCTTTTTATTAGTTGATCTGTCTGGCCCGACATGCCTGGAACTATTATATTTTTATGCAAACAAACAAGCATGGGGATTTACTTGATGGTAGGTGAAACACTCCAGTCATGTAACATTACCACCGTCCAGAGATTGAAAAGCCGTCAAGTTCGTTTGGATTTCAGTCTGTGGATTACCGAATGGTAGTGGTAGGATAATAGAAGTTCCGTTCGGTTCACGAACCACCGTCTACAGATAAAAAGCCATTAAGTTTCGTTTAGATTTCAGTCTAGGGATTTCCGAATATCCATAGCCGAAATAGTTCGACAACACATCTTGTTTAGATGTTATACGGCTGGCGTATTTGACCTACCATAAAGTAAAACTTATGCTATTCTGCTCTATATTAAGAAAAATTGTTGTTAGTAAAGCATAGATATCGAAAAACACAGTCTCCACTAAAACTAGATGCACTTCTAGAACACACAAAATAATGCAATCTACCGTTTAAACAACGGTCCCACATCGAGTTGTCCATCTAACAGATAGCTTCAATCTAAATTTAATTCCGGGCTAAGCGCCCGTACTCTCCTTAATAGACTTTTCTGCTGAATTCTTTTCCACTACATTCAAGCGACTCCCTTAAGCACTTACACTAAGAAATAAATCTGTATCGATTCCACAACACACGACAGAGAAGTTAATATGCAATGAAACACATTCTGTTGGGCTCGCTGATCCAATGGTAACAATGTAGCTAACAATCAACGGTCGTAGGGTCGATGCGAGTCCAACATGCCTTAAATCAATGTATAAGTTTCTGAAACATGTTAGACTTTATCTGCGAATCTGGAAATTAAATCAGTGGTGGGAATATCGAAATTACGATCTAGAATCTAGATTCAAAATTAAAAAAGTCAAATACTGTCTATAGTTTACGAGAGTGGTACATATTTAAATGTTAAAAATCATTTTCAAATAAGTTCAACTAATATATCGCGTTTTAAACCGTTAAAGTGTTTTATTTAAATTAGACAAGTCGTGAAATTTAATCACGTTACGGTTTCAGTCCGATCTCCGAATATAAAAGCCGAAATAGGACGATGGCGTATCTTGTTAAGGTGTTACATGGCTGGGGAATTCGATCTTTCATCAGGTGAGCCTAACGTAACGGGCTGATGGGGTGTTTAGTGGTTCTTTTCGACCCTCTTTGGTAGGGTTGGTACTATCACAAATGTACAAAAAGACACAAATGCCCGACGCGGGCGTAATATGCATTTTTATGCACCATCGTAGAAAACGAGTTGACAGTTGACACAAGAACTGACTCTCTCTGTTCCACTTTTCGCTCAATATTCTTATTAACCACAATTCTTTATTCGTTTACAATTTCCCCAATAATCGGGAACGTCAAAATTAATGATCTATTATGGATAAAAAAAAACACGGCGGGACACGAACTTGTGACCACAGAGTTCTGTATTATTGGTTTTACAATTGAACAAACCTTTCATAAATATTTTTCGATCTAAGATAGACTTTTAATTTACAGTGTGTTATCCTCAAATATGAATGTTCTAATCTCGACAAACTCTCCCACATTCCTCAACTACGCAACTTATTTAAGTCTTTCAATTTAAGTAAACACGTTATAGAACCCTAAAAACACAGGTTCACCTCGTGAAAAGTCGCTAAACGTTAAAAACGCCCATCCAAGGGGCCATGGGGCTGACAAGATTAAATTGTCGCACCCGAGTTACAATGGGAAACTACTCCAAACACAATTATCTTGTTATCTCTGTAGTTTCTCTTCGGTCTGTTTCAAGCCGTTTACACACGGCCAGTTTTACGTTTAGAGTAAAAATTGAGTTAGTATTAAATTATTATTGCATCACGTGTTGAGTTCTTCAAAGCCTTGAATCATATATTTCTTTTAACTTAACATATAGGAAATTTTTAAATTAATATTAAGAGAAATAAAGCCGATTTGTTTGAACGCGCCAATCTCACGAACTAACGGTTCTAATTCAAAAAATATATTTTTGTGGTTCGATTATTTATCGAGGTTTACGCTATAAAACATCAGCGTCAACTAAGCGAGAAACTTAAAAATGAATGATAGAAGAAACAAAAACGTGAAATGTGTTTAAAACAGGGAAATTTATTCATCTTAGAGGAGTTACGTTGCGTGCGTTCCAAAAAGGTTTCAAGATTTCATTTCGGACAAATTCAAAGATATGCGTACGATATTAAAATTAAATCTTGTTGAAAAAAGTAAGAACTTGATATGTGCCTTTCAAAATGCGCAATGCTTCTTTTGTTTTTAACACCTGTGGTACATAAGTAGTTTCTATACTACGAATAAACCACAATACTACGAACTATTACGGATTGCAAAACGAGCAAAGTTTAATACTATAAAATAATTCGCCCGTGCAATAAAAACTGAAAACTTTTTTCATTTTCATTTATACAGTTATAGTTTATTCTCGCTTTATTCACAATTCCGAGAATAAATCGCGGAAGTTCCTCAAATATTCCATTTACAGCCCAAAAGTTGTTTTCATCCGTACTATGCCCTACAGCACATACGAAAGGAGCATTCAAACTAGAGGTGGGCCGAGTAATCGGTTGATACGCGGTACTCTGCGTACTCGGCGGGTTTTTTTGATACTAGTACTCGGCCGAATAACTCGGTTATACTTTAAAGAATAGCAATACATTTAGGTAGATATAATTAAAATAACAGTGTTAATTCAAAAGCGTTTATTAGTAATTTAGGAAACCTTTGAAATTTTCAATTAACCCGGCGTCATTGTGGCTACTAAATATAACTTGGCCGGGTATATTTTACCCGTGTACATTTCTGAACACTGAATCACTGTTATGTCAATACTAGTATGCTACATTAAATAACTGGGCAATAATAGACAATACTTATAGAAATTAATAAAATCAAAATTATGCTAATGATTTATTAGTAATGAAACAACATTACGAGAAGATGAGAGCCAGCCGACCTCTTGACCGGCGCGAACCTGTTTGTACTTGTTTACGCACGCGAAATGGAAATTTGAGTTACTAGGCCGAGTACTCGATTGAAAAAAATGAAGGCTCGATACTCGTTACTCGGCAAAAGTAACTCGGTGCATCTCTAATTCAAACTCTACGCTAGTTTTGTAAACAAACAAATGCGGATAAAACTTTTCGTCTGATAGCGCTACAGTTTAGCGACAACAATAGTTATAGGAACAATACGTTTGACAACATTAAGAAAGAACATACTTTTACATAGAAACTGTTTCTCTGTGACGTTGTTTACAACAGATAATATTTATTTACACATCCTGCTACTACAGATATAAATTACAATTCGACACTGATACCACCTACGTTACAATGCAGTACTATCTACGCCTAAGAGTTTGTTTATTAAATACTGTCTATAGTTTACGCGAGTAGTACACATTTAAATAAAACACTTTAACGGTTTAAAACGCGATATATGGTCTCCCCGTGACCACGGCTGCTGCAAAGCATCCGAAACGTCGGGCCGAAGTTAAAAATCATTTTCAAATAAGTTTAACTAATATATCGCGTTTTAAACCGTTAAAGTGTTTTATTTAAAAAAAAAGTTTGTTTATTTGTTTGTTTGACCAGGCTAATCTCAGATAGTACTGGATCGAATTGAAAATCTTCTACGTCGAATAGAACATGTATCGAGGAAGGCTTTTTAGGTTATATAACATCACGCTGCGACCGGTAAGAAAATTATTCATCTTCGCTGTTACCCAAAAAATATGGATAAAATTCTTAAAACAACTTTTAAAAAATGTCTGCAACAGCATAATTATAATACGCCAGTTGAAGTCCCACCCGTGTCGTTCTTTTTTCAAAAAATAAAAAAAATCGATTTTTAATTTATATGGTGCTATGTACATATGAAAAATATTATTTTCATAGAAAAGCTTCGATTATTTGAAGAAAGGTGAACAATATTCGCTGCAAAGGGGACTGCAGTTATTTATTAGGGATCGGCCAGTCGACGCGATCACTCCGTTGTGTTCAGGCAGCAGGCCGGCCTATAAATCGTGCCAAGCCTCTCTGCACTGCAGTCTATGCACTCGTGGATTGTTTAATAAATGCACGATGACTTTACTAACAGTCCACCAATCGATTTCGGGGCCTGGCAGTGATTGATCCGGTTTCGCGGGATTACAATGAAAACACGGTAAATCATATTTTTTGACACCGCGAAAGCCACTGTTAAATATATTGGATATTTCGCGATATTGCGATTTTGTAATTGCCTCGTTGGTTTATTAAACTCGATTGGTTCTCGTGGTCCAGAATTCGAATCCCGGGCAGAATATTCCTTCGGTTTAAAGATTTTGTGTTATCTTATAATATACATATTCACTTCATAAGACAACAATAATACTGGAACTTATAATTATTTGTAATAAAAATGTACTTGACCTTTACCTGATGAGAGACCTGTGTCATAATATGTGTGACCATAAAAAATACATTTTATACGATTTATTGAAGAAAAAGTAGAGTAAATGACCTGAAATGAGTGTTTTCTCATTTCAAGACATTTCCAGGCAAAAGAGAACAATGGACTTAAGAAAGAACACTTCGTTGACTAACACGTCGAGTGAGGCGCATTCTTTTTTTCCCCTTTCCTCTTTGTCCGCGTTGCTTAATCCAGTTCTAATTTCAAATTTCTGCAAAGCATTATAACGGGACATCAACATAAAACTGCTTACTTGCTTAATGATAAATTCTTTGTAAAACTAACCGCCTCTATGGTTAAACGTCTTGGGTTTACATATCAAACAAAACAACAAATTGTTTTGTTTTGCCACGGCACAAAAGCATAATCAACTTACCTGTATGTAAAAGGGTGAACGGACAAAACAATAATGTCTACTTCATTTTAACAGTAATTCCTTCTTACATTCTTACGTTGTATTTGTATTGTTGACTTCTATATATAAAAATTAGATTACCCAAAATAGCTCCATATATATTAGAAAGCGGAGAATATGAACCATTAACCATTACCTGCAAAGGTCTGAACGTTACAAAGCCGCGTGGAAGCTTCTTAGATATATGAAAGTGTGGCCTCGTTAAAAACGTCGGGAACATTTCTTACGCTACTTCCATTTCATTTCATATTATAACTTCTGTGCGAATGTATAACGCAGATATTAAATTTAGAAGTTGAATAGTGCTTAAAACATTGCATGTTGCACCACTGTCCACACTCTAAGGACTTACTGAAAATCAGTTTCAGGTCAACAAAGATAAGGTCTGTTAAGATTAAATAATGTTTTATTTTTATTTTTAGTAATAAGTCTTATATATGTTTTTGTGTGACTTTAGTAGTAGATTTTTTTTCTCTCTCTCTCTCTAATTTTCGTGAGCGGTACAGTTTTAAAGAAAAGTGAAAACACATTGATGGTGTGTGGCTCGATAGTGGTAGTAATCTAAGGCTAATAATCAACGGGTCGTGGCTTCGATCTCCAACAGGTTCATGTTTCTAATCAATTTATAAATTTTCAGAAACATGTTGGATTTTGTCTGGAGATTTGGATATTAAATGCATGGTAGGAATATCGAAATTCCTTCTGGGTAAGGAATCACCATCCATAGATGAAAAAACCGAGCAACAGTCTGGCTTTCCGAATTATTTCCTTTCCCATTTATTCCTTTGAAAATAGATCGATAGCGCATTTTGTAGAGATGTTATATGGACATTTCAGATGTTTTGCAGCAGTCGTGGTCACTATTTTCCGCGTTTTAAACCGTTATGCTGAGTACTTAATCTTAAGCGTCCTTTAGAACGCTAAACCAAAATTCCGGTTATCAACTAATTTAAAGGCAGAGGTTGTTAAAGCACACTGACCCGCATTGGAACAGCTTAGTAAGTACTCTTAAATCCTCTTTCATTTGATAAGAAATACCTGTGCAGTATAATAAGAAAGATGTGAAATTCTAGGTGTAAAAATTATTACTTGTCTTGCGTGTCATATCCGACATATATTTTTAGAATTATTCTTCTTCTATAAATAATCTAAAATATCACGACAGTATATACCTATCTTTTAAGATTAACTTACAAGAACCGACTTGTGTAAATCAAATTTTGATCAAAAGACTTCATATGGCAAAAGAAGTGTTGTCAGTTAAAAACAAGTTAATATATTTCAATTTTTAATCCGTTAAAAGTGTAAAATAAAGCCTGAAGTAGTAAATAATATTTTCCAGTTTCCCAAGTCGAAAGTATCACACATTCAATGCGAACGGTCGAAATAAATCGTTATACTTTCTTGTATCTGCGCACTTAAGCTCGCTATGTAGCACTATATTTTATCGGCTCTGCCATAAATAAGTGAAGTTGGATGCAAGTAGATTGTAGAAGCTAATCTAGGACGTCCATGAGACGTGGAGAAGTTAATAACGATACTTTTAAAACGATATACAGGCTTAGAATAACATTTAAATCAAATGACGTTTTGAGCAGCCGTAGTAACGGGGAGACTCCCCAAAAACTACTGTAAATCATCCAAAACGGCGGGCCTTATTTAAAATAAAATATAAATAAGTTTAACTAATACATTTCGTGTTTTAACCCGGTAAAAGTATTTTATTTAAATGTGTACTTCTCGCGTTAACTATAGAGTTAAGTCAAATGTATAAGAATACATTTAGAAGAATAGGACAGTATAAAAAAACGGTTTAAAACGCGAAATATATTAGTTAGCGCATTTTTAATTTTACTTCGACCCGATGTTTCGGATGTTTTGCAGCCGTCAGGCGGGGACATGTGTTTTATTTATTTATTTGTATATAAAAATTAAAGTTTATATGTGATGCACAAATTAAAATATATTTTGAAAGATAACATTTATAATGTAAGTGCAAATGAAAAAAGATTGGCTTAAACAAATCTTCGGTTATTGTTTTCTATACTTTACTTAAATATAAAGAATATCAGAGAGAGAAAAAACAAGGAAGTTGTAATAAACCATATTTTCTTAATCTATTTAAACAGATATGGGTCCAGAAAGGCAAGTTGAAACAAATGTCCAACCGTCTGAAAAGGATATTGTGGCAATACGGTACGGTCGTTAACACTTTTCCACTTTCCCCATTGAGAGTGTCATACAATCTCCCCCCAATCCCCCTACCAAAGCCCACGGGGTGTCACAGATATTACGTTACCTGGAATTCTTGACATTATCATTAAAATGTAAAAGTTTAATAGCGAGGAATATTTTTTTTTCAGGCGCTAACAGTTCTCACAGCTGGGACACACACACATTTTTGGGCCGTAAGATATTCCTTCATCGTAAAACGTGAAGTGTATATATACGGTTTAAAATGCGATGTATATTAGGTAAAATTATTTGTAAATCATTTCAACTACGGACAGACGTTTCGGGTGCTTAGTAGCTGCCTTGCCACGGGGAGGCAGCTTAGTTGCCATAAGCGTTTAAGAATAAATAAGTATAAATAATAACACGACAGTAATCGAACCCACGTCCTCATAACGAAAGACTAATTCACATCCAGTAGATGAAAAACTGTCGTCGCTATAATGGCCTACATTTCGTGAAATTCGCTCCTTATTTTCCTTCGCTCTAAATGTATGCAAAAGAGCCGAAAAACTTGGCGATTTCGTTATTGTTTGGGCAAGCTCCCCGGGGACCGTTTAACTTTGATGACTTTAAAGATTTTTTTACAACATTTAAGTAATAGGGTACGTCTCAACAAGTACGAATAAATAACTGATAATGCTACAACCGATTATTAAAAATGAAATGAAATATATATACACTTAACGGTTTAAAACATGAAATAAATTAATTAACTTAATTTCAATATATCTTAACAACGTGATCACGGTTGCCACAAAGCATCTGAGTCGTTCAACTATAGTAAAATATCTTATAAATTTGTCGCGTTTTAAACCGTTAAACGAGTTTTAGTATAATGTCAACTACTCGCGTAAACTATACGAAATTACTTGTTACTCACTATAAACATACACTTTAAAAATACAATATTCATAATATACATTTGCATTTGTGCCAGTACAAAACCAATTTAAAGGTAAGTAGTCGGCGATCTGTGCCCAAACAGACCGAAAGAATTTTTTCGACAACGTTGCTTAAAGCAGCAGCAAGTATCGCTGTTCGTGCCGGTTCAATTCCCGCCCGTGTCATCGATATTACTCCCAATAATATTTTCCCAGACAAGCATATAGTTTACTTGTCACATATAAACAAGACGCTCTGTCGACCTAATTAGCTTGGGACATTCGGAAATCCACAGACTAAAATCGAAACGCGATTAAACTTCACGGCTCTTTCATCTGTTGACGGTGGTTCGTGATCCGGACGAAATTTATCATTCCTACCTTCCATTTAATATTCAGATTTCCAGACGAAATCCAACATCTTTCAGGAAAATTTAAAATTTATAATACTGTCTGTAGTTTACACATTTAAATGAACAGATTAACGGTTTAAAACGCGATATACTTGTAAAACGTATAAAAAATATTATTAGGCCGTAGTTAAAATACGTTTAACTAATATATATCGCGCTAAACAGTTAAGTTGTTTTATTTAAATAAAAAAAAATGTTGAAAATTTGAACGTACCAAGTGCCTCACGTAGTGTTATGAACCGCGATTAACTGAATCGTAATAGCGATGTATATAAGGTACTAAGAAACAATTATAAACACTAGGCTATACAGAGCATCTAAATAATGAATGGCAAGAAAGCCTCAGGGCCCATAAAAATCCGACTTGATGCTTCCCCATTTCAATATATGTAGGCTTACGTGAGGGAATACTTTATTCATTGGTCGGTATCTCGGTTCAAGAGGTGAGGGAGAGTTGGGGTAAATTTACAACAAGGACAGCTTTTAAATTTTCAAGAACAGCGTCGAGAACAAAGGACCGCCGGACTCAATCGGGTGATAAAGAGGGGGGAATGTTTTCACTGCACCGGTGCATAGGACACTTTATCGCCTCCGACTGTACCACACCACCTGTTCTACGGATCTTTCGCGAATAATGCAGACGCTTTAATAAAATGCTTACCGAACGCGGGCCGCTAAATGTAGAGATGCTTTCGTGTTTAAAATACTGACTTAGTTAAATATACACACGATCGAGGATGTGCATTTCAGGCCAGAAGTGCATACTATTTTCCCCTTAACAGCTGTATGTATACACTAAGTAAAATTGTTATATTATTGTACTAGCAATGTCCGCGCGGATTAGTTATAGACTTATAGTTATAGATTATTATTTATAGACTATACTCGCGGATTTTTTTTTAGATTACCCTTTCACGCTCAAGGCTCAATTTTCCCTTCTACAAAAATCTTTATCGATTATTAAATTATTATTAAAACTATATTTTTTAAAGAGCGTCAAAATAAAACATATGAAATTATAGGAAACCCAAAAACTGTCTGTAGTTTACGCATACAACATTTAAATGAAACACTTTAACGGTTTAAAACGCGATATATTTTAGTTAAACTTGTTTGAAAATTATTTTTCTGCTGCAACCATCTAAAACGTCGGGCCGTAGTTAAAAATAATTTTCAAACAAGTTTAGCTAAAATATATCGAGTTTAAAACCGTTAAAGTGTTTTATTTAAATATAGGAAACGTTTACACCATGCTATGTTTTTCTAATGATATTCTCATTTTACCCAAAATACCTCAAATATTGTGTTGTATTCGCATATTTAGTCTCAGATGTCTTATGGTCTGTTAGAAGATTAATTATTAAGCAATGAAAACCCTCACAAATGCATTATATTTCAGTTATTTTTTATTGGTTGCAAACTAATGTTTTATAATTTAAAACCTTCCTCGATAAATGGTCTATCAAACACAAAATAAACTTTTCCATTCGAACCAGTAGTTCTTAAAATTAGACGAATAAAGAGAATTGAAAAAATATGAAGGTAGGTAGGTATTTTTGTAGCTGTTAACTTATTGATTAAATCATGCAAGTCGAGCCGTAGCTAAATTAAATAAAAAAAAATACTTATACATTTAGCGGTTTCAAACCAATACCCGTATAATTTAAATGTACTCGCATAAATTACAGATAATATTTGCCTTATACCAGTTTTAAACATCCATAACACTAATATTTGAAGTCTATTTTTAGACAGAGCCGGTGTGGAGACCGGTCATTTTGTTTGTGTCTAAAAAGGGCGACTTTTCATGAGTAATTCGGTCTTTAATTCAAGGTTAAACTTCAATTAGGAGTAAAAAAGTTAAATGGCAGTTAAGCGCTTGTTGTTGCAAAGTACTTTCTCTAGGTTATCTAACTTTGTCCCGATCTCGATGGTAAGGATGGTAAGCCTTAAAGGCTTAAACATACAGCACGGACTTGTTATAAAATCAACGCTGGCTCAACTGCTTTGTCGAAGAAAATGACTTTGAAGTTTACGTATTAACATCAAGTTAATAATACGGGATTTCTCTTGAGATAGACTTCGACACCTTTATAAAGTAAAGACGTCGCCCGCGTCCTCGTAGTTCTTGCAAATTAATCTTGAAACATAGGCTTATACTGTTATTTAAAGAGGAAACAATCTTTCACTCATTTTTTGCATACCTTGAACCGTTTTCGCAGCGTACGCGCCGGACTGCCACAAAGAAAACGAATTTTCGCCGTTTTTCCACGTTTTCCGTTGTTACTTCGCTTCTATTAGTCACAACGTGATGTTTCATACCCTTTAGCATTCCTCGATAAATGCTCTAACTAAGCTTTATATTTGTATAGATTATGAATTGTTTAGATAACAAACCCACAGCTAGTGAATGAAACAAAATAAAATTCAGTAGCTGAAAACCAGCTAACAGAATATTCCATTAAACTCGCAGGTCCAACCTATCATATTTAATGTCCCGGTGAATAATTTATTTTAATTAACTGCGAGCGAGGATGCTTTTTTTGCGCTAATCCATTTTTCGGTTAGCCGATGTCGCTCTTGGAATAAGGCCTCGGTCTCTTATATACGCGATATATCGCTTACGCGTAGCTGACTACTACTGATTATTAAAAAAGATATGCAATTTAAATAAAACACTGAACCGCAGTTAAAATTCCGTTACTACGACCATAGAACTATTAAGTAAGATTTGATTAATATAAGCAAAAGAAAGTTTTAAAACTTGTAGGTTGTGAGTTAGAAAAGAATGGAATGCAATGAAAGTTATAAGCGCAACAAGTATTTCTCAAACAAAGGACCTGAGCTTCTAGACGCGGGGTAAAGAGTTAGCTCGTATGCAGTCTGCGTTCAGAGGAGACCCCAGCATTAGCCGATGTCGCTCTTGAACCGAGACATTCATTCAAAAAGTTTGAAATCGAATTAAATTCGCCCCTTTAACTAAACTCAATTTTCTTTCACGACTTCATTAAGCGAAGCCATTCCGGTGAGCCGCAGTAATGACCTCAAAGGGCGTTAAATCAAGATCCAAGGGAAAGATAAAAGTAACTGAATTTTTAAAACTTTTATCAAATATCATTCAAATCTATAATTTTAGATCGAAGAACATCCCGGCCGCTTATCGGACCATTTATCGTGACCAGAAACTGGTATCAAATAACTTCTTTTTGAGAATCCAATGCTTCATTCAAAGACAAAAATCATGCTAAAATAGGCCGACAGCGCATCTTGTTTAGATGTTATATGGCTGGATATTTCACCCACTAAGTGTCCACCCATGTCCGTCTGTCCTTTTCTGTTATTAGATGCTTTGTCAAAATCAGCAATCTAATAAACACTTTTACAGCTATTTGTAAAAGTCAATGTTTATAATAACTGAACGAAATTATGCAATCTTTAATGCACTTGAAATTGAAAAATAAAGATAGAAGAGAAAATTGAAAGAGCTTTCCAACCACTTGCAGTGGAGTTTGCGCATGACCGAGCCCGTAAAAGCGAAAAAAAACTTTACTTCATTACAGTCCACGCGTAACGATGGAACCTTCAATTTGGGAATTATCCTAAAACGACTGCTGAATAATTCAAGCCTTGAATTATTGACGAAGATCTTCAAGGCACAATATCTCCAAAGAGAATTTATGGTAATACGACTTAGTATTTAATAAAACATCAAGAATTCAAATACTTTGAATTGATACAAATTCTCGTTCGTGAGATCAAACTACGTTAATATTCAATGGGGTCGAGTTATCGGTAATTAGAGATTCGAAGTGGAGACAATATTTTTATTTTCCTACCTTATAATATATATGATAGATGTAGTATACCAACAATTCTAATTTCATTACGTAGTAATAACATAACAATTTCCTTTCTAAATTTAAACTTCCTAGATACTCATTTTAGCAAAGTGCCCAACTACTATGCTGTATTAAGCAGCAAGAATTATTTACGGAATGCTTTTAAAAATATGCAAGACACTTATGAAAATTCCAAACTTCTAGTAAATTTATATTATTATTTCGTAGCACAATCAGGTTTAAAGAAGCCTGTCTAAAAATTGTTTGATTAAAGAATTTATAAAATATACAAAAAAAGTTTTTAGTTTCTGTTATAGTCAATTTAATTTATAAAAGTCAAATAATTTAATATGTAAATATATACATTATTTATTATGCAACAAATATAAACAATTCTATATATTTTTTATTCATAGTACATATTTTAACATGTATGAATTAATAATCCTGCTTGGTTTTGTTACAAAATATACTCGTTACAAAAAGTTTTTACAAACTGTAACTTAGATATATAGCAGATTAGGTTTAAAAACTTTTAAATGGCGTTTAACGATAAACGATTACGAATGGAACAAAGGGCTGTTTGCAATAATATCGACCTCGAGTAGACTGTTATTTGTATTAAATAACAAATTACGATTAAAATTGTCTATTACAGTTTCAAGTAACCACTGTTAAATAACTTTAAAAATTTCTTAAAAACAACCCAAAAAGTAGGGTAGTTGTTAAAAATAGCGCAATTAAACTTCACGGCTCTGTGGATGGTAGTTCGTAGACCGGACGTAATTTCGATATTCCTCCCACCCATTTTATATCCAGATTTCCAGATACAGCCCAACATGTTTCAGAATATTATAATTTGATTAGAAACGGTGGGAATCGAACCCACGATTGATTATTACTTATATACTAATAATAGACCAACGAGCTCATCTAAATATTCAAAGTGTATGACGATATATTTGTGTTGAATTACTTCCTTTTTATTATTTTCACCGTCCTTCGGTCTTCAAATTTAAGGTTATATTTTAAACGAGGCCGGACCGACCTTTCTCTACCCTAAGTTAACTGGGTTAACACGAGTTAAAACGTAGGAATAATTCAAAGGTCCCCCATGCTTCTTGTCACTCGTAACAAACATTGAAACAATAGGAGCCCTTTGTACGACTCGACGACATTATAGCGCAAATCTCCGGCTCCTTTGTGCTTACATGTATGGATAAATGTCACTAGCAAGCTTTTCACTCGCGAGCCTCTCCGCTACCTACTTTGAGATTGAAGGTAACGAGCGGTAACGACTTATTTTTTTCACCGACTAGACAAGGAGTAAATCAAAATTAAAATAAAACAAATATGAACTCAATATATCAATAAAGAGTAAAAGATAATCATGCCTACTTCTTATGATCTTAAAATAACTAAATTAAGGTTACAACACTTTTAACGGGTTAAATCTCGAAATTTTAAAACAATTTGTAAACAAGTTTAATACATTTCGCGTTTTAAACCGTTTAAAGTGTTTAATTTAAATGTGTACTACTCGCAAATTTAAATTAAGATTACAATATGAAATTTGTACAGTCGACGGTACCTACCTTTATTTAATATTCAGGAATTTAGTTAAATTCAAAACAATGTAACGTTATTGTAAATGAATGTAGGTCGAAAGCTTCACTTTACAATAACAGTCCAAGGTGCCAATTCTAAGCTTTAACTGCTGATTGCATAGCAAAACTACCCGCACTGGCCTTTCAAATACAAAGCGTTTATCGATACGATATTTTAATTAGAAGATAAGTACAATATAAAAGAAATAATAACGCATTATTTACACTTGTATGAGGCTGGTAGGATAATATTTTTCAACGTGGAGGATTAATGGGCACGGCTGGATGCTTTCACAAAGGCTTGCGTAGTCTTTTTATAAAGCTTTGAAAACGCAACACGGCATTGTATTGTGATTTCAACCGCAACGTGGTAAATAATAAAAAAAGCCATCTTTACAGTACATTACTCGCATGCATTATGCAGTGATAAGCTCCGGAAGAATATTCTAGGTAACTTGTTGTATACGGTTTAATTGAAAAGCCTTTCAATAGATAAATGTAGAACCTATTTCTCTATCTTGTTGTAGAGATCATAAAGCTTAGTCTTTCATTGTCACGTAAGCCTTCTCATTCATATAAACAATTGCAGTGTATAAATGTATAGTATATTATACTTTGTAGTTTTATGAATTAACTAGCTGTGCCCGCGACTTCGTCCGCGTGGAATAGTGACTTGGGGTAGAATTTTTAATTATTTAGGCTGTTTATTCATTTATCTAAGGGCGCATTTAAAGTTTTAAATTTAAGTGCTACTTTGCCGCAACACTCTCACCTCACATCACTCCCACTCTAACTCCCACTCACATTCCTACGCTCACTCTCACTCCCACTCCTATTCGCAAAAAGCCCAAGAAGAAAGTGTCATTGTTCCAAAACCACGTATTTCCATACAAACTTGCATCCCCTCTTTATCCCTTATCAACCCTTTTTTCACATTAAAAAGTCCTACTCAGGCTCTAAAATATCTGTGTACCAATTTTCATTTAAATCAGTTCAGTAGTTTCTGAGTTAAAGCCGGACAGACAGACAGACTTTCGAATTTATAATATTATATTAGTATAGATAACTGTCATAGATGGGTAAAATATATTACAGAACCGCGGTTTGAATGTACGATCACAGCGTTCCGTGCTGTTGCTTTTGGAACTGCACGGAACGCATAACCTACCAACCGGTTCACTTGATGGTAGGTGATATAACCCAGCCATATAACATCGAAACAATATAAGCTGTCGACCTATTTTGGCTTTGGATATTCGGAAACGAGCCGGACGGAAAAAAAAAATTGGACTCGAACCCACGACCCGCAGATTAGTATAATGACGAACCCGTTAAAACATCTACCCTATTATCTACGGAACTACTGCACATACAAACATATGGGCTAGATTTATAGCGCTAGGATGTCAGTGACAAGCGATTCTCGTCAAAGTTACTATCTCACGTAAACAAAGTGGAACACACTAAGTAATTAACAACTTTATTAATGTATTCAAACTAATTTTGTATTTATAATGATAACAAGTGGAATTAAAAAAGGAAACACGATTCATTCGTATTCTATAGCCTACTAGAAAAAGTGAAAACGCGGTCACAAAGGGAAAAATAAGCTAAACAGAAACGAAAGAGTCGTTTACAAAAGCTCAACTTAGCTGCACTTATCGCCAGACGGTTACGTTGAAGTAGACAGAATTTAAACCGACAATACGAAATATTAAAGCAGCTTGGAAGGTTTTAGAAAACAAAGGAGTTAGTTGAGGAAGAACACAATCTAAAGCAACCGCGTTCCCCTCTTCGCACATCACAAATGACGTTTAAGTTGTGAACGAAAAATAACAGAATTGAGATAATCTAACTTTTTTCAAATATAGGAAAAAATTATCATAAAATAGTAATTTGTGAATGAACATTAACGCGAGTAGTACATTATTAGTCATTTAATCTATAAAAATGACTTAACTAACACACATTAAAATCTATTTTCACTAAATAAATTCTATCTATTAATTTAAATAATTATTACTACACGGGCGGGACTTGAACCGGCATCTACCATTTTCTATCTAAATAGATTTGTGATTTATATAATGCAAATAATGTGCTAATATGTGAAATATTAAAGTTTTAACTAATACATTTCGCGTTTTACACCGTGGTATATTTTTTAAATATATTTTTAATAATAACAATAACTTATAATTATACGTTTTCAAATATTCTATTCACATACAAATTTTACTCTAGTGGTTCAGTGTTAAACGCGTTGTATAGTGTGGGTTCGATTATTGTTACAAAAAGTTCGTTCGAGGACATAGTGTCGACGCCATTTTATTATTTTCCGTAAACGAAAAATGCTACTCAGCGCAACTAAAAGTGAAATTTTAATGGACTTCTTTTTGTTTTCCCCAACTGACCCTCTGATTACATTTTAACGCTACAGAGTATAGTGTGACCCGACGCAGAAGGCACCATTTATTTTTACAAGCAATCTCTGAATGGCTGTTGGAATGACGTGCAAAACGCACTCGGCCCGATACGATCTCTAATCTTCGCGCCTTTCCGCATAGCCCGGCCGCTTATCCGAGCGGTTTATAAATAGAGCGTCAAGATCGCTTTGTGCTCTGAAATGAGACTAGAGATAGGAATCTTGAAAGCGCTCCAAGCGTGTGGCCCGAGCCTGTGTGTCAGCGTTGGGCCCACAACGGCGATCTATTGCACTCATTATGTAAAACGGAGCTTCTACTTTTTATCGTGTCACCGATAACACCAAAATAAAGCTAAAGCTTGGAATTGAAAATAGAGCAGTTTCTATTCAATTTGACAGCTGTGATTTTAAATAAGATAGACAGACAAACATGGGAACCAATTGATGGTAGGTGAAAAAAAAACCCATAGCGATATGTAGACAAGTACCCTGTCGATCTATTTTGGATATTCGGAAAACCACAGACTGAAACTTCACGGTTTTTCAGATGAAATCCAACATATTTGAGACAAATTATAAATTTATTTAAAACATGTTGTTCACGGTGAGAACGATAACCCGTTGATTTCAGACATACGTTGGTTCAATGACCCCGTCAAAATGTCAACTTCATATTTAAGTACAACTTATAAGAACGTTCTCTTCTTAGCTTTCATGTAATTGTCATTACTAAAATATTAAGAAAATTACCCAATTCATTAAAGCACATAGCAACGAAAATCAATAATAATATAAGCCTTCTTTCTGTGTATAAACGAATGGAAACTTTGATTAAATAACTTTTACACCGTACACTACGTATTTCACAACTACCTCACATTGGCGCTTTATATTAGACCGTTCATTTGAGAGTCACAACGAAAGCTGTAGTTGATCTGTAGTAAAAAAAGCATTTGAAATTTGTACAACTTCCGTCAACAGCCAGACATTCTATACATTGTTTCATTATCATGATAATTTTGTGCCATACTTAAAGGATTTTTGCTTTTTTGAATATTTTTTGCGAAACAAAACACTAGTAGTTTGCAACTGCCACTTTACTATAGGTATTTATTTAGGATCCATATTATGTTTTTAACGTTTGAGAAGACAACAAAATTGGTCACATAATTGTCTTAAGGTCATATATTGTCCAATGAAACGATCTTGGCATTCAAATATATATTTATTTGTATAATAACTAGACAATATAACGTATGTAGCAATAAATATCTCAGGCTTCCTTTCAAACATTTGCCGTACATTCTGGGCTAGGTCACTCTTAGTCTTTCACGCCACCTTCACGCCTGAGCGATTCCAAAGCAAAGGAAAAATTAAATAACAATTAAACGGTGCACGTAGTAAATACAAAACTTACTATGAAGCGGTGAATTTCGATAGACAATAACATAGCACATGTACAATTTACACATATAAGGCCAACAAAATGAGAAAAATACAATATGAACAAATACTTAAACTTTCTTTTATCTGTTCTATAAATGTTGACAACTCCTGCACTGACGTTTCTGTACCAAGGTAGTGTTAAAGAAAAGCGTTATTCTTTGCAACGCAATTTAAGTATTGTTATGTTTGTTAACATAATAACATAATAGAACTCAAAATATTGGCCCACAGTAGATAGAATACTTAGAGATCTAAACATTTTAGATTTAATGTTTCGGAGATATTTATATTATAAGAAAGACGAGACGTATTTGGTGTTATTCCTTACAGACAGCCGTGCCGGTAACTACGAGCGAAACTATTGCAAAGATGCAAAGGAAACGAAAATATGCTATACGTACGCTATATCTAATTTAAATTAAATTGCATCGCTAAGTCTAGCTAATATCTCGAAATATCGTTAGACGAACGTTACGTTTATATTCTACCGAGCTCAAAAGAACCGGTCGCAACAAACATTTTGTACGTGTCTGCTCTTAAAAGGATCTCTTAGAGAAAAACTATTACTAGAACATTAAAGTGTGATACAACGCAGTTCAGACTAGCTCAAAGACTGTACTAGATTACGAGAATTTTATTAACAGCAAAACTACAGATTTACGAATACAACTAGCTTTTAGATTTATTTACAAAATCGAAGAGTACAATAACTACGCTACGGTGTCGGCATCTCAGCATCATTCAAATAAATAGTATATCTATGAACGAACTATTCTACTCAGAATAAATAAGAATTTACCTAAGTACTCTAAATAATAATAATCAGAGAACAATACTGAAAGGATATGAAATTGTTTTGCGTAATGAGAAGAACGTTCTAGAATTGTGACAATTGAATTTTCTAATGTATTTATCTATTGGTTTTAGTTTATTCTATTGCGGGAGTGGGTCGGTGAGAAGAGTTTTATGGATTAAGTCAATTTATAAAACGCAGAATTCGTCGAGTAAGTTTTTCAACTCCTTATTGTGGGCCGCCTTGGATCCGGTGGCTGGCGACGCTGCTGTTGCACGACCGTTATAACTGAAATTTTAATTAACATTAGGAAGGTATTGTTTAGTCTATTCACCTTAACGTGTTAATACGAAAAACGAAGTTAAAAGCTCAGTTGAAGAATACTTCAGGAACCTATACCAAAGACAAGTGTAGAATTAAGAATGTAACTCTAGCATTTCAAAAGAGCGATTTTCTGGCATTACCAACATTATGACGTATATTGTTCAAGTAGTCATTTCATCAACTTGTAAGCACCATTATAGGTATTGTAAACGGAAGCATACCAACATCACAGTTCCTTTTTACGATAAACACCAATTTAGCTATAAAACGTAGCTTGCAGCCTTTCATTCATTAAAAAATGGGAATCTTATCATTTCACTTTTAAGTTATATGCACACGAAGTGATCCCAATTTCTTATAAGAGTATGAATGATATTTAAGCTATTATAATGCGCTAAAGTAAAAATAAATAATGACCCAATGTGGAAACGTAAAACAATTATACAAAATATTAAATATCAAAATCCGATTTGTATAGGACAAACGCAATATAGTTGTACAGTGTTAAACAACAGAGCCATTTGCCAAAGCAAAATACGATGAACTAATCTCACCTAATAATACGTGGAATGGTCTCTGTTTGTGTGTCTGTCTGTGGAGCGTCACTGCCACCAAACAGTTGGCTAAACCACCCGCCCCCTTGCGTTTTACGCCTGCAACCAAGGGCCCTAGTTTACGGCGATGTGACATGTTAGTAGTAACAATGATTTTGAAGGTTGTGCAAAGGCTGCAAGCTACGTTTAAGAATGTCTTAACGTGTGAATACCTGATAGAAATCGGTTAACTAAATCACCATAAGCAAAGGAAAAATATACTTTTTAAATTGAGTAACAAGAAGCAACTGTGCTTTTGTCTGCGGTTTGTCAGTTTCGTGTTTAAGCACGCTTCATTTAAATACTGTCTGTAGTTTACGCGAGTAGTAACGGTTTAAATCGCAATATATGTATGTAATATATTATGATGTAAAACTTATTTAAAACGTCGGGCCGTAGTTAAAATATTATCAAATAAGTTTAAATAATATATATGACGTTTTAAACCGTTAGTGTTTTATTTAAACGTTTCGTAAATATGCGATTGATAATCTACTAATTGGTCGAAGACTATCGTTGTTCGTATTTATGGTATTAACATAAATTACGGTAACAATCAATCAATTGGTTTTCCGTTACCACAACCTACTTATTTACCAAAACTATAAACTATAACAATAAACTCACTTAGACACATTATTATATAGAAAATCTATATAGGTTATCTATATATAAGGTAGAACATTATCATATTATGTATTTTTGTTCAAGTGCCATCCATCCAGAAATATTATTGATGATATCTTAAAGACTTTAGCCTACAACTTAATATATCAAAAACGCTTATTTTATATCAATCTAAGCTTACCTGATCTAAATAGAACACTTTAACGGTTCAATCATTTTCAAATAAGTTTAACTAATATATTGCGTTTTAAACGTTAAAGTGTTTTATTCAAATGTGTACTACTCGAGTAAACTGTAGACAGTACTTACCTGATCTGTTTCTGGTTGCGCAAGAGAGTGCGGAAACGTGGTTCAACGTAGCTCCATGATCCCATGTTCTTGTGCTCCTCCTGACTCCACACCAGCTGGGCGTTAGGGTATTTCGAGATTTCGCTCTTCAACTGGTCGTATGGGAACGGAGAGATTTGTTCCAATCTGTGAAAAGGCGCATTTGGTATTATAAATCTGGTATTATATAAAATGAATAAACTAATAAATTACGACTGTTTTTTTTTTAATTTTCTTTTAAACTTCTAATTATAAATAATAATGCTAATAATAAATAGTTAAACACATCTAAATTTTAGAATAACATCTATATTTTTTATAACGTTTTTGAAATTCTGTAACATAAATCAATAATCTATACTAATATTATAAAACTGAAGAGTATATTTGTTTGAACGCGCTAATCTCGGTTCGAATTGAAATATATATAAACAGAAGGAAATACGAATAAAAGGGGGATAATTATTCAACTTCAAAGGTTCAAGAAAATAATATCCAAAGTCTGTCACGCAAACTTTTTTATTACTGAATTTTCATTTCCATCAAGGTTGCTTGGAAGAGATAGCTATTTAGCTATAAAGTCGCCGTTTGTCCTTAATTTCCATCAATTTGTATATTTTTTTTTGTTGTTTTGTTTTATAACAATAAAGAATATTTGTATTGTATCCAAGTAATCTTTGTTAATTGCTCTGAGTTATTTAAAGTAATGTATTATATGAGGCCGCTAGAGACAGAGTAGCCTAACTGCTTTTATGACTTGAGTTATTTATATTTAAGTCTAAAAACGATAATTTTCCACAAATAATAGTAACAATTCATTTTCGCCTAAGTTAATTGCGCTTTTAAATTTTTCCTTATTGAAAATAATATTATGTTTCTTATTAGGCCACTCTGCCTCTAGCATCCTCATTTGTAATATTAAAATGACAAGTTCTTAGGCTAAAACAGAATGTAAATCTCACCGGACAATAGCGATGTCCTTCTCGAGACCTCTGTCGCGACGCTCCTTGAGCAGGTCGTAATACACACGCCCCGAGCAGAAAGCCACTTTACGTACTTTGTCTGGGTTTTCGCTGGCTGGGCCTTCTTCGGGCAGCACTCTGAAACGTTTGCATACATTTTACAAGATTGCTTTTTTGCAACACTGACTGTTGCCGTTCAGAAATCGCTCAGTTAATCTTAAGTGTTCTTAAGAGAGCATTTAATGACCGCCATTTTATGACCGCATATTTGTTGCCAAAAATAACGATTATTTATTGCTATTTACAATTAGGAAGGCTGTTGACTTGTTTCTTCAAATACAATTCTACTTTATGACAGCATAAACCGCAAAAGATATTAGTCACTAAAACATTGCGCGTTTTCAACCGTTAAAACTGTTTTATTTAATAAAACACTTAAACAGTTTAAAACACGATGTATAATAAATAGTTAACCTCTCCCCGTGACCACAGCTGCTGCAACGCATCCGTAACGTTGGGCCGTAGTTAAAATAATTACCAAATAGGTTTAACCAAAATACACCGCGTTTTAAACCGTTAAAGTGTTTTACCTAAATGTATACTGCTCGCGTCAACTACAGTTAGTACTACAGATAATATTTAACATTAAAGACAACATATTACGGTTTTAGATTGTTACTAATTAACATGTGGACGTCACTTTAAAAAATATCAAGAAATTTGTTTAGCTTTTTGCATTTAACTAAATTAATTTAAAAATTTAGGGCTTACCTCTTGAATGTAGTGCCCTCAGCCATTTCATCGAACGAAGACTTGCACTCGGGGTGTCTCAGCAGCGACTTGGGTGTCATGAGGATCAGGGGTTTGCGGAAGGGCAACGCGATCTGACGTCTCAGGATGTGGAACAGAGACGCCGGGGTCGAGCAGTTCGCCACGATCCAGTTGCAGTCGTGCAGCTGACGTACTGCAAGTTATGAATTGGTATTAAACTTTTAAAACAGTTAACATATATTTAACTAAGTCCTATGGGGCGACATAATCTAGTAAGGTCAAAACTTGAAAAATTTTAATATTTTGAGTACGATGTATAAATTAAATATCGATAATAAATTGAAAAAAATACGTTTATTATATACTGTATTTAATAATTATGTCATATATTAAATTGTCACAGGCGCGCACAATCCTCGAAATCTTTTTTTTTTGTTATATTATTCTATCTAGGTTGATAAAGATGGATAGATATTTCCTTCCCTTTTAGTTCATTACCATTTGTTATAGAATATTTATCTTAGATTTGTTTATTTGTAGCATTTTTAATTGAACTTCAGTTCAGTTCACTTCAGTGACTTAAGCATAGAGGGAGTATATTTTGTGAACTATCTTAACATACATAACGAAACACAGGGTTGTTAATTACATAGTTTTGATTCTAGTATGTTTTAAGGGAAACAATCTATTGTTTACCCGGGATTCGAACCCAGAACACGTGTAACTATTTGGCTACATGCGATGATTTAGTGATATGATCATGTAGCGATATATCAATGGTACCTTCATAGTCAGGGCTTTCTGGTGGCATGTAGTCTGGGTCGTCCGCGCTCATCTGCAAGAATCTCTCCAGCCTAGCGGATGAATGCTCAGGACCCTTTAATAAAAAAATCAAATAAAAATAAACGTTTCAGTCCTTTTCATGGTAAACAGAACATTACGTAAAAGTAATGATAAATGTATAATTTTTCTGAAACATGTTGCACTTCGTCTGGAAATCTGGATATTAAATAGATGGTAGGAATATCGAATTCCGTCCGGGTCACAAACCACCGACCACGGATGAAAAAGCCGTCTTGTTTAGATGTTATATGACTGGGGTATTTCCTCCTCTCTCTCTCCTCTATCATAAAAAGACAGTTAAGTTATCATTTATACACGAATAAGAATATCACAATATAGTAAAAAAACAGATCCTCCGTACACCCCCCCCCCCTTCGTAGCTACATTGTACTAACCATGCCCTCCATGCCGTGGGGCTGCAGAAGCACAATACCGGACTGTCGCACCCACTTGGCCTGTCCGCTGGATATGAACTGATCGATGATGCACTGCGCCACGTTGTTGAAGTCACCGAACTGGGCCTCCCACAGCACCAACGCGTTCGGGTTCGTCACGGAGTAACCGACTTCGAAACCGAGGACACCTGCATATAAAACTTGCATTAATTAGATTCAAAATGCATATTATATCATTATTCGAGTAATGCAAAATTTTAATAAAACTCTTACGGTTTAATACGCGCAATAAGTTATATATAATTTGACATGCTTTGCTGCAGGCGTGGTCGGGAGGATTGAAATATGGTCAACAATTAACGCGAGTAGTACATTATTACATTAAACTCTTTTTTTAATTCTCTTATTTTTAATTTACTTCACCCACGACCCGACGATTTGCATGATTTGCAGCAGTTGTAAATGGTAAATTTGTGTAATGTCCATATATTTAAGCGAATAGTAAAAATTCAAATAGCAGTTTAAAACAACAAAATGTACTGTGTAGTTAACATATTTATAATTGTTTTAATAACCGCTCGACGTTACCGATGCAGTGCAGCAGTCGTGATCACGAGAGGGATAAATTAAATAATCATTTCGCGTTTTAAACCATTAATAGTGTTTTATTCAAAGAAATATGGTTCTCAAAATTCTTGAAGTCGAAAAAGCCAAGTGACAATTTCATGTCGTTTAAAATTACTTCTATTAATTCAATTACTACAATTAAAATCTTGAGTAAAAAATCTTACCGTACTCAGAAAGTGAGCTGTTACAAACTGTGTAGGGCGCCTGGTCGGGGTAGAGATGTGCCAGAGCACAGTAGGTCGCCTTGTCTACCTTCTGGTGGTGAAGTACGTGGTGCCTGCGGAAATGAATATATTGTATTCAAAAACGTTCATTGGCGTAGAGAACAACAAAATCAAGGTAAAAGTATATGTACAGGTAATAGGCAGTATTGATTCTATTTAACAATTTATTTTGAATAAATATTTATGGGTTAAATTTATACATAATTATATAATAGTAGCTATGACTTTAATATTCTTAATGCTTAATAAAAGTGAATAGCAAGCTTTAACCTACAAATCAATAGTGTAGCTTAGTTTAAATACGAAAGTTTTCTTTAAATTTTACTGAAGTAAAACGCTACATATATTAGTTAAACTTATTTTAATCGACTTGATGGTAACAAGACCGCTGTCAACCTATTTTGACTTTGGATTACGACTCATATATGACAGTTCTAATTCGTATGTACCTGTGAGAGAATGTTCCTCTTTCCACATCTTCACCGGAGAGTCTGACGTGGATGCCTTCTTTAAGAAGAGAACCAAACGCCATGGCCTCAGCGAGGGCCCAGTCCACGGTGCGTTTCTCCACCATCTCCATACGAGCCTTGAGGATACGGAGTAGACCCTTGTGGATCTCGAACTCGGCTGCGTTGGGTGGCGGGCTGGAGAATCTCTTACCGATGTGCACTAGAGTCTCTTCCACCACTCCTGTGGGGGACATCTGTTCCAAGAGGATTTATTTTTAGGAAATTGCTACAATCTATATATTATCAGAAAAACATAAATCAATGTACATGTTTGAAATGGAAAAAAAAATATGCAGCGCTTAAAGCAAAAAGCTTATACAAATCTAATTGCTAACATAACTGTTCTAGATAACTTAGAAAAATCTGTGTATTTTAATCGCCATTAAGTTCGGTCTATGGATTTCCGAATATTCAAATCCAATCCGACAGTGCATCATGTTAAGATGTTTTGTGACTGACTTATTTCACCTATCATCAAGTGAACTCCAAGTCTATTTGTCCTTCTCTATCACAAAAAAATCTTCGGTCGGTAAAAGTAATAACAGTATTTTATAGTTCAACACTTACTTTAAGTGGGTCCTTGCCCTCGAAGAAACCGGACCATGGCGAGTCGAGCCAGTCCTTGTATTTAATGTGGGTCTCCTGCTTGGCCTGGTTGTAAGCGTCTTCACAAATTTTCTCGTACTTGTCCTTCACGTCTTTCACCTCTTCGGCGGTAACAACACCTTCCTTGATGAGTCGGTCCGCGTATATTTCAAGTACTGTAAAAATATTTTTTAGGTTAGACATATTATGTACTGTATTTATATAAAACACTTATGACGGTTTAAATAACAGCTCAGTTATTTATTTTAACTACAACCAGGCGTTCCTGAAGTGCTTTATTAAAATGTGTATTACTCTCATAAACTACATACAATCTATACTTATATATATATAGCTGAAGAGTTTGTTTGTTTATTTGAACTACTGGGTGTAATGGAAAAATTATTTTGTGAAAATTAGAGCATTTATCAGGGAAGGATTTAGGCTATGAAACATTACAATGCGACTAATAGGAGCGAAGATATAGTGATGAGATGAGAAATGTGGAAGGACGGGTTTCTGTTACGTGCGCTGCGCAAAAGGGCTTAAGATACACAAAAAATATGTATGAAGGAATGAGTCCGTGACATTAGACATACTACTTTCTTTAAGATTAACTTGCAAGATCGACAGGATGCGATCGACGTCGTGAGTAACAGCTTTTATTTATAAACATGAATGAGTTTAAAAACAAAATTATGTCCATTTTTTTTTCGATTTTTAAATTGTATAGTGCCTTTATGTGCATGTACAAAAATAATACATTTTTCAAACATGAATGAGGTTTTGCAAAAAATAATTTTGATGCCCAAAATAACTATTTACGAGGACACTGACACAGCTAGTCCTTAATGTACTGTATCTGTAAAATAAATTATTCAAACTATACTGGATAGTTTTAGTCTGTGTTACTAACCGGGTTTAGTCTTGCGAATCTTCTGGTACATAAGAGGTTGTGTGAACATCGGTTCATCGACTTCGTTGTGCCCGTTGCGACGGTACGACACGATGTCAATGACCACGTCCTTGTGGAAGGTGGCACGCCACTCCGCAGCCACATTGCACACATGCATCACCGCTTCGGGGTTGTCACTGTTCACGTGGAAAATTGGAGCGTTCACGACGCGAGCGACATCTGTTATTGCAAAATGTAATGAGTTATTTAAGAGCTAGAATCATGGATAGCTATTTGAAGATTGCGTTTATAAAGCTTGTGGATAATGAAATAATACTAATAACCACTATTATTAGTGTCCTAAGGTTAAGTAATTTGTTTATAAATGAAATTGATTCGTGAAACCGACAATATGTCTGTAGCTCGACTTATTTCGGGAATACAAGACTCCACTTTTTGTAAGTTAATGACTTGATTTCTTAGGAACCTCTCATAATTGCAAAACACTTGCAGGCTGCTCAATTTTAATAAACGTATTTCTAGTTAACATTTATTCCTGTTTGTTACATATCCGATATAGATATAACTTACCGGTACAGTATGCAGATGATCGAGAATGACGAGGGTCAGTTGTGAATCCGATCTGGTTGTTCGCCACAATGTGGATTGTACCGTGAGTGGTGTAAGCTGGCAGGTCTGACAAGTGCATGGTTTCGAATACCACACCCTGGCCGGCGAACGCCGCGTCACCGTGGAGAAGGATTGACATAACCTTAAAGGAAAACAGGTCCTTAATATCAGAGTTTGCAAATACACCAAACAAAAACTAGTAACTAATTAATATCCAAAACAGGCCGACAACGGATCTTGTTTAGATGTTATATGGCTGGGATATTTCACATATCATTAAAAGCTTGTCTGTCCTCCTAGCATAAAAAAATAATTACATACATATGACAATAAGTAACTCAATATTTTTTCTATAAAGAACTTTACTTATATAAAAGGCATTCTTAAGTTTAAAACACACAAAATCTAAAAATAACCTTACTTTTCTTTTTACATTAAAAATTACATTCAATAGGAATATATTTTTAAAAGTACAAAATACTCATATATTTTTTATTTTTACTTCCTATTCCTTATGATTTGTTATTGTGATATTTTTGTTTGTTCCCTGTTTTTTAACACACATAATAAAAACGGTCTAAAACATCAACGCTTAATGTACCTTCTTGCCCTCATTATCACCCCTGTAGAATTGTTCAGCTCGAGTCTTGCCCTGCACCACTGGGTCTACCGCCTCCAAGTGACTGGGGTTAGCGCACACAGCGAGACGAATGTTCTTGTTCGTCACTCGGTTCAGACGCTCAATGTAGGTACCTAAGTGATATTTCACATCACCAGAACCCTGGAAAGATGAAGACCTCGATTTCACTACAATATTCTTTTAAGTAAGTATTATCTACGAGTAACGCGAGTAGTAAACATTTAAATAAAACATTTATAATGGTTTAAAACGCAAGATATATCGCCTCCGTTAAACAAGTTAAAAACAAGATACTATCAGAACTAATATATATATAGACCCTTTATTGCACTAAAGTAAATAAAAAATACAAACGAGTCTTATATACTAAGAGTGCCAAGGGCGGCCATATCGCTAATAAGCGATCTCTTCCAGGTAACAAAAAAGGGAAAAACAGGATGTGCAAGGTGGGCAAAACCAATTATATAAACTTAAAAATAATTTTAAAGTGTTTTATTTAAACGGTAGGTTAAGGATGACAAAAAATATTATGGTTTTTCAGTTCCGGTAAAAAACGACATAAGCTATATATAGTAATCTCTATAAAAATAATTAAAAACTTACGTCATCCTCAGCTTCGAGTCCAGCGAATTGAGTGAAGAGCTGGTGAAGTGGTTTACGACACACATTAGCTAATACGTTGAGGCGACCTGAAAGTGGACAAGATTTTATAAATACGAGAATGCAAGTAATATATACTGATGGGACGGACACACATTGTGTCTTTTATTATTTATATAGACCTAAAAGAGTTTTAGAACAGATTGAGAACTGGTTACCAATTGTTTCTTTTTTTTTTCAGACAGCCACTGGTTACAAATTGATATGTAAACCAATAACTTCCTGGCAGTCTTAATCTTTACATCTTAAATACTGTCTATAGCTTACAGAAGTAGTACATATTTAGATAAAACACTTTAACGGTTTATAACGCGTAATAGTTACCTCTGTGTGGCATTCCCATGATGATAGATTCAACGCCAAGTTTAGTTGACGTGTCGATGACTTGCTTCATTGCCGGAATGAGAATCTCGCACCCCTCAAGACCGAAACGTTTCTCCGAAGACCATTTCTTGGCCAGGAAGTTTTCAAATCTGTAAATTTTTCGATATTTGCATCGAACCAAATGTAAACGTACAACACTACAATCTGCTCTTTTAATGAAAAAAATCTACTCATATGAAATGTAATACTTCTCACATAGTGACACTATATAAATTAAAAATCGATTATGAATTTTAATAAAATTACGACATCGGCGCTAAAAGAGTGCATGTACCAATAGATTGAAAAATTCGTTTTAAAATTATAGGACACGGTAGGTCAGTTGGGTATAGCAACAGCACGGAAAGCTGTTGCAAGCAAGTCCTGTCCGGGGTCGTAAAATTTTTCAATTTATAATCGATTTCTGCTCGCTTTTTTTTTTTTTTGAATGGACTATTACGTATTGTGTTCCTATGGAGCCACGAATACTAACCGGGCGTTTTGGGCGAGCGCGAGAGCGCTCGCCGTGTTTGCGGCTAGACCAAGGGTGCCCCGAGGGGGGCAACGGCCTCGGCTTGGACCGCCGCAATGCGGGTGGGAGCTTGAAGAGCTGGACGGAAGCTCACCCGGGTGAGCGGTACGCGTAGCGAATGACCACGCCTACGCCGGCGTAGGCGGTTTTGCGGCCGATCGGCACCGGTGCCGGTCGATCGCGTAGCGACGAGGGTTTCGACGGCTGTGGTTAAGTTGTCAGCGAGATCGGAGAGAACGTTACGCGGCCTTCTCCAGCGTGTGTTGACGGGAACGGTGTAGTTGGCGGCCCGGGCCACCAGTGGGTTCGGATGCGTCGCGGCTTTTTTGAAGAAACGCTCGGACGTTTCCTTGAAGTACCGACTGAGGGTCGGTAATCCGAGATCGGCGTGTAGATTAGCATTCCGCACGCACCAGATGGCTCCGGTAGCGGTTCGAGTGAACCGATTCTGAAGCAACTGGAGCTTGCGGAGTGTGCTAGGGGCGGCGTGGGCGAACGCGACGCTGGAGTAGGTGAGAATCGGACGAATACAAGTTTTGTACAGCGTAACCTTATGTCGGAGGGACAGTTTGCTACGCGCACAAATCAAGGGATAAAGCCTACTCATGACGTAGTTGGCTTTGTGCGAAACAGAGCGGACATGTGCTCGAAAGTTTAACTGACTATCAAGCGTGACGCCTAGGTATTTTGTGGATTTCTGCCACGGAATGTCTTCGCCGTAAAGCTTGACATTGGCGGGGCGTCTGCACGGTTTAGTGACAGTAGTGAAGGGACTACGAGTGAAGTAGATTGCCGCACTCTTATCGGGGTTGTTTCTGCTCGCTATACATTTGAGGCTGCTAGAGCCAGTGTGGCCGAATTTTGGCTCTTGCAATACACAAAAAAAAACGCGCAATTAAATCAGGCTAAAATGAATTTCTACTATTAATTGTGTAAGAATTACAATTTTCGGTCACTGTAGATTAATATTTTTAGACTATAAAAATGTAAATAAGCCAAGTCATAAATTTGCAGCTAGGCCACTCTGCCTCTAGCGGCCTCAATCGTTCTATATTCATATTCTCACCCAGCTGATCTGCTAAGACGGGCCAGGATCAATCGTTTCTGGTCATTGCTCATCTTCGTCACGTTTGGGGGTTCCATCCGTTGCCTGATCCAGTTGCATTGTTCCAACGAGTTTATGAACATGAACTCGATTCCAATGTTGTTACAGTAAGCCTGTTCTAAGCGGTTGAGGATTTCTCTGAAGAATTAGTATTTTACGTACAGACAAAAAATAAATAAAAAACGGAGGTTAGCGTTGGATAGAGGAAACGACAGCCTTCCTTTCCAATTAATAGCGATATAATTTAGATAGTATGAGAATAATCAACTTTTCATTTTGGTTGGTCTAATGATCAATGGGTCGTGGGTTCGATCCCCACCAGGTCTATCGTGTTACTAATGTCTCTGAAACATGTTGCACTTCGTCTGCTAACCTGGATATTAAATAGGTGGTAGGAATATATAAATTCCGTCCGTCCACAGATTAAATGTCGTGAAGCTTAACCGCGTTTCGGTTTCAGTCTGTGGATTTCCAAATATCCAAAGCCAAAATAGGCTGACAGCGCAGCTTGTTTAGATGCTATAGGCCGGGGTATATCACCTACCATCAAGTCTGCCATGTCTGTCCTCTATCATAAAAAAAATACATTTAACACGTTTCTTAGCATGCAGCATTATTTTGTAAACTGTCATCTTTTACTATCAAACATATTTCCTGGCTGTATCTATTAATCGATTGTGGAGTTAATTTGTGACGGCAAAGAAAATTAAATAGTTTTTATTTTTGTATGAATAAAATCATTTACCTCAACGGCAAGGCTTTTTCCTTCTCGCCAATGAAAGTTGTCGATGGCAATTTGAAAACTCTATCCATATCGGCTTCATCTAAAACGCAAAGTGATTCATAAGAGCAAACCATTTTTACTAAACCCTCTCTTTCTACGGATATGCTCCCAATAGGATTTACGAATACAGTAATACCGCGCTGAACGCGACATCATTTTGTGCAGTTCCATTTTCGAATTGATCTGAACTTCGTTTGACATTTACGTATCTTACTAATTTCAAATGTTAAAACCACTCGTAAAACGCGAAATAATATGTATAAGCAAAATGGATTTATTTAGTTGGGGGAATCCACAATCCCTTTGGAACGGGGATTCCCCGTCCCTTTAGTAATCGTAGTAGCAGAGTATACGAATTAAAGATAACGCGATAAATTTTTTAAACGTATCCCTCACATAAAGCGCGGTATTACTGCGATCAAAGCACACAAAATAAGCGACTATAATCATATCCCTTTACTAGCATCTCAGGCCTACGTTGTTTACCCTTTCCAAGCTCGACATGAGTCCAGATAATACCCAGAGTGTATAAAATACCAACATGACGAAAAAATGATGTATGACATAATGAATTCAACATTTTCACTTTCCTATCCACCTTGGGATCGTACAACACATTTGGATGGTATCCAGAACCAGAGAAACCTAAATATAAAACTCAAGGTCACTCCGCGGATCGCTGCCATAGTTTCACCATGTACAAAGACAGACAACTATAAATAGATATATATACCCTTATCATTATATGTTACATATATAGTATGATTGCAATACGGCCATGCATAATCATGCTTGTTAACAAGGTCTGGGCGATGTCACGAAATCATGCATAGTGTAAATGAGTACAATTTAGTGATGCGTGCGACCTTGTCTCGTGCGTCGCATCACATTCCAACTCCCCGTAGTTACAGCGTGCCCAAAACCATAATAAAAAATCCTCCTGAGACCCAGGCTAAATTTAGTTTGTATCAACTTCAATACAACTTCTAGTTAACACAACGGCTTAAAAACAATTGAACTAATAGATTAAAGTATTGTCTGTAGTTTACCGCTATTTAAATAAAAAGATATATTAAATAGAACGTTTTACCGATGTAAAACGTAAATCTACGTTTTGGACTTCACTTTTGACAATTTTAAACCCTAAATATATTCAAGTTAGTTTTTGACAACGACCTGACTGACTATTTAGATGGCAGCCAACATCAACATATTTTATTTAGTGTTTTTGATGATTTGATAGTTTCAACTAAAGGTGCGCATGGGCCGTTTTCGGGCAAGGGAGAAGAATGGGGCTCAAGAGGACGTAGCAACAGAAAATAAAGAATGTGTGGTATGGTCGCCATAACTACAGGCCAGTCTAGCAGCCGGGGTGCAAGGCAGGGGCTAGGTTTAGTCCTTACCAAACCTGTAGCTGTTGTATATCACTTCTCGAGGATTTTTTTCAGCCGTATTGAAGTTTGCTATTTCCAATGGGTCCAGTTTCGCTATATGGTGGCCGCGAATCTGTTTTTTTTAGTTATTTCTTGTTTAGTAAGAGTACAAGAGCAAATCGTTCGGTTAAGTCACGCGGCGTTTCAAACGAATGAGATAATAAGCAAAAGTAAAATGGATATAGACGTGATAAAAACAAGATCGGGATGGTATTCTCGCTATATATCTGATGTGAGTTTTAAGCATTGATATTATAAGTTTTATTATTGCGTATTTTTTATAAACATGCTTGATATGTAACAGTGAATATCTTCAGAAGTTTAAAATACATTAAAATAAACCCAACTCCTCATTTATACACTACAATTTTATACTCTTTAAAATAAATGTTATACAATAATGTACACTTATACCGTATTCTTATACTGTACGTTGCAAGTGCACGATAACTTATCACATAATTTAATAAATTTCACAATAGTGGCAATCGTAACTCATGTGTAATAATAAATAAATATTCGAGTATTGTCTTATGCACTTAAACATATGTACATTAACAATAAAACCTTCATCGCTTTTGTAAATTATGTGTTGTAGTCATTATAGATGTATATTAACCTATTCACACTTGTCATTATGTATTTTTCCCACATCAAGTTGAGACTTATTTATGTAATGTTGACAAAAACTTCTCCCCTTCCTCCAAAACTAGTAAAGGAATATGATTACCTAAAGATAATTTAAGAATTAATAAATATACGCCAATATTAATTCTATCTACAGAGACAATCACAATACATGGGTAAGAAAACAGAAATTTTGAATGATAAGACCGAGTATAAAAAGCTAGTCTCAGATTTCAATTAAATCTTTTAACCAAGTAATAAGAAGCGCTAAATGTTTAATCAAAAAGCCATCAGTACATTGCTTACTCATGCAACTGTGTCTTCATCAAAGCCAAGACGATCTGCTTAACCAACAACCATGTCGATAAGTATAGGTAAAAAACCCCAACACCGATAGGTTGCTGTCCTTTAAGCCTAAGTAAAGCATAAATCTACTGCGAAGCTGAGAAACCTTTACAATTTTTCCCCCATTACTAGACGTGGGCGCGGATTGAGACTTAAAAACCTAATCTAAAACGATCAAAGCCCCTGACCGTGCCCTATTGAGATTGTAAAGACTAAACACGAGATAAAGATTATCAATTTTCCATGTACGATAACTGATATGCAAGATACACTTTTGCGGAAACCGTAGATAACATTTTCAATGTCTTGTTTTTCTAGAGAGTTCTTTATAAAATTATATCTTTTTTTAAGAAGACAATAGAGTAAGCAATAGGTAATCCTTTGGTGGACACGCAATCATGGACTGGAATTTTCTCTTGATAGTTTATCATTCAGGTGAGTGTTGAGTCTTAAAGTCAAATTAAAAAAAAATGGAATGTATAGGACAGGGGTATTCGATCGATCAAGAAGATTTTAAGAATCAAGCGCATCACGTCAAAATTCCGAATCATACCGAATCGCACGTGTTGTCTAATGACCGCTTCGTTGGCGAAGGCTCGTAGCCCACCGTGCCAGTCGCCGCTGGACACAGGGTCCCCTGTCGTTATTCCCAGCGGGTCGAGGTTCGCCACAAGATGACCGCGCGACTATTATGGGAATTTCTTTATAATTATAAAACGATAGAAATACGAAGAGTTCGCCAATAAGGAGATAACATTTGTATTCCAATTTCAAATTAAGACCTTGAAATATTTCGATTTTCAAATTCAAATGAATAACGTGAAATTTTGGAAATTCTAAATTCAAATTAATGCTGTACATGTTATTCAGCAATAATAACTAAGTTCAATTAAACATTTTACCAATAAATTGTTTAACACCATTCCTAACGACGCGGCAACAAAAAACCACCAATGGTTAACAAAAAGCGATAAGAATAATTATCATTGTCGTACCCTAGGTATTTGGCATAAATAAAAAGGAAAATATAAAAATACCTCTTTATCATATTGAGACTAGCAATTCTTAGCGGTCTGAGGATGCATGTCAATGTTATTAGTACGAAACACGCTCTGCTAATGTAGTTAATTGAAATTCTAGAGATTATGTTATGATCAGTATTATACGTTAACAGCCATTCTATCAAATATGTCGCTAATAATCAAACCATAAAGTCTAAACAAGACTACAGCAAAATAAATCTTCTGAACACAATGCTGATATTATCACATACATGCAAAACACGGTAGACGCACATTCAAACGTCTAGTTAGTTCACGCGAGTGGTATAGATTAAAAGAAACAATTTAAAGAGATTGAAACGCGAACTATATTACCTAAGATCGACAACATTGGATAGTAATAAATATAGAAAAAATCTTCAAGTAATAAATGTTCACGTTTGAACCCGTTAAAATTGTTCATTAACATTTATTTATTAGGCGCATAAAACAATGCTTCTAAATACGCGTTATGAATTGAAAACAATCACTCGGCGATATTTTGGAATTCGTAATTTAAACAAGTTTCAAAATTGACTTCTTGCTAACTAAGGAACATCATATAATTAAACACTTAAACAAGAAAAATCAACTGTACTAATGATGCAGAAAAAATTCTCAGTGGTAGCTTAATTTGCATCCCGTATAGCAGAAAGTTACATTATACTGATCTAATAGTATACGTGTTATATCTAAACAAGAAGGTTGTTCGAAAACTATACAACTGGCATTCAGTTTTGGCGTTAAAGTAAAATTAAAACTAGTAATTTAAAAGAACTATCATCTTATTTTTATTACGCCATTTCTATGATCAGCCAAAAATAATTCTGGCGAGTTACAGACCTAGGGCAAACTGTCAGACTAAATAAAAAAAATACAAATTACGAATTCCGCAAAAACCGATAGCTCGTATGTATGTAATAATACTGGCGATGAAGAAAGCGACAGGTCGGCATCCAAGTCAGAAGTGATTGCTTCCAACCGAGCAGCGAATGTCTCGAGAGCGTGTGCTGCGTACCGAAATTGAAATATTTCCTCATGATGAGCTCGGAACTCGGCGCGCGCATGCCCAGTTGGGGCAGGTTAGCCGTCGTGATGCCCAGGGGGTCCACGTCGGCGGCCAGGTGCCCGCGAGCCTGTCACCCCCCACCACTCACATTAGCCCTGATGCAACACGACCCAACGACACTTCCTAATCCTAATCCACTATCCTTTCGTTTTGTAACATTTTTTTAATTATATCTAAAGATTTAAGAGTACAGAATAACCTCCAAAATGTATGTATATGAGGCTGCTAAAGGCAGAGTGGTGTAATACCGAAAACATGATTTTCAACAAGGAGGAAAATTAACTTCGGCGAAAGTAAATTCGTACTATTATTTGAGTAAGAACTATAGTAACAATTATCGGTCACTGTCCTATTGTAGATTAACATTTTTAGACTACAAAAATATAAATAAGTCAAGTCATAAGAATTGCAGTTAGGCTACTCTGCCTCTAGCGGCTTCATATTACGTCATAACATTTCGTAAATACATCCTATCCCAATCGGCTAGCGATATATAAAACGTGACGTTTTTTATTTATTCAATTATCACGTTTGTGATTTTTTTTTATCATGATAAAACACTCCTACTAAAGGAATTACGTCATATCGAAGTATATTACAAAATTAAGTTTTTGAAAATGAAAGGTTATTCGTTAATCAATAGTATTAAAATAAATACTGTCTAGTTTACGCGAATAGTACACATTTAAATAAAATACTTTAACGGTTTAAAACGCAATATATATTTGTTTAACTAATACCACTAAAGTGTACTATTAAATACTTTAATTCATTGATTTATATTGTAAGTGATTAACGTAAGCTACTTTCAACATTTATGTTTTGTACGTAACAGACAAGTTTTTGATAAAATATTCTATACCTTATCGACTGATATTAATTATTCTCGAATCGACTAAGGACCTCTCTCGCTTTAGGCAATGCATTCGACTACTAAGGCAGTAAATTTATATATTTCTAGAACGTTGTTTACTTTCTTTATCGTAATAACATATGCGTCGCTAGATCGTGTCAATCAAACGGGCGCGCTCACCCGAGTGCCAATTATGTACATTTTTAAACATCCCAACACAACACAGTGCTAGAATGTTCTACCAAAATATTAGTTCAATTGATCCCAAATACGGGTCATTGTGTTTCATATGTGATTAATTTATGTTGCCATGTTTATTGAAGTGTAAAAATACACGCATCGTCAAAATTCCCGAGAGCTCGACTCGAATATCTATCGACTATTATAGGGGTGTTGGATGTGCAAATAATAATAATTGTGGGCTAGTTGTGCATTGGTAATTAGAACATTGTTCACCTGGTAACTTCGGATGATGGCTTGGACAGCTAGGTGGTCGTCGATTATCTTCTCGTTGATTGGGGAGCCTGTCGGAAGATTACTTGTTAAAAGGCGATGTACCAAAGGATAAACATTATTGTGTCCACAGTTAGATTAGTAGATAGAGATTCAGTGTAGGACAAATCCAACCAAAATATGTTTGGTTACGATATTAGAATATCTGTCGCTAAGCGATATATGTATATGCAAGGCCATTTACCAAATAGTTTAGTTTAGTAAATGACCCCAGCCAGGCTTTGGATATTCGGAAATCCATAGACTAAAACCGAAACGTAATTAAACTGGCTTCTTCATCTGTGGACGATGGTCCGTGACCCGGACGGAATTTCGATATTCCTACCACCCATTTAATATCCAGATTTCCAGACGAAGCCCAACATGTTTCAGAAGTATTATGAATTTATTAGGTAAATGTTGGGACCCGGTGAAGTTTGGAGGCACGACCCGTTCATTATTAGCCAGTGGCACATTGGTACCATTACACCAATGAGGCCGTCAAAATTTCAAATACAGACTATCATTCCCACAATCATTTGGCTTAAGGCTTAAGATTAAAAGAGTTTTCGTTAAATAGGATAAATGAAAGAAGCGTAACAAATGTTTGTATCCTATTATTAACTGAATACTGTTACGTAATATCTCTATGTAGACATAAATACATTATGCGCGGAATAAGAAAATTTAATAATACCAAATAGTCTGCAAAATTCTCACAAGATCAAAGTACATTTTCGTTAGATTTTTTTGTATATAGATTTGCGATTAATTTGCGAAGTCATTCCACTTTTCCTCATCTTTTCTAAGAATTTGATCTTAACATGGGCAGAAAATTTTGATTTTTATTTAATTTACGTTCCAAATAGTACACAGCTAGGTAGCATAAGTGTAAATAAATGCCCAGTGAAGGCATTTATTACTACTTAAATACTGGTAAAATAAGTTAACAGTACTTACCAGAAGCGATAGATGGCATGCCTCCGGATGCTGGAATAAGTGACGTCAAGGGCACTTCGTTTTTAGCGTAGGGCGCGAGGTTTGGCGGCGGTGTATAGGCGACACCGGGTTGCGCGCCATTAGTTGCGTTGCGGAAGAATGCGTCCCATGACTAAACAGACAAACAAACATGTTTACAATGTTTATGACCATGTTTTAAGTAAAAATTCCTAATTACACGTGACTTAAAAATGAATATCATTCGCATAGATCTACATACTGTGTAAAGTAAAATTTTAAATTTATAATCTATATATTTTCCCGAAATTTGAATTTAGAACCTCTTACGCAATGCGAACATACACCCGAGTTACTGAGCGTACAAAAATTACTTTAATCTACTCTCAAAATTAAAACACAACACACCTCTTTTACAACGAGCGCAAAGTTCAACAATCATGATAAGATAGAGCCAAAAGGTCGAGCAAACTCTCATCCCGGTTACTATAATTTGGTTAACACACTCTTGATAACCTTTCACACTAATTAAATGGTGTATTTTCTAAAAATAAACATTTAATTCGCTATTAAGAAGATTTAACAAAGCGAGTCGATGTGAAGGCTATTTTACAGAAACTCGTGACTTGAAGCTTGCATATGATCTTAGAGCGATTTGGATATTTATTTAGATTAAGTCAAACAGATTCAGGTCTAAACTGGATTGTGTTAGCTTGTCAATTGGTAAAACACGACGTCCCTTTACAAGCCGCTCGTTTCGGCTTTATTTTAAATTGCGTAGTATACATCTATATCGATAATAACGCGCTAATCTCAGGAATTACTAGTTCGAACTGAAAAAATATTTTTGTGTTGGATAGGCCATTTATCAAGGAAGGCCTAAAATATCAGGCTGAGACCAATAGGTGCAAAACACAGAGAGAATAGTGGAGACAACCGGGAAAAAAAAATTAACCGTTGGGGACATCCGTTGTGTGCGCTGCGAAAACATTAAATATGATTCCTCTTTAAAATAGCTATAAAAATGTCTACCTTTTAATTCGCAAGAACCGCTGTTATGGTGTTCAAACTTGGTCGAAATTAATTCATTACTAGCAAATATCAAAAGAAAGTTTGTCGGATTAACTATTACTTTTTAGGGCGGAACAATACAACATTGATTTGGGTAGGTTTTTATTTAGGACGCAAAGAATTGTGTTAATTCACCTTTAGGCTTGTCTTATCCTAGCTTTTCAAAGAGTATGTCTGTCGATATAGACAAACGCTATTATGCCCCCAATCCACGTGTAATATTTAAATTGACGATAACTTTCAAATAAGATTTATTGTTATAAATTAAATTAGCTATATAATATTATTATAAGATTTAAAATATATTTAGTATTTATAATAAATGTGATACAATCGTAATTTTAAAGCCTTACAAAGCGTATTTTTTGATCAAACTGATAATTTTAATTTATATTACTCTTTAATATCTTATTTATGGTCATAAATATATAGATTTAAAAGTAATAAATTCAGAAAATGTTATGAAACATTTAAATTTTTCAAAATTATTAATACTACAAAAATATACATTTCGAAATTTGTGCGTAAGACCAGAATGTCCGTAATGCAGCTTATAAAACTAGGTATACCAAAATAAGAACCATATGATATGTTTAAGAAATATAGCACTTACAGCATGTACAGAGTTGGGATCTGTTAGCCAGTTGTTGTACATAGTCTCGACATAAGCCGAGCTGGACCCATTGAGGAAAGGCTCTGCTGCAGTTGAACTCTTCAGCCGGTTGGCGTTTATTGTCATAGCTACAGCCTAGGTGACAGAATAAAACCGTCTTTAATAAATTTGTTTAAATTGAAAATATTACATGGGCTACACTCCCAGTCGCAACCACTGCATTCAGTTCTGTTTATTTTCTTCTGAAGAGTTAAGTTTCAAATTTCATACAACAATTTGATAAGGTACGGTAAGACAACATTTTGGTAAGGTACGGTAAGACTAGCCATACCTTCCTAGCCTAGTCAAGAAGGGCCTTTTGCGTCATCAAAAATTTTCACCAAGATACATTATGCTGATAAGAAGTGTCTCAAATAACAGTGATGGGTTAATGTGAATTCTTTATCTGATATTTCCTTATCATGTCAACAATGTTGCGGTGACTAGGAGTGAACAAAAGAATAATTATTACCTGTGGGTTTTTGATGAGCCATGATGCAAATCTTTCAGAGTTGCCGATTTTACTTGAAGCCTGAAGTACTACTCTTGCCCGATGCATAGTGTCCAATAATTAGTCACAGTATTTAATGAAACTTTCAATCTGTCAAAAACAATAATAATATAAAAGCCATATTTGTCACTTAAACAAAGTGAAGTTCTTTATCATATGCATATAAGAATGCATATGATGGGGTATGGGGCAGACGCCTAACATTGTACATTAGATAAGATAAGATTTTATTTAAAACGAAAAAATGTTCAGTTCTTATGTGCTTTACTGTATTGATTCAGGACTAAAATTATAACCCCCTGATTTAAACCTATGACACAATTTGCAGATGACCCACTAATAATAATTGAATTGAAAATTTTCAACTTGTCATATATATTTATTAAATAAAAATTGGTAGTATAACCAAGTGATGGGGTTTATAATTATAATACATTAATAAATAAGACAGATACTAGAAAGTGGGTCACGCTGTTAGTTACAATGTCATAGAATCTGGCACATTGACAAAACATGCACTACTTATAGGACAATTAAGTTTCTTTTACTTTGACATAGTTAAACTATGTGTTGTTTGGTTTTATGAACAAACAACACAGCAAAAAACTATTGAGGTGATTATTTAAATTATTAATTCTTATTGTATTTTATAATTTACCAAAATTATACACGTAGTTTAATTTTTTAATCTAAATTCTAGAAAGAACAGATTAGTTCTTGTTACAATGCAAAAATGTGATATGCAAGTTATAATACCAATTCAAAGGTAAGAAACAATAATTATTTGTTTATAATTGTCTCAAAATTAGTGCGTTTTAGGTTTTTTTTAAACTAGCCCATCTGCTTGCCATATAAGTTCAAGGTTATATTTTTACCTTTTTTATCGCAATATTTTTCTTATGAATGATGAACTACGTCGAATGTTTATTATTAAAAATATCGCTTTCGTGTTTAAAATAATATTATCAAGATAAAGAAGATAAGAGTCGTAATAATTTCGCCGCCGACATCCCATAAGGGCGATATGAAAATAAAACATATTTTAATAAAATACATACCGTAAATAAAGGTAAGTGTCCTTTTAATTTGAGGATCAATACATAGGATCCCGTGATTCAAGGTTACATAACACGCACCTTTCTATTACGTAGAAATTGTAATGTTAGCACTGAACACTGGCAAAAATAAAATATGTACGTTTCTTTTCCAAAATTTTCAAGGATGATATTGATTTATATTCAACGCTAAATGAATTTCTACTACAATACTAAACAATTTTAAACTTCACAAATTAAATTCTGTAACATCTTATTTTCAATAATTTCGAGCTTTTCCTCCCCCACAGATGGATTGAGTGAACGAGATACAGAGAAGGAGAAACGAAATCCTAACGCACAAAGTTGCCAGTACTAAAATTTGAAACTGACATGAAAAAAAATACTAAAATTATTATAGTCAGTTTTTGGTACGACAAGGTACGATATATTAAAAATTGGAAATAGTTTGGTTCAAAATAAGCACCAATTTATACATCATGTATCAAATGTAACAAAAAACTTATTATTTTTTATTATTATTATGTGGCTTTGTTGGTAACACATTTTTTTCATGAACCTTTTCATAGAATAATAATTTGATTGTTTTTTATTAAGTGTATGTTTCTTAGCTATTCATATTGTGCTTTGTAACACATTATAGGATCAGAATAGATATAAAATGTACTTAAAGTGTGAAATATTTTTTCATATTATAGTATATACATGTTTAAACGTGTTTTTATGTGGCCGACGGTAAAAGAAAATACATACATATGTTATTCGATTTTTATAATCTAAGATATAAAAGATGACTTTTAATACATATAGCAATAAATAAGAATTCTATTAAAATAATAAGAACTATTTATAAATAGTAAATGTTTGTAATAATGTCAATACATACTAGTATAAAAATTATGTTAATGCTATTCACGAATAATACACGTCAAATAAAACTACAAACAATTACCGGGCAGTTGTTAAATGCCTTAGTTCGATGTTTTTAAAGTTTCAATATTATTTTTTTTCTACAATTCTTACGCGTATCCGTAGCTTAAAAATGAAACACTGAAAGAATCTGCATTTTAAGTGACAAAGTGTGGATAACGTGATCTTTTCTTTTTGTTTATTATACTACTACGGCTATATTTATTGTATCCGTGCTGTGTGTATCATCTGTTTACCGAGTTTCTAATGTCTATAAGTAAAATGTCTATTTGACTTTGACATTAGAAACCTAAAAATACTCATATTTTTAATTTCCAAAAACATTATTAAAAATTAACATTGGAAGCGGGCATTAATTGATTATAATTTCAAAATGTCGCAATGAAGTGTAATTTGGCTTCACAATTTTAAAAATAATTACTTTCTTAAGTAATCGAACTTAATTGTACAACTGAGCGAGATGTATTCTATTTTTATGAAAAATCCAAAACAATTAGCCTTTTTGGCTAAAAATCAGCTGCATAATGTACCCATAATGACAGCTCCTGTGGTTAAGAAAATCTATTATCGGCAACAATACTTGAACTACCACACGAATAAAAAAGCACAAATACATCCACACAAATTGTTGTTATATTCAATTTTGTTTGGTGCTGGTGCATATACAGTTTTTAATGTTGGGTAAGTGAATACATTTACACCACATTATAGTGATAAATATGTTTCAGTTGCTTCTATCCCTGGCATGGTCCCGTTAAAAGCTTCATTAATAATCTAAATTGGCGAGGAAGAATTTAGTAATAACAGTAAATGCTGATTTTTTCTTAATTTTTAGTATGAATAATCAAATTTTTCCATCTATAACGGCTGCAGAAGAAGTATCAGAGTCAGAATCAGACTCGGATAGTGAAATCGAAACAAGAAAGAAAAGGTTTAAAAAAGAGAAAATTGGCTTTAGAGATAGAAAGGTAAACCTGGTTGTAACACTATTTTTAAGTTTAATATATTTTATGTCTTATAGTTTTATGTATTGCTTTTTTAAAATTTATTTAAGATTATTGAATATGAAAATCGTATGCGGTCCTATTCTACTCCTGACAAAATATTCAGATACTTTGCTACTGTTAGACTGACATATGGTGAGAACACTGAAGTGTATATGACACCTGACGATTTTCTGAGAGCCATCACACCAGGAATGAAACAACCAGATGGTATTTCTTATTTGCATTTTGATATAGTTTTTTCTCTCTATTATGTTTCTGTTTATATATATAATTTAACACTGAATCATCACTTTATTTGTTTTGTCCAATACCCCAAACGGTCTAATTGATACATAATATTGTTATTTAGAAGATAGAGAAAAAATATGATTAGTCTTAATTATATAACAATATAAATATTATAAGTCAATAGTGCTTAAAGCTTTATAATTAACAATCACAAATCCACATATTTTAAAATATTACTAAGAAAATAAAATTTCATTATGTACTGAAATAACATTACTTCTTCCTTTTTGCTACTGTAAAGAAAATTGATAACATCTAAATTATGTATATTTTTGTGGACGCTGCTTGAATCAGATTATTGAATATGAAAATCGTATGCGTCAATACTCAACACCAGACAAGGTATTTCGTTACTTTGCTACTCTTCAAGCTCAGCATCATGACCAGCATGAAGTCTTTATGACCCCAGATGACTTCCTTCGCTCAATGACACCAGGAGTTAAACAACCTGATGGTAATGAGATAAATTAAAAAGATAAAGTGTGTTGTGTAAAAGTAGTATTTATAGAGATTGTAGTAGAGTAATCATTGTTATAATCATTCCTCTTATTTTCAGGTTTGGGTTTGGACCAATACAGAAGATATGATCCAAAGGTGAGAAAAGCTGTTTTAATTTTTTGAGCATAAATTGAACCTGTTCCTTTCTTCAAGCCAGTCTTAAATAATGTCTTAGCTTAATTATGTATATCCAATATTACAGGAAGCCTACTAAGCTATAAATTGTTGCACTGTGTTGTATTGGATATCTCTGTTATAAACAGTATTAGGTTGAACAGTATTTTTGTTTCTTCTTTAACAATCTGTTTTCACAATAATTTCCATAATTGCAGTTTGGTGTTTTAGTTTAGACTGCTCTACACACTCTAGCACTTCACAATCTATTAAGCTACTTACACCGATTTCTTATCTTTTCAGAACATCAATGAGGTAACTTCTATCGCCTCTTCACATTCTCTCTACCGCTCTTTGTATAATTAATTCTGTATTCTCTGCACAGATTTTTTCTAAATAATATTGTCCTGTGCTAGATATCGTACTGACCTAGGAACCACTAGAGTTCACAATTAGAGACACATTAGCCTATGCTTTTAGTACACATATTCTAAAGTAGATCAGATATACCTTCTATTGAGTAATGGAAGAAGTTAGTAATAGCGGCATGCACCTATTCTGTATATCTTTTTGTATTTATTGATGAAAGGACTTAATTCCGCGTTCTGTAATGAAAAGCTTCTTAGATTTATATTAGGTAGCCAACAAAGCTTTTTCCTAAATATTAGGGCTTTTGGTATAGATTTCTTACCCCTGAGTACAAGTTAGTGAAAATGCCATGTAGAATTATAAGGTAGTTGTAGGTACGCTTACATTTATTATTTACTTATGGTGTCGATAAATTCTGAACTATTTTCTCTATTCAGACAATCAGCCAACGTCTCAACTTGGATCTGGATGAAGATTCTATATTCTACAAGCTCGGTTCTTCGGGACTGATCACATTTAGTGACTACATCTTCCTATTGACTGTGCTATCAAGTAAGTTATTTACATTATGATCTTAATTTTTTTTCATAAAAAATAATTTAAAATGGTTTTAAATAACATTCATCCTAACATGAAATATTGACTATTGTTTCGGATGCCCTACATCTGTCATGGTCTGGGGCAAGAATTTAACTTATATATTTTGTGTTTAAAAGCAGTTAAAAGTTTTTAATTTATTGATACTTCTTGCGTAATCCACAGACAATAATGAAAACGTTTACCAACAAATAATAAATTATTGGATTAAAGAAACAGTAGGTAACAATTTAATTAAATATAATTTATTTTCTTACATAACTATAATAAACATCTGAATCATAACCGAACATATCAAAGTCTATACCGTAAATATCCAACAAATCTTTGAGCATACTCCTATCGATCTGACCGAAATAGTATTTGAGCAAGGCCGATGTGTTTTTTCCGTCACGCGATTTGTTCATGACGGTCCGCAGTCGTGTTCTCCGGTCCTTTACTCGGCGGCTCAACAGGTGTCCGAGACCAAGTTGTTGAACAACATACGCGGCATCTCTAGATAGCGTCTCCACTTTAGATATGACAGTGAAATTTACTGCACATGGGGAGCAGAATTGGTAATACGGTGCCCAATGCTCGTCAAAAGTGATAGTCCTAGATTTGTGTTTAGCTATTAAGTATGCGGTAAATTCATAAAAAGTTGGTCCAAAACTTTTGATGTTTCCTAGAATCTTCGTTGCTGCTTCTCTGTGCTTCGCTACTATGGTCCTTGCCAGTTTTCTGTAGAACGGAGGTGTTATGTTCTCCAACTTGTCCCTGTATGCTGATAGGAGTCTGACGAATGGTTCCCGCACCACCAAGAGAGATATTACACCAGGAGTGTTCACTGCGTCTCGTAGCTCATCTTCGCTGGGTCGAGGAAATTTTCGGCGCGCCAATGTCAGCGGTGTATATCTACTTCGCGATAAAAAACTCTTTTCATAGCCACCTGAAAACGTACTTTTAGTATTCATATTTTATACTTGGAGAAGTACAGACAAGTATGATGTTTACTTCATGGAAGGTACCAGCCATATAACATCTAAACCGAATTTGGCTTTGATGTCCAATTGAGAAATCAACAGACTGAATTATAACCTGATACACAACACGACAACGACAAACCATTGCTGGCGTTTTCTAGCTTTAGATCAAAATTTTAATGACTCACCTAATATATTAAATTTATACAACCAAGACGAACTTGCAGCTTTAAATATGTTACACCACACAAGATTATGTGCGTGATCCACGAAGAATTCTTTACTGTTAATAGGTTGAGATTGAAGTGAATAACGGCGGCAGGTCTCTTGGACCCGTAAGGATCTGTTCTCGAGTTCCATCAGCGTCGCGTTATCTGGGTCCTTCCATTCATCAGATAAATCTCCTTTCTCATCATCTTCCCCTAGGACTGGTCCCTGTAACTAAGGAGCTTTGTTAAACCGGTGTCCATCCTAAACATTAACTGAGGTAGAGGTATATTACCAGCCACTTAGTGTAATTGTCAGGTACCATTGAAGAATCCCTTCCCGGGGACGCTGTGTTGCTCTTGAGAAGCGTCATCTTCATCACCACCACGTACAGGGTCGCCCAAAATAGGAAAGTCACTGTTTTTGCGCCACAACGCAAGCAATAATAGGCTTTTGTATTTATCCGCGAGCGGAACCTCTTCAATGGATATAACATTTTGACGCGTCATGTGTGAAAGAAAGAGATAATTTTGAAAATAGAATAGACGTGGAAGTGGAACTGCTTGTGGTGCGAATTAAATGGATCGCATGTTTTCAAAAGTTATCACTTCGTGTTTCGTCCGGTGTTTGGAGTGAGAGGACGCAGCATCCGAACGTACGGAGCATGAGCGGTTTTAATGATTTTTATCATTCCGACGGAGATTCGTGGCTTTTTCTTTATTTACCTTTCGTGAATGCTTTAACGCGTCATTAAGCAATATTAAATTAGAGTTGCCAAGTTGAAAATGATTGACCTAAATAGGTTTACTTATATGAAAGCAAGATTTTAGCCAAATTCTTGGCGAATTTGATATCTTAAAATCTATAAATTGTAAGATTTTTGTTTAGATCATTAGGAGATGCTAATGATAAGATTAAAAAGAAGTTTGGTTTACCTTTATATAATATTTGTTAAGAAATTGTTTTTAAATCTTTTTATTAATGATTTTGAAAGTTATTAAACGGTTTTCAACGCGAAATATATTAGTTCACTTGTTTTAATAACTATGACCGGAAATTATGTTTCGAAAACTTTTGCGTAAATTTCAAGTTTTAAACCGACATGTGTTTTTAGTTTAAAACTTAAAAAAAACTGTTTAAATATACTTTACTCTGTCCTATAATCTAATTTTATAGGTTTATTTTGAAATGAAATACTTGTGCAGTTTTTACATTGATTTAGTTAAGTATCTAGTTGTCTTTATGTACTTATTCCTTTTGCGTAAACATATAAATAAAAATTACAGCATCGCGTCGGCACTTTGAAATAGCCTTCCGTATGTTCGATTTGAACGGTGATGGAGACGTGGACTGCGAGGAGTTTGAGAAGGTGGCAGCGCTCATACGCCAGCAGAGCAGCATTGGTTCGAGGCATAGAGATCATGCCAATACGGGGAATACTTTTAAGGTTTTATAGAATATAGCCATCTAAGCCATTATCTGTACGCTATCCTTGTCACAAAAAAGCAATTTAAATTCAAAGTATTTTTTTAACGATAGAGGAGGACAGACACGCATGGGGTTTACTCGATGGTAGGTTATATACCCCGGTCAATAGCATCTAAGGAAGGTGCGCTGTCGACCTATTTGTGCTTTGGATATTCGGAAATCCATAGACTGAAACCGAAACGTGATTAAACTTCACGTATTTTCATCTGTGGACACTGCATGACCTGGACGGATTTTCTATATTCCTACCACCCATTCAATATCCAGATTTCCAGAAGAAGTCCAACATGTTTCAGACAAAATCATAAATTTAAAAATTACAAACATGTTAGATCCTGTGGGGATCGGACTCACGACCCGTTGATATTGCTACGATTAGACCAACGAGTCTGAATATATTCGTAGATTTGTGCGGCATCAGTATTACTACATAATTGTTAACAGATTATAAAAAATAATATCTACTTTAAATTACTTTGATTACTGAGTTGCCTTAAAATAATATATTTTCAGGGCATTAACTCGGCCCTAACGACATATTTCTTTGGACCGAAGCTCAATGAGAAATTGACTATTGAGAAGTTTTTGGATTTCCAACATCAACTTCAGAAAGAGATTCTGTCGCTCGAGTTTCAGAGGAAACAGCCAGGTGAAATAATTGTTGTGCTTACATTTATCTTAATATATAAGGATTTGTGTTGATGACGTTCTTAATTACATGGTATATTTAATGCATAAGCTTTTCGTGTATCTGCCAAATAGATATAAATAAATTCTAAAAGTATCCAGTGAATTAGTAGCGATAACCGGGAATCCGAGGCACAACTCCGGGCTCGTACTAAGATAATTACGAAGACAATAACTTGGCATACTTAGGACTCGAACCCGACACCTCGTGATCTTTATCATTGTGACAGTTTCTAGATTGCGTTACTAGATGCAAAAAGTACTTCGATAATAAAAATTTCACTCAAATGCAATAAGCGCTAGATTGACGAAGCGGTTCGTAGCTATATATCTATTGTAAAAATATTTTATATCTTTCAGATGACAATGGTCGCATAACGGAAGCAGACTTTGCCGAGCTTCTATTGGCTTACGCCGGTTACCCTGCTAAGAAGAAGGCAAGGATGTTGAAACGCGTTAAGAAAACGTTAGTATAAAAAATTATGCACTATTTTACCAGTAAACCGTTCTCTTTCCCACAGTAACCTACAAAGAACAAAGGCAGTCAATGGATTGGGCGTCAACGTTTTTCATAATAACTCATTTCGTTGAATTTATCACATTTTACCTATGTTTAATACTGTTTTTAGTTGTATCATCTTACACGGCTTGTGAATTTGAAATTAAACTTAAACACATTAGTTTTTGACGGGCTCGTCGGTCTATAGGCAATGTTTAGCTAATAATTATTTAATCGCGTTTTATTCTTTAGATATTAGAATGTCGAAAGCTAAAATAGATCGACAGCACATCTTGTTTAGTTGTTTTATTGCTGTGGTATCTCTTGTCTGTCCTCGTATATAATAAATAATATATTTTTTATATTTATTGTAATTAAAATTCAATTACCTTAATATAACTCGTATGTCAACTTGTTAATTTACTTATTTACTACCTGTAACGCATAAACTATATCAAAATCTCTTTATTGTTGCATTCATGTGAGTCTCTTTGGTAATTTTCAGGTTCCGCGATCACGGCGTCGGTATAACAAAGGACGACTACCTGAAATTCTTCCACCTCCTCAACAATATCAACGATGTGGATACGGCGCTTACGTTCTATCATATCGCGGGTGCATCTATAGACCAACCGACCTTGAGACATGTGGCTAAAACTGTCGCACATGTAGACCTGGATCCGCATGTCATTAATGTTGTCTTCACTATTTTTGATGAAAATAGTAAGTTATATTTATTGAAATATTTAGCCGAATACTGTCTATACTTTACGCGAGTAGTACACATTTAAATAAAACACTTTAACGGTTTAAAACGCGATATATTAGTTAAACTTATTTGGAAACGATTTTTAACTTCGGCCCGACGTTTCGGATGCCGCGGTCACGGGGAGACGGCTGCTGCAAAGCATCCGAAACGTCGGTTAAAAATCATTTTCAAATAAGTTTAACTTATACATCGCGTTTTAAACCGTTAAAGTGTTTTATTTAAATATTTAACCGACTTGAAAAAAGTAGGTTCTTAATTCTTATATATGCTTTTATATGTTTGTTCGTTGATTTTGACAATCCTTTTTTTTTTCATTTTAATTCATGGTATTGAGTTTACTTAGTTAATTTGGTGTTCTAGTAAGTTTTTTGAAACATTTACTTGGCACCGAATTTAAATTTATTATTTATTTCTTCTTTGTATCTTTGCTGTTTTTTTAGTTACTGTTTGAAGTCGGTTATTTTAATTAGAAATAATTTAATTTTAAACGTTAAGTATGTACATACCTTGCCGTTAGTAAGTCCACAATGTCACTATTCAAATCCTCGGAAAATAAATGTTTTTTTCCGCTGAAAAATGGTACCGAAAATAATTGACTTGACCTTCCTGGATAAATGCTCTAACCAAGAAAAATATTTTTCAATTCGAACCAGTAGTTCTTGAGATTAGCGCGTTCAAACAAATAAACAAACTCTTCAGCTTTTTATATCAGGATAGATTTTACTTCCCATACTTGCCTGCATAAAATATAAGTATGTGTAATATTTAATTAACAGTGGACGGACAGCTAAGTAACCGAGAGTTCGTAGCTGTGATGAAGAACAGGCTGCTCCGGGGCTTGGAGAAACCGAAGGACACCGGTTTTGTGAAGCTGATGCACTCTCTCATCAAGTGTGCGAGGGACACTAAACCCGCTTTGTTAGACTTTTAAATTTTATTGAGGCTTTTAGCGATATTGGAATTAATCTAAAATTGATTTTCAGATCAAGACTAAATGAACGACACTATTGTATTTACTGAAAAGTAAATTTATAATTATATTATTTAAAACATTACAATTAACTATGTATTTACTGATATAGTGGTTTTGTTTGTACAACGATGCTAAGCTATGAATAGTCAACAGGTCGTTGGTTCGATTTCCACAAGGTCTAATGCTTTATAACTCAAACTATGACTTTTCTGAAACATGTTGAACTTCGTCTGAAAATCTGAATATTAAATGGGTCTCGAACCACTACCCACGCATGAGAAAGCCGTTAAGTTTAATCGCGTTTCGTTTTCAGTCTTTATTTCTGAAGATATATAGCTTATATAGGTCGACAACACATCTTATTTACTTGTTATAAGCTTACGTGTCCTCTATCATAATAAAAACACATAGGCTTTAAATCTGTACATATTTAAAAGTAAAGCCAAGATAGGTCGACGACGTACTTAATAACACAGTTATTGAAATTGTAATGTTATTATGTTGTGTTATTGCTTTGTAACATATTTCATAGAATCGCTCTCTATTTTAAGCGTTTTATACCACTAGCAATCTGCTTTGTCCTCGAATACAACTTTTATAGAATTGTAAACGAATATCCACTACCTGTTTACTCACGACTTAACTAAAATTCTGATTTTTCAAAAGAATTACTAACCCTATTTTAATTTTGATTTATTTTTATTCTTGCGAAGCTTGTATATACACCATTCTTATTCGCTTATCTCTCGAATATTAGTGTGTGTTAAGAAAAATATTCTGGTCATTATTTTTTAAGTTAAAAAAATGATTTGTAAACATTATAGATGTTTATTTTGTGTTTTTTATTCATTTTAGCAGTACAATGACGTGTGTTCAAATAATTAGGATTACTATGGATTTTTTAGTTAAGTTTTTCTGTTTAATAAAGCATATAGCGTAAACGCATTTTCATTTCTATAGAAAGAAAGTGGGACTTTCGAAACGATACATACGCATTTTAGTACAATTAAATCCAATTAGCTCTACATCAAACGACCCCATTTGCACACAGCAGGTGTTAATCGACAAATTATATTAGTCGATGAGCGATTATTTTGCGTTTCACAAGTTTAAACAGCACAGGCCTTTTTAGGGCACTGTGCACATTACTTTTTTATTAAAAAAAAATTTTGAAGCTCATAATTAAGTTTTAAAATTATCGTTTTAGTCCTTATTATTGAAATTTCGATGGCAATGTTGATCAGTAGCTTCCCTGAAACATCCTTTTACATTTTTTTTACTTGTAACGGTTTAAAACGAGAGACGAGTAAGTCTTCCCGTGACCACAGGTACTGTACAACATCCGAAGCGATGGGCCTTAGTTAAAATAATTCCTTAATAAGTTTAACTAAAACTAATTGAGAAATAATCTTTTATCTCTGGTAGACCTCCTTGAGCTGAGATAATCATTTACAACATTCGTTTTGAATCAAAAGATTATAAATAACTTATTATAAAAATCAATACATATTATATGTATGTCGTACAAAAAAAATGTGTCTTTAAAGTTCGCGTTCGCTTATAATGTTGAAAGTTTTTAAAACTCGCCTTTGTCTACTTGGTTTTCCATAAGACTAGTGGTCATCATTGTAATATTAGTATGAATAACAAAAGAAAACACTACAGATAATACATCTAAAAGCGTCTCAATCCATCCCGCTTTGATCGGAGCATTGAACCAGTTAAACGAAAGAATAATTGCGAATTTCGTATTGGCCCAGAAACAGGCGACTCTCGTCTGTAAATCACACGAGGCATAGATCGTCGAACGTCTCGCGCGCTGCTATCGACGAAGCGAAAAATAGTCTAACTATCCCGGGAATAATACAATACCCAGTCTACACTGGTAGATACACGACAAGAGACCGCTACCTCCCTCTGGTGAGTGTTGACCCTAAACACCTGTGTGTCCTCGGCCTTTGCTGCGTAATTTATTGCATAAACTTTCACACCAGCCGGCGTTTTAATTTTTCTCAGCTCCTCGTGAAATATTAATGAAGCTTTGATCTTGACGTATCGTTTGCGGTATACTTTTGGAATGGAAATCACATTTAAATTTAGGTCCTATGTACTTGCAATGTGTTTTGTAAATACAGAATAAATCATAATAGAAAAATATGACGCGGGCGGGATTCGAATTGAGCCATAGCATAGATATATGTTGTGATTTTTTGGTCTCTCTTTTTAATAGAAATATTGTGTCGTCAAAACTCAATCGCAAGTTGCTTTTAATATTTATTACACGGTTATAGAATTCAAAGATTAACAAAATACGAAAACAACTAATTATTTAATAATGCCCCATTATTATATTAAAAAGTAATACAATTCAAGTGTATATTTCTGATTAACAAAGAATTCACGATGCCGATGTACCAGCGTCCACCATTCTGGCGCGTGCCCCACCAGCGCCCCGACCCGGACGAAGCGCGGAACTTTGCCCGGAAGAAAGTGAGTTTGTTTTTCATTCATTTTCTATGCTTAATACAGACTGTGTTTCATGATATAACTTTTTAGATAGGTCATTTTAACTATTCAAATTAGTAGCTATTTTTTTAATGATAGAGGAAGACGGACAGACATGACGTCATTTGATGGGAGATGAAATACTCCAGCCATATAACATCCACACGAGGTGCACTGTCGATTTTAGTTTTGGATATTTATTTGTATTAATGTAGTCAACGAAAACGTGGTTCTATTTGTAAAATATTGTTTTAATTGTAAATGAACTGTTTAATTACAAAAAATACTTTATCTAATTAGCCATCTGTAGGATTATTTTAAAAGTTGTTTCAAATGAAAATTAGTTAATTTTTTACAATATTCTCTTAAAATTAATGATAAAAATCAATTCGTGGAGGAGTTACTGTAACATGATAAAAATAGATAAAGCCATAGTCGTTGGTTTTATCTATTCATTTTTATACCATATAGAGTGAAAATATAGTAAGAATAATCACCTCTAGAAATACACAAGGTGCCCGATGCTAGCCAAATTATGCGTCTGCACCTTCAAAATGATTAATGATCTATTTATAAGAACAATATAATATGCATCATGCCGTGAAACAAATAACCAATTTATGCAGCGTTTTTTCTACACCTTAAAAATGAAAAGTGTTTTAAGACCGGAAGTATGTATGTTAAATAAAATGACTGTGAGTTTTTAATTTGGGAGCTACGTGGGCTTACGAGTGGTTTTTTTTAGAATCGATTGTGTCATTACGTTGAATATTATATGTCTTATTGTCTGTAGTTCACGCGAGTAGTGCTAATAGTGCTATAATTCGCTTTTTTTGGTTTAAAACGCGAAATATATTAGTCAAATTATTTTTTATTATTTTTAACTACGGCCCAACATTTCGGATGCTTTGCAGTAGCCCTGTAACTACAGCTGTTGTGACAAAGTGTTTTTTTTATATATAATTTTATCCGGCGACCAGCACCATTTTACAATTTAGTCATCCGTCGATTTATAGTTAAAGCGACTCGCCCTCGAATCTCGATTGACGACTTGACAAGTGTATTAGAAAAATTGCATCACGGGAAATGTTCAGCATAAACTTCCGTATGGAATTAGGTCGATTGGGCAGGGTTATGTGCAGGTCAGTGGAGAGGGGGCGGGGTGTAGTGTGTGGTGGATCTAAATTTGCCCACACAACGTTTCGTTTCGTCGTGCTCGCAAGTGTGCGCAAGAGTTGCGCTCTCGCGCGGTGCATCCAGCGATGGGGCGTCTTCATACGTTTGTCGTGACCCTTCGGCGGGAAACACGCGACACTAACTGGGGTCTCCGGCTGGTGGGCGGAGCGGACTTAGCAACGCCACTAATCGTCACTAGGGTACGCTTTTTTTACAACATGCCGGCATAAACAAACATGCGTAGGAGTTGGAGCTTTAGCAACCCTGAAGATTAACTAAATTTATTTTTTCATAACTATCACTCTTCCATTTATAAAAAAAAGTTGAAAATGGAAAGTTACTAAAATGGAATTCCTTTTTTAAACAATAAGAAAAACACAAAAATGAAAAACCGATCTTTAAGAGATAATTTTTCTTTAGCTAGGTGTCAAACTGTACTAGCGGAAACTTCCGGAAACGTAATTAAGTAATAGGTATAGTTCGGCCTTTCGAACCGTTAAAAACTTTATTATTTCACTGTACTAGAAATGTATGTTCAAACTAATATTATTTGACTATTACTGATGAATATAGTGAATATTCATAATTACTCATGTTTTTAAAAGAAACGAACCTTTTCCTAGATAGCCGGAATCTTAATGAATCTGTTGAAAAGGTATTATACTGGGATCTAAATGGGTCTACTGTTCGACAGTTGTCACTAAAATCTCAACATGGCCCAAATAACTAGCTTCCGCCGGCGACGTCAACAATAAAATGTATGGTGAAACATCTAGAAACTGAAATAGTGAAAATAAAAACAATTTTAAAAATTTCATGAAAAAGTCGCTATCTGCGCAAATTCATTTTTTGGAAATTTTTTAAAAAACATTGTAGAGACATACAATTTAAAGCATTTTTAAACCGTTATAAAGATTGGTTTTTGTGCTACTCGCGTCATATAGACTACAATATTAATATATTTTAAAATTACGTGAAATTACAATCACAAAAAAGCAAACAATATAAGCAAAAAAAGTTCAATAAAATAAATTTTGCGTCCAGCAAACGATACTCCAGAGTTATTACAAATAAAATTTGTTGTAAATACTAAAATTAATGCTAGCCAAGACAAGTCATAAAATTTATTAAGAGGAATTACACTTAAGATCTTGCTCTGTTAGATAAGATTGAGGAATATGCAACAAGACGCTGTAAACTGTTTAAAACACGATATATAAAATAATCTAAAATTTCGGACGCTATACAGCATCTCTGGGAAAGCACAACTCACTAACAAGTATTTGTTGTGTTTCACTCGTTAAACCTTAGATACCATTAGGTAATAAGGTATATTTCTCGTATCAATTATTGTCCCCATACTTCTTCCTGTACGTGACCCAGTAGAGAGTTCCGTTTGTTCAGTCTAGCTGCTTATAAATAAACAAACGTCCCGCCAAGCGACTTACTACCGCTCTTAACCACGCGCTGATTCATCTTGTTTGCAATTTCACAAAGCTTTTTTATAGCTTCTAGAAAAGTGGAAGATATTTGTTTGATAATTTATAGCGTTATGTAGCTTGCCAATATATGCAGTGTGTGGTAGGAAGACAATACTGTTTAGACTTTCCGAAGCGAATTTTGTTTATTTTAGATTTAGGAGTAAATTTAGCCATTGAATTTCTCTCATAATATTTTGTAAATTAAAACATGTAGTTTACATATTCGTTACGTGTAGTATATTTTTGTCTGTCCATGATAAAAAAAAACATAGCTTGGATATACTAGGGATGCACAGACTTATTAAGACTATGGACTACTCGGGCAAATAATCAACTGATGGCGGGCCAAAATTAAAAAATAATTTATTAATTTGAGTATTATTTTTGCTGTCGGCGGGCCACCACTAATCGCGGGCCGCGGTCTGTGCATCTCTGAGATACGAGTACGTTCTCTGTAAGTGGTTTTACTCGCTAAAACCAGCCCCGGCTGATCACCAGGATCGCTGACATTTGGGACACTACGGGTTTTGTTGAAAATGCTTTGGGGCGTGTATTAACAATCTGATTATTAATATTTAATACAATGTAGTCTATACGCCATTTTAATTTATTCGTATGGGACCAAGTATATCGCAGTTTTAATACTTAATTTTTATTATAGTTATAGCATTTTTGTTTAGCGATACTAGACTGAACATGTTATACAACAAATTTATACCATATACACGGACTCTTTGATTTAGGAATATCGGAAATGCGTCCGGGTCGCGAACGAAAACCGTCCACAGACGAAAGAGCCATCAAGTTTAATGGCGTTACGGTTTCAGTTTGTGGATTTCCGAATATCCAAAGCTAAAAGTAAGTCGTTAAAGCATCTTCGGTCTGTGCATCTCTATAATAAATAAAAAAAATAAGGTTAACATATGCTACAGAACTAAATCGTAGCCGTGGTCACGGAGAGACACGGCTGTAGTCAAAAATAATTTTCAAAAAAGTTTTACTCATATATATCGCGTTTTAAACCGTTAAAGTGTTTTCAATGTGTCCTACTCTTAAATGCAATAGGTAATGTTCAATTCTGATCGTGATGTATGTTCATGATCTCAGCCAAGTTTATAAATCTAATGGAAAATCTAGCACCGCTTCACTGTTTAGCACCGATAATGAAACTAATCAATTCGAAGCTAGCTTTGATACAGGTCAAGATATCGCAAGGAATAAAATTAAAAGCGTCTGTTGACTAAACGCAGATGTGAGAGGAAGTTACATTTGGTAATCGAAAAAATAGATCAAGGTTATAACGTAATCGGTTTTATGGGAATCAAGGTCACGGATAAGATCAGTCCATTAATTTTAAGTATCGAAGGATTAATAAAATAGACAGTTTGTTTTTTAGGTCAAACAGCAATAAACTTTCGAGATAAAAGCACTGATTCATACACTTTGACGCTCTCGGTGGGGCAATGGTAGCAATGTATGGCTACCCACGACCCGTTGATTATCAACGGGTCGTGGCTTTGATCCCCGTCGTGTCCAAAGTTCTAACCTATTTATAATTTTTCTGAAACATATTGGAAATTAAATGAGTGTTAACTGTCTACAGATGGATAAGCCGATGAGTTTAATCGCGCTTCGGTTCGTTGGAATTTCAAATATTTAGAACAGAAATAGGTCGATACCGTATCTGCTTTAAATGTTATATGGCTAATCACCCACTATCAAGCGGATTGTCTGTCTTCTATCATGGAAAAAAAGTATATAATATTGAATAAGTAGCTTTTAAAAACACTAACTTTTCAGTTCTCAGCGAACATTAATTAAAAAAAGTATTTGTTACTAAAAAAATCTATAACAAGGCTGACAATGAATTTTGACACAAATAAACAAATTACGTCCTTAGACCACATTGTAAGGTACATATGTGAGCATCTCAATCACTGTCTCTTTCAAATAGATAAACATCATGAAACTACGACAGCCTCTATAGCTCAGTGGTTACACTAGCAATGCGATGAAGACGGGTTAAGTTGATTGTGGGAAAACGATAAATTGTGGCCTGAAAATTAAATTGATCAGTCAAACGGACACAGAAATGTGTGCGCCATGCCCCACATGGGGAAACGGAATTTTGTATTATAATAGTTAACTAAATAACGTATATACTAAAAAAGGTTTTTACATAAAGTAATGTGTCGTAAAAGCATCTTACAGACATGATAAATTTTATCAGTTATATTCCAACTGTTCTGAATCATGTTTCATTAATCCGTAAATTATAACATTTGGCTCGCATAAATTTGGATTCCAATTCTGTTTACCTGCTTATGTGAGCTTAAAAAATCTTGGCTATAAATAAAAGCATAACTGCTATCATAATGTTAAGAGAAGCTTAGTAAATCAATATTTTAAATTTGATTGTTTTTATAACGGAGAAAAGAAATTAATCATGGCTGATAAGTCATAATATGTAATATGATAATATAGCATACACATAAGCTTCTTTAATATAATGAAGACATAATTGTAAAGACTACCTGAGTTCTCGAGTTGTTCTGACATCCTTATCACATTGTAACTTAAGATATAACAACCAACACATCTTAATTAGAATGAAAAATGTTTGAATAAGGTTTTCATAATCCACTAAGATTACAACATGAGATAAAGATATTTGATGGCAATATTATTTAGATAGAGATCTATATAGATCTTAGAGTGTTAAAAGACATAATTAATAATTCTAAATCTAAATTACATCTCATCGTCATCTATCTTGACCTACTTGTTATCATCACCCTGGGATGTTTATGTACCCTCCAATAACGATCCTAACGTCATTCTTTCACGTATGGACATCACATGACGCAAAAGCGATTTGCGCACGCGTTGACTTGATGTAAAATTACAGGCAAATTGACAAAGATTAAAATAACCACGAGTGTATATAAAAATGTTATTCTGTTTAGAATAGTTTATTATAATATCATCGAGGTACACTTAGGAAATTATGACTCCTTTTGTCAAATTCATATCTATACTAATGTTTTGTTTGAACACGCTTGTCTCAGATACTGCTGATTTTGATGCGAAGAAACAATGGGAAATGTAGAATAAACGGGAAAAATCATTCATCTTTGTGGGTTCTATGCGGATGAAATCGCGGTCACAGCTACTGTGCCATTGATCACCCTTGTCTAGTTATAAATACCAAGTAGGCTGATGACAGTTCTGAGATGTAAATAGGTGTACGTCCTCGCCATTGACTCAGCTGTAGCGTGATGGATTTGCGCAAATCAGCCCGTCAATTTGTCGGCCTTTATCAGGTCGATGGTTGGTTTTAATAAAAGTGTCAGTGACGGTTGGCACGACAACGTCGGTGGCCGCATTTAGCTTGGCCCATGGCCAACTCAGTGCATATCACGCATCTAAACCTCCCCCAAACACACAAGGTCACATTGGCATTGATACCCTAGGTTCTTCGATGCTTTCAGCGATTAGAATGCATTCATAGTTATGGAGGTCTATTTATCCTATACAATGGTGATGGTCGTCCAAAACATTGCTAGTAATACATATTTTAAAAAATCAAAACGCTGGTTGGTAAAATAGCATGTTCTAAAGACAACATTTTGAGCAAATCTTCAGAACTACCCTATATTTCGGTTTATTCTGTTAGTCTACGGAATTTCTAGGTCTAGCAATGGAAACGGTTAAGCGAGTAGAAAGAATAATTAGAAATTTTAAAAGTAAGCTTCTTTACATAGGAGATTCCCCAAAACCTTTAGGCAATTTGTGGTTCAGCAGTTCGTTATAACATACTTCCTAAATAAAGGAATTCAAAACATAAATATCTAATGACCTAGCTCAAGTGTCATGGACACAGTTTTTCAACCTTCTCCCAGGTGAAAACAATTACGACATCACTTACTACAACGCTACGTCTTTATTAGATGTGTGTCGTTACATTTTAGTCTATTTTTCAAGTCATGAGTAATGAGCACTAGATCGAGTATAAAACTATTTTTCTTTTTTCATAGTAAAAGTTTTCAAACATTCTACTTACTATTTTTTAACAAACCACGTTAAAATATGGAACAAAATTACATATTCATGATGGATATAATTTATTTCCAGGTAACACCGGGCACTCCAGCTGGCCGGGATCTCACGAGAGGTGATATTATTGCGAAAATAGATGATTACGATGCACGCGACCTACGACACGAAGATGCACAGAACCTCTTCAAGAATGCCAAAAATCAAATCAAACTTGTCGTTCAAAGGTAAAATATATCGACTAATATTAAAACGGAACATCTATATCCAACTCTCACAGCATACACAGTACTTGAACGGATGTCGTGCAATAAACATAGTCCTTGAACTAATTACAATTTCATATATGTGCTAGATTCTAAGTAGCTCAAGAATTTCGCTGTAAACATATAAAACATAGTCGTTACCAATTCCAGTATTTGAAATATGACAAAATTTAAAAATTCCAAATCTTTTTAATAATTCAAATAAAAAATGTCTTTGTTTAAAATTAGCTGAATGAATACTAAAGAAGTATTTACTTAATAAATTGTGTAAGGCTTTTACGGTTATCGTTCAATATATCATTATTTTTCGGGCTATTCAGCTGACGTGAGCGTGAAGAAGTTCTCGACGTTTCGCCATCACGAGTGGATGGCACCATCAGGAGATGTTAGCTCCTTGATTGCTCGTAGAATTCTTCGAGCTTACGTCGGCCGAACAGCCCGAAAAATTATGATATGAAACATTTCTTTTGATAATTTAAATATAATAGTCATCATGCAAATTTAATTACGGTGGTCGAGAAACGAACTTTTCCCACTAAGAGATGTCTTCAATATGGTATTTTCCATGGATTTGATGGTAAAGTTTTACTCAGGAGCACTACGAGTCCACATTACTACAGCATGCCACGGTCACCTAGCTACCTGGGCCGTGTGCCTACTCCGAGCTTCTATCCTTATTTGTACCAGTAAGACCTGTCTCTCGGTGTCGTCTGCTCTTATAATAGCTTGGTCTAAACTTACTTGATCGTCATCTACTCCTACGTTAAAAAAAGTATCATCGCTAATACTTGGCTAGTCTCCTTTAGCCTATTAATAAGTTGATTTTTTTCTTCTTATATTTTGTAATCCGGTATTTTAACACAGACAGTAGATAGTACTAACAAAAGTAATATTAATTTACTGTGATTATTGTATGCCTATACTGTAAGCCTTCTAGAATATTTGTGAGTCTTAAAAGAGGGTGACTGAAGGTGGAGCATTTTATTACAGGTTTACTATAACACCTTATAACAATGCCAACAGCTTGGGGTTTAAATACTGTCTCTAGTTTATGAGAGTAGTACACATTAAAAAAAACATTATTAATTATTTTAACTACGGCCCGACGTGTCGGATGCTTTGCAGCAGCCATGATCACGGAGAGTGTCCCAGTATATTAACTAATATATATCGTGATTTAAACCATTAAAGTGTATTTAAAAACTTTAGTTAATATGATAAACTTAACAATATATGCTGTTGATCTGTTTTAATTTTATATTTTATAAGAAAATGTAGTCGTTCTATTGACAAGAATAACTTCTCTTCTGTCACCCACTTTTCACAGTCCATATTTTAAAATACCCTTTGCACTATCCTGTGACCGATTCACGTTGTTACCTTTAGAGATTCGGAGCGAGAAGGGCCAAGAGGCGCGCCTGTATCACAACGTTCTCCTATACAAAATTCTGTCCCACCACCATTTAGGTAAGCATAATACCATTTACTTTGTTTCCTGGTCAAAAAACTTTAAATTTGAAGACCAGGGTTAAATCTTTTTTGGTGTAAAGAAATCCTTTTTTGGAGTCACATTAAACCAATGACAAGTAATCTATAAAGTATAATTCATTGACAGTTATTACTTGTAATAGCTATGTTCATAATTTGCAATAACATTGATGATACTCACATATATAAAGATCTCTTTTAGAAATCGTTTTTTAAAGCCAAACCTTCATAATCTCCATCCTTGTAACTAAATTAAACTCTAGGATAAAGACACCATTTTATAATAATACTAGAAACAATATTTAAGATATATTTATCCAATTTCTCTTTATTATATATATTTCCTAACAAAATAGGACACCCAGCCCAAAGCCAGGAAACGCGTGGAGGGGGCCAGAATCTCTTCCCCGCAGCACACCAATACTTCAGCCACAGTACTCCGTACAGAATGAGGGAGAGTTCAGAACACTAATGCTTTCACCCGACTCCTCTCGCAGCGATGACGTAGTGGATGAATCGATAACAAGTCAGGTAATAATAATTAGTAGCATGTAAATGTGATATATAAAATCAAATACATCGATAATAGGATATCTAAGCTTTATTGCCAACATGGTTTAAATAAATGTTTAATAGATACCATAAAATGCATTTTGCCCGACAATCGGTGTAGTTAAATGGTCAAATGTGTATTGGCGTTAAGCACTAAAAGGTCTGATTACATCCGTAAATAAAAATTGTTAAGTGATACGGAGATATACATGTGTTCGCCCCATGCCCCAGACAGGAAAATAGGAATTCACTTTAACATTGGTAATAGCAGATGCTTTCAATCAGATGATTGTAGCTAAAAGGATTTTTATTTATTTATCCTAGTAATAAATACCTAATATCAAGTCCAGTACAGCGTCCAACTCTGCAACCGTTGACTCATTTATTTTAACTTTTATTTACGCGTATCAAATAATAGTCTGTTATCTATTTATTAACATATATTAATAATTTTCTTACTCTTCTTCTACATTAAAAACTATCTCTTATATGTTTTACATTGACTTTTAATTATTGTATACCCACAGCCTCCTTTGAGAACGTCGTGCCAAATGAAGAATAATCGTTCTAAATCGTAATTTTCAAATTATTCGTTTGCCAATTTGGCCAAGTGCGTTGTATTTTCGTGACCAATTAATATGTTTGCCAAAGGTTTAAAAATGCTTTTATAACTTAAACTAAAGCTTAGTTATGTCTTTATTATGGTCAGAATATGTTCCGATGTTAAAGGATTTTTATTTCACCATATTGTATCCGTCAAATGAATGGCAGTCACGAAAAACTATTTCTGTTCTGAACCATTTACTATTTGGATCCTAATGAAATAAAATATGTATGCTAAGTGTACATAATTACTAATAATATTTAACCTTAAATCCAAGCTTTAAAACTTAAAATAACCATCGTAAATTTGAGGTACTTTACGTGAAAAACAAATGATGTAGTAAACAGTAATAAAATTTCGCAAAACATTTTGGGCTTTTATGAAGCAATATTTATAATCTGACACATTGCTTTCTCGACACGCTTTCCATGCGAAATGGGTTACCCAACTTCTAAACAGAGCGGCGGTGTTTGGACAGACGCCAAAAACGTTCTCATTATGTTATTAATTGATAGAAGTCACCGATATTAACAGAACCGATAAGTTATTATATGGCGTCGAGAACTTTCGATTTCAATCTAGAATTAAAACTTTGATATAATCAAATCTGAACGCAGCAGTGGCAACCGGACAATATCTAGCCTATAATATTGCACCGAAACAGGTTATCTGGAAAGGCGGTTTAAAAAAAATTGTGTATGCAGTGTTAATAAGGAAATTTCGAAATAGATGTTTTTAACCGAAGAATAAAGAAAATAATAAACATGAAATGCATGCTGATATTCATAATCGATAAGGGAAAGTATGCAAAGAGTTTAATTACAAATGCTTAGTACATTTACTAGGTTCTATACGGAGTACCAGTAATAGAGCAGTTGAACAAGTACCATTAGTGGATATCCAAACGTAGGTTAACCGAACTACAGCGTAACCGTTCGTCTTGCTCGCCTGAAATTAAATGAAATAAGAATTCTGACTTATAAAAAGTCAATTTCGTTTAAGCGTAAAGCTTTAAAATTAGCGCAAACGCTGTAGAACAGATCAATCGCATTCGTGAAGATGGAAATTCGATTACATCTTTCTAGAATCAGTTCGGATAATTGATGCTGTATAGAAAACCCTATCCTCAATCGTAGCCATCACAATCCGTTAGCAATAAATAACGAAATCGCGCTTGTCCATCAAGGTCTTAGATGCTAGAGCTCCCGCCCACACCGACGCCTATTTTCTCGTCATATTTCCAAAATAGATGCATCAGAATTGGTGTTTACTGTGAGGGAACGACTGGAGACGCAGTTCGCGATCGCACGTTCGACCACACGTCCGCCTAAAGTGCTACCATGGCTGTCAACCCTAACTTCTTCCCCAATGGGTACCAGGATCCCAAACATCCTGAGGAGGAGTTCGTCTCAAACTGGGTGCGTGGATAATCCTACTACCAGCAATTAGTGGTTCAGGGCTTGTACAAAGTATTTCCCTTAAGAATCTTCTATCTCGTGAAACTTAACGGGCGATACGTTATCTCGGACGTTCAAACGTAAACTAATTTTGGAGCACTCGAGTAGCGGCTTGTGTTACAAGATTACGTGATGTAACAACGTTTGATGCTGTTTTACGTTCTAGAAGGCAAGAAGGACTAGCCTTGAGGTTAAGCTAAGTACAAGTTTTAGGTCAACCTTTTAGAAAAGAAAGAAGGAAAGAAATCATAAATATTTGTTCGGTCCTTGAAGCAGTTTAAAAGTGGAATTCTTTGTTCCAAATTTATATGTATTATTTGAAGACATTTAAAAGGAAGAAGTAGTTTATTGTTTACGAAGAATCTATCTATTTAGTTTATTTCTAACTTCTAGTAACAAAAAAGTTGAAAACTATCACAAAATACTACTACGTACAATTACCAGTATATTGTGTAAAAATACTGCTAATATCTGAACTAACTTTGCTTTATTAAAAGCATCTGCAGAAATCTGCCTCCCATTACACTAACAGTGGTTTATAGTTTACGATTATAAAACTTGCAAAGCAATGATATGCTAGCTAGTGTATTAATTCAAAATCAGGTTGATACACAGTTACTGGAGATTCTATTTTGGACTCAATGTCATCGTTGTAATCTTATGTTGAAATCATGCGATACATATTCGATTGACCTAAATGAATCAAAATAACAGAGATTTGACCTTTATTCAAAAGTGAAGACTGAAATTTATCATCAATCAATGTCCAGTTAGTAAGAGCTCATCTAATTACAAAAAGACACCACAAAAATGGAGGATGATACTCTTATCGACAACGAAGCTCTATCGACGCCACTCAAAGCTTAGTGTAGGTGTGGAAAGTTTCTACAAAAATATTGCCACTTGAATTTTAATGGATCGGCTAAAGTAAATCTTTGCGTCAGCGCTTTGTAAATCCCAAATGGACGGAAATAAATGTCGAAATTCATTTGCGCGAGCGCAATTCTCAATTCGGATATTCCGTTGGGCCGATAAAATCTACGGCACGTACGCCTCATTCATTTGAAACGGCTTTAACATAAACTGAATCATGTTTATGATTACTACATTAACAATTCTGTCGGCGTATTACCTTAATATATGCTTGGCTGAATAAACATTGGGAAAATTATATATACTAGAATCAGATGAATATTTTTCGCTGTAACATCATTTTAAGCAACCTCTCCCACCTGGGCTCAAGTCTCTAATTTAAGAAAGTCAAAGCTCCAAGCTAATTTACATCTATTCGCCAGAACTTGGACTTGAACGCGGACGACATCCTTCACTAAATTGGCGATGATGACCGGAACCTCAACAGGAGCGTCATCACTGATGTTTACAACGTTTATACAAAATATTCGGAACCTTTTTTAAAAATTAACTCATATAATTCGCGTTTAAAACCGTGCAGCGTTGTATATACAGCATCAGCATCACTAGCACACAATACCAATACTTGTGTTTCGGAGATTTTTATTTTTATATAATTTGTTAAACAGTGTAAATTTACTAAACTCAATTAGTTCCTTCAATTCATAAATAATACAACAACTAGAATCTGTTGTTAACGTCACTAGATCGTGTTTTTAGAAATTTAACCTCGCTAACTGAAATAGTTCACGTCTAGTCAATATCGTACCAAGAATCACATATTTTGTTGCTTAATTGTCATTGAAATGCCTCATCTACTGAAGAATCTCATGGTTCCCGTTAATGACTTCTCATTCCTCGACGCTGGTGCTGTTCCTATCAATATTTAATTTACTTTAATTTAATATTTGTGAATTGGGGCAACCTTATTTATTTTTTTATAACATCCGTATTATGGATAAGCTTCTTTTAATTTGTAATCTATTACTATTTAATTTTTTTATTTTCTCGTGACTTATATACATATATAATAATAGTTATGGTCCAAGATCAAAAACCTTGCCAGACCTGGAGAATAATAACTAGTTTGCTCCATAGGTACGATCTAATAAACCTTCGACTAAAATATGTACACGATATAGACCAATTTTACTGTCCTGCCCAAAAAATTATATGTTTCTTTCCTGTTAAGTAATACCCGAGACAATCTGTAACAGCGGTAAATTTGCTATCTTTTCGATTCTTTCCACTAAGATTTTTTTCATCTTGTAATCATTTACAGCCTTACCGCACCACACCCCTGGTATTGCCAGGCGCGAAGGTTCGCAGGGAACCCGGACCCACAGAGAGCTATCTGAGGCACCACCCCAACCCAGCCATGAGGGCGCCACCTCACCATGACTACCGTGATACAGTTATGAGGCAAAAGGTAACTCTTATTTCTCTATCGGCCGAAGCCAAGTTATCAATTTTAACAATAACGAATATTACAGCAACAAAATGTTTTGTATACAGTTTATTAAAGATAAATCTATTATGAAAGTACAGTTAAGTAAGTTCAAGTTCAAGAACACATCGTGCCATTATGATTATTGATCAAGACCGGTTATAATGTTTACCTAGACTTACCTCCTAATTATGTTTGCATAAATTTGCACACATCTGGACGTATGGTTGACAAACAACAGCTGGTGTGTAAGAGCATTTTAAATTAATAAAAAACATGATCGCTAAACGCTAAAGACCCTAGAAGTTAGGAGGTTAAAAAGGAAAAAGGTTCGTACTCATTATTCCTAATTTACAATAGTACACTGACAGAATTTAAATGGTCATCAAGACTTAGTAAAATCGCTTAAGAATATGTCTTGGTAGAGGTATTGTATTTTCTAAAACTACCCGCCTAATTTTGTGCCTACATGAAACCTCATGAACTTGCACGAGCACACTTAAGCACATGAACACATAACTACTTCTCAGTACACTCTTTAGAGCTTTAGCTTTTACACAATTGTAGTTTACTACTTTCAAGTTATTTAAAACATAACCGTTTAGTAAAGGGCTCGAATGTTTTAATCCTGGACTAACATTATGAGCCTTTTTAAACGAGAGATCTAAAGTAAAATTATTGTTTCTTTGTAAAAAAACTCAGGTGGCCGAATCGGTGTTGCAGCGAGTAGTTGGTGAAGATGCGAATAAGGTTAACAAAATGGCTGTTTGAAAAGCAAATAACTTTTAAGCATGTGCCATAAACTAGTCCATTTTTCATTTAAAACATGATCTTACTGATAGTCATACCTTCATCGTCTTTACTTTTAGCAGCCATATCGTTATGTCTTCTCATTTCACTGTTAGTTATATTTTCATTTCAACTTCACAGTCGATAATTGTTCGCCCTTCGTCTTTGTCATCAGAGTGGTTTTAGATATCATCGTTTTGAATTTCTCTGTATTCTTTCCACTGGTAGAGTTTTCAAAATGAGATTTTCATTACAGGTTGTTCACAAACAGTTCAACTCACCAATCAACTTGTACTCGGAGCAAAATATAGCGAATTCAATTAGACAGCAAACATCGCCTTTGCCGTGAGTATTTAATTTATATAATTGCATTTAAAATTTAAATGGAGTAGGTTTTGAAATTCCGTCTCAATCATGAAATACGTTGTTACTTTCCAGGGGTATCTCTCCCTCTAAGTGAATTTCCCCTATTTTGTCTGAAAATTTTCAGTAACAATTGACATAGAAAAATTCTTTGGCAAGCAACGAATATTGTACACGCATACCAAAAAATAGGAAGTGCTATATTTATAGTACAGAACCACAAATAATAAAGGTCAGCATAATTACCTTAGCCACGTTCATCTTTGAACTGAATTTCAAGAGCATGGCTGTTTGCCAAACGAAAATATCTGACATTCTCATATTGTTAGTCTACGCTCTACATACTAGGTTTAGGTCTTATGCGTAATTGCTTGAATATGCTCGCTTGCTCCGTTTAGCGACATAAGCGGATCAAGGTCCGCTAGAGCAAAGAGAAACGATGATGATGCTTTTAATTCACAGACTATGAAGCAATATGGTTTGTGATTAATTTGTTTAAGTATGATTAGGCTGTCCTTTGAGATAGGCCCTCGGTCCCCTATTTTTTCCATAAGTGTCGAATACGATACAACTTCTTCCAATATTTTTAATGTCTTTACTTTTTTAATCCCAATATAATTTTGCCTCGTTGGTTTCATAACTCGTCGTGAGCGTTTTGATGTGTGGGAGAGGGAATTTTGTTTTAAACGCAATTTAATCGAGGTATTTGTTTGCTCATAGCTCTAACGGGCATTACGGGCGGTCACACGTTGTCAAGAGGCAAGTGTTTTACTAGATACGACGCCAAAACAACTGTCGACGCCCCATCCTAATGACGCATTAATGCTTATTTATTTTTATTTCGCTACTCTCTGGACTATTATACTTCGTCTGCTCTCATCACTTCCAACATGGCGGCTACGTCGACATGCCTAATTAAATTTTCTATATTTACGTTGATAGTAGATTATATATAAAAACAAATATATATGCATCAAGTGTGGAGATATAGCCTCAGACGATATGCATAACTTTTTGGCTCAGGAAACGACAATCAGTCATGGGCTAACAAAATATTATCGCTGTGACTACATCTCCACAAATTACATAATAAATATAACTTAATGGAATAATTCCCTTCCAAAGAGTTCTAAGCCATCAGTATACACTAACTAGAACACGTAGGGACTATGTAACGATTCTGTAGTCTATATATTGCGCCTCTAACCGACTAAATGACTAACTGGTCTCGTGTGCCGCCCGGCGCGTTAGCTCGAAGCCCTACGACCCAGCGAACTCGGATACCTACCGTGCACTACAGGAACAGGGACTTGGCGACGCGAAGGAGGTCCCCACACCGCAGACCAAGGTCTTCACGGCACCAGCTAATAAGGTACATGAACCTGTAGGCCAGAAATCACTAAGCAGATCAACATAGGTGTATCCAGGGGAGGAGCGTTGTAGAGGTCCCCTGGAAATCCAATAGATAATTTATAAACTCATCTAATCACTAGTAAAGGTGTAAAGCCTTTTGTGTAAACTTTTGAATATGCCAGAAGCTGGGTACGCCACTGCAGATAAACAAATCGATGGGTCTTAGCTTACTCTGTTTTTATTTGAGAATGAAGAAGTACCGTGATAAGCTGTTGATTAAATAAATAATTTAGTATACCATTGGCTATCTGTTGATTAATAAACATTCTTAATGTGTAATTTTCATTCAACCGGCAATTTTCTTATTTGCTGATGGATTCTTGAATATTAATAAGGAGTCTCAAAGAAAAATTAATCTTCCACTTATTACCCATATTTCAAGCTAAAAGTAATGTAAATTTTTCTTATGTAGAAACCAGTACCTCCACAACCTTCCGAGGAAACTAAAGGGAAACAAACGACCTTCGTAAGTATTTTATAGTGCAGTTCACAATAATATTCTTAATGACTTCGGAGGTATATGATATAGGCTAGTTTTTGGTCCAAAATTTAATTCCTAATGGCTTCAAACAAAAATTGGGCGCAAACCTAGGCCTAGCATTAGGCATTCAATAAGTATATTATATTTTTAAATAAAACTCTCATGTCAGATTAAAACGCGTAATATATTATTATATTAAGCTTGGTACTTGGCCGTTCAAGACGGTAGGGTTGTTCAATATATATAGATTTTTAAGCCCCTAAATTTTAAATCTACTAATCTTGTAAACTTTATGTGTACAATACTAAAGTTCGTGTTAAAATTTCCAGGTAAATTCCCTACACGAAGAGCACATCCAACAATCGAATTCTTTCAAACGACTTATGTATAACGTACTTGGCGAAACTGAATTTTAATTATGCAAATTACATGTTTAAGCGATACGGTCGCCATCTTTACATTTCAAAAGTTTCCTCCAATTGTGATTTTTGTTATTACACCGTTTTCGAGTTTAGTCGGTCACAGAAAAATCGTCGTAAATTTACGAGACTAGTGGCGCCATATTAGTAGGAACTAAAATAAGACTAACAAATTAATGTATGAGGAATATTTAATGCCCCGACAGTGTGCAATGTTATTTTTGTGAATTAATTATTCTAATACTCGAGTATTAGGCACTTTATTTTGTTAAGTAGAACTAAGAGTTATCCGTTTGTACAGAAATGTTTATGTAATGATAATATGAAATGTTGAGTGTACTATCTAGTCAGTTGACCGGAGCTCTGGTCGAAACACGAGAATGAGATACGAAATATTTTAATAAACTATTTATTTTTACTTAATTATTTGTTTCTTTCATCGCCAATCACCATATTATAGAAGTAATCTAGAGGAGGGGGGCGGGGGGTTGGTTGATAGCTGGCTTACTAATTCATTTAATTTGCAGTAAGGAAAGTAAGTTAGACTTTGTATCTTGTCCGAAACTATTGCTTCCCGATGTCCTTTAGTGCTTGAACTAGGCGATCTTAACCACCTACTCTAGACTAGTCTAGACTCATCATCAATGGTTGTACAGTCCCTGATGGGCTAATAAAACTATCGAAAAATCTCAAAATAACTTATTTATTTATAATCTGGAGTTAACAATTTTTACATAAAATAAAAATACAGTCTTACAAATTTCATGAACTATAAGTACAAAGATCGTAAGGAAAATCAAATTTTGAGCAAACAGAAATCGCTTACGATTTAAAACTATCACAAAGAACGGTTGCTAGAAAAAAAAATTAAATTCATAGCTATTTGAAGTGAAGAAAGCAACAAGAGTTAAAAAACGAATAGGGGAGAATATTTCTACATTCGGTAAGCGGTTATTTACAATTTACACTACATCAGACGACTGCTGTACTAATACTTGATATGCAATATTATAACTCACATTTCAAAGTATTTTCAAAGACCGGACCGAATCGAATGACAACGTTTATGTCATCTATAAGAATTTAGAATTTAATTTGATAATCAGCCTTATTTACAGGACTTTTATATTGAAATTAGCCTCCAGATAAATAAAATTATATTTTTAAGTAGTTTCGTATTTCTATAGTAATAATACCGTTACATGGCAAAACGAACATATGTAAAATTCGACATGAAGGAAATTTTCAATTTATAGTCCACTGGCGCGAGAGCCTTGATATTTTAGCACCGAATGTCAAAACTATTTTGTTATACCTATCTATGTAACATTAATGGTGTTTCGTTCCTTATATCATTAACATTCAATTTAAATGCATGCTACTGAAAATTACATTCATAGCTTTGATAAACAATGCAACTAGACTCCTATAACATAACGGCAACACAACACTTCTTAGATTCTGAACCTAACTAATATTCATGTAAAATGACACAAACGGGACTCGAACTAACAACATGCGATACACTGGTCGTACGTTAGAAGTGTTCTGCAAAGTTTTTTTTTAATTTTATAAATGTTAATTTTAAGCACTATTATAAAAATCGATTATGAATTGAAAAAAGTTTACGACTCGGGCAGGTCGTGAACCGGCATCTACAGCTTTCCGAGCTGTTTTTCATTGTATAATAATTTTTTAATCCGTATAGTGCCATCATGTGCAATAACATGTGAAAAATATTAAAGTTATCGTCATATTAAGGAACGTTTAAAATCTAAGTTTGTGAAAATATCTAGTTGTATTGTTTATCGAAGACTAAATGAGAACTATACAAAACAAATATGTTAAATGTGATCCTTCGAGGGGTACTTAACGACTTACAGACAATAGATTAATACGATTCTATTGTTTGTCCATGAATACACCTACTATACACACACAGCAATAACTGTCAACGAGAGAATTATATATACAACTATATTACATGTTTTATTTAAAGAATAAAAATTCAAAAGTGTGATGCGAAAACAAATCCGTTAATTTAAAAAAACTGAATAAATCACAATCATTATATAAAACGAAGCAATTATAAATGCATAACGTTTTTAGTGGCAAAAAGACGCTTTTTCGAGAGAGCGAATCGAAGATATGAGATTCTATATCAGGAAGAGTTTAATAGTATTAAATATCAATTATACGTAGAGAAGATATTAACGAAACGACTTGAACGCGATATATTTTTCGTTAGTGGCCGTTAAACACGTCGCGTTTCAATCCGTTCAAGTATTAAACTATAGATTAACTTGTAGAGAAGATCAGAAAATAAAGGAAGCGTGTATCGACTTATCTAGTTTGTACCGTAATCGAGAATAATTCTGTGAAATCAAACGCGCAATCAAAGCGAGACATCTGACGAGCGTCTACGGTTTTAAGAAAATAATCGCATTCGATAAGGACGGACTACCTGCAGCAGGAACATTACATAAGAGTACCTATAAACGGAAACAGTTGTTGATTAAGTTGTAAGCCGAAATACAAATTTTCCTAAAGACAATCAATTGATTTTTAGTGTATCCGCTCATCGTACGATTGACGAAAACATAACCTTAATTATATATAAATATGAACAATATTTACACACTAAGCATGCATGACTAACGTTAGTCCGTGGTGGTATCTTCAAGCGTCGCTCGCGTAATTTCAAAAAAATGGCACAATTAGTGATGTTTACTAATGACGTGACCCTTATCAACCAATACAACACGAATAAACAGAAACAATATGTGGATTCATAAGCCGAGTCCTATATTCTAAAACATTTGACATATTGGACATTCTAACTTTTGCAAACTTCATTTTATTAAAACCCAACTTTGCAAAATCGTGAAAGTCTATTTTATTTCATAATTCGTCGATTAATGTGGCAACACCCTAACAATTAAAACAGCAAACACAAGAATGACGTCAATAAAACGCGGGAGGATGTGATGTTTTTTGTGATTCGCCATAATTCAGACGCGAGAGCAAAAACTTTTCACATCAGAATTTCCAAGAGTCTATTCAAGTATTATATATTTATGTTTCATCAACAGTGACGTAGGGTTGGGTAGGCACCGATTTACTAATACAAATATATGTTTAGAGAAAAAGGGAATTTATTCAAAAAAATTTGTATGGTGCCTCGACTATCCCAATTAAACTATAATCCCATTTTCCTCCACATCCACTGATTTGATTTTTGTAGTAGATCAGTTCAGTGTCCTACTTAAACCATACAATTTATCGATTCCCTGAGATTCGAACCGACGACCTCTTGTTAGGCAAACGTATCTTACCAAAGAATCACAGAGATTATCATTCTATTTCTTATAAAATGGCTTTTAAACTTAAATTGTCACTGTAAAAGATAAGGACCAAACTTTGAGCTGCCTTACATATTAGCACCTTATACGGAACCACAGTGGCTAAAACCCTACCCAACACTAGCCACACAACGAAACAAAGCGTAATAAATTTAATTACCAATAGCACATTGTTCTTGCCATAGCGATCTTATCGGTATATAATTAATTTTGACGATGAAACTTCAATTAAAGAACTAAAAACATTTTAATTTAAAATTTTAAGCATTAAATTAAATTTTATAGAATAATGATATAACCTAGAGACATAGCGATTGTTGATGCTTCAGGTTGGAAAACAAATGTGCTATTTGGTTATATAGTGTCGCTGAGGGACAATATGAAGACAGACAAAGCCCCAAGTCCTGTTATCTACAATATCTGCATGCCGCCGATGTGTCGTAGCTTATACCATTTACTATTCTATTAGTACATACTAATTATTGTGACTTTAGATGATTTAGTTTTCTCTATAATACCGTTATTGCAATAGAACCTTAACGTGAGTGGCATGCCAATGGTCCGGGAATTAGCAGACTTGGGACCTAGGTCACGTGATTAACCTAACTATTGTTATAAATTAAACACTTTAACGGTTTAAAACGCGAAATGTAGTCAAGTTGAGTCTCCCGACCACGCTGCAAAGTATCCGAAACATGGACCGTAGTGGAAATAAGTTTCTCTATAAATTTTGCGTTTTAAACTAAATTTTATTTAAATGAATCGATTGTTTAACCCTACAGCGACAATTATCTAGAACAGATCATACCGAGCGATATATCTAAACACTATATATCGAGGATTGACACAGATTCATCACTTTACCAGTTGCACATATCACTTGTCCACTTCCAACATTGAGGCTACCCCAAGAGTTCACTTATCGGACACAATCTTGGGACGCAAATTTTGACTAAACGACTAGGTAACGCGACACTGATCTTGGGGGGAGTGCGTAGATCACACTAGTAGATGTTATCGTCCAGGTAGAGGGTTAGGGTTGTCCCTCAGGAGGGCGGGTGAGGCGGTACAGGTGCGGGGAGTAGGGACTCGCGACTCGCGCGCAGGTTCGGCAGCGAGCGAGCTGCACGAGCCTCCCGCCTCGCTTCCAACGCCAACAGGGACCGAATGTCCGCTTCCAGGGGGTCCACAGCAATGTGGTATACGCCCGTCTAGTTAATATAACGATATTATTAAATAATGTGATAACTAATTTAGAACATGCAGGACGGACTTATCGCAAAAAAAACTATTTAATACTTAACTTGGTTTGAAACTAACCCAAAAGTATATAGAATTGCTTACTAGTTCTTAAGCCGTTTTGTCTTAAACAAATTATCGCATTTCAAGCTTTGCATATAAATTTCACAATAAATTAGTCAGAACCCGATTTTTTTGCGTCACACCCAATAAACAATGAAGATGGGGGCGTGTCAAATTGACATATAACATATAGGTGAAATACATATGTTATATGCCATGGAATTATTCTTGCATTTAGTATTTTTGTTATTATTATTTTATAATTAGACAAACAGAAAAACTAGATATTTTTTTTAAAGGTCTCCAACCACAGTCCACAGGTGGTAAAACTATAAAGTTTAATCACGTTTCGATTTCAGTCCGTGGACTTCTAAATATACAGAGCCAAAATAAATTGAAACGTTCATACTAAGCTTACATGCCTTCGGCTGAGGTACGTCACCTATGATCAAGTAACATGTGCTCTTAAATACTGTCTGTAGTTTACGCGAGTTGTACACATTTAAATAAAACACTGTAACGGTTTAAAACTCGATATATGTTAGTTAAACTTGTTTTATATTTACTACGTTTTATTTTTACTAATTATTTTAACTACGGCCCAACGTTTCGCCAAATACCAACTTCGACGGCACAGATGGCGTTACCATAGCAGTTGCTTACTTTGATGTCAAAGACACCCACCATCTTTAGTCTGCCCGTGACAGCATACGAAACATTGGGCCGTAGTTAAAATAATTATTACACAAGTTTAACTAATATATATCGAGATTTAAACCGTTAAAGTGTTTTATTTTCACATAGGTTCTTCTTCTGTCAAAATAAGTCTGTTAACCAACATTTGTCTGGCCCCAGCCGTGGACAGCAGTATTCTGATAACGATGATGTTCGCACTATAATACGTACATACCTCAGCGCCGGGTTGAACCACATCTTCCACAGCCACGTTCACTGGTTGCACCAATCTCGTGTCGGAGTATCGCCTAGTGTCTTCATGGGGTTCCACTCTTAGCCTATTCTCGTTCAGGGCGGAGAGACGTCGATGCGGATTCCCTCTGTACGTTTCGAAGCCACCGCTTTCATCCTCCTCGTGGTAGGCAGCTGGGGGGGGCAACGGCTCTATGTTAGCCACAACCTGCCCACGCGCACTTCTCTCGCGTCTCTTGCTGCGCAGTGGCGGGGATGCGGTAATGGGTATCTTCTCTGGCGCATTCTGTATGAGTAGTATCCTGCAAATGTTGGATTGTAGATTACATATATAGACTAAACTGAACTATAGTGAATTCATTTCCCGAAGAATTAGTCTAGAAGTAACATATAAGACTCATAGAGCCAGAGTGGCCTCATAACAAAAAAAAAACCTTCAATAAGGGGGAAAATAAAAAAGGGGAACTAACTTTAGCCAAAATGAATGTGAACTATTATTTATGTAAGAATTATATTAACAATTTTAGGTCACTGCGCTCTTGTAGATTAACATTCATAGACTTAAAAAATATATAAATAAGTCATGTCATAAAATTGCAGTTAGACTACTCGGCTCTAGCGGCCTCATATACTTGACACTCTATTAATAATTTTTAAATACCGCATTAAAAATTATATATGTTTATCACGTATTTAAAAAGTTGTTATTGAATTAAATGGCAGACTTTTTTCTGCGCAAAAAACACTTTTGATCACGTACATATGCATGCATACATCGTCAACCAGAGTGTAACGTGACTCACTGATAAACAAGTAAAAAGTACCTTGAGCTATAAGAAAAAGTACAGTATTATTTTATTACATATCCTGGGACAAATAAACAAGTACACGAGTACCAATTTTATACGTTAACGGTTCATAACGCAAAATATATTACTCTTTGGCGAAAATATTTAGGTCAGCTGGTCACAAAAAAAATGTTAAATATTTCGAAATTTAAACCGTTAAATGTTTTAATTAATACACTCGCCGACTTGAATACTATCTATAGACGATACTTTTAAGAGATTACATACGCAAATTTCTTCATGCCATATTGATCTTTACTAATATATGTATAAAGCTGAAGAGTTTATTTGTTTGTTTGAACGGGCTAATCTTAGGAACTGATCTATCTTTTACGATTCCGTTGCAAGAACTAAGGGGGGCAGTCCGCAGACGACGTCGCGGGTAAGAAATTTATAAAGATGAAGTGGAGGTTTGCAAAAACAAATTCTGATGCCAAAGATACCTATTCTACGCGGACGAAGTCACGGCCACAGCTAGTAGAAATACAAGATGATACATTAATTTTTCATTGAAATTTCCCGGGCAGATAAGAGATATTGCGAAACAGTATCTGGGGTAAATTTGATCAAGTTTCATCTCGCATTTCAACAGACAGTAAATATAATATTACCTATCGACTAAGATTGCTCTTATTATCTTATACATCACAAGATTATCAAAATTACGCTTGGATATTATTCAAAAATGTACATATAACAATGCTCATAGCTACCGATTGACGTAAACATATCCGTTGGGATCGTCCCAATTGGTCGGTTCGTAAACATCGTCTGGAATTGGTAAACAAACAAAATATTTCACGGAATATTATACATTTGTTTAACGGTTTAAAACGCAAAACATATTACTTAACTTATTTTTAACTACAACCTATTATTTTCGTTTTTTTGCAGCAGCAGTAGTCCTGTTAGTTTTCAACCGTTAAACGTGTTTTATTTGTCTACCAGTGTAAACTGGAGACCCGTGCAAAATCAAGTATGTGTATATGATCAATTATTTTACAGATAAGATCAATTATTACATTCATCATAAAAAAAAAACAACAAATAACAAGATACAAAAGTAAAATACACGCAAAACGGTTTTAATTTAAATGGACGCAAAAACAAACATCAAATTACTAATTATATTTATATAACAGAATCGTTACAGACCATAAAGGAAATGATAACATCTTTTTTAATCTTACGTTATAATTATTTATATAATTAAACACTTTCAATTCAGTAGCTCGCGTAAACTTCATAGACGCAAAAACAGACAAAAAGCCCACGCAAATATTGCGAGGTGAAGTTTCGCATTGGACGAAGCGGCTAATAATATTTTACAGTAGAATTATTTTTAGAAGTATTTCGGTATCACGGTAAGCCTTGAGGAGGTGATGGTCACCAAATATATGGATGCTGAACACCTGTTGCAATTCTGACAAACATTTCGTACACGTAACGCGCTATAAGAAATAATGTACGTCAGGACCTTGATCTTACAAAACTCAAGCATAATGTATTAAATGACCTCAGGCTCCATTATTTGAATTCGCTTTTTCTAGAAAACGACACGTTTTATTATTGCGTGCATAATGTTCAATAACGAGTTACTTTAAATGTTTATAAAAATATAGTCATCGTTAATCGAAACTTGTAAAGTATGTAATAAGAAAAAGTACACGTTATTATCAAGTTGTAAGCATGTTTTTACATATAACAATAAAAACTGCGAGTTGTGTGTTTTTTTTAAATATTAACACGAGTGTTTATCTTTAAAATTTTATTTATTTATTTGTACAACAGCAACTTTCTTTTTTGTTTACTGTAACTTGAGTGTGGCACCGCTGTCCACGCTCTAAGGACTTACTGAAAATCAGTTTCAGGTCAATAAAGGGCCTGATATAAACTGAGTAAGATCCTATTCTACTAGCAGCACACAACATTATCCTATCTTGTTATATTAAGTTATACTGTTAAGATAAAATTGTTTTTTTTTTTTTTATGTTTTAGTAATAAGTGTAACATGTGCTTTTGTGTACCTTTAAAGTAAATAAATTTTTCTTTCTTTCTTTCTAAAAAAAAAGTTGCAATCCGAATAAAAAAAAGCGTGTGTTCCCGTAAGTCGTGGGGCAAACCGATTCCGTTTTACTTACAAGCAAGCAGTTGATCAAACTTCTATTCTGTTCCCTGCCCCGAAATAATATATTATTGCCCCGGGATTCAAACCTAGGATTTATAGCGTTTAACTCAATGCTAGGCATTGAATAATTTGCATGGGAGAACTAGTGCTTATAAATTATCAATGGAATATGTGCGTTAGAAAAAATCCTTTATTGTCTTTTTGATAGTTACTAAGAATGAACGATTTTTTGTAACTTTTTCTCCCACAATAAATATATAATTTTTAGTAAAGAATTAGTTATTGTACTTAGGATTTAATTAAGGCACATATTATGAGACTCACCTATTATGAGCCCGCCAACGGTTGCAAAGGTGTAAATACTGTCGACATTGTATGTACATAAAAACAGCACCTCCTGTGAACCCCACAGCTACCACCACCAGCTTTGTCCAAAAAGGCCAAGCTGTAAAATTACATTACCAATATAAATGATCACTCATGTATGTCATTTGTAAATTAGATGAAAAAAAACACCTTTTCACCATTAAGTAGTGTTTTAGAATTTCCGGTAAAGAAAAGAAGACATGTATCATTCCAGGTAATTTATAAGTGACAAATTCGCTACTCGATACATTAAGGAAAAGGGAAGTATAAAATCTTTTAAACGAGGGTCTTCTGAAGTGAGTCTTGGGTGACAAAGACTAGAGTCTTTGAAGACAGTTAGTCTTTACACTAAGACAACTCTTCATATTACCCTGGGGTTCAACCCAGAATTGTTGTTACAGCAAAGCATAACGACGTATTTACAACTAAACCAAGTAATTAATTATAAAATTGTCATGTTATAATTATTTTTCACATTTAAATAAGAATAATTTACATGTGAAAAATAATTGTAGCTAATAAGGCATACGTGTATCATTATAATAAAATATTATATAACATGCGTGGCGTTATTTTCCATATATAGTATGAATTACCAATCTGTCCCTTGTTGACCTCCTCCACAGCTCGTTCAATAAGTACAAATAGTGACCACATTACGCAAAGGGCGGCCACGCAGTGAAAAAGCACCGCACAGCAGAGACGCCGTCGCTCCACGCCAGACATCTCCAGGAGTCGCCACTAAAATTACACTTCACTGGTCAACTATGGCAATGCGTGTTACAGTCATTGGACTCTGGTTGACCGACAAGAAATACATCGTCTTGTGTGAAATCCCGTTTCGCCTCGTGGGGCATAGGGCGAACACATTTCTGTGTCCGTTTCATTGATCGGTTTTATTTACAGGCAAGTAGTTGATCAGACTTTCAGACAGGTCCTGGGTTGGAATCCCAGGAAAACAATTTTTTGTTTCGAACCCAGGACCTCTCGCGATTAACGCAATGGTAGGCAATGCGTTTAACCATTTGGCTACAGAGGCGGTCAGTTAAATTTAAGTATAATAATAGTCGCAAATTGAGAGTAAAATAAAATAATAATGAAAAAAAAAAGACTAGATAGTGAGATAACAGAAGGAGAAAATATTGTATGTTTGACTATATTAGAAGTAGATATATGAGTAATATGCCTTCAGAATTATAATTACATGGTTGGTTAACCAAAGGGGCATAACTTGAGCTTTTTCATGATGCTAACATAATCTGCCATGTCAAATTAACAAAAAATATATATGTAGGTTTTCTTCAGTTCCCATATCAATATAGCCAGTTGATACAAGCATTGTCTTGAATTTTTTTCTTAGAATAAATAATATAATTACAATTTAAACCACTGGCAAATTAATGAAATTGTTTATGCTAATTAATTGTTATTTGTTTTTATATAAACTAAATTGACATTTTGACAGTTAAGAAAAAAATTGCAGATGTTTATGTTGTTGTGATTAATTAAGATTTAAATTTATGCGACACTATTGACATAACAGTGAGCTGAATTATTGTAAGTTTTCCTCTTCAGGAATATGTCCGTGAGTAAATAAGATGCTAAAAATAGAACTCATTTAATAGGAAGTAAGGAAATATATCCAAAACCACAAGAATGCATAACAGTACATTTCTTTTGAATATTATTTGTCGTCTAACATATAATCTTAAAATTATCCCATATTAGCTATCAATTTTATGTGATATGTATGGTCTCATCATTTCTTTGACCACGTTTGAAGCCTATTAGCTACAACACAGAAAAAATACTTAACAGTTAGAAGTTTCTGAAATAAGTATTGTGGACTGATCAAACAAGTATTATATATATACACACAGAGTTTAACTTACCTCATTAAAAGGTTTGATTTTAGTGTGCATTATAAAATTAAATTTACAAAGTTCACATGATCTTGTTTCGGAAGCTGTGAGCCATTGTTGCAAGCAGCTTTGGTGGACATATTTAAGGCTACCTGCAATTTTAAAGACATATTAAAATATTACTTTGTTTCTTTTATTAATTTTTGATATGATTGATAAAGTGTTATAAACATATAAATTGTATTTTTATCAAATGATCTGCAATATTATCATTCTATATAAGAAACAATGGACACTAAGTTGTCATAAAACAAATAACAGTTATAAGCATCCATAATCAACATTATGGTTTTTATAATCCTACCAACAACTATTTTAATATAAATATTATATTATTTTAAAATATCAGCTATCTTTAGTAATACAATAGTCCTATTTACTACAAAGAAACAAAAATATATCTTCTGTTTATGATATTAGCAATGTGCTCATTGATTACTGAAGCACAAGAACATAGTAGATGAATCAAAATGCATACTCTTGGAGGTAAAACAGAGCATTATTTTATTGAAAAATTGTATAAAATTAACCATTTACTTGAAACGTTATGTTTAGAAAAGGTTTACAGCTATGCATACATAGATGCATTTACTAAAATCTCAATGTATTTATGCTACCAGCACTTACCAGAACAATAGCAGGGTGCCAACAGAGGATTATGTATTTCACTCTCACAGTGACAAATTCTGCAAATATCGCCACTAGAGTTGCTACAAGACGTTTGGCTACTTCCAGAGCCAGCACGTATGGTCTCTTTGCCACATCCGCCGCCCCATTCCCAACTTTCGATCTCACTTGAATTCTTAACGTTAATTTGTTGAACAGGCATTATTGCACTATAACTTATAATATCACAAGATTTCTTGAGGATTCAAAATTATATTTCTTATGAATATCGACAAAGCGATGTTGGAAAACATGTCATTATTTTTTATAACCAAATAAACAACCCCATACACTAGATAACGTCACCATGCACCTTAAACATTTTATAGATTCATAATATAGAAAGCTTAGTGAGCTCAGCTATAATCACCAAGGAATCTTAAACTGGAAATAAAAAATAATCCTACTAAGTACTAATATTATGTAGGTATAGTATGGATTTGGTCTGGTAATTAGTTTGACCATAGACTTCTATGAAGATCGTTGACAGTGACATAACTGCCACAGACTAAGTAGTTCTCACCGTCGCAATGACATATTTATTACTTTGGGTTATCAAAGTAGGCATGTACCAAGTAATACTTCAAAGTTAAAAACTTACTCCGAATGTCGTTTTTATTGACTTTGGTATAAGATTGCTTACTATATTAGTCTCATTCGTTTGCATGTCTCTTAATCGGACGAATTAACCAATTAAGTGCTTAGGTACTCTTAGCATATTGTTAAAGCCCAAATATGTCAACAGTACATCTTGAAATGTTTTACCTACCATCAAATCCCAATGCATATATTATGTCCTCCTCTTACATTAAATAAGATTTAAAAAATAAATGAAACACCATGTTGTCCAGTTATTGTTTATCAAAATAATTAGATTGAATTTTGCACTTATCAAAAAGGCGGTACATACCATGAAACTAAGTCTGAACTTATAACTACAAGCATACCTTAAATTATTATATACAATGGGAAAACTGCTTAGAATAATCCTATTATTTACAAAATATTTATTTAGTACCTACTAAATAGTATTTAAAACATTAGGTAGAATGAATACCTATAATATACTCGGAATAGTACATCTGTTAAGTAATATAGAAATAATGAAAACTATCATTATGTCAAAATAACACTGAAAAACTTATAATAAATGCATGAAGACTTAAAACTTTGCAAAATTAATGTCAAGCAATAGCTTATTACTCTAGCGATATTAAGACGATTATTATTAATCCTCAAATTTAATAGAATGTACGCCCATATCAATTACACCGCCTCGATACGAGCCCCTTTTTTTCTTAGTTTTCTCGTGTTTGAAAGACTTGCCACGCGTATGTTTCAAGTCTAGATTAGCACGTTCACCCCAAGAGCCACGCGCTCCGCTCTGTAACAAAAAGATACAGTATAAATATTTATTGTCTCTTTCCAGGCAAGGAATTCAGCAAAAATGTTTTCCTAGAAACAGTTTATGCGTTGTCATTACTACGTATAATTTTCTTTAGTCAATGTAATTAATCTTACCTAGTTATCGAAAACAATTTTTTTATTTTGTTTGTTATCACCCCCATCAAAACTCTTTCTGTCATTGAAATTGTTTCTAAAACCTCCCCTATCACCACCGCCCCAAGAGTGTCTATCACCACGTCCACCTCTGCCTCCTCTATCTCCCCCTCTTCCGCCTCGTCCACCCCTGTCACCGCCTCTACCTCCTCCCCACCCTCCTCTTTCACCTCCTCGGCCACCGCCTCTACCACCCCCGCGACCCCCTCTGCCTCCCCTGTCATTGAATCCACCGCGACCCCTGAAACCGCCTCTTCCTCCACCCCGATTGTCATTAAAACCGCCACGGTGAAAACCACCTCTGCCCCTGTTTTGCCACCCATTGGATTTGCCGTCGGTAGCATCTTCACCATTGTTCTCTTCATTCTCGTTTTCACCCTCCTGATTGAGAAAAAAAAGTTTAGAACCAAGACAACCCTATGCATTTTAGTCTCGCAAAGTCAATTAAAGTAAATGCCCAAAACAGTTAGCCATACACATGAGATTGATTTTTCTTAATACATAGAGTTGTCTTGGCTCATCAAACTTGTAGAGTTTAGGGCATTTACCTTAGCTTCAAAAGAGTTGTCTTTAAGTCTAGGATCCACATCAACTTTTTCAGATGCTACCCTCCTAAACGGAA